>OX387267.1:21253623-22499746 GCA_947562075.1 Orthosia gracilis
ACAAACTAACTTTTAATGTTAGAAATTAGTACATTTTCTTCCGCCTGACACTTCCAGGCAGTTACGCGCCTGGAAGATATAGATATAAGATCCAGATACCTAGATGACAACCACCATCCCCCGTTTTGTGTATTCATATCACTATGTTTACCTTACAACACAATGGAACGCAAAACTATAAAAAAATATAATTACTACAGGGCAAGTTATGACGAAATTAATGACGACTTAAAGGAAATAAATTGGAATGATGTCCTAAACAACCAATCCGTTGACGAATCTGTAAACACATTCTATAACATTATCTTTGGTATTATTAAAAAGTATGTACCATTGACTATTTGTAGAACCTCTAAGTTTCCCGTGTGGTTCTCAAAACCTCTTATACACATTTATAAAAATAAATCCAAGGCCTGGGTTAAATGGAAAATGTACCACAACGTATCGGATTACGAGCAGTTTGCACTTTACCGATCTAGATTCCAAGACGAATGCACGAACTGTTATAATAAATATATCAATTCTGTTGAGGATGGGATTCGGAACAATGTCAAACATTTCTGGACGTTCATTGCTAATAAGAAAAAATCTGCAGCTGGCATCCCATCAACTGTGAATTATAACAATCAGTCAACTAGCGACCCAGAAAACATTTGTAATCTTTTCTCAGACTTTTTTAAATCCGTTTATGAACCATCCACCTCTGTTAATATTCAATCCACGTATGATTATGATGACTGTTCTGAAAGCTGCGCTCTGCTAAGTGATATTCAGTTTACTACTGATGAAGTACTTAGTGCGCTCAAAGCATTGGATCCTGCTAAAGGGCCTGGGTCGGACGGTCTACCAGTAATTTTTATAAAACATACTGCTGCTAACCTATGTATACCCCTGCACATTATATTCAATCAATCTATCTCGCAAGGATGCTTTCCTCAAGCTTGGAAACTTGCAAATATAACACCTGTTCATAAGTCGGGACCTAAGGAGGATGTGCAGAATTACCGTCCTATATCAATACTGTCGGCGTTGTCAAAGGTTTTCGAGAGATTAGTTCACGATAAAATATACCCTCTGTTGCACAACATAATAATTCAACAACAACACGGATTCGTCAAAAGAAGGTCAACTACAACCAACTTGGTGACTTTTGTGGACTATTTGTTCAACAACATGGACTCCCGTATTCAAGTTGACACTATATACACAGATTTCCGCAAAGCTTTTGACAAGGTGGACCATCAGTTGCTCATGAGTAAAATTGCATTCAACGGTATACGTGGAGACCTTCTGAGATGGTTCTCTTCTTACGTGTCTAATAGGACTCAGAGGGTTGTGATAAATGGTTTCATTTCCAGTACTCTAAGTGTTACTTCTGGTGTGCCTCAAGGTTCGATCTTGGGACCTCTTTTATTCATCATATTTATTAATGATATAAACAAATGCTTTCTAAATTCTAAAATATTACTATATGCAGACGATCTCAAAATTTTTAGGCCAGTTAGGAATTTGCAAGATTGTTTACTTCTACAGGAAGACCTAGACAGATTCTCTGCATATTGTTCAAATAATAAACTACAGCTTAGCATATCGAAATGTTGCTGTATAAGTTTCACTAAAAACAAAAATACTACTATGCATTCATACACCTTAAATAATGAAATTTTAACGCGAGAAACATTAGTGCGCGATCTTGGAGTTCTATTAGACGATAAACTACACCTTGACGTCCATATTAGTAAAATCGTGAATAATGCTTTCCGTATGTACGGGTTTGTTATGAGATCAGCCACTGAATTTGTCCGCCCATTTACATATTTGTACCTTTACAAGTCGTTGATCAGGTCTCAGTTAGAGTATGCCGTTGCAGTATGGAATCCCTTCTATAAGAAGTACTCAGATGCTATCGAAAAAGTCCAAAGCAAGTTCTTAAAAGCCATGCATTTCCGTTGTTTTCGCACCTATGCTACTTATAGTGACCTTTTGTATAAGTATAAGCTACATAATCTTAAAGCCAGACGTATTATTTTAGAGACAATGTTTTTGTATGACTTATGTAATAACGCATGTGATTGTATGGATATCACTAATAAAATTTGTTACGTTGTACCAAGAACAACCTTATGCCGAGGAGTGCGCGCACGACCCGTATTTGCTGTATCTTCTAGTCGTACGAACGCGGGCTTACGAGCACCCCTACGCCGCATAACTGGTCAATATAATAATCTGTTTGAAAGTATTGACATCTTTGCGGTACCAATAGGAAAATTTAAAGGCCTTGTTCGCAAAATCATTTAGCATTGAGCACTGATCATTTTATTTATTATTTTTTCTTTCGTCTCTATTACTGAAATACTTGCCTGTTTAGTTTAATAAATAAACACATTTTGTAATTTTATAGTACGCATTGAATTGTAAGCTAAGATCGCATGTTTTTATAACTAATTATTTTTATAATACGTGGAAAATGTCGTTGGTTATACATTTACTCATACTACTTGTAATTCTGTGCATTACTGTAATGTGTAACCGTTTGTTTTCCCAAATAAATAAAATAAAAAATACCTATCTCCAGATACCTACCTCAAGCGATTATGTCCGCCCGGTACAAATATTGGATCTCTTTTTGGACATTTTTGTATGCAAAATATTTTTTTGAATGATATATCCTATGTAAGTTAAAAAGAAATGCTAAAGATAAATTTTTCTATGTAAATATATCTTAAAACATCCAAGTCGTTTTGGAAGAGTTTGCAATAGAAGCGAAAAAATATCATGTCGTAAATTTTTTTTAGTCATACGAAAAAATAAACATGTTTCACAAATAATGTACATGAATCAATAATAAATATACATATTTTCAAACCTTTTATTAAGGAGTATGTAAAGAAAGTCATTATTTTACGGCACTAAAGCGGAATAAGGGCATTAATGCTGTTATCTGTTTTAGCGAACTACAAGTAAAATAAATATCTAGCGCAAAGGTTCTGGACCGTGTGGTCACTGCTGCTGCTGCACTTCTGCATTTTCTGCTTCACACCACTTCACACTGCTGTGCCGCAGTACTTAAATACCTTGAAAAACAATGAAATAAATACGACATCTAGATATAATATTTATTTTAAGACAGATTTACATTAGTGAATAAAACCATTGATTTGGGGCAATGTAATAAACACAAATTTAACCATCAGATTGTGAAAAATTCCAATTCCATTCCAACAGTGTTGTTATTTTTCCTGTGTAAAATCAATATTAGACAAATAAAAACGATTTCTTATTTTTAAATCATACGATTATTTAATTCAAACTTCACTTAACTCCGGTATCCGAAAATTAATATTGACCCCTTACAAATTAAACTTCAGTCAAGTCATGGGATTGGCTATTGAAATTTCAAACAATAAATCACAAAAATGCAATAAAAATAAATACTTTATGAGCACAGACAACTTTGGTCTATAGGATTTGTCAGCAGTACTTATAGAACCTATTTATTTTTCTAAAGTTGGTTAAAACTATGTTAGTAGGTATATCATGTCAATAAAAAAATAGTGGAAGTAACATAAATAAGTCTAATAAATTACATTACAATATCAATAAATAAGAAATAGTCAAAGAGATTTATACATTTTTTTAAATTACACACGGTTAATATAAAATAAAACAAGGAACATTAATATCGAAGTTTAGTCCATGTTCAATATAATATATTCTGTCGGATATTTGCAATACTGCTAAAACATGTATTGATCACACAATAGCAATTTTAATTAAAAAATCCCGTTGATGGTAATAGGGCCAAAGAACCGAATATCGCATGCGAAATTTGAGTGTGATTATCACATTAATCTTATATCTTAAAAGAAAGAAAGAAAGAAAGATAATTTATTTGTCAAATATGCGTATACATGAACTGTCGAATCAGACATGCAAGGTATTAACAGTATATTGTGAGCGTCTTAGTCATATATTGAATATATCTTAGATTTAAAATTAATTATTAATGTGAAAGATTGTGAGTAAGAATGTTTATCATTCCTCTCGCCAAATTTTACAGTAATATAGCTTATAAATCAGAATAACACATAGAGTATAATTGTATTTGTAATATTTGGAAAAGTACAAATTTTTTGTTTAAATATAATTGTGAATTTACATTAGTAATTATATTCTTACCAAAATCACTTTATCTAATCTCATCAAAACACTAATGAAATGTACATATCCACTAATGAAATGTAAGTATAAATTGAAAATGTATAATCTTTAAACATACATACTCGTAAAAGACTAAGTATTATATGATTATCAACAAAATCTATATTGAATGTTGATTCGGCATAATGTCGACAATGTACTCAGATTGCAAAGACGTATTTGGCTTATTTTTGAATCGATTCGACGAGAATTGGATTCCCCCTTCCAAGGACTTGTGCCATGTAAAAATCATAAAACATTGCATGAGCAGCGAGGCTCAGGCCGAGCCTCAGCGTGCGCCTTTAAAAAGCCATCATGTATATGCTTGATTAGTTCATCATTACTTAATTCATCATATTTAATTGAGCGGGAGAGATAGCTAAAATTCTGAAAAAGCGTTGGCTTTAATTTTGATTTATCGTATCTTCTAATCAGATTAAATAAACAAGAAAGAAACTGACCACATCCATTTCCAACAAGAACGGAAAACAGTTTAGTTTTGTTAGCAAATTTAAGGAACTTATTCATGTTGTTTTTATTTAAGTTGTGTGCGAGAATTGTGAATATTGAATCCACAAATTTTAATATACAGCAATGGTCAATATAATGAATTTGAATTTTGATCGATCTGTCTATTTATATTATTACTAGGAATGGCTTAGTGTAACGCAGGCGCCTCAGAAAGTCTGAATTAGATAACTGTTTTATAAACGAATTAAACTTTAAATCATTATGTTTTTCCAAAACATTACTTAACGTTTGGTCAAGTACCATTTTTGACTTCAACATTTCGCGAAGATGAAAAGAGTAAGAATCGGAAATGAAAACATGAATTAAGAAATCAATCAATGATCTGACCGTTTTTCGGTCTTTTTCGCTTTTCAAACAATTACAAATGTATTCGACAGCAAAATTCTCAGTGAATGTCATGTGAATGAATATCGGTATTTCGTTTGCTACACTACATATGATGCCCGTCTTCTCTCCACCCCTTTTAACGTCTTTTATCCATTCTGTGATTTCTTTTAAATCTTTCATATTAAACAACTTACGATCTTTTTCAAGATTAAAAATGGCATAAGCTGCCAATTTTGTATACCTTAAAAATGAATCTGCAAGTTCTTTGTCGTTAAAACTAATTATATCAGGATTATAGATATCCATTTTGTTTTTTTCTCGATATCTTATATTAATATTTGTTTTCAAAAACCAGTTGTAAAACTCATAAAGTTCAAGTTTTAGGTCCCATCCCGTGAATTCCGGGTCCGGGTTACTCGTATTAGTTTTTATTTTGTTTACGAAATAAGAAGCTGCTAAAGACAGATATAAAGGATTCCCGCAACGGCTATCTACACTATAGTTATTCTTTTTTTCAGAAAATATGCAGAAAAAATTGTAACCCGCTAAATCAATACAATGAAAATCGTCTTCAGTTAGATTGTGTCTCAAGGAGTGAAAGTGCGGGTCCCTAATTTTATTTAATAAATATAGGCTTGCGGTATTATATACTCTGTGTAGTAACCGTTGATGCAATAATTCTATATCTGTGCTTAAGAAGTCTTCGCATTCAGCCATATATTTAAGGAAGACCTCCACATTTTTGAGTTGTGTACTATTCAGTTCGTTTAATCTCAAATTGAAGTCAAAATAGTTTTGCAAATATACTTCCGTTTCTAAAAACAAGAAGTCATCTATTTCATAAAAAGATCCAAACTCTCGCTGTAAAATAGTTTCGACTTCGTTGTACGTCCTGCTTGTGATCCACATTATGTGCTTACGTGTATCACTTCTAAGAGATTTTAGACACTTTATGACCTCATTCGTATAATGTGGACAGATCTCATCGAAACCGTCAAATAAAAATATCATCTCTTTTTTATTGTAAAAATGAAGAAACAATTTTAACTCAAAAATAATGCACTGATCGCCTGTACATTGTTTCAGATACACAGTATCGTTATTTCCTTCCAGTACCACTTCTATATTGTTTTCTTTGCCAAGCTTCTCGCGAATCAAAACGTGACACATAAACCGCAAGGTCTCTAACAGATTGATGGTTGTTTCCTTTTCTTTCCACTGGCTGAATTGTCTGGAGTATTCCAATAAATTTATCCTTACAATCCAAATTGCGGGGTCAATTTCCTTTGTTTTGAGTGACAAGTGAGAGAGTAGAGTGGACTTGCCCATTCCTGGATTTGCTGTTAAAAGTACCACATTATCTGCTATATCCTTTAGGGTTTGAACAAGTACCGTGACGTCATCTTCCGGCTTTATAACGCGTCTGTTAACATACAAGTGTTTAATTTTTTCATAGTTTCTGTCGACAGTTAGTTTACCAACCACAATTATTTCTTCACTGATTATTTTATTTAAAATAACTCCTGTCACACTTTGCATCGATTCTTCTTCGAGTATCAAATTTAACAATACTACTTTACCTTGGAATATCACTCTGGCGTTCTCAAAAATAGTCTTCTGAGATTCTTGACTCAGGTCGATAAGACCAGCCTTTTCGTCACGTATAATACTCGTATTATCAGATTCTGAGAAATATTTCTTTAACATTTCAATTGATACATTGTTCGTATATATAACTACTGTTTTATTTGTGATTTTTTTATTTTGACTTGATTTGGACTTCTTGTTTTGTACAGCTTTTACAATTTCCAAAGTGTTATTTTCGTTTTTGGAATTTTGTATTTGATCAAACACATATATAAATACTTTATCGTCATTTGTATTCGTTAACTCTGTCTGTAATGCGTTACGGTTGTTCTCCGGTAGGTCAACAATATATCCAAGATCTAATACAACGGGTTCATTATTCTTAAAATACTGCATTACTTTAAGAACAGTCAGTGCGCTGTTTTCTGTATTTATAATAGTTGTATTAGAACGCTGATCCTGCAAGTCCAAGGACCGCACTGCATCTCCAGAGAATGTGTACTTATAATGTTTTATTTTGCACATATATGTTACGTTTAGTGAGCTTATCAGTGGATCTTTGATAATGTTAATTATTGCATCCTGAAAAAGATCAGGTTTTCGAGTGAGATACGGTACTGGATTTGGAGCTTTCCACCATTTCTGTATAACATCATGATATTTTGCAAATATCGCGTCAGTCTGAACTTTGTAATAGTTTGAGTAACCAAGCTGGGAAAGTTCTATTTCTTTTTTTAAAATTGTTTCCATGCAGTTTTCATTAGCTTGATGACTGTAGAATAGCAGTTTTTTTAAGAAATCTCTCGCTACATCCTCTTCATATTCACTGCACTCGAATATAAGCTTTGGGAATTTGTCAATCTTAAAACGAAACTTGTATTCGTGCAATTTATGGCACTTTTCATTTACTTTTTTTACATAGCCTTTTAGCAAGATCTTCTAGTAAGTCCCCGTTATCTGTGATCTTCATCAATTTGGTATCATCATCAAGTACGAAGATATTTCCAACGGCACCAGCTAACCCTCCATTGAGCTGCAGCAATCCCTTACCTAGAGAATCATCTATCGTGACTATTTTACTAGATTCATATTTAACTAATAATTTATTTATTTCCTCCGATAAATGCTGTAGTCTTTTGTCCTTTTTCGCATCACTGCCATTGAATATTAAATCTTTGTTACCAAACGCAGCTGGGACTTTGAAGTTTCCTGATGATAACATTCCTATTGCAGCCTGTGCAACTGCTTCATTAACAACTGATTGAGGAACAACTTGATCCAATGTTTGATATATGTCTTTTGTAAATTCTTCAACAATTTGTAATCGACCATTATCGTATGTTATTGCAGTACCTATCAGTTTACTCAGGCTTCTCGCATCTTGCAAGGATAAGAATTCAGACATAAGACGACTTATATCAGCTTTTTTTATTATCCTCTTTTTAAGAATATCTCTGACCAATATATCTTTGAATAAAACTAGATATTCTTCAGTGGAGTTAAAGAATTCATGACGAAAGTAAGCAAGTCGTTGTCCATCAGGTTTAATCTCTGAAACTTCAAAAACAGCTTGATCTAGAATGACATGATATCGCAAGATGAGATCATCAGTCAGCATCATTTGGTAATTCCCCTCACCCAGTATTAACTTAGCTAGCCGTTTAGCTAGTGAGATTACTTGTTCTTTTACAAACACTTTTGTTAGAAACTCTATATTCTTTTCATTCCTGTACGGTTGCTTAACCGTACCATTAGGAGTACCAATTAAATCGTTGAGAATGGAGGTAAAAATACTTTCGACTATCGGATCGTTACCAAATTCATATTCATCTCTCGCGTTCGCATATATCACGAATAAACATTCTGTTTCATCAAATGCACCACTTAGTAATGAGTCGTCATTACCTGCTTCGAATATTTGTCGGATTTGTAGGTAGCTTTCAAAGTATGTGACCAAATCGTTTTTAAGCGTTTGATTCTCGTTTTCCTTATGTTTAGCTTGAATGAAGACCAAGGCAGGTTTGTCTGTCCCTTCAACTATTGTCCTGAAACAAATGTCATCGAAAGCACCTTTGTTGTCGACATTTGAAGCAAGTTGAAATTCCTTAATCCTTTTGTCATGAAGTGCTCTAAAGTACATTAAACTTATAAGTTTTGATTCGTAAAGCTGCCCGCAAATCCCTGATGTAATCGTCGCTTACTATACATTGCAGCTCCTCTTTTGTCCCGCGGAAACAGAGTACTAACACAGGGTCAGGTATCACTCACAATCACGGGTGACAGTTGCAGCACCAAACGCCCGGCTGACGAAGTTGCAACTGCAAATAAAGAGAATATGTTAAGTGCAGTAATGTACTTGACTACCATTGGACCCAAACAGTAAGCACAAAAAAAAAAAAAAATCTCTTTCTTTCTTTCTTTATGCCTGCCTAACCTTTTCCCAACTATGTTGAAGTCAGCATCCAGTCTAACTGGATGTAGCTCCAGTAACTTTGTGACACGATACTCTTTGGCAAGACTGGGGCGTCCCTACAATGACGTGTCAAAACTATCTTGATCCGACCGTGAAAAAAGAGACAGATGTATGTGACTGGTATACGTCCGTCCCTTACGCATAATGGAAATACCCTTGCTCTAAGAGCTTATGGTAACCCGCCATGTGTCAAATATCTTGTCTTCTGACTACCGTATAGACTTTCAACAATCTACAAATGTCAGCTGGGACCAACGGTTTAACGTACTGTCCAAGGCACGGAGGAGTTGCGGTATGTATACTGGACTTTATCAACTACAAGCTTCTGCCTGTGGCTTCGCCCGTTTGAAAAGTGTTATTTTTATCCTAGGGGAACAAGCTGGTATATTTACCGGGATGAAGAGTAGCCTATGCGCTAATGCAGACTATAATCTAGGTATCTCTGTGCCAAATTTCATCCAGATCCGTTTAGCCGTTTCGGCTTGATGGAGTAACAAACATACACCCACATCCATTTAAACTTCCACATTTATAATATTAGTAAGATATCAGGATTGTGACTTGTTTCTATAATATTGCCAATGCTTAATTATGTTTGCTTCCATAAGGTCTATTGGAAATCCGCAGTTTATTTTTAAGAAAAAATTGAACGACGTTGTTACGTGTTTATTTTGTGGAAAGTAATAAGTTCTACAGAATATAACTATAATAATGTGTAGACCCCTACTAAGAAATCCTCGAATACAATTATTGCCAGTTTTTCACCTATCGTCGTACTATTATTAACTACTAGCTTTTACCCGCGGCTTCGCTCGCAGTGAAGCCATTTTTTTTTTCTTTTTAATAAAAATTATCCTATGTTACTTCTAATACCTCCAAGAATATATGTACAAAGTTTCATGGTGATCGGTTCAGTAGTTTTTTGCGTGAAAGCGTAACAAACAAACTTACATTCACATTTATAATATTAATAGCTTTTACCCGCGGCTTCGCTCGCAGTGATTCCATTTTTTTTTTAATTTTTTTTTATAAAATGTAACCTATGTTATCATATTAAGATAAGATATGATAAGATCCTATGCTACTTCTAATACCTTCAAGAATATATGTACAAAGTTTCATGATGATCGGTTCAGTAGTTTTTGCGTGAAAGCGGAACAAACAAACTTACATTCACATTTATGATATTAGTATGATACGAGTAGTATAGATTGGTTTTATTGACATTTCACCTATGTCTTCGAGGAATAAGCGACGCAATAACCATTTATTATTGTGCATTCCAACCTCAACACACGAGAATTAGGTTACCTATGTCTTCTATTTAGACAAGGCAAGTTCAAGTTAAAGTATGACTCGGTCCAATGTTTGTTCAACCAGCAAACACAGACTGATTTCTTAGTTTGTCATTACCATTTTAGGAAGACCCACCCTTTACCGATACTGTATCGCAACACCTTGCTTTGTGTGCCGAGTCATTTTCACCATCATTTAGTAGTGGATAACAAGAGCCGGTGATCATGTGACTGTTCCGATCTTAAACATGTTTAGTTATTATATTTTTAATGTTTTGTTGTTATGTGCCGTTTCTATTTTTGCTACTAAAATTGTTGAAGGGTGAGTTGTTGTACCGGTTTAAATTTTTATGATAAAATTGAAGGTTCTGCGTGTTTTGCCTTACATTTTGTAATAACTGAGATTTTTGATATCTCTAAATTAATTAATTCAGATAATTTAGTATTTTTATAAAAGATATTTTTTTATAAAAAAACCGGCCAGTCTTAGTGTCTTAGTGTTAGGGTCCCGTTTTTACCCTGTGGGTACGGAACTCTAAAAACGAGCGATAAAGAGTAAGGGCATTATGCTTTGAAGAAAAACTTGAAAATAAATAAGATGCAGGTTCTGTACGTATATTTACATACATAGGTCAGGAAAAGCGTAAAAAAACATTTTAGAGAACACTGGTACCCGATACGTTGCTTCCGTTTATACTACGCTTGTAAACCATAATATGCAAGTGCAAGCAATAAGTCAACAAAGTTTTTATGTATTAGAAATTAATGGTAATCTAATCATTACATACGAGTATCTAAGAAGATTTTAAATAATGTGATGTTAATGAATTCTTGTGAGTTACTTTCAAGCTCATACTCGTTAAAGCTCTTAAAAATTAGCATTTTCCCAAAGCGTATCAACCTTTTTTCAACGGACTCCATTTCAATAAAACAGAAGGTCCTAATGAAATTCAGCTACTCTGCTACTCTAAATATAATTGCGTAATACTCCAAAATATCGAAATCATGTTCAATTGTTATTTAGCAAGGAAATAACATAGGTACCTTCCTGCTTCGAACAAGGAAACGACAAAAATTATTCATATTGCGTAAATACAATCAACTAACATTTATAAGCACTATCTTTATAGAGTATGAACATATTTAACTAGTTATACTAATCAAACCTAACCTGGTCAATTCAGTCAAAATAATAACTATGTTTATTATTTCACAGATCTCAGCCCATCTTACAAAAAACTATAGAAGCTCTTTTCAGCGACCGAACTCAGGTACTGTACCCTGGAGCATGCAAATTGATCACAGCTTCAAAACGGCAAACTAAAATGTGTGACAGGGACACCGGCCTATCAAACGTACTCACCGTCGCAAAAGAACAAGCGATTACCGCTTGCGAGGAAACCTTTAATTACGACAGATGGAACTGTTCCCTTGTGTTCAACAAAAAACCTAAAAGAAGCATATTCAATAAACTATTCAGAGAAACTGCTTTCGTCCACGCATTGGTAGCAGCATCTATCACACATTCTGTAGCAAAAGCATGCGCCTCCGGGGACTTATCTTCTTGTTCATGTCCTGGCAATTTTGGCAAAAACAATACCTGGAAAATGGCAGGATGTGGGGACGACTTCAGACACGGAAAGCGAATGACTAAGAACTTCTTGGACTTCAAACACGCTGGCAATGATCAGATTGCCGAGATACTGAAACAAGATGTCATTGTGGGCGTAGATTCCATTGGAGAACAGCTAAAAGAAGTATGCAAATGCCATGGATTTTCTGGGTCTTGCACTACTAAAACTTGCTGGAAACGGTTGGGACCTTTTAACTCTGCAATGGGTTTGTTAAAAAAGCATTACCACCATGCAACAAAAAAGAAAATTATGAACTACACGACGAAAAGGGCTATTTCACCAAAAGTGAGGAATAAAATGAAGATTGAAAGGAAGAATTTGGTTTATTTGCAGAGGACTCCGAACTTGTGTATTAGTACAAAGGGAAGGGTGTGTAAGGACAGGCATAATTGTGCTACTTTGTGTTGTGGGAGAGGTTTTTTAACTAATAAAAAGACGGTTAGTTCTAGGTGTAGGTGTAAGATGGTAAACTGCTGTTTTGTGCAGTGTGATACTTGTGTTGAAGAGGTCGATCAATTTACTTGTAAGTGATTGTTGGTGCCATATCGTAGTATTCATAACAGACATTTGTACAATGAACTAAGATTGAGTTGCTGAATCTTCCGCCTTGAAGTTTGTAAGTGTTGTTTCTCTCTTTGAATGTTATGCCTCTAATTAGATTATTAGCTCCTTTTCTCTGGTGTTACAGACACTAAATTTTGCTACTAGTTATTTAATACATTTTACTGTTTTCTCACAATTATCAAATTTCGTTTATATTACATTATTTGATTTATTGCTGTAACGTAGAACAGTACAATAGTTTTTATTATTATTATGACCCTGTTGCAGGTTAAAAACTTCCCTTTTTTTTCTCTTTTGCTACTTTTGGCCAATTTAGAAATTGTGAACTAAACTTATTTAAATATGTAATTATTCATACATTGTTTGCTTTAAGATAAGATTGAATGTGATACGCGGTCTACGATGCAGGAATGTCTGGAGATATGGCCGATAGAGCTGTGATATAAGCGACGCGCTTTAAGTTAGGTAGTGAAGTCAAGCAGGTTTTATGGAATGATTAAATTGGATTAATTAAAACTAGTTGTTGTTTTATTTATTTATACTAAGTTACTGTTCTTCTTGAACGTTACTTAAATAAATACCTACACAATATGCTTGCATTAACACTACAGAGGTCTTAGAGAAGTGACATTTTAGTTGAAAGTTTAAAAAATTGGGAATTCAAATGCAATCCAACTGTCTCGTGATCAATCCCTTATTTTGTGGCATTTCGACCATCGCCATCGTCGAGTGACACTTATAAAGCTTAAAAACGCCAACTGCTACTCACATAGAGTTTTTGCATTATTCACACACTGATGTCTAGTACTACGCACAGACATTTCTCAAGAACGTGAATTTTTCAATTTTTCCTATGTCACCTAACATAGGCACTATGCTAGGTGATACAACCTTCCGACTCGCTACATGCCTGCGATTGGGCGCTCCTTGTGGTGCTCCACATCGCTGTCAATGCGGTGCAGCAGTCGACTGCCTCGGACACCATGGTCTTTCATGTAGTAAGAGTGCAGGTCGGATTGCGCGATTGGGTAGGTCTTTGGTATGGGATGCAACTTGCGTCGACACCCTTGCACCATCCCATCTTCCTAGTACGGTGGGCTGCGCTGGGGCGGCTGCTGCAGGTGCTGAAAACCTCAAACGGCGCAAGTACAACAACTTAATTGGTAATTATGTGTTTGAGCCGTTTGGGGTTGAAACATTAGGGCCATGGGGTCCGAGTGCACATCTATTATTTCGGGATATCGCTAAACGGTTGGTCGACTCTTCACGAGACCAGAGGGCTGGCCTTTTTTTTGCCCAAAGAATCAGTATTGCCATCCAACGTGGCAATGCTGCCAGCCTTCTGGGCACTTTTCCTGTTGACAGCGATGTGGATGAATTTTTTGACGCCCCGTAATTTTAAATATTTTACTCTTATTTTAGTCATAACTCTAGTTTACAAATAATGTACATATGTAAATAAAAATAAAAAAGCTAAAAAAAAAAAAAAATTTTCAAATTCATATGTATATACTTTCTAACTCCTTCTTTCGGGAGTACCCCCCATCACCGGTGGACCAGAACACATTGCACGCCGTGACCACCCCAGGACCAAACCAGCACATGGCACCCTTGATTCCCCTGTGACGGCTCAGGTCAGTGGTCCCACCATCTACCAATTTTCAGCCGCAGGGGATAGGAAGAGCGGAAAGCGCTATACCGACACTCCTCCTCCCCTGCAGCCCACCGCGTCCGCCATCAGACGGTGGCAAACACGTCCAGGCCGCGAAAGATAGCGGTGCACCGTAATACCGGTACTCCTCTCCCGCCGCGGCCACCTACCCTCAGCCGCGATGCCTTCCATATGACATCGCGGCCCGCCTCCGTTGCGATGTTGCCCAAGCGGCACCGCAATCTACTTGTTGGCCGCTAAGTCGTCGGCTTAATTGGCAAAAGCCCTGACGAATGGTTTTTCTTCGCTTCACCGAGCCACGGGGAGGGTCCGGTGCCGGACAGCCGCGGCGTGTTCAAGGATGAGTGCTTACGCGTGCTCGTGTGCCCGCCATATACGGCACAGGAGGACACCGTGGAGTTTGGACTCCAGCAAAAAAAAGTTTTTTTAGGGTGGCCATTCCCAGATGCACGTCGTAACTGTAAGAAAAAGACTGCCATACAGCATGATACTGTACCATGGAGGAACCACAGCTCTGCGCATATTGTCATTACACAAACAGACTGACACACTGGTTTTCAGCAGTGGACGTCTTTCGGCTCAAATGATGATGATAATAAACAGACTGCCCCATTGTACTCCCGGTCACAAACCCGGCTGGTGAGCTTGGTTTTCTCGTTTCAGTGCCCAGATCAGTTAAAAGTTTTCCAATGTAATTTCTTAGTGTAGCGGTTCGGAGTTTTGAGTGTAGTTGGTGTGCTTCCCCCCTGTACCTCGACAAGTATGTAACGCCGGGTGCTACGCCTGACCTCTCTCCAGTCCTGTCGTGTTACCGTCCCATCGGATAGTGATATTGGGCTCATATTATTATTGTGCAATGCATAGAACTTGATTATTCTTCATTTAGATAGGCCATTATGGCCGAAATTCAGCATCCAACATTATTTCGACAGACTGAATGTGAAATACAACAAAAATATGTTCAAAGTTTCTTCTTTTGCTTGAATTCGTTTAACACTCGAATGCAGGGTCTCTCAATCGAGTGAATTTTTAGTGGGCCCTGTCTGTAGAACGACGCACCAATCGACCGTGCCAACGGCCGGTCGGCGGGCAACTATCCATTTCAAGACCGACTACTAACTGGTATGTCAACAAAAGCAAGTGAAGAACTAATTGATTTATCTGAAGATTCGTCACTAAAATATAGTTTCAATCGTAAGTAATTAACAAAATTTTGGCTCTCGGTTGCTGGTCCATGCCTGTTTGATGAAGCTATGAAAATCCTCCTTCCTTTTACTACCTCATACCTATGTGAAGCCGGCTTTTCTAATATGGCGAACATTAAAACTAAATACCGAAATAAATTGGGCATATCAAACTCACTGAATTTAAAAGTAACTCGAGTTGAAGTTGATGTCAAAACTGTAATGGCGAAACATAAAAAACAATTTCATCCTTCCCATTGAAATAACTTTTTGATGTAGTTACTCGTAGTTGATTAAGTATTAAAAATTGTACTTAAACTGTGTTTTTTAATTGAAAAATCCCTTTATTCATATCGGTCACGGCTCTGGTGTTTGTGTATGTGAGTTTATATGTTTGTAAACGCACCCACGATACAGGAAGAAATTCCTAGTGTGGGGCAAAGATTAAAAAAAAAAATCCTAGTAGAGGTGGGTCCCGAGTTTGGTAACTTGTTTTGGATAGGTCCAGACAACTTTGGGAACCACTGCTGTAATGGGTTATTGATTTTTAGGGTTCCGTACCCAAATTGTAAAAACGGGACCCTAGTATTAAGACTCCGCGGTCCGTCTGTCTGTCTGTCTGTCTATCACCAGGCTATATCGCATGAACCGTGATAGCTAGATAGTTGTAATTTTTACAGATGATGTATATCTATTGCCGCTATAATAACAAATACATAATATTATAAAAACAGAATAATATATATATTTAAGAGGGGCTCCCATACAACAGTTTATTTTTTTGCCGTTTTTTGCGACAACGGTACGGAACCCTTCGTGCACGAGTCCGACTCGCACTAGTTTGACCGATGGAACTAGTGATTGCAGTTAAGTAAACATGCAATTACTGATTCAATTAATGACTTTTACAAATAGGTCTACATCTATTTGGTTCCAGAGATACGTCTGCACAAACTTACATAATTTTATCACTCTATTTATAAAAAAAACAATAAACCGTTGAACGGAGTAGTAGACTAACCCTCAGTTTCCGAGCTCAAAATTTTCGCAGAATTAATGTAACAAATTGTCAAGCAGGCGTTATCTGCTGTGATTGGCTGTTGAAAATTCATTCAACCAATCACAGTAGATAGCGCGTGCTTGACAATTTGTCACATTAATTCTGCGATAATTTTGAAATGGACAACTGAGGGTAAGGCTGCGTTTCAACCAGAGATGTGCGATGGTTCGTAGTTAGGGATGTGTTTGTTAAGAACCAATAGAATCACTTCATTTATCTAGCCTCTCTCAGCGCAGCTCTAGTGGAAACGGCTCAGCCGCGTGTGGTTATTGCACAAACAAAACAAGTGAAGTATGTATGCGAGGGATGTGTTGCTACATAAACATATGAGTTAGTGACAAAAAATAATTCAACGAATTCTAGCGACTTTTGAACCATAGGGCAAACCAAGACTAAAAGCAGCTGGTGAAGATTTGGCGATACATAATTATATACATATATATTTCACCATATAATATATAGGGCGAACGCGTTCCGCTCCCACCACACATCATTTGAAACGAGTCTGCTACACATCCTCGTGCCACCCATCTGTGCGCCATTTTACAGCGTCACTATGCATCCTCGCACCGCTCAGCGGCCTAGAACATCACTGGTTGAAACACTTACACCGATCCACAGCCTCGCTACGCATCCTCACAAACCCTACCTGCTACCTCGCACATACCTAGTGGAAACGCAGCCTTAATAATAATTATTACCCTCCCGCACTCTCACAACGGATCACTGTACTACAACTGCTACTGCCATCTGTGCGTATGTTGTTGAACCGAGACAAAAGTGCAAAGCTCTTTGGAAACCTACGATAGATTTTCTACTACCCGGTAGATGGCGATGTTTTAAAACGTTCTTTATTTATTGCACAGGTGGCGTTAGTTAAAATGAGTACCTACTTTGTTTCCTTTTAATGATAAATATTAAAAATTTAAACTAATTTGACATACTACATTTTATCTAATATATAAAATTCTCGTGTCACAGTGTTTGTCTGCAAACTCCTCCGAAACGGCTTGACAGATTCTTATGAAATTTTTTGCGCATATTTGGTATGTCTGGGAATCGGTCGTAAATTATTTTTACTACTTAATAAAATTCTCGTTTTTTAATAGCAATTTTAATATTTTAATTTCATATTTTTTGCTAAATTTTAGATTTTTAATTTATTATGGAATAAAAAAATACATTTAACCCTAAATTTTCACCCTTCTACCACCAACCCCCATTTTTAATAGCGTTTTTTTTATTTTTTTTTGGCAAAATGTTTGCGTTTTATTTTATTATGATTTGGAATAAAAATATACATATAACCCTAAATTTTCACCCTTCTACCACCAACCCCCATTTTTAATAGCGTTTTTTGTTTTTTTTGGCAAAATGTTCGCGTTTTATTTTATTATGATTTGGAATAAAAAAATACATACAAAACCTAAATTTTCACCCTTCTACCAGCAAACCCTATTTTTTGATAGCGATTTTTTATTTTTTTTGGCAAAATGTTTGCGTTTTATTTTATTATGATTTGGAATAAAAATATACATATAACCCTAAATTTTCACCCTTCTACCACCAACCCCCATTTTAATAGATTTTTTTTTTTTTTTGGCAAAATGTTTGCGTTTTATTTTATTATGATTTGGAATAAAAAAATACTTATAAACCTAAATTTTCACCCTTCTACCAGCAAACCCTATTTTTTGATAGCGATTTTAATGTTATTTTTTTTTCATCCACAGATTAGTAATAGGGTTGCAAGATGGCAATCGAATATAATAATTGACTGATAAATTTAAATTATTTTAATCTCAATTTACATCAATTGCATTTTTTTTAATAAATTTTAATTAATCTTCAACTCTCAGCGGTCGATAACTGATCAATCAATTATGAATCGATCAATTATACCCGCCAGGTGTCTACCGCTGTCACCTCTCACCCAGCAAACAGCGCGGAGTAGGAATGAGAACGAAGCCGGTCTCCTGTCTTTCTGACATAATGAGCTTTCTATCACTCTCTATACAGTTTTCCACAACACAAAAATCTTGATTGGTTGGCAGTAAGAGCAATTTTGGCAGCAAAAAATGTAGACAAAATGTTGTTTGTTGAATACCAAGATACTACAATTGTTGCCAGGGGACTTGGTGTACACTGGATACAGTTTGCGATGCCAACGAATCGGCCAATCATCCAATTGAGTTTTTGAATTCATTGGATTTGCCAGGCATGTGACCGCATCATTTACAATTGAGGGTTGGATCACCGGTTATTTTGCTTCGTAATTTCATTCCAATCTGCTAACTTGTACCGCCAAACCCGCTGGGTACCTCTTGGACTGGGGTCGGGTGAGGTGTAGACAGATACACACTTCACAAGACAGTGGCCGGAGCTACCCAAAGGTGATGATATCGACACTGAGTATCGGTCTGGATCTGTTATCAGCAGAAAGTCCAAGCAATTGGCTGTATGAGAAACAACATCCGGTAACCTCGTTACTACTTGGACCAGCTGGGTGAGGTTTAGCGCTATCGAAACATATCGCTTCTCTCGTCCACCATGTATGTATGGCTATGCACTGGTATGGGAAGAACTCTTGGTGGTGGGCATGAAGTCCCCCAGTAACAATAATTAGGCGGAAGGGTATCGAAGCTGAGCCACATCAGCCACCTCACTAAGGTACTGTGTGAGCCTGGCTTTCTCCAAATCACCTATATGCGATCGGTAGATACAGTCGGTAGACACCGTTACTATTGTCGCTTCCTTAAAAGTTCATCCATTAGAAGGGCCTGATTTACCCACAGACTAAAATTAAAACAAGTGTGGGCTACAGTCTAAAGAAAACCCGGTAGCTTTTGGGTCCCAGACCGACGCTGCATGAGTCGACACAGTAATTCCCATGAATACAAATATAGAAGTAGTCTCTGGCGTAGCGCTAGGTGAAGTGCTAACATTTTTGACTTACATAATCTTTTATGCGTCGGCTCGGCTTCATTGGCCATGCCTCTTAAGGGCCAGCCCCCTTCCCCCCCTGCAAAATAACCCTGAACACGCCAATGTAATGGCTAGAATTAACAGCTCCGGGTATCTAAGAATAAACGGAAGGTAAAACTATTCATATAATTTGCTGCGACAACTGATATTATGATTTATTAATGAAAGAAGAATTAAATTGAATAAAAACAAAAAAAAACGTAAATTAAATCGTATCATTTAGGGAAACAACGTCATTGGTAGTTTTTTACATACATTCATAAACTCACGCCTTTTTAACATGGGAGTAGGCAAAAACTACAAAAAACCAGCTGCTACGGTCCTTACTGCTTTTACTTCATTAACGATCATACATCTATACAAACACACCGGTTATAAGGGTCCACCGGCCACCGGCTACAACCACAAAACGCCGCGACCAGCATATTTCCTGTAGTTTTCATACATTTTGTATGGACTCACCGCACACGGTTGACGCCGGTGGCCGCCACACGCTACACGCTTCTAGCTTCTCGTGGCGGCGTTTGTGGCTGTCGCGTGTGGCCCGTGTGCGGCGACACTAACTACTGTGCACCTATAATAGTTAATGATAAATGATTTTCTTTCTGTATGTTGGTTTGAACAAACACTTTTACAAGTCGATCATATTTTTTAAAACTAGATGAAGTCGGCGTACCCTATCTGACTATTCTGAGAAGAGTACGAAACAAACTCAGAGGTCACAGTTTCTTTTAATGTCTAGACAAAGTCTTGGTTAGATCATGTGAAGACCATGTAGACTGAAATGGTCTTTTGAGGAAAGAACCAGCCAGATTGAGTGGACCTGTCCAGTCAGTGCACGCATTTGTCAATAACCGTGCAGCTCAACTCAGAATTTAAGGAGCTCAACGATTCGACGAACAATACCAAAGAAAGGTCATTCGAATAGGCCGCATAAACTACTCAAACTGCCAGACCATGATTAAAACTAACTTAGATAAACTAAAAAAAAAAAAAAAGTATGATCCACATAGTCTTCACATTAACAACAATTAAAATATACTTACAAAAAAAAACAAAATTCACGGTGCAAAATATATAAAAAAATCAAAATTAATTGGAGCAGCTCAATCCCAAGCCGTTTTGTCCTCAACGTAATCTTTAATTGTATAAAACGCTTTCTGGCAAAACGTTACTTACGTGTTTGTCTTTCTAAGGTGTCCCCTCCTAGTGTTTCCACTTACGTCTGCCTTGTAAATCACCTTTTGTTAGTCGCCTTTCATTCATCTTCTCAAAATGGCGAAACCCACTAAACACACTCTTTTCAATTTTTGCCTACCCTCGCCTGAAAAAGGAGTCAGTTTATGTATGTATATATTTATTAATCTTCGTTTCCTACGCAAAAATGTCATTAGTAGGGCAACACACTCTCAAGGTGCGAAGACTGAAAATGACCAGTTACAAGCTATGCGGCGTGGTCTAGTCGCAAAGCAAGAGCCATAATTATAGCGTTTATTGTTTTAAAGAAAATCGCTTGATAGAACTTAACTCTGTTGATTGTTTCCCCTAGTCCTATGACGTCATCAAAGAATGCGTCCACATGTAGCAGAATTTAAATAAAATCGTCTACAATCAAATGAATGACTAACACGGATACGAATTAAGTCTAAAGATTGCACAACATTATTATTATAACGCCTATAATTGACCCCTAAACCATTAAGGCAGGCCACAAGATCGCGGTTTGTTTTCGATGCCAACTCACATAATTACGATATTAATGAAAAATAAGCTAAAAAACGGCAGCTTTGAGATTTATTTATTTATTGACCCGAAGCGAGGTTTGCCCTTACTCTTGGAAGAACTCGAACGTGAGTCACCCTGGTTTAGTAAAAATTCTGGCATATGAGGAAGAAAAGAAAGTTTTTAGAATAACCAAATCGATTTTTAATGCCTGTGTTCCTGCGATTTATTCCATTCTAATACCCACCAACAACTATTCCACTGGTTTTTGTTTCAACTCATATTTATTTTCTATGCCGAACGAATACCATTGTTTAAACTCATACCAAAACAACTTCAAAGATATAAGGTACAGTCAGTAAAAATGCTTTGTATGTAATTATAAGTCCGTTAAGTGAAAACAAAAATTTTGTTAGCAAACGTCTAGTTCAATAATAAAATATGATAAATAATCAACTTCATTATAATTTTAGTCTTTGTACCTGTATAATATTTTTTTTTGCAAAAACATCAAAACAAGAACCATTTACTTTCAATTTAATAATTACAAAATATCTCTGAAAATCAACTCTTAATTTATATTAAAATTTACCTGACATAGTTAGTAGTCGCATTATATTACCTATCTAATAATAACTACGCCAGGTATATTTCTTACAAAAAAAAAAAACTCTTTTAATTGTAAAATGTCATAGAAAATCAACTTTTTTATATTCAAATCAGTCATTCATCACATATTTAGTATTATTTTTACATTTTCGTCTAGTCTGTTATCGTGACGAGATCATTGAGTTTTTTTTTTCATTAATAGCTTTTGAATGTGCTAATTTTCACGAATATAAAACACCAAGAACCATTGATGTAAATTAAATTCGATAACTATGCCGACGTCCATACAGAAATATTTTTGTTTAGATTTGACTGAACTGACTGTACCAAATTCAAGTTGTTAGTATTCGTTCGCACATTAAATTTAATTATTTCGAAATAGAAAACAAATGTGAATTTAAACAAATACCAGTGGTATTAGATGTTGGTAATACACCGCGTGTTTTTTTTTCTACAGTGCTTACTTACATGGTCGGTTCCGAATTCTCTGACGCTTTTTTTTTTCAAAGCGCTGTTGACGTTCACTATCTTGCTAATTTTAACTTGAAGCTACCTTCAGCAAAACACTAGGGCGAGCTACTCTGAGGTAAAACCTTGATGGTATAACCTCACGGTTGATCGATATTTAATGGGATAACTTAGTAGTCTTGTGTTGTTCGCAAACGAACTAGTTCGTAAGAACGTTCCCACAGGCAAACTACGCTGCTAAGACTAAATCCAGGATCCGTCACTCTTTAGTTCGTTGGATATGACCAACTTCATTGTAATAGCGAACGATAATAGTGAATGCAAGGCGCCGCGCCGCCCGATCTATTACGCGTCACTACTACCGCTCAATTACTCACTCTACATGCGCGTGGACATTAAATGTGTTATCTATGGACGGTGGTGATTGGTTGGACAAGACTACTGCATAGTTTTAAGTTTAGACGCGGCGAGACGGTTCTATATTCGACTGTATATATATTTATATTTTTTTTTCACCGATTTTGAAAATTCTTTTTTGTTTGAAAGGGTTTGCATTCGAAGTGGGCTCATTGTCACCAAGTTAGTATCTGATGAGAGAATCACAAGGCAATCGAGGCAACTCTTTAAATTTTATAGGCATAATTTTACAGATTTTGGTATTTTTATCAACATGGCAAGCATCTGCATTCAAAAACTATCATTTTGTGTAGTGGAACTGATGAAGAAAACACAAATTGCTATTAAAGCTTTTCAATGATAAGTATGCTATGGGTGTAAGATATCTCAAATAGTTACGACTGTGATATAGCAAATTTAAATAAATAGATCTTATGAAAATAGTAATGTCGGACTCATCTGATGATAAAGCCGTAAGATAGACGCTGGAAGTCCGTAATAAAACAATGTATACCAGTCGTGTTTTGGCTAACTGGAATTATTATGAGAAGCACTCTGGCTGATGAGACTGACTCTGCTCATGGTTTTCGTGTAAACTTGCTTAAAAGTTTTCTGAAAAAACATGCTTCCAACAATGAAAGAATTCATGCTGTGCCATCAATACTGAAGAAAGGCATGGATTTATTTTAAGTAAAAATTTAAAAAGTTTAAGCCATCGAGTTCCAATGGTAAGAGAGATCGTTACCTAGCCGAGACAATACCAATAAAAATTATGTTATTCTGACCAATTACTGACCATTAAACAAAACTCTTTACAGCTTAATGTAATATTCAACCGACGTTTTAATATGCGCCCCGTTTTTATTTATTATTAACTGAATGAATTATTATTGTTACTATTAAAAGCTTTTTTATTGAATATGGGAACGTTGTCGTATTTTATAAGAATTATTATGGCTATTTAATTGATTGTGTTATGCGTTTTGATCATGATAATAATAGATTTATTGGCTGGGAATTCCAGGACGATTTTTGAAAAAAAAATATGGTGAATAAGTTTTGTAATATGTTGAACGTCCTTTACTGACTATCGACTACATGACGTCGCCTATAATGTACAATCATCGGCTAGTTGTTCAACTATGTTTGGGTAAGCTGCCAGCTTAACCGGATGCAACTAAATTTAACATGCAGAACATTTTTCATTGATAAAAAATTTGACTTTAAGTAAAAAAAAAAACGCTTTAGGATGCTAGGGGAATCGTAGAAATAATCATCACCATGTCCTCATACTGTGACTTAAGGCTCTTCTCTGTAGTCAACTGCTATTTTAACAAAAACATCACCCTCTATCAAAAAGCTGAAGGGAAATCAAACGTCAAGTTACATTATTAATGTTTGCTTAAACAGATGAGACTGTCGATATGATAAAGACGTAAAATACTTTACTTATTGTTTTGTCAATCTGTCTGTTAAGAGGATTTTGTAATAAATTAATTATGTTGAATAATGCTATATTATGCATATCGTGTTTAACGCATCAGTTCACACGCGAGGAGGGTTTTTGTAAAAGAATTAGGTATTGTTGATGTATACGTCGAAGTTGCCTAGGGACTCCACGACCTCAAGCACGATAGGCGAGGTTTTAACCACTGAGCCACCATGACATATTTTATTGGTTCCTTTGTAATAAATTTATCATTTCAGTCGAAAGATGTCCATTACTGGACATAAGCCTCCCCAAAGCATCGCCACACTGATCGGTCTCGTGCGTCTCGTTTCCACCGGATTACCGCGGCCCGGACCAGGTCGTCGGTTCACCTTCCAACGCTGCATCTTCCGGTACGCGGTCGCCGCTCCAGAACTTTTCGGCCTCATCGACCATCCGTTCTGCGAGTCATGTGCCCTGGCCACTGCCACGTTACTTCGGGCTACGTCGGTAGCCCTGACCAATTACTTAAATAAATTAATCCTTACTTCTACGTTTTTATATATATTGTAACAGAAATATATTGAGCTATATATAATATACATCGTCGCGGCAACACATACATCAAATGTCGTAATTACCATTACAGCTTATAAATTATATCAAACTACAAAGTAACGAGACTAATTATGTATTATACTATCATGATTGAAATCTCAGTGGGCGATGAATATCTTCGTGTAAATGAATAGCATTAAATAGCACTGGTAGAAATAACATCTACCACGGAAATGGGTTAGAAATAGTAGAAATACATCAGCTGAAGTTATTTTGATACATTCATACTTGCTGCCACCCGCGGCTACACCCGCATGAATCTCAAAATAATCCCAAAGGTACTCTACCTGGATAAAGAGTATATTATGCGTTAATCCAGGTTATAAACTATCTGTGTGCCAAATTTTTGCGTGAAAGAGTATCCAACATCCATCCATTAATACTCACAAACTTTCGCATTTTTAATAAAACTAGCTTCTGCCAGCGGCTTCGCCTGCGTGATTGTCGAAAATTATCCCAAGGGAAGATATTCCCTGGATAAAAAGTATCTTATGTGCTATTCCAGGCTATAAATCTATCTCTGTGCCAATATGCATCCAGAACCGTTCAGTACTTTTTGCATAAAAGAGTAAAAAATATACAAACTCACTTACTTACTCACTAACGTTCCCCTTTATAAAATTAGTGTGTGGTAAATAATATACCATCAAAACTCGAGCAAATCTCTCCTCCCCCTCTCCCCTCTCCTCCTCTCCTCTTTACTGATTACACTATCGAATCGAAATCAAGAGTGACGAGCATTAAGGCACTTTAACGTGATTAGCATAATGGTAAAGACAACACTTACTTACGACTTCAAGCCTTCCACCACCCACTGACAAAAATCACAATGCTTTCAATTTAAAGGCTTAATGATTGCAAATAACATACGCATAATTGAGCAGATTTAACGATGACCACTTCAAAGAAAAACTAACTACTTAAGGACCTTTCGAAGGATTAAACATAGAAGCTATTATTTGTGAAGTATTTAGCTAAAGTATTACAATAACAACGCAAGGTATACGTAATTATGAGGTTGTAGCCTCACACAGACTCCTGAAGTTCCTTTTGGCAGCTTATAGGCAGGCAGTGGATCGGAAAATGGTTGGTTTCGGATATTTATGTGAAAGGGTGATTCTGGATGTAATTATAAAAAGGAATAATGTAACGACATTTTTTTACACATGTCCAAGTCTTTGTATCCCTTTCAAGGCCACCCTTTTGAAGTTATGTACGTTCTAGTGGATTGTCGGTTAAGTAGACACTTCGAGTTCTTCATTACACTGTGCAGTCATTAAACCACCTGTTAGTACCTACATCAAATAGATACTAAAAGGTGTAGTTATTCCATTTTCTTCCATATCTGTCTGATCAGGTCCATCTGGTTCATGTTGCCCTTATTCTCAATAGAGTTCACCCACGCTTCAATTATTCAAAAGATTCTGTTTAGACGTCGTTTATTTTCAAAAAACATCAACAAACAGTCAAGAATCTCTTGACTATGTGCAAAGATCACAAAAGATTACCATCATCCCTCACCAGAGCGAATGCTACCAATTATACGTATAAGAGCTTAACTAAAAAATCTGTACTTACGTACTTCAAGTATCGTTTACCTGCTTTTTGAATGGACAGATCTAAATCCCTGTACAATGGTATTAGGATCAATAAACGTGAAGTATTTTGTTTGCGACAAAATTTACAGTTACGTCGTCATTCGTGGGCATTCGCGCGTGCTCCCCGTGACGGACAAAGGGGATTGCGTCTAAATGTATATTGTGAAAGGCTAATAGATATGTTGCCAGTTTTTATATCAGTTATTATAGCAATGGTAACATTTGCAGTTTTGGGCAGTCAGCATTGTGTACAAATTTGGGTGTTCCAGCTTAGATGTGAATGTCCAAATAAATAAAAACATAGCTAGTTGTAGTAAATAAATTAGTTGAGAGCTAAATTAGCTTTTGTCTGGAGGATATCTTTGTATCATCCCTCACCTAAATATCTGTATGAACCAACAACGTGCACTACAATCATTTATTCTTTGGAGAAGGGAGAAATAAAATTGGTATCAATTATGTGTATCCGATTCTACACAAGGAGCAATTGAACTCATCGTCATGGATCACGAAATAATATCAGCTGGCTCCTTCATTTTATCAAGTGAAGCGAACATAAAATAAATGTACGAGGCACATGTTTTTGCCGTGTTTTTAGAATTTATTACATACAAACAATTTAAACTGATGAGTAGAGAATGGATTATAATATTCATTTGAATCCTCTTTTCACCGATTATTGCATATTATTTTAATTAAAAACTATGTGATGATTCATATCTTCGTCAATATATCGACGTAGAAGGGACCATTTTTTTCTGCTTAGGTATAAAAATGTTTTGAGCGATCGGAGAGATGTAATGATTAAATTTTCAGTGACCTAAGTTATATCTTGTAAATAAAAACAGCTAGAAAAACCTTTGTCAAATACCACTCTGGAACTAAAATACCCATCAAATCACGTCATAACTCCTCAAAAACTAGGCGTCAGACACAAATACGAGCTCATTAGCATTTCTTCTAAAGATCCCAGTATTAAGGGCACACATTTTTGATTATTTAATTAAGAACCACTACGGTTGAAGCCCGTTGATAATCGGGAATGGCGTTCGATGGTCCCAAGCCGTTTTGTTAATAATAATTTTTAATCTCTTCTTTCTGACGTCTCGGTAGGAACGCATAATTGTTGTTATTTATTTATTGGATAAATTTTGGACAAGTTTTTAGTGTATGACTTCACTGAATAAAGGGATAACCGAACAAGTTTTTCAAACTGACTTAGAAAATAAACTTTAATAAAAGAATACAAAAGTAATTAGCAAATAAGCAAAACGCTGTTTCGTTGCTAGTAGGACAAAGTTCTAGTATCTAACTGTTAACAAAATGTTTTTTCAGTGTTATGTTTATTCAGTAAACGTCATCGGCACTTTATCTCAAACTTTAACTAAAAATTACGTGGCATTTTAGGAAAAGGCTATTCCACTTTTAAAAAATCCTTAAGCTGGGTGTAGAAACAATGATAATGCATTTGTATGTGTATGCAAACCTAATCAAACCACACTAGGCTCGCGTGGTGGATAATGGTCTGCAGTCTCATACAGAGAGGAGTTAGGCCTATGTCCCACGGATGGTCAGATTGGAGACTTTGTCCGCCCACCAAGTGACTCCAGATGGTGGCATAGTGATCACGTGCTGCCGTGCACAGCGAGGCTCAGGGGAAGCGCTTTTACAGACTCCCCAGGGATGTGCCCTAACAGGCGTTGCAAAGGGTGGGCTCCAGGGTGGTCTTTTGAGAGGTCCCGGAGTGATTTTAGTGAGGTAAAAATCCCACATTCCCTGGTATTTTACCCAAAAGTCCAGGCGCCTTTTAAATGTTTAGGTACCCTAGAAACCAAAAAAAATAATAATGCCTGTGTCCCAGCAATTGGAAGTTTGGAACATTAGAGGCTTAAACTGAATACGCTTATGCTATAAAACATAGAAGTAACATTAGCATCCATTTCTCGGCTGCTCTTAAACGGTATTAATCAATTTTAAATTAAAAATCCTCTATGTATATTCGATCTCGGTTCACTATCTGGGTTTACCCTACTTTGATAATACTTCTCTATGAAATATTGGAATATCTTGTCTAATTGCCAGTTTGCGTAATATAAAAAAGGCACACATTTTTTGTAGGTGTTCATATAAATATTAATCCCTAATTTTAAAAAATCAGCGTGGAGTTTTGGTAAAAGTTGCTGCCTTCTTGATTTTTATTTTTTCATTTTTATTAAAAACTTTTTGTACAAAAACAAAGGCCTTTAATGCCTTGTGCTTTTTCTACCAGTCGACCATAGGATGGTACAGAGATAAAACAAGACATGGTAGGTTTTTAAACTCTATTTCAAAACTATCTGACGTAAATCAATCAACTACTACTTATAATTTTATTTTATTCCTGAGAAGTGATACAATCAATAAATAATAGAGCATGCATTTAATACAAAATAAGTCTGACTGGTCGTAAATATCAATTTACCAGTTTTAATGATTAAAATGATATTGGTTTGGTAAAGTGAGATCTTAACAAGCCTGAGATCGCTAGTAATTATAAAATTCCTTACTGTATTAAGAAATTATTGCACGTAAAATCCTTAAGTAAACCCGTATTTTAGTTAATTGTATCAACTGATTTGACGATTTTTCGCAGGATTAAAATAATTAACTATGGCACACTGGGACCGCCAGTGCCACAAAATTTGAAAGTAAACAGTTCGTCCTAGTATGGTCATGTGATGAAGAGGGATGAAACACATGTTACTAAAAGAGTTATGAATATAAATGTGGATGGATGGAAAGGGAGAGGAAGGCCAAAGAAAACATGAATGGACTGTGTGAGGAGTTTTATATGAAATAAAATGGAGTTAGTGATAGTGTAACGGGAGAAAGGAGGGTATGGAAGAGGAAACTGTGTTGCGGCGACCCCTAGTAACATGGGAAGGAAGCTATATATACGAAGGTGGGCAGACCGACTTATGAAGAAGCTAAAGCTTACAGGCCCATCAGTCTATCATCCTTTCTCTTAAAATCTCTGGAGAAACTGGTAGACAGGTATCTAAGAGAGGGACAACTTAAATATTCCCTCTACATAAACTACAGTGCGCCTACAGCCCAGGAAAATCTACGGAAAGGGCATTGCACTATGTTGCAAGTCGAGCCGAGGCTGCGCTAGAGGGACAACAGATATGTGTCGGGGCTTTCCTCGACATAGAGGGAGCCTTCGACAAGACCACATTTGAGTTCATACGCATTGCTGCTAAGGAACATGGCATCAATGATACCACGTGCAACTGGATTGACTATATGCTGAGAAGCAGAATAGTCAGATCGGAACTTATGGGAGACAGACTTAGCGCTAAAACAACAAGAGATTGTCCGCAAGGCGGAGTGCTGTCACCACTATTGTGGTGCTTGGTAGTAGACTCGCTACTCACCAAACTTAATACCGGACCATTCTACACAGTAGGCTATGCAGATGACATGCAGATGCTATAATGGTTAATGGTAAATTCCCGAACATAGTCTCTGGATTATTACAACAGGCATTGAGGATGACAGAGGAATGGTGTACAAAGAACCACCTCTCTATCAACCCAAGCAAAGCAGTCATTATTCCATTCACGAGGAAGAGACAACTAGGAAACCTAGGAGAGCCCTCCCTCAATGGAATAAAGCTGCCCTGGTCCACCGAAGTTAAATATCTTGGTGTAACGCTTGATAAAGAACTCAGGTGGAAAACTCATGTGGAAAATATTACGACAAAGGCCTTACGAGTGTTCGGCATATGTCGTTCCACCTACGGTAAAACTTGGGGGCTAAAGCCCAAAGTGATACTATGGCTGTACCGGACAATGATATTACCTATTATCACATACGGCAGTATAGTGTGGTGGCCAAGAACAAAGCTTGCCTCGTGCAAAGTGCCACTCACCAGGTTACAAAGAACAGTGTGTCTAGGCATCACGGGTGCTTTCAGAACAACACCTACGGCAGCGATTGAGAGATACCTCAATATCCCTCCGCTGCATATGATGGTTGAATTCGAAGCAAGGAAGACATTAAATCGTCTTGCTGTTGCTGGACTATGGGATGCCTCTAAACCAAAGACTAACCATACAAAGTTCGATGGAAATGAAGGCCTGGATCGGGTAACAAGCATGATATCTGATAAAATGCAAACTATGTTTGTGTTTGAAAGGTCTTTTAAGGTCCAAATCCCTACAAGGACTAGATCCACCAGAACAAGATAGTCTAGTGTGGTACACTGATGGATCCACAATGGAATCAGGTACAGGAGCGGGAATATTCGCAAAAGGTTACAAATGTAGCAAAAGCTTAGGTAAGATGGCAACTGTATTCCAAGCAGAAACATGCCATAATAACCTGTGCTCAAGAGAATATAGATAGAGGAACCAGAGGTAAATCCATATATATTCTTAGTGACAGTCAGGCTGCAATCAAAGCCATGGCATCCTACAAAGTGGACTCCAGAATTGTTCTGGATGCTATCCGGACCCTAAACAGGCTTGGGAAGCATAACAGGGTAAGACTGTTAAGGGTCCCTGGGCACAAAGGAATCCATGGTAACGAAGTGGCAGATGAACTGGCAAGAGAGGGCTCAGCAAATGATTTTGTGGGCCCAGAACCATGTGTAGGCATTTCGACGTGTCTCGTAAAAGCCGCATTTAGGGAGTTTGCAGATCACAGACAACGAACACATTGGCTGTCTAATACCGGTCTACAACACTCAAAGAAATTTCTAGGCTCTACTTTCAAAGCCCGGAAATGCATTTGGAATATGAGCAGGGGGCAAATCCGCTACCTGCTTGGGGCCTTTACTGGGCACTTTGGAACTAACGACATGCTCATGAAGATGGGTCTGGCCGCGACACCCATGTGCAGGTTGTGTGGGGAACATACGGAACGCATGGAGCACCTTCTGTGCACATGTGATGCACTGGCTGGTAAGCGAATGAGTCTCCTAGGGGTTGGATATCCAAAACCGGCAGACTATAGGCTCATATCACCTAGTCTCGTTGTAAAACTCATGAAAAGAGTTTTCAACGAGATTGGGGAGGTGTAAGGTATATAGGGGACCACAATAGATCCCAATGGGTCGAAGTGTCCGAGTTATTTCTCGGCCCCTCCACAAGTAAGATAAGATAAGCTATATATATATAAACACAGAGGCATTTTATACTGCTATGCAAGAGGCTTCCTCAAGTCCACCTCGTTTCTCTCGACTCTCATCCAGATGCTACAAGACACCCGGTTAAGATCGTTGCTACTCTTATCATAAGAGCGTCCTACCTTACGTTTGCCGCTACGCGCACTCCATTCAACATTTACTCGTCTACCCCAAAGATCATCGGTTGTACGGCAGTACCCCATCGCCAGTTCAGCTTGCCTAAAATGCTTCAATCTTCCTGATAACACAAGTTCCTTATACCACACGCTACTCAACCAAAGTTACTCAACTTATAAGTTTAAGAAGTTACCTTAGACAAAATTGGTCAAGTGCGTGTCCGGCAAAGTACATTTTAGGGTGCCGTAGTTAGTAAGAAACCTAATATTTCATAAACGGATCCGTGAATCGAGAAAAGTTCATGACAATCCTATTTCCTACTTGGTTAATACTGTAAATGTGAAAGTTCATGAGTATGGACGTTTGTTACTCTTTCACGGAAAACTGATGTACGGATTTTGATGAAACTTTACAATAACATAGCTATGAAGCATCAGAATAACACAATGTAACTTGGTGAACTGGGGGAAGTAATAATTTCAGGTGAGCGGGTGGCAACTAGTTCAATATTTTTGAAACACAACGACGCACCGCGCGATTGAAAAAATGGGTTCCCGAACAATATGTTTTTCATGATTTTATTTAATATCAATAATGACGTGGTTAATATGTATCACCATGACAAATAACACTTTATAGTACCATGAGCCTCTGAGACAAACAGACGCCCGAACTTGGCGGTGAACTGCGGAACCCTAAAAACGAATACCATATCAGTGCAGTCGGTTAAATTCGTCGCTTCCACGTTATGGTGGCACCTCTTCAATTATGTATCACCACGTTAATGTATTATTTAACACTTAGTCGAGTTTCGACATATTTCTTGTAGGCTCCCCGTAGAGTGACTACATTTTGGGTTGTGGTGCAAGTAACAAAAGAAGGTCGATTCGATTCAGAACATGGTTGCATTATATATTGGTTCGTCCAACATCTCAAATAACCAAGAATCTTACGGACGTTGTTCCTCAGAATCCTTTATTCTCCTCAAATAATGCATCTGGAATAGCTAGTAATATTGAACATAGAAGCCGAAAAAAAACTAGTATCAATGTAGATACAGTAACTGTTCCTGTATTTCGGTTCAGCAAAATTTTGCTATCATAGCCAACCTGAGCCCTTACTGTACCACTGCTTGATTATGAATTAATTTTCAACACTGATCGACTACGATGTGGAACTAGAAATATTTCGATCTGTTGGAATTGACAACTTCTGTGCTTAGAGATCATGCACTAGTGGTGGTAATAATAATTAAATTATTTGGATAAAGTTAACTATATTTAAAAAAACTGCCGCTGCGTGGAATTGGTACCTCCCCAATACGGAGTATCTCTATAAATTATGCCTATGTGTAATTCTGACGTATGAGATACAACCAACAACCCTATATAACCTTAACATACATTTTTATTGTGACGTGTTTCGGGGAGATTAGCAGAATAAACCACTTGAATATTGGGATCTTGCGCTTTGTTTTGCCCGAACCGTTCCTACGTTACATTGATTCTGACGTACATATATTGCTAAATATAAAGTTATATCAAAATCCGTTCAGCAGATTTTGCGTGAAAGAGTAACAAGCATCCATCCATCCTCACAAACTTTCGCGTTTATAGTAAATACAATTATTTCTTCTATTTTTACATTTGTTTTGGCCAAGTTTAAAATCAACGCCGTTCGCTTTCACCTTGTACCATAAGCCCCATGGTGTTGGTATTTTTTTTACAGTGACAACGAGATCGGATTGACAGCAGCGACGGGTTGAGAACACTGATACTGCAACAGTGTTTGTCAATCAAATGGAAATGGTTAACATACAGGTTTTTGTAAAGCTTAGTTAAGAAATTACAACTGCTCAGCCTGTTGGCTGTGGGCCTGTGGTTCCATATTTTTTGGTGTTATCCGCGATTTTGTAACGGTATTGTAATTTTTAGACCTTTGATTTGATTTCAAACGTTGCGCTCAAACTTGGCGTTTAATGAACGGCCTAGGCGTCCAATTAGCTGGCTTATTTAACCAGATGGTAGCGACATTGACAACATAAGCTCAGTTTCTGGAACGTCACGCGAAATTCAACTCATGAAAATGTATATTCACCAAGTCTGGTTTCAGCACAGCATTTTTTATTCTCGTAACAAACAAACAGACACAACTGTTTAAAGCACACTGTAAGGATATCACACATAATTAATAAGACATCAAAACATCTCATATTACAACCAGCTCTCTGGTATCTAAAAAGGGCACACATTTAGAGATCATTTGACTTAATCAGTCACAGACATAAATATAACTAGATAACGCAAAGCCGCAAATCCTGCCTTCTGTATGGAAAGCAAGCGTGCCAATTTTTCAATTTAAGAATAAATGTTTCCATTGGCTCGGTAATTTTGTAAAGTTTTTACAGGTCAATACGACACAATGAGGCAGAAACGAAGAATGAAAAATGAATGAAGAATGAGTTTTACCCGACTGCGAGATGCTAAGGAGGGTAATGTGTAAATCAAACTATATATGTATGTATGTATGTTCCGAAGTGGCGTTCTAGAAACTAAACGCGTAGGCCAATTTTGATGATGACTTAATCTTGTATCCTCCGACTGCACGGCATGATTTTCTTCTTCCCTTCTAACCAGACTGCTTTATGAATCGAACTAAAAAGGCGTAAACAAAAATAAAATCATGCTATGCAGTCAGAGGATACATTATGGTTTTGGTCAGTTTACTCGCAATTATGTATCCTACGAATATTATTATTTTCTAGATTTCGGTTGACTTCCAGTGCCGAAAAAGCTACAAAATAGTGTCAAAGGAAGAGCATTGCTCTCCTTTTTGAGATGCCAAGTACAAACATTGGCACCATCTAGTTATATTAATGTCTGTGAAATCAGTATTCAAGATACTGCATTTCTTAGGAGTTATTAAGTGTGCCTATTTATAATATAGTTACATCCTTTAAGTAATGAGGCTCTTCGCACTGTGGTGTGTAAAACCCATACATTATAATTGAAGGCTCTAGTTAAAGTCTTAATGAAGACTTCTCCCATACATGATACATCTTTTCAATTAACCAAGTTATATGCCGTTTAATTTGTTTTTTTTAGCAATGATGTTTATCTGATGGATTTTTGTTTTTACTTGTGCATCTTCTGCAGGTTTTTGTGATTTAAATTAAATATAGTATTATAATTATGCTTATAAAGAAAGTTTAATTTTTCCATTTTTAAGCCAACTATTGTCGAGAAATTTTAGCCAGTGTTGTATGTATTTATTTATATTCATCGATTTAGCGTGATGAGCTAGACTTCTTTTTAAAGGTTTGGCCTGCAATCGCAATGGACCGGGAGACATGGAAGTAGGGCGACATCCGAGGAAGCCTTTGCCCTGCTTTAAATTTAAGCATTTTTTTCGAAGTATAATTGTAATTTATTTAACAAAGATCACCGCAGTTACTCCACCAAAATATTTAAGTAAATATTTCTCTTTTTACAAAACAACCATTGAGGTCGGCATTCGCACGAAAGTCAATTAAAATTATATCATTAATCCATGTCGTTGGTTCCGGTGGCAGAATGTTTCCAGTGCCTTTGCCGAATTAAAATATAGCGTAACACATAACTTAATCTGATGACAGTTAAAGATAAACATCAAGGTAGTGATGTTGGAGAGAGTATCCCCTTGCAGATAACTTATAGTAAGTAAAACTTTTAACAAAAAAAATTAAACCGACTTCAGTGTCAAAAACGAAAAAAAATTGGTACCAAAGACACCGACTTTCGAAAAGAATGTTATTTATCGCTTTGTAGTGTTTTGTTTTGGAAGTCGGTTCAGTTTTGTTATTAAAAGGTTTTTTATCAATCTCTTTTTAGTTTTGGTACCTTAAATTACCATGAAAATACTCATTACTAAGGATAACTTAAGAACTACTCGTCAGATATTTATAAAATATAAATGGGAAAATATAAGTGCGAAGATGCGTAGCGGATTCTGTTTAGCTGTATGAGGGCATACACATTCCTCGCGTTCGCGCGTTCCTCGCACACATCTCTGGCGCTTTTTGTATGTTAAATACCTAATTTTATTAGTCCTGTTCCACCAGAGCAGCGGCAGCCCGTCTAGGAAAATGAAGTGATCCCAGTGGTGGATTTTTTCTTGCAGATTTCCTAGGTACCGCGCACATCCCTCCCATGTGAGGTTTTCAGTTATAATGTTTTTTATTAAATAAGACTTTATGTACTTTGAAACTATCCTGTAACAAGTAGGTATTTATTATTTGTTTTTGTAATTTCGTAAAATTTACTCACACACAAGACACATTTCACCAGCACCCCAACACTACACTCACTGACTGACATTTCGAAACAGAATTATTTAGCTCATATATCTCGTAATTTCACTTCTCAATCATATAGCTATCGTCAGATCTGTGTGTACAGAATTTTTCATCGTTTCACTCCAATGCAACGTGGCGAGCCTTAAATTGCCGCCATTTTTTTGACACGCCGATTAAAATGATAAACTTTGCAAGATATTAAAACTCAGACTGATTTCCTTATCAGATTTTTTCGATTTTATTTTGGTGTTTTTTTTATCGGTCGATGTATGTGATGGGGGAACTCGTGGCTAAATTATAACAGACGCACGAGACGATCTTCAAGGTTAAGTGAGCTTGCCGAAATCGGTCCATGAACGGGTGACCATCTTTACATAGCAAGATTCCTTCGTGCCTCGGAGAGCACGCTAAGCCGTTGCTCCCAGCTGCCATTTGAAGATCTTTGACAGTCGTATCGGGTAGTCAGATAACGGAATTTTTTTTTCCTTTTCTAGGGTTCATCAATAAGATGGACCCTAATACAAATTACAATCTAGCCTTATATACTAATAAGTGATTTAATTATAACCTAAACTTACATTGTCTTTACTAAGAATGTGTCCAATAGCACTTTTCTTATTGTCTCTATTAAGGCGAATACACTTCGTTCTTGTGTTTGTTTGGTAAAACTTTTATACGTTACACTATTCACATTTACTAACACTAACTCGAAAGGTTTTGTTCTTTTTAGTCTTCTCACTATGTTTGTGTAGTCAAGAAGCTGTATATGAAATATCTTTTCGTGAGCTTCTGCAAATTTCTGGATTTTTTCGATGTACTCAACTTTTAGGTCCCGATGGAGGTAATTATTTCATCCGCCGGGCGGTCGATGTAGCCGAAAAGTTCTGGAGTGGCGAACGCGTACTGGAAGACGCAGCGTTGGAAGGCTTCCCTACTTATAGGTGAACCGATGACCTGGTTATGGCTCCGAGAATCCGCTAGATGCGAGGACCGATCAATGTGGTAACACTTCGGAGAGGCATATGTAAACTGGCACTGGAACGCTCCGGGCTCTGTATCGTCGGAAAAACTTTTTACCATCGAACACAAAGACAATGCTTGTGCAGACCCTAATATTTCCTATCATCGATTATGGTGACGTGTGTTACTATAACCTGAATGCAGATCTCCTCAACAAACTTGACCGTCTTCTAAATTACTGCATTCGATTTGTTATCAATTTACATAAATATGATCATGTCTCTGCGCTTCGGTCGCTTCTAAAGTGGTTTCCCATACGCCAGCGTAGAGAGCAAAGGGCATTAACTACATTGTACTCATTTCTTGACTCTCCAAATTCTCCTAGTTATCTGGCCCCTTACTGTCAATACATCTACACAACCACAATAAAAATCTACGATCATCAAATAACCGCCTTCTTCAATGTCCCACTCACCGCACTGATTTCATTCACTGTTCTTTCTTCATACAGTCTATTTCTCTGTGGAATACTCTCCCCCAGAAAATCAGGATGGCAACCAGCCGATTGACCTTCAAAGCCAAAGTTCGCGAACCCATTCGTAAGAAGTTGGCAGTAGTATCGTCACAGCGCAATTTTTTTAAATTTTTTTTTCTGCCTTTTCTATTCAAATAATTGTTAAGTGGTACCTGTATTTAGTTTATTTGTTTTAGTATTTATTGCTTAATTGAATTGTATTTATTTATAGCTTATATTCAAATTCTTGTTACTATCATAATTGCACCTACCACTATTTGTTTCTCCATCACCCAAAGGTTGACTGGTAGAAAATGCCTAAGGCACTAAGTCCGCCTCTGTACGTTTATGTGCTTAAAGTATTAAATAAATTAATGGGCGAAATATTCCATTGCTGTACAGCAATGGAATATTTCGCCTGAAATGATGATGAATGACGTAGAACTTTTTATTTGTATAGATAAAACAATATGTACAGTCAAGGGTCAAAAGTGCAGTCATACTCTCTCAAAACTCAAAGGGCTAGTTTTTATTGAAAACGTTAAATTATCCACAACTGATTTAAAATTTTCTTTAGAAGTTAAAGTACCTATAGATTATTCCTACCAACCGCGAAAAGTTGAAAAATGTCACTCTCACAATCCAGACACACCACATTACAACCCGAGTAAATACATAATCAGTAAACACCACGGTAAAGAGACAAAAACCTCAGCTGTATTATCGGTCTATTCTTTTTTAAATCACCTAATACACTGGCGCCAGCTTTCGGTACAAAGAAAGCATAAAATCGTATTGTTCTTGGTCTTTTCATTCAGTTGCACCATTTCACCCATTACGAGAATTAGTAGCAATAAATGTTCATTCATTTGAGAGGTGGTTTATTGAGTGTTCTGCTTTCCGGGTGGTACGAACTTACTCGTATACTACAGGGACATTTGCTGTAAAATTGCTCTAGCTGAAGTTAACTTGCAAATATTATTTTTCTTAATTAAAATTGTAATAGTTCCTTAATTATTCAACAACCTGCGCGTTGAAATCACGAATTATGTTTAGTCTCACGACAGAACCGAAAATTCCTCACTTATAAAAAGATATATGATGACATTCACAATTTTTGATGACTCAATCTCATTCAACATACAAAGCAAAAAACAGTCCTACTAACAGTCAACTACATGAAATATAGACCACATAATTTACCAGCACATAGACCATACTGGACCGACACGATTTCCATCGCGCCACCATGAAAGCGCGAAATCGCTAAACAACTGTATTAGGAAAAAAATCTATCATTTATTTACATGTCAGCACAAGAATGCACAACACAAAAATAAATATGTAACGGTCGGCGTTTGCTGGATACGCCTTAGAACACTTTATAGGATCCTTTCGTGCCGGCGCTAGCTCGCACAAAGGTAACAAAAGGGAAAAAATAAGAAAAAAATGTCGAAACTTGTGTGGTTCAAGCGATGAACTGGAAGCAAGTTGGACACATTTGTTAAACCTTCAACCCACCACCAAGCCCGAGAGTCCATCAAGCCTTGTAGTTTGCCAAATCTTTACTTCTCAAATTGTCAGTAATACGAAGCACACAAATTAAGACCCTGCCGCAAACGCAATGCCACGACTTCACTAGTCTCTATGCGCTAAGTAAGCTGCCTCAGTGCGTTGTTAGCCTAAGGACGATCCACAAGCGTAATGTTGTTGGGTGTTCAACTTTACAAAGCTTTGTATTCTCACTATACTTGGTTTCCAGCGTTATCCTGTTTTGTTGATGCACATAACATAACATCACGCTGTATTCCCCGTAGGCAGAGGTACATAAAATGCCCACATTTTGCTAGTTATGTTTTAAAAATCCCTTGTAATAGTGAGCAATAGCAATAGCCTATATTGATGATGAAAGTTTGAATTTGACTAATCCCCCATAAAGATCCGAGATTAGGATTAAATCAAAATAAAATTGATGATGTGGGTACAAGAAAAAGATTCAAATTTTAAAAACTCCCGACACATTTTTATTACATGCTACATTATTTATCTAGTAGTAGACACGCTTCGATCGACAATCTTTTGAACACGTAAAACAACCCGATTCAAAGAGTAAAACCACGTGAAACGCCCATAAATTTTGAATGAGTCAACTAATTTTCATCAAACATAGCTAAGAACACTCTCGATAAAGTCACCATTAAAAAATAATTAAATCAAAATCGGTTCATCCCACATTATCACACCATCTCAAATACACACACACAATACAATCACACAGGTACACACGTCAAACTTATAACACCCCTCTTTTTCTGTCGGGGGTTAAAAATATGTTCTCTCGTTTCGTAATCTGTCAATCGCACCACTCTCTCAAGCAAAATCGCTTACGCTTATCACGGGTACCCCACGAAAAGAAGATGTCGGATCTTTTAAGAAAATTTGGATGCACCGGGTGCGATGTTTTTTTTTTTCAAATCACGTGGGAGGTGAGACGTAATTGCCGAAATTCCAAATTTTTGACAATCAATGGACAGGATATTGCTATTATGATGTACCGAAACGGCCGCCATCTTTCTTTTGTGATGTTTATGAAATATGTTTTGAGATAATGTCCATGTTCTTGATTTGATTACGGCCCGATCGATAATGTAATATTTTTGAACATTTTACGAGTATTTTATTGCTGATATTGTGTGGGCCAATCAATGGAAAGATGAAAATTATTATGTGCGCCTGCGCAACTATTCATATGGGCGAATGAAATATAATTATTAATGTTATTTAAATAGGCCCTTCGTCCATAATTGGCAATAAAGTCAACATTAGATAGGTCGGTAAATTTAATTTACTAAAAATAAAATCCAAAATCTGATATAATTAAATATGTACTGTGTGTGTAAAATTAATGAGGAATTTGAAGAAACTTCTAAAAAAAGCCTTTAACCTTTTAAAAAAAAAGTAAGCACCTACTAATTCATAAATGACGTTAAAGTTTTCCACAAACAATATTATTATTTGCAAATGTGCACTACAATTACAATGCAAATGTAGGTTCAAAATATTATTTGCGACATTCACAATTTCTAAGCCCGAGTCGTACAGAAACCTAATTTAGAATCATCATAACTTTCAAACAATAAACTCATGTTTATATTGTATAATGCAGTTTAATTGTCCATTCAGTGTTGGCGTGAATGCATCTCGAACCCACACGATGATAACCACTCCGAACACTGATTTTTTAATAAATTTATTTCACATCTGACCTCTTAGTCTAACGCCTGAAGAGTGAGTGAGTGAACGATAGTTTCCTTGGGAATAGTTTCCCGGTGCTCTCACACCCTGCGCTGGTCCATTCGTGACGGTCGTCTGAATTTCATCTTAGAAATTGCTGGTTGATAGGGCTGGGAAAAGAATTCGAAGGAACATCGATATCGATTCCAGATTAACGTATTGTATTGTAGTATTTGATTAGTCAAATACGTGGGTACTTATCCCATCTTATTTCTTACTAATCCTACGATTATTAAAAAAGCAGGAACGGATTTTGATGAAACTTTACAGTAATATAAATTATAAATCTGAATAAGACATAGACTACAACTTCTGAAGATAGGTATTTCGCGCAGTACTAACACAACGCGAGCGGAGCCGCGGGTGGCAGCTAGTATTATAAAAGCGAAAGTTTGGATAGATGTATGTTTGTTACTCAATCACACCAGAACGGCTGAACGGATATAGATTATAATATATAGATAGATTATAGTCTGCAATAGCACAAAGGCTACTTTTTATCCCGGTATAAAGTTCCCTTGCGATGATAAAACACTTATAACGCGGGCAAAGCCGCTGGCAAAAGCTAGTGTGTTAATAGTAATGTAAACTCGATGATGGCGAGTCAGCAAGTGTGTCACAGATACTCAATGTTATGGTACATAAAAACCTTTTCAACAAACCACAAACGTTTTGTTAGGTTTTGTTAGTTGTTATTCTCATAGATTTTGAGAACGCAAAGGTTGATATTTCACGTGTTTGATTGTAAATGTAAGTACAACAAACTTCTATTTTCAAAGCATGATAATGATGTAAAACATCCCTAAAATGGTACTACCCTTCTTCGTGGGAGGCTTTACATCGGTTCTATGGACATTCAGTAAAATCATACAAATACAAACTCAAGTGGACAAAGAACGTAACATATCGACAGTGACATACTACATCCCATCCCTTCGCCACGCCCACAAGGCATCAATAATCTCGGCCCACAAAAGTTCACAAAACTATCTAAAATACAATAATTTACTTTCAAAAAGTGGCGAGTTTGTCGCCTAATTTGTTAAAATTGTTCCACCGTCCACCATTTTTTTTTCAAGTTTTTATTTTTAGCAAAATGAGTAAGCGATTATAGTTCTTTGTGTGTGTTCTAAGATTAATTGTTGCCATGATTATTATAAAAGCATTTTTCTGTCGACGGGACGTCTCTATTAGTATTGGTATTCCTGCCTACCTGGTGGGTGGGAAGCGCGGGCGCAATGATTCTTGTGTGTGCTGTTAACTAATTTTTCTTATTTATAATGTGGTTTGAACCATGATGACGTAGTGTTGAATTAATTACTTTTGAATTTGTTCGCTGGGAATTGAATCTATTGTGGATTGAACTAGTTTTTCTAGCAGGAGGTGAAGATTTATTTGTTTTGGAAGCAATACTTTACATCTATAGATATGAATAAAGCGGCAAGTTTTGAAACCATGATGTGGTAACGATCCTCAGCATTAGCAACGCAAGAAGGAGGTGGTATCGTTTTTTTGGGATTAGTCACTGCTGTACAACTTTCAGGCATTCTTTCCCCTAGCCATCTCGTACCAGCACTCATGGTACGCGTTCAAATCATGTCACCACCTCTTTCTGGGCACTTAAGGAGTAGAATTCCCTGCCGGAGTATGTGTTTCCCGATAGCTACAATCTAGGGTTCTTTAAGTCAAGATTGAATAGATTTTTTCTAAACAAGCATAGTTCATCGTTGACTACATCTCAATGTAGTCTCAAGTACGAGCCTAAAGAATATAAAAACAACACCAGCATCTTTAGAAACGTGACCCACCAAATCCCATTTGAGCCTGGCAGCCTTTTTGGAGCGCATTGAGGTATTCTGTATTCGGTCGGTTCTGTCTCTGTACACGCAGAATGCTGCGCTCCATAGCTCTCTGGCATACTCCAGCAATTCGATGATGTCTGGGCACCGTAGGTTAGGATGGGCATAATATATATGTCGATGAGTTTTCGCTTCGAGGTATAAATAATATTTGAATTTAAGGCGCACGGTTGGCTTAGTGGCTGAGTTATTGACTGCTGCGCTGCGTGTTGCGGGTTCGATTCCCGCACGGAACAAGTATTTGTATGACCTACAGATAGTTGTTCCGGCTCTGGGTGTTTGCGTATGTGAGTTTCTATGTTTGTAAACGCACCCACGATACAGGAGAAATTTCTAGTATGGGGCGTTTTTTTTATAAATATAAAAAAAAAACTTGCGGTGACTTCTATAGTGAAGTTTGGAATCAGGCATATTGCACTGACCCCAAATAGATTAGGATAATGGCAAGAAAATTAGGACTAATTACACTACAGCTGCCTTATAAAATTGATATCGCCAGGTACGTTAAACATGTATATTTCTGAAGAAATAGATAAACCATATTTCTTTATTATTATTCAAACAATATCACAAATTACTTATACCATTGTTTGAAGAATATCTTCTTTCACTTTCACTATAGAACAGAAGGACGATCCTTGTAAAGCATACCTAGTATGTAGAAACAATAGGAGTACCTACGCTATGTAACCTACTAGCTTCTGCCAGCGGCTACGCGCGCGTGAAAAGTGTTTTGGTATCCCAAGGGAACATAGTACATAATGAAAAGAAACCCATGTGCTATTCCAGACTATAATCTATATCCGTGCCAAATTTCATCCAGATCCGTTCAGCCGTTCTAGTGTGATTGAGTAACAAAAATACACACAACGAAACTTTCGCATTTGTAATATTAGTAAGACGAGATTAATATCTGCATGGTAAAATTCATATCGCCAGGTAAATTAACCATGTACCTACATTTCTAAAGAAATATGTAAAATATATTTCATTATTTTCATTCAAACAATAACACAAATTACTTATACCATTATTAGAAGAATATCTTGTTTCACTTTCACTACAGAACAGAAGAATAATCCTTTTAAAGCATTGTATGTAGAAACAATAAGTCCCTACGCTACATAACCTATTAAGTCTAATGTTTCCCAAATCCTTTTATAACCTTGAAAAGCCCATCGATCATTTCACTTGCATAGCAAAATAACTCACAGAAGTAAAAATTCACGAAGATGTTCAAACAAAAGGGAATAATCCCTTGTTACGTTAAACAAAAACCAAACTAAAACATGGGATAAATTTATCGTTAAGTAACAATAAGTGTGTTTTTTTTCTGGGTAGCTTACATAACCATATGTAAAATAAAGCAATTAGTTTAAATCTTTTATTGTCTTTTTGTGCTAAACCAAAGCAATGAAAACAAGAAAAGAGGTAACAATTGGATCACTACGGGTTCTGGAACCAAAGATATAAAAGTTTATGACCGACAACAGACTGTCGAAACCGTAAAATATAACTGTACAGGTGTAAAAACAATTTGCACCTTTCTTATCAAACTTATCTGAGACAACGCAAACGAAAGTTGTTTTTGAAGCAAAATTTTAATTGTTGAAATTTAATTTGTTGAGTTAAAAACTTTAAGTACAGACTTTGCCCACGTGAATTATGAGGCGCAATTTTAATTATTGTCATTTAACTTTTTGAGTTAAAAAAGTTTAACAGCATATTTGTGGCTTGCCCACTTGAATTTTGAAGCACAATTTTAGTTTTATTTTAAATTTAATTTGTTGAGTTAAACAACTTTAATAACAGACTTTGCCCACGCGAAATTTGAAGCGCAATTTTAATTGTTGTAATTTAATTTGTTGAGTTAAAAAAGTTTAACAGCATATTTGTTGCTTTGCCCAAGTGAATTTTGAAGCACAATTTGAATTTTTGTAATTTAATTTGTTGAGTTAAAAAAGTTTAACAGCATGCTTGTGGCTTGCCCACTTGAATTTTGAAGCACACTTTTATTTTATTTTAATTTAATTTGTTCAGTTACAAAACTTTAATAACAGACTTTGCCCACGCGAATTTTGAAGCGCAATTTTAATTGTTGTGGTTTAATTTGTTGAGTTAAAAATCTTTAACAGTACATTTGTGGTTTTGCCCACGTAAAAGTCGAAAATTGTACAACCGAAATATAACATCATATGCCCGTCTCCAAGGTTCAATCTATATCTATACTAAATTCATCAAACAGACAGAGGTATTTTTTTCTTATATAATTTTGGATTTACTGAAAAACAAGTAAGCTATCCTGACTCCTGACGTGGATCAGACACCTGATAATTCTTACCGTCGTTTAAGACCACCTGTAGTGCTATTCTGTAAATATCTTACAGTGAAACTTAGGTGAAGCGAACTGTTAATCCTTAGTATCTTCCTCTCGATCATGAATTGCGGAGGCCTGTGTAGAAGGCATTGAATTGATTGCGCACCCAAGTAGGCGGCTGCAAATATAACTTGGCAAAATGGGGGATTATCAGTCCATTGAACACCCGGTGCGAATGCGGTGCTTCTGTAAAGACTTTACCCCACTTGCTGAGTGTCCCAACTTTCGCTTGCACCCAGGATAACTTGTTCAATATCTCTGACGCTGCAATAAACGGGGCTACCTACTGGGCCCAAACAGCTTGAGCAAATGTAGGTACAATCGAAACGAAAACAGGAAGAAAAATGATAACATTTGTCCTGTACATATTTTGTAGTGTAGATACAATAAAGAATGTATATAATAAACTAGCTTCTGCCAGCGGCTTCACCCGTGTAAATGTGAAAAATTATCCCAAGGGAACATATTCCCGGGATAAAAAAATATCCTATGTGCTATTCCAGACTATAATCTATTTCTGTGCAAAATTTTATCCAGATCCGCGATTGAGGGTAAAAAAGTAACTAACATACTTGCATCGCCTTTGAAACATTAGTAGGATAAATAAATAAGAATCCTTGGCATTCAATTAAAGGGCAGTCCATTTAAAACTCACTCCACCTACGCTGTTATGGAGACACTCTTGCAGAATAGACAGGCCGCTGGTATAAGCACCTAGGTGTCGTGGCAAGCGCAACTTCCCGCAACTGGGGCGGTCACACCTGTGTTCTATGTTTAGTGTACCTGTAGTAAAATAATAAAAATTAAGAAAATTTACATGGGATATTTAGCCAAATCTTCTTTTAAATCGTTACTTCCTTTTCCTGGAATCGACACATACCTATCTCCGACCTTGACACGGTATAATGTCTAGGTACTTGGGCAGTCCCACATTGTCTAAATATTACCTACCACTTGGTTTGTCTTTGTCTTCAAACCCGAAATATGGCGGTGCCTTGTGATCGTTTTAAAAGGATTAGTTTAATGTTACATTGTTAAAAATTGCAGTAAAAAGGCGCCGATATTAGGAAACAATTGATCCTTATCTGATAACTGATATGGTTTATTTTCTTTACACTTTACGTTTGTTTTTGTACAATGGGAGCTTGGGTAGTCTCGATACTGTGGGAATTATGGTTACCCAATTCTTTAGGGAACTTTTAGTAGTTACTATTACGACTGGGTTGAGCTGCTTTTGTGCGGTCTACGGGCCTATCGGCTCGTAGGCTGTCCCGAAAATTCCATTCTGTACATTTGAATCCAATTCCAAATCCACGTAACACTTTCAAAGTACATTCTTCCAGCAAATTCTAACCTACCTATTAGTATCTACGTAGTATACGTATTACTTATACGTCACAGTACCTATCTTTTCTTTTTTTTTTAAACTTTGCCCCACACTAGGAATTTCTTCCTGTATCGTGGGTGCGTTTACAAACATAAACTCACATACACAACACCCAGAGCCGGAACAACTATCTGTAGGTCATAAAAATATTTGTTCCGTGCGGGAATCCAATCCGCGACACGCAGCGCAGCAGTCAATCGCTCAACCACTGCGCCAACCGTGCGCCCAAAAAATAATTGACTTTCCCCCTTTCCCCTATATATAATTGACTATATATATATACCTATCGTTTATTTCCAAAAATGTTTGCTGATATATTTGAGCATAGTAACTAATTAGTATTAAACAGGTATTTAGTGAATATGTAAATTTTGGTTAATAAGCACGTGTCCTTTAATACGCCTCAACTTTCACAGGTCCATCACAAATCTACCACAAACACCGCTATACCAAAACATTCGAATACAGTTTATTTTTCATATTTAAGGACCCATAAAACCACATATCACAGTGATAAAGCTATTCTAAGCGCCATACGTCCACAAGTTATAACTTAATACACCTAACGGGTTCCTAATAAAAGATTAAATCGTCATTTGGTTCCATTAAAAACAAATTCCATATAATCTTAAGGATCGTAAAAGTGTTGTATTCTAGAACTATTTATTGGTTGAAAACATTTACAAATAAGTTTGGACATCTAATAAAAACGGTGGACCAGTTTACAACTTGACGAATATCTACAAAATATTTTGGTTGGTATAAGTTTACGATGAGATACTGTCACGCCTTGGGTAGGTAGTTTGTGTAATAAAATTAAATTGAAAGCTGAGAGACGGCTTGCTTCCAGATACCTTTGTCGGCCTTCCACTACGTTTATAGCTTGTTTCCTCTGATACTGGACTTTTAAAGGCTTTTGGTAGCAGTATTGCACCTTATAGTTGGTCGAAAATGTTTGAATAGTCCAGTTGTAAGCAGCTGTAGTATATACGTATCTATTCAAGTTGAACACGTAAAGTTTGGTAGGTAACACTTGGTTTCAAAATCATTAAACGATTTTTTTTTTTTTCTTAAAATGAACGGGCTGCTTTATAGTCCATGCCAGAGCTAAAGCACAAGCTCTACATAACACCTTTTTCAATTCGTATAACACGAAGATGTAATAAATAAAGAATTGTATAAAAGTCTAGATAGATCGATGACTGTTGCCTCTGCAGTGGGCACGAGGTACCCGCTGACGCTGTCAACGTAGCTAAATTTATGTTCGAAATTCAACCAACCAATCTGGGAGTATTTAAGTTAAGAGTGAATAGATTAACTAAGCATACGTGCCTCAACCACATCATCGCTTACCATCAGGTGAGATTGTTGTCAATCGCGAGCCTATCAATAATAAATAAAAAACATTTAATTTGCAAAAATAATAATAATTTAGAATCATCGACACGACGAAGTTCAAACTTTAATATAAGTACAAACATTTTCTTAATGTCCCTCGGCAAAATTCGTGTTTCGTCATTCGTCGGATTTCTATCAGTTTCCCTTTGCACTTGGTGTAGACCGGACGCTCTCAATCAACTTGGAAGTATACAGAGTTGGTAATACTATTTTAACATAATGTATTGAAACTGGACTCTAATAATACTATCCCTAATTACATACACATAGGATTCCCAACTCTTTCACAACTAATACGTTTCCATTACCTACATGAACCACTTATTATTCCCTCGATCCCACACTGCTACACTTTTCGGATACATTTCTTCAATGGATCCAGTCCTTTTTTTTCATCTGAGGCACGTTTCACACGCTCGAAAGTGAGACGTTGTCGTCGGCGTGTTAGTTAAACATGTAATCAGGCTATTAGTTCATATTGGCGGCCCGATTGATGATTGATCTCTCTATTAAAGACCCTTTTTTGTGGCGCCAAATAGGAGGATACGAGATTGCGAAGTTGGGCCGTATTGTTGAACTTTTTTTTTATTTTAGGTAGAGTCGCGCTTGACCACTATTTCACCTGAAGGTAAGCGATGATGTGGTCGACGGTGAAGCAGGCTTGCCTAGAAGTAACCTTTTCACTCTTGACTTATAGACCCCTAGGTTGTAGCTATCGGGAAACACAGACTCACAATTAAATAAGACTTTGGTTGCCGTTCGTTTATTCATAAAGTTACATATACCTTTAAAATAATTGGCAATCTTAAAGAGGGTAAAATTAATCATGAGTATGAATCACTTTAACTAAAGGGACCCAACCTGAGATTTATTCCGTTCTAATACCAACAACTAATACCACTGGCATTTGTTTCAACTCATATTTATTTTCTATTCCGGACGAATACCATTGTTTAAACTCATACCAAAACAAGTTCAAAGATATAAAGTACAATCAGTAAAAATGTTTTGTATGTAACTATAAAACCTTACATTGAAAAAAAGTATTGAGCCCGTAATAAAAATTATTTTAAGATCTTTTATTCCTCATGAAAAACACCTACAAATAAAGTGTGGGACTTTAATTTTCTAATAAAAGTTAAACGTTACGGTACGTTATATTCATATAAAATTCGTGGGCTCTTATTTAGGTTGACACTGAAAAAAATGAAAAGAACTCTCAATTAAAAGTCAAGCCAAGCCGAGAGAAATATCTTCAACAATGAAAAATAATCGGCTTAAAGTTGCGTCTTACAAGCTTCACAAACTTTTTGATTGTGTTTCAAAGTCTTAATGTAAATACTAATGGCACTTAGAGCATTGCATATAATTTGCACAAAAAGATTAGTAGTCTGAAATTTTCAAAAGGTAATGGCAGGTACTATATATATTATGTAAGGTCCAACTTGGGAGATACAACGTGTCTGCGATTTCATGTTGACACCATACCGAGATATTAGGTAATCAAACCTCTTAAGGCGTATATATTCCCCAATGTTAACGCAGTACTGGCCGTGCGCCCGCTCGGAACCAAAATATCAATATTGAACCTCCTTTTGAACAGTTTTGTTTGCAAAATATTTTTTGATTTTAATATTATGCTATTTCAGTTATGAAGAAATTTTAACCATCAATTTTTTTGTGTAAAAATATTTTTAAACATCCAATTCGTTTTGGAGCAGTATCCAAAAGTAGCGAAAAAATATCGTGTTGTAAATTATTTGTTTAAAGCAAAACTATTATTAAAAAACCATGTTTCACAAGTAATGTACGTGAATCAATAATATTTTTTGTTGAAACGTTTTAACCTACCCGTTACTAAGGAGTATGCTTCAGAAAGTAACCGGTTTACAGCACTAAAGCGGTGGAAGGCCCTTAAGAAATATATACAATTTTTTTTATCGAACTGAAACCAATCCGGTTGTGTTCTAAATTCGAAAAAGCTCACATTATTCCAAATCGAAGGTCTTGATTAAATATTTTGTTTCTTTTTAACTTTAGCTGTGACCACACGCACAATTAATGCCTACCTAATTTTGGTTTCGGTTGCCGATAAAACCGTAATTTATGCAAATATCTGAATTGAAGTTTACGGTCGCATGTTTAATGAATTTCTGTAATCGGAAATACCGCAAATGACGGTTTCTGCTTTTGGGTGGCAAAAATTAAAATGTATACTAATAGAGTGTTGTCAGTTCCGATGTCTATTAGGACTATTTATGTCCTTGTTAAAATATTTATGCGCATAATATCTTTACGAGAAGCTCTGATTTCCCTTTTAGTTATAAATATTTATGTTTTTGACGCCGATTTTTGTACTTTTTGTGTGCCTCTGGCCATGATGCCAAAACTTACTTTGTAAAGTAACAGTAGAACTTCTCAGTCAAAATAACTTTCGATTCTCGCTATTGGCGCACGGGGCGAACGCGGGACGCCTCGCGGGTAAAAGGGAGTGGGGTGAACCGAGCACCTCGCATGCTAGCGAGGTTCTCAGTTATTTTGACCTTTTAGTAGTTATAGAATAGAATAGAATAGAATAGAATAATCGTTTATTTGCACAGAAAGTAGGTACAATCACAGATGTTACAATATTATGGGAGCCATATACTTTCTACCTTAACTAAGGCATGCAAAAAGTAATATAAAACTAATAAATTCAATTAAACAATACAACCACAACACTACAAGCATAATTCAAGCATATTGATAAAACAGATGATGATGATTATGTCAAGATAAAATAACATTTTACAAAAATATACTACTGACTTCCAAATAAAAGCACTACAAAGTGAAAAATAATTGTGCACCTACAAAATAACTGTGCACTTGGCGCTATCACGACACTCTGACTTTCGACTCTCGCTATTGGCGCACGAGGCGAACGCGGGACGCCGCGTGGCTAGACGGGAATGGGGTCACATGCTAGCGAGGTGCTCAGTTGTTTTGACCGTGTAGTAGTTATGTCAAGATAAAAAAAATATTTACAACAAAATACTACTGACTTTCAAATAAAAGCACTACAAAGTGAAAAACAACTGTGTACCTACAAAATAACTGTGCACCTGGCTCTGTCACAACACTCTGATTTCGGAACAGACTCTGTCAAACTTTTCAAAATAGGTCTACAATTGACGGATAAATTAGTGAACCTTCAACAAAAAATAAAAAACAAACATAAAGTCGAACATAGAACCTCCATTTTTGGTAAGTTGGTTATAAACCGGCTTTCAGTCGATAGAAGTCAACTAAATTAAGCAAATCTGTCTAAATATTCAAGTGAGATCATCCAGATTTTTTTACATAATCGTATAATTTTCTTTTCATGTCTATGAATCATCTTGCCACCCAAACCGATTATATTTGCATCTAATAAACGCGCCATACTAAATGTCACTCTTAAAATGAGCCAAACAAGCCATACAAATTCAAATGACATCAGATACTTTGCAAGATTTTCTGGTTCCCACGGCTTCGCTTGCTTGAAAAGTGTGCCAAGGAATCATTGTACCCAGTCTATTGGGATACAAATGTTGCATGTGTTATTCCCGGTTACAAACTATCTGTGTGCAACATTTCATCCAAATCCGTTCCGCCGTTTTTGCGTGTTTGAAACAAAAACATACAATCTTTCACATTTATATATTAGCTTCTGCCAGCGGCTTTGCCCGCGTGAAAAGTGTTTTCTTATCCCAAGGGAACTATACCGGAATGAAAAGCCTGAATAACCTGTGTGCTATTCCACATTATAATCTATCTCCGTACCAAATTGCATCCAGATCCGTTCAGCCGTTCTGGCGTGATTGAGTAACAAACATACATCCATCCAAACTTTCGCATTTATAATATAATATTATGATTATTGTACTAATCTAGCAACATTTTAACCCAGTCAAAGGTAGGTACATAAAAGTCAGTATGGATAACAAAATAAATTAAGCGATACCCAGAGCCGGAACAACTATCTGTAGGTCAAACAAATATTTATTCCGTGCGGGAGTCGAACCCGCGACACGCAGCGCAGTAGTCAATCGCTCAACACTGCGCCAACTGAGTGACTGCACTTTTGGCCCATAACTGTACAAAGGTGACGTAGGCGGACTTAAGGCGCAGATACCCTCAGTAGCTGCTTTTATAATGAGAATCATTTCTAAACGGCCAGATATTTTTTAGAAAAATATTATGTTATATAAGACCATTTTCTTAGTAATGTTTGAATGAGTTTTATTCGTATAACATAGCGTAATTAATTTGTAAAATTGTGTCTAACACGCTTGACGAGGTTGGTCTGTGGATGGGTGACCATTTTCAACATACCAAGTTTTCTCCGTGCCTCGGAAAGCACGTTAAGCCGTTGGTCCCGGCTGTCATTTGAAGACCTTTGACAGTCGTTACAGGTAGTCGGAAGCTTGAAATCTGACGCCAGTCTTGCCAAAAGGGTACCGTGTTACCAAGTTACTGGGTTGTGGAGGTCAGATAGGCAGTCGCTCCACGTAAAACACTAGTGCTCAGCTGAATCCGGTAAGACTGGAAGCCGACCCCAATATAGTTGGGAAAAGGCTAGGCAAGAGAGAGAGAGTGTCTAACACGGACAAAAAAAACGACAATTGCGCCAAAACCACCGGACGTATTTTGATGAAATGTTCACCATCTCAAAGACAATTTAATTATATGTACTTTGATTCGACGTTTTTTAGTTTTTATGTTATGGAATAATAAGGGAATTACAAAAAACTACAAAATTTTGGATCGCGTGGGTGTGAAACGAGTGCGCGTTTTGTTCGCTCAAGGTTGTTGGCGACAGTTGTCGTCTTAACGCAGCAAGGCATTCTCTACCAGTCAACCTTTGGGTTAAAAAGGACACAACAATGGTAGGTGTACAAAATAAAAACTATGAACAATAATTAAATTCGCATATTCATAAACTAACTAACTAATAAAATTCATAAAACAATAGACTAATAAATATAAATAAAAGCGAAAGGTCACTAACACACTCATCACGAAATATCGAAAACGGCTTGACGTATAAAGATGAAATTTGGCGGGTGGTTCCTCAAGTAAGTTTGTGCGCACTTATGTCACTTGAGGAACCACTTAAGAAAATATTTTTGGAAATTGCACCCTTAAGGGGGTAAAAAGGGAGTTGAAGCTTTTTATGAAATTTCTACAGTTTGTAAATCGGACACGTGAAATTTTACATTTATGTTCTTGATTGATAAAAATAATTCATGTATTTAGGAATTCCACCCCTAAGCAGATAAAATGGGGGTTGAATGTTTGTGTGAAATTTCTACGCTTTGAAGAGTGACACGTGAAATTAAAGCTTTACGCTTTTGATTGATAAAAAGAATTCATGTATTTACTGGTTTATGTAAATTCTAGCCTTTTTTTTTTAGCTTGGTGAAATGCTCATGTATACTGTGTTATGTGGGACTCTAACCCACCAAAACTCCACGGTGTCCTCCTGTGCTGCTTATGGCGGGAACACGGGCACGCATTAGCACTCACCGCGAATCCGCCGCGGCTGTCCGTCACCGGACCCTCCTCTGGGGAGTACCCCCCTTCACCGGCGCACCAGAACACACTGTGCGCCGTGACCACCCCAGGGACCAAACCAGCACATGGGTGCCAGACGACCCTGTGTAGGGCATCCTTGGTCCCGTTGTCGGGTCAAGGTCTATGGCCCCGCCACCTACCATTTTTCGGCTGCAGGGGATAGGAAGAGCTGCCAACGCTATACCGACACTCCTCTTCCCCTGCGGCCCTACCGCGTCCGCCATCAGATGGTGGCGACCCCGTCCAGGCTGCGGAAGATAGGGAGAGCGGCGCAACGCAATACCGGCACTCCTCTCCCGCCGCGGCCTCCAACGGCGCTATCATATGGGGTTGGAAGGCCCTATACGACATCGCTGCCGCCTCAGTTGCGATGTCGCCCAGGCAGCACTGCAACCTACAAACACAGGACAAAAGCCCTGACGAGCGGCCCCTCCTCGGGTTCCTCTTCGCTTCACCGTGGGTGACCACCGGGGGGGGGGGGTGGAAATTCTACCCTTAAGGAGGTGAAAAGGTGGAAATTCGTTGGACTTATATATTTGAAACTTGCCATAAATACTAACCTAAGTAGATAGTACTCGTAAAGGTTGTTTTTATTAGTTTTTCAAAACCACTCCTAAAAGACGATTTAGGAGGTTTCAAAGATTTTTGAAGAACTTTACTGCACAGGTCTTCCTTTTATTTTTTGAAAGTTCAACCTTTAAGATTTTGATTTTTTGGAAGTTCAACCTTTAAGGGAGTGAAACTAAGAAGTCATCTGTCGGATAAAATACGAATCAAGCGAACAAAGTCGCGGGCGAAGTGCTAGTATTATAATAAATACCAAATTTTAAATAAGACAATTCTCTCATTGAGAATAAAGAGTTTACAATCTCTCGCTACGGTGTTGTGTTTGCAATAATCCAGTAACATACACATAGTACAATACCTATAGCTATGTCTATCTAGAATAACATCTAAGGTGTAATGAAACCTGAATCAGGTGTTTTAACAATAGAAAAACAATTGTTTCCTAAATACCCACATACCACAATGGACTTTTCAAATAGTGAAAGAATTTTTAGATCCAGATTGGTGCAGTGGATCCAGAGATTACCCTTCATCCATCTCACCGTTAAGGCCTAAAAAGGTAACAGGCAGACAGTCTGAGTTACTTTCGTATTTATAATATTATACTCGCTTCCGCCAGCGGCTTCGCTCGCATTAAAGTCGGCAATTAACCCAAAGGAATGCAATCCTGGAATAAGATATCCTAATGGTGAAAAGGTAACAAACAAACAGACAGAGTTATTCGCAATGACCGAGTCAGTATCGGTATAGAGTAGAGTATTTGAAAACTAGCTTCTGACAGCGGCTTCGCCCGCCTAAAAAGTGTTCTCTTATCTCAAGGGAACACGCATCATCATCATAAGCCTTTTAATGTGCCCACTGCTGGGACACGGGCCTCCTCTCTGTGAGATTGTTATTATTATAATAATTAACACAAAGTAAAGCGCCTGCCTGGATTCGAACCCACGACCCACAACTTGTAAGTCACAGCCGATACCACTGAGCCTGTAGTAGTGTAGTATATGTGCCATTCCAGACTATAATTATTTATTTATTTATAAACACCAAAAAAATAAACTAATGCCAAATTTCATCCAGATCCGTTCAATGTTTCTGGCGTAATTGAGTCACAAACATCCCAACCAGACTTTGATAGTAAGTAGGAAAAAGGATAGGATATGTTGTATTGTGGATAGTATGAACTTAGCAACTTTGTAGAAACTATTCTATCAATTCGCACAGCTGTGAGCAGAACAGAGCGTTGTGTTACGAGACTGTGTGGTCTGCCGCAGGCCCGATGCTTGACGGATCAATTGCTTTATTGTTCCCACCCCGTGGCCCTCTGCTCAAGGAATAGTGATGTCAGTTCCCGGACTTTATCTGCATATAGCAGATTTACTTAGCTACAACCTGGGAGTGTTTAAGTCAAGAGGGAATAGGTTTCTACTAGGCAAGCGTGCTTCATCTTCGACCACATCATCGCTTACCATCAGATGAAATTGTGGTAAAGCGCGAGACAAGGAAAAAAAAATCTTTTATGAACATCCGCCGGATCTAAGAGCAGTGATGGCCCAGTGGTTATGGCCCCGACTTACGAGTTGTAGGTCGTGGGTTCGAACCCAGGTAGGCGCATTACTTTGTGTAATTTATTTTATCACCGCTGCTTTTAAAACGGTGAAGGAAAACATAGTGAGGAAACCGGCATGTCCTAGAACCAAAAATTCGAAGACATGTGACATCTACCGAACCGCACTGGGCCCGCGTGGTGGATTATAGCCCACTCACTCTCTATGAGAAGAGGCCTGTGTCCCAGCAGTGGGAACATTAAAAGGCAGAGTTGTACAGTCACCAATAATTTTCCACGAATAAATCTCCACCGCATCGTATTTCCATTATTCATCTAGGGATAACCCGGTAGAGGAGCTTTGGCTTAATAATGTCAGCCGCACTGGACGATCTTCAAGGTTAAACACGCTTGCCGAGGACCATCTAAACATACCAATATTCTTCCGTGCCTCGGAAAGCACGTAAAGCTGTTGGTAGCGACCGTCATTTGACACCACACACACTCATAACACACACATCACACACTTCTTTGACAGTCGTCACGGATAGTCAGAAGTCAGGAATTCGATAGTCCAGGATAGTCTTACACCAGTCTTGCTAAAAGGTATCATCGTGTTACCCAATTACTGGGTTTTGTAGGTCAGAGGAGCAGTCGCTTCATGTAAAACATAGTTGGGACAAGGTTAATTATTTATTCGTTTATCTTCGCACTGGAACGCCTTGCAGCAATTACACAGGTAGGCAGATTGGTTGATCCCGGGATAACCCGCACATCACTAATCAAGACTTCATCGTGCCCTCCCGTGACGCTAGGAGATTCCGGACATCGCCGCCGGTGGCAAAGTGCCGAGACGCGGAAATTTTTACACGATGCGTGGATGAAATAGGTGTTACGACTTATTGTTAGTCTATAGAACAGTCTAGAAGCCTTTCTGTTCGCTGGGAACGTTAGTCGTCTTCGTTTTGTTGGTGAACATTTTTTATATCACTTGGAATTGTTTGAGTCCGTGTAAATATCTAACTGATAATATTTTGAATTTATATACAACTTTGTGAACCTTAGATTGACTTTTATTTATTATGAGGTCTGTTTTAATACAATAAGCTATTGCAGTTATAATATAAGTTCTTAATTTTCATTTTAGTTGGTTTTATTTGGCATTAAAAGCAACACAATTTATGTAGACCATGGTTCGCAATGCCTATAAAGTAATCTTGCATAAAAAAGTCTACAAAAATAAACCCAAATATTATGAGGAAATATGATAAATTAGAGGTTGGGGGATCATTAAACAAACCTAATTTTTATTTCAATACCTACCTGTTGAAATATTCAAAAAATTTATTTAATAGCCCCCAACCTAGTTTCGCCTGAGGGATACAAAATCTTATGCGGACCCATTGGTGAAACTAAAATGCTGCATCTCGGTAAAAACCAAGAAAAGGACACTTACATTTTTCTACAAAAAACATTGTTTTTCACATACCATTTATAATAAGAACAAATCATCCGGAAACTGGCAAATGCAATGGAATTATAATTGTGCTATTTTATAGCTGACAATGCAAGATATTTATCAATTAATGTCGTAATTATAATAAGATTTTTGCGACAGTTGTTTAATAAAGCTGCAAATGTATGAAACTAACTTAAAACATTGTCAGATTGTCACCTGTTAGTTAGAAACAATAGGCCCCATGTATTGTTACTCATTTTAAATTTATATTTTAGTTAAAATGTTGGCTGTTATTTAAAATGTGTTCCTAGATAAGCTTTTTATTTTGAGAAACGACAGATTCATCATCATCATCATCATTTCAGTCGAAAGACGTCCACTGCTGGACATAGGCCTCCCCCAGGCGTCGCCACATTGACCGATCCCGTGCGTCTCGCATCCAGCGCCTTCCCGCAACCTTAACCAGGTCATCGGTCCACCTATTGGGAAGCCTTCCAACTCATCGTCTTCCGGTTCGCGGTCGCTATTCCAGAACTTTTCGGCCCCATCGGCCATCCGTTCTGCGAGCAATGTGCCCTGCCCATAGCCACTTAAGTTTGGTAATTCTTCGGGCTTTCGTTCTGTCGGTAACTTTGGTTCTCGTGTGGGTATCATCATTTCTGGCGTGATAACGCAAGGACATTCCGAACATAGCCCTCTCTATTGCCCTTTGGGTGACTTTAAGCTTTCTGATAAAACCCATTGTGAGCGACCACGTCTCGGTCCCATAGGTGATCATATTATTGGTATAGGTAAATACATACATTTTCCAGTTTACCTAAATTCTAGATTAGCTTGTTCCCGCTGCTTTTGGACCAACAGCTTATGGTATTCAATGGCAGTAGATGTAGCTTCCTATCATTGAAATAATTTGCATTGTCTAACCAGAAAATCCACAAATATTACCTACAATAATATTTTAAAGTATTTATGTTATATGTTTCAGCATTAATATTCAAATCGTAGGTATTCATAAATCTTTGGCAGAGTGAGGACGCTCCGCGAAGCCTGTGAAGCCCCCAAGAGACTCTAGACAAGTGACACTCTTACATCAAAAGCATGGCGATAGCGATTATCAAAAAAGTAGCGTATAGGATTGACAAGCGTGATCAATCCCTTACATTTTGACATTTGAACTATCGCCTTCGCTGACATCGAATGCCACTACTGTCTAGAGCCTCAAGCTTCTGTGCTTTTGGGCGGCGTTAGGCTAGCTATGTTAGCCAGAATCCCCACGCAAGGCACCAAATTAGAGTCTAAGTGAGGAATAGGTAGTCCCTCTACACACTAAGGTCCACACAAACTCGCCAACCAGCGCTATTTTAGCGCTGCTATAAATTCTCGTTTGAACTTGTTCAAGGTCGCGACCTTGACAATTGCTAGATGATGCCAGCCAATTATATACGAAAACTAGTCCGCTTAGTTTTTGCATCGCGTGATGAACGAACGAAAGGGAAACTCATTGGACGCCTTCGGGCGCTATGTAATAACACTTTTAATGTCAAACGGAATATTTTTGGTGTTACAGACAGTTAATTATTAAACACCGTTTAGTTAGTGTGCTATTATTGTAAGGCCTTATTTGTAACCTCTGAGCTGTTCTACTACTTCGAACTGGCATTTTAGTAGTCACCTTGTAAATTAAATTGCAGTTTTATCATCACCATCATCAGTCTTTCCTAATGGGACACAGGCCTCCTCTCTGTGAGAGGAAATACGCCCAGTGCGGGTTTGTGGATGTCACATGTCTTCAAATTTTTGGATCCTCACGATGTTTTCCTTCACAGTTTTGAGAGCAGTGGTGATGAAATAATTTACACAAATTAAAGCGACCTACAACTTATAAGAAGTTACCACTAGGCCACTTTTGTACTCAAATTGCAGTTTAGATAATTAAAATCTCTCAATAGGAACACACCTTAAGATATTATTAGCATGTATTTGCTGTCAGCAAATAAATGCTAATAATATCTTAAGGTGGTTCACAAAGTTACTAAAATATTAAAAGCTGTCATATTACCGACAACATTTAGAAATAAAAAACAGGTTACCAGTTTTTTTTTAAATAAGAACAATTTAATTTGCAAAGAAATCCCGAAAACTGCGTGTGGCAAGGAACTTGTGGCAAAGGTGCCGCTCGCACGCATGAATATGTCATAATTTGGACAGTTCGACGCGGGAAAATAATGAGCTTGCGCCGCTCCTTGCGAAATTACTGACACCTCTATTTTTCTTTTTTTTTCGATCTTTTTTTACATCAATTTTCATGTGTTGCCAGCGTGAGTTGTGAATCATATGACGACTCCGTCCATGGTTTGACATAACGGTGGCAAATTTATAGTCTGGTTGGTAATAGCTCGGAGGAGTTCGTGGCTAAAAAATATCAGATGCATGGGTCGATCTTCGGGGTCAAGCAACGCTTACCGAGGTCGGTCCGTGGATGGGTAACCCTTCTTGTGATGAGACTCCTCCATGCCTCGGAAAACACGTTAAACAATTGATCCCGGCTGCTATTTGTTGATATTTCAAAATCGTTACAAGTAGTCAGAAGCTTGAAATCAGACATCAGTATTTCCAAGAGGTAACGTCTTACCCAGTTGCTGGGTTATGGTGGTCAGATACAGTCACACCATGTAAAATATAAAATGTCCTGCTGAAGCCGGTTAAACTGAAAACCGATTCCAATATGGTTGGGAAAACGCGAGGCAGAATGATTTTTACATCAATTTGCATGTTTGTGAATCATATCACGATATTTATTCATAGTTTAGCCACCAAATAGTACAGTGTCATATTTATAGTCTGGTTTGTAATAGAGAGGCAGATTAAGTTTCTAATGATGATTGTTTATTGCAGAAAGAGACAACCAGGTGTTCTTTCGACTTGTTTCGGAAATTGGACCGATTAGTCTAACTAAAGATTAAAATAGCAATTAACATATTCGCTGCAGACCAAAATAGCGATTATGTTATAATAGATGATTAATCCGACTGGTTTTCATTGATATTTTAATTATCAATATCGATTAGCAAAAACATAAATTCTGTGTAGATCTCTCTCATCCTACCTGTTATAAATGCGAAAGTTTATATCTTTGTGTTTCAATCACACAAATACGGCTAAATGGATTTGGATGATTTATTTTATCCCTTGGGATCATAAAACATTTAGATCAGTACATATTGCCACTTATGCTACGTTATTTATTTATTGTTTTACTTTAACTAAAATGGCTATACGCCAATTACATTACTTGAAGATACACAAATATTAACACACTCATCACACGGAACTGCAGACATAATGACATGATCGTCTACTCTTCGTCCACAAACACATCACAGTCTAGATTCGCGTCCAAGAGAGAGCGTTGAGCGCAGAGAGTGCGAGGGACAGTAGACTGGGCTCACGCAACGGTGTGACTCGCAGGTACGGCAAGAAAGAAGAAAACAAAAGTATTTATTTGCCACAAAACGACCTAAAAATATTCAAACAGGCGAGTAGTTGAATCAAGTCCCTACACGTTTCTTCTTGTTTGATTGAACGCTACTTATCCGGTTTGTCCTGTATCGGAAAAAACAAAATGCTGTCCATTCAGACGAGTCAAATCACACCAGAATTTCCATCAATTAAAACGAAACCTCTAATTAAATTATTTCACACAAAAACCACCAGTTCTGATAATAGCAACAGGAATTTCATTGAATATCATTCTCATCTTTTATAGAGGATCACTCACACCTTTTTTTGTGTGCCGTGTTCTCAATGACTAAGCCGTGATATTAAAATGCTATTAGACTATATGAGCGGTCAATATATCATTGGGGGGCGGCCATATCTTGGACTAAATGCGCCCAAGAATTTTAGTCTTGGTTTTTTTTTCCTCAAAGTTTTTGCGAAACAATGTTCGTCTGTATCATTAGTAAGGATGTAGTGTTAATGCCAAATACTGCCAAATGAGTTTGTTTCTTTATGATTGTTTATGCTCCTTGGCAGAATTAGACCTCCGTGGTTAGACTGTGGTAGGTTTTCGTCTCTATTTTGTTTTTCTTTATAGACTTTGATTGGATTTATTTTGTCCCGTTTTTGTGCTGGTTTTGAGTGTAGATTGGGTTCAGATTAGACCTAATGATTATTAGTCCTAAATGTTTTTCTAGTCATAGGCGAAATAGAACAGTTTTTTTTTCTATTCGTTTGATCTTACAAAAACTATGGTCCTTCACCAATCCTCAAAAATACCAACAAATTAATAAATCCTACTAATTTGAACCCAGGCAGGCGCTTTACTTTGTGTAAATTATTACATCACCACTGCTCTCAAAAACGGTGAAGGAAAACATCGTGCGGAAACCGGCATGTCTTAGAACCAAAAGTTCGAAGACCAGTGACATCCACCAATATGCACTGGACCCGCGTGGTGGATTACTGCCCATTCCCTCTCACAGAGAGGAGGCCTACACGTACAATGGACCAAACGAGTCTAATTGCGGAAAAAGGGCCCATCTATCCTATCCTATCCAATCCATCCTACTAATTGCAGAGACCGGATTGAATTCCAAAATCTTGTTTTTGTTAACGACCAAAGAATTTCTCGAGACATAATTTTTCCCATCACCATTAAAATTAAAACATCCGACGCAAACCAACCCAAACAGAGATGTCCAAATTAAGGCCGGGACCACACTCTCAACCATGAAATAACGAACGGATTGAAACGATGACATTGTATATTTTTCATAACAGCCATCGACACTTAATAGATAGTGGTCCCAAAGAATACGCGCAGTCATACATAAGTCATCAGCTACTTTACATCTAGTGTTAAATTTGGCGGTGCCTTAACAATTCCGGAGATGGAAACCGGGCGGCTACTTAATACAGTTGTCATCGCCATAAAACTATTGTGAGCTCGAATAGCCTTTTTTTCCTATCACGCTCCGGGAGGCGACCACACTGACTCGTTTCAATGAACCGACTATCCGTAAATACAATAAAACCGTATTTACGTTCACTCTAAGCAATAAAGATGCAATAAGCAATGTACCCAGTAAAATTTTATCTGACCACTTTTCATAAAGAACCAGTCTTATTTGAATTTTAAAATGTGCTTAGTTAAAGTCGATTTTTGAATGTATGGTTTTAATATTTAAGGTGATGCTCATTGTCCGTTTATAGAACTTATTTGTAAAGTTGTGCATTGTCTTAGAGCGATGATATTTGCGTTTCCTCAGAGATAAGCGAGGGATGGGAAAGCGCCATGAATCGTAGACAAGTTTTTTTTTATTTCGTGTTTATTTTTGGCAGTAAGCTGTCGGTTGTTTGAAATAAACAAAGTTTGCTATGTACAAAAAAATGTTTGTGGATGGTATTAGGTGTGTATTATTTTATTTGTTCGTGTCTCGGTGTTTTTTTTAACATCTTCTACGCTTTATGAGTTTTTCCTGTTGTTCTGTTGAAATTTGAGTAAATTAACTGTGATTTTAATGTAATAGGGGACTAGAGTTTAAATTATGTGGGTGACGATTATTTACTTAGGTTCGGTATTTCTGTATTATCGATTGAGTTTTAACGATTTAAGTTCTACTGTCTAGTTACTTCCCATACAGGATGACTGTCGTGTAGTTATATGTATTTTATTGTTGTTGGTTCTAATGCTTTGTTCAAAACATGTCTGGCAAATGTAATTGGCCTTTGGCCGTGTTTTATTCAAGTAAATAAATTAATCTTTTGTTGTGCTGTTGTGCCAGAAAGCGTTTTATACAATTAAAGATTACGTTGAGGACAAACAGGCTTGGGATTGAGCTGCTCCAATTAATTTTGTTTTTTTTTTATATAATTTGCAACGTGAATTTTTTTGTTGTTTGTTTTTTTAACGTTGTTTTCTTGCAATGACAAGAACATTTACTTTTTATAGTATTATATTATTTTATTTTAAGTTTTTTTTTATTGTTGTGAATTTGAAGACTATGTGGATCATACTTTTTGTTCGTTTTTAATTTTAATTTATCTAAGTTAGTTTTAATCATGGTCTGGCAGTTTGAGTAGTTTATCCGGCCTACCCGAATTTCCTTTCTTTAGTATTGTTCGTCGAATCGTTGAGCTCCTTAAATTCTGAGTTGAGCTGCACGTTTATTGACAAATGCGTGCACTGACTGGACAGGTTCACTCTATCTGGCTGGTTCTTTCCTCAAAATACCATTTCAGACTTCAGTTTACATGGTCTTCACATGAGCTAACCAAGATTTTTTCTGGACTTTAAAAGAGACTGTGACCTCTGAGTTTGTTTCGGCCTTTCTTCTCATAGTAGTCAGATAGGCAACGCCGACTTCATCTTATTTTAAAAAATATGATCGACATGTAAAAGTATTTGTACAAACCTACTTACAGAAATAAAATCATTTATCATTATCATTTATCATTATCAAATTCATTTTAGAATCGGATGCAATGCAGTACCGCACCTTCAATATTTAAAATGGAGCTACCGCCGATCTGAACTCCACAGCCCAATGCCTGTTTTACACAGTGCCAGCTGCAGAAAAATCAGTATACAGCTGCTAACATTGTGTACTCGTATATCCGTAGATCCACTCGCCTAGATTGATTTCATTATGAGAGTAGCTGCCTAGTCTCATTTGTATTGCATGCACACGTTAACATACAGGATCCTCTCATAACTGACAGGTGAGCCACTGACAAACGTGTCCAAACAATGCAAGTGATTTGACAGCTCATGTAGAAGCTGAAGGGACGCAGTAGGTGACTGAAAACAAAAAATATTGAAGTTACTTGGAAGCGAGCTACAGTTCAAAACCCAGTGTATCCTACGAAGGAATCCCTCAAGCTTTCGATCTCAAATCGGTCATGTTCTATCTGTTGAACTAACTTTAACTGGATGCGTGAATTATTCAAGCTTACACTTTGTTGGGTTGAACTAATCAGCGCAATCTCTATCCGTTACGACTGTCAAACATATACATAATATAACGGTTAGGACACACGGCTTCTCGTGCTTTACCCATCCACGAACCGACCTCGGCAAACTTAGCTTAACCTTCAATCGATGCATTCGGCAGTTATTACTTATCCACGAGTCCCTCACGACGAAAACAGCTGACAATTGATGACGCAAGAACCTCGGTAGCAGCTGATGCTCCACATATCCCCAAGCCATTCATTCATTCATTCACGACCACCAGCAAAACTAATCAATTCAGTTCACTTATCACAATGTGCACCATAAAACACATGAACAACGCCATCTAGAAAAAATACACCGAATTTATGTTCGACACCCCCATTGTTAATTATTTACAAGATTCGGTCACTCGTGAAGTGCTACCTTTTATTTCGGACAGAGGAATTTCAACCATAGTAAGTATAAAATTAGGTACTGTTTCAAATGCTTTTTTCACGAAATTACTCAACAATGCTCAACAGCTCGTAATTAACGTTTATTCAGTTCTACTAGTCTTAATTTCACGCTAACCATTGTCCAGCACACTTCTGTTTAAATGAATGAAATTTTCAATGCTTGGCCGAAAAATCATAAGCGATTTTCAACCTTGCATCCTGCTCATAAGGTATGTAGTTTTCAATTAGCAAATTAACAAAATTTAGCGTGACTACCAAAAATTAAGGCGTGATTTTGTCAGCGTGAAGGAATTCCATTGAGTTGTAACAATGTGTACATTTAATTTTGTATGTTTTAATTATTAGTTCGAAGTACCGTTAAAATTTGTTGCGACCGTATCTATAGATTTTTGTCTACGTACAATAATACAGGAGTGGCAGCTTTTATACTGATTTTGCAAACAATTGTATTGTTAATGATTTTATATGAGTACTTTTATTTTCTTGAAACTTAAACAAAGTTTCAAGATAATACCAGTGAGATGATATTCTACTAAAATTATTTTTAAGATTAATAGCTATAAAGGAAATGACAACATAAAAAAAGATTTCAATTAAAACTGGTGGCGAAAAAAACAGTCATTCAGAAGTAGTAGAAATTATACAATAAGTAATACAATACGTTTTAGTGCTACTCTTTGGAAACATAGTAAAAAAAATCAAAATATTTATTAACCTCTTCTTAAAAACGTAACATTCAAAACCAATTAGTGTCGACCTTCACCATCTGGTCTTCGACCCTCGAAAGAAATACAAATTTCAACCTTTTGAACCATACATACAAAATCAATTAACCCTCAATATCTTGACGACACATGTAACTTACGACTGACGAAGTTACGACACGTGCCAAGTTTTTGTCGATTTCAGAAACACTTGAGATCAGTTTTCATAGTTTTATGAGCAAAAAATGTGTTTTATTTTTGTTTTTGTGAGTTGGAATGGTTATTTCCTGGCAATATTAGCATTTTTTTAGTATAGCTGTTATAGGTTAGCGCCATATAGTTAAGTAGAAAGAATAAAACGAAATACATATTAACAATAAATTAAATTAATTAATTATATTCTATTGAGACTATAAAATTCGTTGCACCTTTTCGTTAAAACTACGAATTTATTGCCTATTGGTATCCCCCCAACTCATATGCACATAAAAAATACAAACATATTTTACTTAATATTTAATGAAAAAATATTAACTTAAGTATTTTAATCTCTGACTATACATACGGTCGCAAATTGTTTGCATTCCGTAGCCCGCCCGCGTTGATGTCTTTATAAGGAAGCGCTTGATGCGTAGATCCGTAGCAAGCTAGAATGGATTGAAGGCTTTCATTTTAACATTTTTCAAAGCACTTTGTCTAATGCAGGATGTAGTACATGTATACATTGAGTGCAGTAAGGTACCATATTTCGAAATTGGATACAGAAATTTAAAATATATATATATGTTTGCTAACAATTGAGGCATGCCTAAAAACGCTACCGTGACGATCCGTTACTGCCAGTTTGGCCAGAAAAGGCAGGAAACAAAGTTGGCTGGAATAAAATGGGGGCATTTGCCCAACAGTGGGACAAAATAGGGAGAATGAAAAAAAAAATAAAAAAAGTGCACTACGAATCTCATCTAATTATTGCAGTTTCTACGATATCATTAAAATAATACCTAATTTACGAATAATAGCAGCTTTTATTAAGTGCTTTACCAATTTATATTTATTTGATATTGGGTATGTACTAATAGTAAACGATATGGAACAGCACATCCATGTCAGTCGGTTCGTATAGCAGTGAAAGTTATGATATTTGTTTGAAACATAGCGTTTTCCCTTGATATCGTCCGCATAGTATTAGTACTTGGTAACATTGTAGGTGTGTCGGCATCGGCAAATTTCCACACCTTTAAGGATTATTGCCGAGATAAAATTATCTGTGTCCTTTCCAGAGTCTCAAACTATCTCTATGCCAATTTTTTTCTAAAACTGTTCAGTGGTTTAAGCGTGAAAACGTAACAGACCGACAGACAGACAAAGTTAATTTCACATTTATGATATTATAGTAGTGATAGTAGTGATTAGCCATGCGTTTTGAGTCCTGTACAACAACTCGGTACGGATGCATTATGAATGAATAAAAAACATGAAACAAAAGAGGTCCATGAACCATATTTTACAGTACCTACCTAGATACATTTGTTTGGTGCCCTAACAGGCGTTGTACAGGGTGGTCTTTTGAGAGGTCACGTTTTACGTGCTGATGGTGATCACCGGGTTGATTTTAGTGAGGTAAAAATCCCACACTCCCTGGTCTTTTCCCCAAAAGTCCAGGCATCTTTTGAAGGTTTCCCCCCGTAAACAAAATAAAGGTACATTTGTTTGATCCTTAACAACAACAAGATTTCTTTAGAGGAACTAAGACTCAGCCAAAGTGATATTCTATCAACTAAAGCGTCGCGACAGCAATTGGAAAAATGGCATAAATGTATGAAATTGCCTAGCGCTTTCAAAATGTCACGTTATCAATCCCTTACATTTTGGCATTTCAGAGCCTTTAAACTATTTCTGACCCCGTATTTAATTTTAAGAGGATTTTGAAGAGTCGAAGACAGAGTAGTTTGGAACCACCTCGTCAATAACTCCGTCAAAGCTTTCCAAGACGGGCACCTTCAGAAATGAAGACATCAAAGAGGATTCCGTTTAAAAAAATCCTGGAGTACCAAATCTCAAGCAGCGTGTTTGTAGCGTGGGCGCACGGTCTGAGTCGCACGTGGTCGCGGTCTGTGCGCGCCAGCGCAACGGGGCTGCGCTCTGATTGGTCGCCGCCTCGCCTCGCCCCTCCCACCGCTGCGCGCGAAACGTTGACTCATGCGCCGGCAAGTGTGAACTGAAATGAGGTTTTTATTCATTTTTCTGTATGATGTCGTTGGTGGGTATTTTATAAAAATATTTTCAGTAATATCAGGGTGGAATTTCTTGCCTTAAAGCAATATTACGTGAACTAAAGTATATGTTTTACTGTGTGATGGAAAATATGATATATTTTTGTCGATGGGTTTTTTAAAACAACAACTGGTATAATTTTTTTACAAATATTAACCTCAACTGAAATGAGGTTTTTATAATATTTCTGTATTATTTGTTTAATTTTGAATAATATGAACTTTTAGCTCATTAAACATATAAAAAAATTACATATTACTTTTTGACAAACAGTCAAGACTATATATTAATTAGAAGCTTAAAATTTGATGTCATTGTCACACGTGTGTTAGTTTGTTAAAGTTTTATGCTCTTACCTACAATTAGTTCAGAGAAATGTGAGCACACATATTCACACGAAGGAACAAAGTTGCAATTCAATCAACGCTTCCAAGAAGTTCAAACGTGCTTGTATATAATACATAAGAACATACAATTTATTTATAGTCTTTAGAGTACAGCAATAAGAACCATAATCACATGAGTGACATACCTATTATTTTAAGGGAGTTAAAAGCTGATGAAAAGAAAATTGAGTGAATAGTCCGAAGACTATTCATTCAATTAAAAAAAAAAAAAAACTTAAATCTTTTTCTTTTTTAAAGTCTTGAATGAATTTGTTAGTTAAAGTCATAATAAATTGCCCGAAAATTTGTTGATATTTTTTGTCTAAAAACTTTAAAGGGAAAAAAATATTAAATTAAATACCTCCTTTCTTTGTGTGGTTTAAACCAACAAAGAAAGGAGATATTTAATTTACCAGGATTTTAAAAATTGTGGTTTAAATTGATCAAAATAAGACTTAAAATCCAACCATATAACTACGTTTTTTTTTAAAGTCTATATTTTTCAACCCAATTGTCCTAGTCCCATTCCTACTTTGTACCACAAACCGATTACCAAAATTATCTCACATAACCTAATGACCTAAACACGACAAAGATTACTCGTAACACCAAAAAAAAAACAGAAGTGTGAGACCAATCGGGCGGTATGACAGGTAGATGCCTCCCACCAATTCTTAGCGCGACCCCGCCTCGATGGCCGTGGGTACCGGTTGCTAGTCTGGTCAGACGTAAACGTGACTCGAAGCGCCGCGCTCATGTACGCGGGGTCCGCCCATCGCAATGAAGTGCCTGTGGTTATTTGTGATCATTCTGTGTTTTACGTGCGACGACGCCGCCAACAAACCTCGGAGAGGACGAGGCAGTATGTGGTGGTGAGTGGCGTGTCTGTTTTGTTTTCCTTTAATCTTTGTTGTTCAGTTAGTGTTTGTAATCTTGTTGACGTTTCTAATGTCTATGGCTATTGATGTTGATATAGTTACGTTCATAGATCCCTAAATCTTGCCTTAGTAACTAAGCGTTAAATATTTAATAAGTCTTAAGCTAAAAGTCCAAAACATCACAATTTGTACACTTAAACTCATACAACGTAAGTAAAATCCCTCACTATTTGATAATAACTCGCAGTCGTAAACTATACGACAGTGCGAACAATTTACTGTTCTTTTCGCACACCTTCCGCATAACACTGTCCAACACTAAAAAACATTTTAAGCACTATCTCACCAGATGTTCAACACAAATTGGGTTCGAAATAATTAGCGGAGTATTAAACAAGGCATAAAACTTGCGTAGTAGTGTGAAATCGATAATAGCATACTAAAATTTAATACTGTAGTACGTCAAGCAACCAATTGGTGGTTCTGTTTGTAACGGGTTGATCATAAAACGAAATCAATTTGATGGGTTTCTGACACAACTCAAATAAACTTGAACTCGAAAACGGCTTAGGATAAATTGTGAAATCTAGCTAAAAGATAAATGTGATGAATAAGTTGACGCAAGATTAAATATGACATTTCACGTACGCGTCTGTATTTAATATTATAGTGACTTAATATGTTTCCTACTTAACTTACTCATTGACATCCAAGACACGTATTACAGCCTACTCATATACCTTGAATATATGGGCATGACATATTAACTGTGAGCAAATATCTTAAGTTTCAACAGCTTTTTTGGCATAGCTGCTGTTCATTTTATCATCATGATGACAAAATGTGTCTCCCGTGATCCCGTCACCTCCCGTTGTGTTGTCACTGACTGACAGGGACATCAAGTGTTATTTGCATACACTATCATACAGCTTCTGGTATGCGACCCACCTAATCCCTTAATGTAGACTTTGAAATCTATTAGAATTAACATTTGAAAATATTTAATGAAATATTCGTTTCATTAATATACTTGTTTATTTTTTTTTGTTTAATATGGAATCAATTACAATAGATATAATTAAGTCACAAAATTAAATATTGAAAATTGACAAATTAACATAAATTAATTAAGAAGTGTTTCACAATTTAAATGATGACGCAAACTGCAAAAAACATGATAAAAATTATGATAATTATGATTGAAATATAAATTCACGTCAAAATCTGTATAAAAAGGAATAAATTAATGGGTATTAGTCAAGTTTCCAATATATTATGGTTTAAATGGCGATGACATTATTTTTCTTCATATTTATATTTAATTTGTCAATCTGTAAACTTGGGCTCAAAGGTCGTATTATTTTACACGTACTTCTTAAGTCATGCGTCTCAGTTTATGACTAGCGATAATTAATAACAAATACATTGAGAAATCATATTTATTTTAACTTATAGGTAAAGAAGAAATCACTTAATTCAGCCTAAGAAATGGCACAGCTTGAGAGAGAAAGCAAAGCTATTAAAGTAAAGAATAATATTAAACAAACACATAAAATTAAGTATATTAAAACGCAATAATATTCCCAAATTATATAAAGAGCCGTTGAAGCTCATTAATTTAGTGTAAACATTATAAAAGCAAGATCACATAAATACTGCGCCAATTAGCCATGTATCAAGTTCAACATAAATTATGTTGATATTGAAAACGCGCAAACGCATCCGCGCGGCCGGAACGTAAACGTTTATTTACGATACTAATAAACTTGTTCGATGTTTAACCATTTTGTACATTTTAGCGATTTTTTTTAAATACATGACTCACGTTTTTAAGCTGTATTTTAATGTTTTAAATTTTTGAACTTTTATTTAATAAAACATTTATTTTATAAAAATTTAAATATTTAATTAATCGCCTGAATGTACAAAAATTTACTCGACAGATTTTGCTGAACAAAATTGCAACTTAAGTTGCAATTATTAAATATACTACAAAGTTGTGGCGGGCTTTCCCCTAAATTATACAAACATTCACTCAACAAGTTACTTGTTTATTTCAGACTTGTCTAAAGACAGCTTAGTTTAGTCTATCACAGATATTGAAGTATGTATTTTTAAGTTAGCCAAGAAATATTCAATACTATGTAACAGATCTGGCATGGTACTATGTCGCAGTCCCAAGTTACAATTTTAGCTTTGAGTTATGTCAATTTGTATGTATAGATTAATTTGATGAATATTAATATATGTTGTTTCATAAATGGAATTATTAAATGTTAAGTTAATTGAATATTTAAGGATATATTTAAATCACAGAAACAATTAAATTACTTGCATTAAATACTATTATAAAATTTCACAAAAACATAAGTTAATAATATGAAATAAATGAATTATAAATTTAAAATTTATGAAGCCCACCTCTATACAATTTATAAGCATTTCATTTACATTATCTAGTTAATAACAAAGTAAACACACAGTGGCGCGTGCTATTGCATTGTACAAATATGTTTTATGTTTAAGTTATTAATCAAATTAAGATACAAAAATATATGCTTGTCTTTTTCTACTACTATTTCAACTAGAGACTTAGCACATGAAATTATATTTGCAAAAATAATAAAAAAGAAGACGTAGTTTTTATCGGTTCTAAAATGATTATTATTTCTTTTCAGTACAGATAAATATTAAATTAGTCATTATAATTATATAGTAGAAAATATAACTTTATTTACTGCTTTTACATTTCGCCGACGGCGGCGAAACAGCCTCCGTTTACGGTGTGAGCGAATCGTATTATAGCTATATTGTCAACCATATTGAACAAAAATAATATTGATAATATGATGAATATCTACCGATTCTAAACCATAAATAAATTTTCGAAGTTAATCGTGACGAATCTTAATCAATGTTTATAAATCTTTTAATAACTTTAAGTTTAGTTTTGTCTGTATATAATACACTCTCTTAAAACAAAAAGACCTTCTATTTTAACATATAAACACGTATAAGAGCAATCAAAGTGCGCGATACAATCGTTCTCAAAGCCCGACGGAGGCGTGAATTCTTTCGACGGCATTTTTACCCACTTTCTACAGAACTGTCGTAAATGTTACGTGAACTGTGTTAATAGTGGTACTTCAATAAAAAAAAAACATTTTATGTACAATTCATCATCATGATTTGTGTTGAAAAACAAGTTCTTACCTTTAATTTGACTCTTCAATTTTATTACAAACATTCAATGATGAAATTTTAATAAAAATAAATGTAGCCCCATCTTTAACTTATTTTCGTCTCATTCATCAGGTTTATTATTAATCAATATAACGTCAAACATAATAGTTTTATAAAGATTAATATAAACTAATAACTTTTATTTTAAATTCGGTAACCGGACAAAACATTACTAAAAAAAAACATGCAACACTCCTTACTTTGCTGTTTTGAACATTAATCATCGAAAAAAGATATCATAATGACATTCGAGACGTTAATAGGTACCACAATTAACATACTTCATTTTTTTCAACACATACAATTTTGTACTACGGAATAAACTGAACAAGTTCAGCTATAAATCTTATCAAGGCAATATGAACTATAAAGTGGTCCACTTAGTTCTTACCCAGCTGCCGGAAGATGGTATATCGGTCTCATTCCTCTCATGCCCACACTAATAACGTGGACAGATTTAAAAATAAACTTGAAGACTACTTGAGACATGCAAAAATGAGTTAAATGTTCTTTTATTAAAATGAGAGCAGAATAAGTGTTGCCATTCTCGATTTAAACGTTTAATTAAGTGCTTGTTTATTTTAATTTTTATCTTAACCGTAAATGAGAACGAATTGAATCATTATTTTAAAATAAAAATGACAACATGAATAATTGCTTAAATTTTTCAATTTAGAGCATCGCATTCTACAAAATAAATCAGAAAAAGGTAATCAAATAAACAACGGTATTTAGGAGAAAATAATCAATGTAATTGATTTCCTCTCATGCTTTTAATAATTGCTAGGCCTTTTAAAATATGCCCAGTGGGTCGACGGATTGAACCCCCGGGCACTAATATCCAACTGGAGCACATAAAATCCTCGTGCAGTGCCTCGAGCAAAAAAGAAATCGCCACACCTTACTTCATTCGTATTCATCAGCCGTAGTCCATATTACATTACGCTCGAAATCGCGTGCCGGCGTCACGATACTTCTGATAACAAACACCGGCACACCAAGACACATGCTCCACTTATTAAACTTAGCACTGTAAAGGTCTTCAGGAGTTGGTTTATAAACTTTGATATTTTGACGCCTCTCGAGTTGCCAACAAATTAAATAATAAAGGACTGATTCGTATGCAGGCGGTGTGCCTCGAATGAAGTCCTCCATTTTAAAGACATGTGTTGCTAAATCCAAATAGCGAGGAAGTTGTCTCAAGGAAATGTCGCTGACATTGATTTTGTTTTGTTTTTTGCATTAACTTAATCAATTTTTGTTTTTTTGTGACTGATGTAAAGATATTGCTAGATGTTAGTCCCATCTGGATAGATTAGGAAAACATCAATGAAAGCCACGTGAAGTTCAGAGCTATTGAAGAAATAAAAAAAAGTGTTTAATTGTCACAAAACGACATACAGTATAAATACATGCTTATGCTAAACCCTTAACAATAGTATTAGTAGTACTTAAATTAAGTTAGTAAAGACGAGCAATAAATAAAACAATAATAAACATATACTACCTACCTTAAAATAATAACATTTTGTATAAAACAGAAAAGAAATAGGGTGAAAAATATGCCAGGCAGATGCATGTCGTGATTGTGGCAAGAAGACTTCTACTCAGCATAATGCTGTGCCATGGGGGACCCACAGCATGGCGCTGATATAGAGTGGTCGCCTAGCACGGACGTGACGTACGGAAACCAAATCAGTTAAAGCTAAAGCTTTGTCTAAAATATCATGTCTCTGAAACGGGTTCAAAACCATTTCTATTCCAAACTACTCGAAAACGGCACAGGAACACTCTTAATTACTCAAACAAGGAGACACAAGCCTCCAAAAGACAATATTTTGACACATTCACACAGACTTTATCGCTGTGCACACATTACGTTTGTTCGTGAAAGCCATTCAGAATTTTTTCCCCGAGGACTTTGTGTTGTACCACTATTTGATTTTCTACCAACGTGACAAGTGCGAAGGACCTTATATTATGGACAGGCAAATATGGTTATCCCTCGTTTTTGTTTTAAGCGCTTGTGGGTGTCAACATAACTGGGCCCCAATTTATTGCACCTACGTACAGATTTATATTTTCCACGTGATTGCTTGCCAGTGCATTCCCACTTAAATTAGATTGATTTATGTCCTAAATAATCTGAATTCAATACACTTGTCCAACTGTTTTTTCAACTTATTACCTCCAATAAATGTTTTCTACAAAAACAGTGACCGCGTCAATTAAGTTTTTTCGCTAAAAACTAAGACTAAATTACTCAGTTTATACCATAATAAAATATTAAGTGTCGTTTTGACAAATGTTTAAATGAAGTAGTTTATCTCTTATGTCTTATTGGCTGTTAATAGTTCCGTCAATATCCATTTATTTCAATAAATATGAAAAAAACTGGATTAACTGTAATAAAACTTGACCGATGGTCATCTTATAATCAAATTAAATTAGCTTGCTAATAAGAAGTGTAATAATGTGACGTGTTGATGCCTAATCTTTTGTAGAATGTGAATATTGAAGTGCTAATGTGTTTATATAATGTATAAAAGTCACAGAATCTGTTTCCTACGAGTCTCCCACGCATTTAAACATTGAGACGTCATCATAGCTAACTCCGACGGCGCGCGGCGCCGTAAACTATCATTCCTATATCCGTTTCATCTCTTTGTCTATTATTTTTAAAAGTAGAACAAAAATTTAAAACCATCACATCGTCTCCATGAATTCTCGAAGGAAACGAGAATTTCCGACGAACACGTTCATATTTACGTAACACTCGACTACAAAGAAAAGCAAATAGAAAAGTAATACGATTTCCAGCGGTCCAAACGCGAGGCACCGCGAGAGTGCACCGAGGCCTTTTTTTACTGTAGGCCGAATATGTTGGGGAAGCGAGGCCGAGTCAACAGGCCGTGATCTCGATCGCTCTCAGGCCGTGTTTGCCCGCTCGGCCCTCAAGGATTAATGCGCGACGCAAATATTTATCTAAACGTCTGCGGATTGACAGTTCGGTTGTCAATTGTTTGTTGTCTTTACCTTTTCAAATGAGCATTTCATTTCGAGTTGCACCCATTGCCTTAAGTGGCGTTCGGGTTGTGTTTATTTTAGTTTTTTTCTTTATAAAGTTTTTCGAACGCCAGGCATTGTCTTTTACAGTGACAAAAGTCAATCTTCTCGCTTTTGGACAATGATACTTGTATTTTTGTGAGCTCTTCATTAGCAATTCTTAAGGATGTTTTTGTAACAAATACTATTTTGTTGTAGGGGTATAGCCAAAGCTGGAGAACCAAATAATCTATCACCGATGTCACCAGGGGTACTGATCATGGACCCAGCGATTCACTCCACACTCAGGCGGAAACAGAGAAGATTAGCCAGAGAAAACCCTGGAGTCTTATCAGCAGTTGCCAAAGGCGCCAGTATGGCTGTCGCGGAATGCCAACACCAGTTCAAATACAGAAGATGGAACTGCTCAACAAGAAACTTCCTTAGAGGGAAAAACATGTTTGGCAAAATCGTCGATAGAGGTAAGCTGTTATTAGATTAGTTAAAAACAAACAAGTGACAAAGGTAGACGAGTTAATACTCTGCTCACGATTTTATTGTCGCCTTCACGAACAAAAACTAAACAATACATACTTGCAAAAACGTTTTTGGATACAAGCGTCATTCATTTGTCTCAATTTTGATATCGCAAAACAAAACGAACAAAACATTAAAAATAACTTAAGAAGATAAGCCCTAAATACCCTTCTAAAATACTAAGGAAACAGATTACAGAGCATTGAGTCGTTTAAAAGGCTAATCTTTAAAAAACTCAATCGAAAATCTCGCATCGTATTTAGTTTAACATTTTTAACCCTGCAAAGAGCAACGGTGGACAAAAATATGTGTTTTGTATAGATCCCCAATTTCTGTTACAAAGAGAGGCTACAAATTAAGTGATATCTTTAGTTGGCAACCCTTTTAAAAGATTTTATCTGTATTGAACGGGAGGGTAGCGAGTCGGGGGCACATATAAAGGACTCATCGAGATAAAACATCCAGGATCAATTACATGAGGTGGAGTGACGTTCGAGTTCCCGTTTGTCGATAACTCTTTTTTACGTTTTTTTTCAATTCCGTTCCGTGAACGTGTTTTAATATTTTACGATAGATTGAAATATAATTTTACTTTTTTATGAATGAGATCATAATCCGAGTCTAATTCCGCAGCGATTCTTCTGCAGTGTATTGAAAAAAAAAACATGTTTTTATACCCCATAAACACCGGTCTACAATTGCGCGAGCGTCGAATCCATTTAGTTGATTTGAATGGATGTAGATTATTATCAATAAGATATAAATCAGCAAATAGATACCCATTAGCCTCACAATACTGGTGACGCAACTGAATTCAATAGGCTAGGGATATTTCTCGCAGTAATCCCTTTTAGAACCTTTACTACTTTATTCGACGCATTAAGTATTTTATTTAACAGTATAAAGACTTAGTTTTCAATTTAAAATAATAACCTACATTTATAAAGGTACACTTCAAAATTAAAATGTTTTAAAACGCATTGCTTTATTTGGTTTTGTCGTCTCTTGAGAGATGCTGGAGCTTTAGCAGAAACTATATAAGGCTTTAAATTGTTTGGCAATCAAGTTTATGAACGGTAAGACATTATTTTGTTGTCAGATCGGGCCTGCCCTATCTCCGGTGTCCGATTTCGATGCTTTGTACGCGATACGCCTTATTATGAGGCTGCGAACATCTGTTCGGCACAGCAAGAATTATTCGCCATTAGAGCAAAAAATGGCAGTTTTGTGATTCAATTCTGTCGCTTGCATTATTTTTTTTAAGTTTGCTAATAAGTTTTTGTAACTAAACTTTTTAGAGCAAATATAAATAAACACTGTACAAATTAATAAAAAATGAGTTTCGAAATTAATTCTGTCAATAAAATGAGTTATTTGAAAAAGCTTTTGGTGGATCAGAGTTCAGCTTGACCATTAGGGGGTTATCATTAAAATTAAGAGCTTTGGCTGCCGTATCTCGAACTAATTCGATCTCATTTGGAATCGGTGCAGGCGCAGTATATCGACTACATATATTTCTTGCCTGCTCCGGTTATTAACCCGCGCTTCAAATGCGTTAATGAATAGAACAAGCTGTTTCTGTAAATGTCTCTATTAGTCGAGAATAGGTCCCTAAATGTTGTACCTATAGTTTCTATATTACATGTTTCATTAAATTGAAACGGGATGATTGTTATAAGAAAAGATCTCAATTATAATAACCATTAAACTTATTTAACCAAAAAATAATCTACTGGAAATATTTATGAGATAATCTATACTAACTATACTAATATTATAAAGCTGAAGAGTTTGTTTGAACGCGCTTATCTCAGGAACTACTGGTTGGAATTGAAAAAATCTTTTTGTGTCAGATAGTCCATTTATCGAGGAAGATTATAGGCTATATCACATCACGCTAAGGCCAATAGGAGCGGAGCATAAATGAAAAATGTCGCAAAAGGGAAAAGTTATCCTTTTTGAGAGCTTTCGTTGCGTGCGCTGTGTAAGTGGTTAAAGTTACGCAACATTCATGTATGTAGGATAGGTAGGGTAGGGTAGGTAGGTAGCCAGTTGATGGGAGCGAAGCCGCGTGGGACAGCTAGTCTTTTAATAAATTGAAATTTTAAGAAACATCAAATAACTTCATTTATTTGTTGAATAACCTCTGTGTTAATTAATTGATGAAATTAATTATTCAAGTCAAAATAGAACGATAGAACCTTGACTAAGTGTCAAAAGTAAGTGTCAAAAGTATCATAGTTTGACTATAAAAAAGGGTCAGATACAGTATACAAGTCACATTCATCTGTCCCTTACGCACACTCAAAATAACCTTGCTCTAACAGCTTATGGTCACCCCCCTGATGTCTGCTCGATTGTAGCTTCGAAACGGATGTTCTAATTTTAATGCAATTAGGAATTTTATTCAAAGGGTGCAAACTTTTTGCTTATTATAATTTCAAACGGGTATAAAATTATCAATCAATTTAACTTGAAACAGTGATCGAAATTTAATACAATAAATCTATTGTTGTTACAAATGGTGTTTTCTCATTACAAAACGAGATATCATAAACCAGCTTATAAAATATTCATGAAAAACAAAATTGGTAACAAATCGCAATTAGGTATATGTTTACACAACACTAATGTTAGCTATAAAGAAAAAAGTGAGGTTGGGTCGCCTGTAGCCTCGGGCGATGTACCAAATGCGGGACCAACCGTCACATACGAAGATATATGTATGTTAAACTATATATGTTGTAAAACCAATTAAAGTTATTCATGATTTCTTTGCTGATTCAAGAATTTAAATGTCAACAGCTGAGATTGTTCATATTTAAATTCTTGAATCTCTCTAGAAAGTTATTCTAATACAAGTCAAGCCCAGACATCACTTACCAGTCGGCTTACACCGCAATGAATAACCGTTAATAATTCAGATAGACACAAAGCCAGTCATATTAATTTAAAACATTATATCATTTAATTCTAGTGCTCGCATCCAAATGATATATAGTTCTTACGCACACAGTAACGTATTTACCATCGACGATCATAAAACTAAACGCCTAGAGCAAAAAAATAAATATTGATATTGTATGCGAGCATACAAACTATAAAAGCAAAGTACCATTTTTCTAAATTAAAAGCCAGATATAGCACGGGCTTCGGACCACCATCGTAATAATTTCACATGATAAAAAGAGCAAGTCGATTACAAAATTTATGTTATATGCGTGTGCATTTAGAGCATATTACTTTATTAAGGGCATGCAGGGCGGGCGAGGCCCGGTGGTATTGCAGGCCGCAAAAGCACACGATGAAAAAAAATTATACATTGCAATTACGTTCATTTAAGAAGCATAAAAACGGTCTCGACCCCGCGGGAGCCCGTCACAACGCTACTCAATAAACAAAAAAAACGTTAACTCGCAAATTTGATCCTTGAAACTCATCAATTTCCAGCGGATAGCTGCAGTGATGAAGACTCATCATCACGGCTGATACACAAAGGCCCCCCGGACGCGACATCTATAATGACTAATTTACACGTTGTCACACCATTGACACTCGGACGCGACAACTTCATCTCATTGTGGTGTAAACCTCAAGGATCGTATTAACACAAATGATGACAACGACACAATAGTAAGGCCTTTATTCGTCGCGTCATTGTCGAGCCGAGAATAGAAAATATATGGTCCGAAGTCCCGCGGCGAGCCCCCTGCGGTGTAGTTTAGCGATTCCACTGCACTCGTACAAACCCCACGGAAGCCACGTTTACACCTAACGCAGCTCCTAATGACAGGTAACTCGGCCAATAAAACCCGACCTTTTTTCAAATATTTCCTGTTTTGGTGAGTGTCGTACGCGCACCCGAGATGCCGACGTCGTGGGTGGATAAAACGTATAAAACGATCGACACCGAAAATAAAGCCGATATAAAATGCCCTCGACGAAATATTTAATGCTCAATTAGATAAGCGTTTTAGGTTTTGTGGCGTTTGAATTGTTTTCGAGATAACGCGCGTTTTGTGAAACTGAAATGAGACGATTAAGAGCGGCGACGGGCCGGGGGCGACCGAGATCATATTTATCGACGGATTCCCAGTTCCCAACGCTCCGATCGCCCTTTTATTGTTTATGGACATCTCACTTAAAACCAAATTATTTTCGGTGCTTTTTTCTGGAGTTTGAAAACAAATGTCTTTGTCCATTGTGTGAATGGGTGTCGCTGGCTGCTGCTGGTAGCAGTGGTAAGCTGCAGCGCTTTGTGCCACTCACAATGAGTGATATACGACCGACGGCGTTTTGAATTGTCGCACCGGAGCCTCGGGACTCCGACTCAATGTGAAATTATCACCCATATATGGCATAACGAAAATGAATTATTGCTTTTTATTGCCCCATCTTCCAAGTGCCTTTACGGCGAAATTGCCTTCTTTGCTTCTATTCCTCCTTCCAGTATGCGTCGAATTCCATTCTTATTTCATTAACGGTGGAATCCAGCCTTTTATGATTTGTACGATCCGTCTTTCAGTAGATAAAGTGTCATTATATTTTCGTAAAAGACATGTTTAGATACAAATAACACGACGTCAATGACTTCATCGCAGTGCGATAAAGCGGTGCGAGCCGGAACGATTTCTAAACCGGCCAAACACCGTATTATAAACCGAGTGATTTATGGATGTTGTGAGTAATTACGTCTCATCAAATTTGAATAATGCAAGTCGTCATAAATAAGGCACGAGAGGCGCGATGCGCGAAACCTCCATAAGTCAATCTTTCAAATTAATCTTATGGAAACACTCCAGCGTGATGACTCAATGCGGACAGGAACATATTTAATTAGTACATTAATTTTGAATTATTTAATGGCAGTGGCCGCAGGGCCAGGTGTTCGTCAAATGTCAACAGTGATTAAGTTTTATTTTAACAGTGCAATGCGGCGGACGCGCTCTCGTATTTACAAGTTTTTGAATTTTTAATAAATTATCAACGCCTCGCCTTAACTGCCAATCCGTCGGGACGGAATTATCGCTCGCTGCCTGCACTGCCCGCGCTGTTAACCCACCACGGGACCATTTATTATCTGCACAGATAATCCACGGACAGCACTTTATTATCAGTTATAATAATAATTTACTTTTATAGATCCACATTACTCATGTTTGTTCTTATTTGACTGCGATTTGATGGGGCGAAATTGCCTCAATAAAATAATAGAGCACCTTAATTATGAATATTTAATTGCGTGGGATACGAGCAGGTAACGAATGGCTATTTGTATTAGAACTTATACATCGCCGGTGTCAGATTAGTGTTGTTTGGCCGTTTAATTAGGCTCGTGGCGGGACTTTGCATTATATTTAATGCCGTGACTAATGCGCCGAGCAGACGGAGCCTCTTTACATCTGTCATAATTTTTCTACGTCGCGATTTATTCGCAAAACGCGACAATCCGCTTTGTTGCTCGTCGCATCCACCATGATGAAATATTGAAACAATTTATTTATAGTTATAAAGGGAACTTATGTTTAATGCAGAACAGAGAATCACTACGGTACGATGTCAAACGAGTCGACGTACGGCCGTGAATCATCGATAGACGAGGCTTAAAATTCTCACAGACCAATTAAAAATTATTTCCAGTTGTCGTTTATGTATCTAATTGGTCGGGTAGCCGCGTACCGTTAGATTATGTTGAGATAAAGTAAAAGTAGTGATGTTAAAATCTCAGCGGGCAGTGATTCACATCTGTGGTGGCCAGATGTAGCGACATTTATCTACGGGGTATGAAGACGTGTTCGCAGCACGTGGTGCGAGCACCTGGTCGGCGGCTGGCTCCCCGCCGGCGTCCTCCGGCATGCTCACTCGTAACGCACTAAAACAGATATCCGTGAAGCCTCCGATTTATAACCCACCCATAAAACACAAACATTACTTCGCAAAGCTGTACTGTAATCCCTGATGCTCATCACCTGGGCCATCGCACATTACCTCTTAATTTTAAACCCGAATAGCCGATAGCTATAATTTTACAAGCGTTATTTACGTGTGCCATATTTAATTGGCCTCACCTATACGTTATAGTTAATGCGACCGTACATTTCAAGTCATTACAGAAGATAAATGCGTGCGTCCTCGGCCGCTCGTATGTACGAATCCTTACCTTGAATTAATTTCGTCCGAGCATTGAATGATGGCGAAATTGACATTAAAATTCCCGGTCGAACGTCTCAAGTAATTGCTGAATAAAATACTTTTGTATAACATCCCAAAGGGAAGCACAAAAAGCGAATCCGAGAGCGCGGTGCGGCAGTGTGTGCGCACCGTAATTTATATCGGTGCACGATGACAACTCAATAAAAAAATGATTTCATTTGCTTATTGAGTCCTTAATAAAGCTGGCGCGGGCTCCTCTGGGCCCGTTCCACATATTATTATTATAAATAACAACAAATACGCGTTCCTTACTATTTTTACATCCATACGGGGTCGGTGAGTTTTTTCCAAAGGGGTTTTATAGTGGAGCGTCGGTGGCCGGAAGCCCACCTAAGGAGTCCGAGCGCGAGCCTCACTATATTACTAAATGAATGGCATTAGTCGGCGAGGTGACGCGCGATTACACTTGTGTTAGAACGGCGTTAATTGCCAGTTTTATTTTCACTCAGGTATTCAGCCATCGAGGTGGGCCCTTAATAGCTTTTGAGGAATTCCATCATAACCTTGGATGCGTTTGGTGGCGAGAGCGTTTGATGAGTTCCCCAACAATAGCCTTATTGAGCGTATTAAGCCGTAAAATTACAATGTGGACGAGATAACGTCTGAGCTCGAGCACCGCGATATACGCGGCCTTCGAAATCATAATCTGGGAGTTATGATTCATTAAGTTTGATTTGAATATTTGAATGATGTCGTACGGTGGATGGGTTACGTCACAGGGTCCAGCACGGCTAATAGTATCGTCTCATTGTGAGCCGAGCTACGTAGACAAAGGCTCGGTATGATATTAATCGTTAAAAGTACAAGGGCTATTAAACCGATATTAAGAGAGAGAATTCGATGCGCGCGCCGTACCACTTGTAATGATCAAATTTATAATCTCTCGGGTAGGTAAGAGGCAGTTCTTTTATTTTCATCTCAGAGGTATACCCTCTCTCTCTTTTAATTGTATTTTATGAGTATTTGATTCTAATGCCGGGCCATTAATTATTTATAGTATTCGATACGGGATGCGAGCATCGATTTATGTATTCGTCCGAACGGGATGAATGAACGCGAAGCAATCATTGCTCAAGTCTTTATTGTGTGAATATAAACTTAATGATCTTGTTTCTTTCAAACGATTATAACCTTACTTGATAACTCCAAACACAGTGATTATTCAGTTTACTTGATTGCGCCTTCGCCCCGGTTAGCTCTGTATCATTTAGAATTAAAAAGTTAAAACCCACGCTCTTAAATTATGAAAAATAAAATGAGGCCGACATGTCGAAACTTGAGATAGAATTTTACGAAGGAAATTATAAAATAAAAAATTAAAAATCTAATGTGCCCATTGCTCTCGAAAAGGATTTTTATACTGTCAACAAATTAAAAATGTCAATAAAATAATACGATTAAAAAGAGCAAAGCCAATTCAATCCCTCGGATTGCAGTTGCTTGATGAGCCCAAATGTTTTGCGTGTTTAAATTATAATACCTAAAATATTTTAAAACGTCGAGATTGTTTATCCCTATACCCGGAGCAATAATAAAATTTGATTAAAATATGGACCCCTCTGCAGTTGGAATGAATTAATTATACGAATACCAAACATGCCAAAGTGAAATATGTGTAGGTAACTGCCTAACTTAATAACGTAGGTATAATAGTATGCTATTTTTATTCAACAGGTTTAATCTAAACGATTATCTAGATAATCTTTGTGCCACCTGGTTTGGTGATGTCCCAAATCTGTAAGTGGAATTCCAGTCTGTTAGATAATATTTTAAGTAGGTTGCAGAACAACTTTTCCTTTCTAGATGAATTAGCATAAATTAATGAGAGATGTTTTCTATTGTCCTCAGGTTGCCGCGAAACGGCGTTTATCTACGCGATTACAAGCGCGGGCGTGACGCACGCGGTGGCGCGCGCGTGCGCAGAGGGCTCCATCGAGTCGTGCACGTGCGACTACTCGCACATCGACCGCGTGCCGCACCGCAACCGCGCCGCCGCCGCCGCCAATGTGCGCGTCTGGAAGTGGGGCGGCTGCAGCGACAACATCGGCTTCGGCTTCCGTTTCAGCCGGGAATTCGTCGACACCGGTGAAAGAGGCAAAACCCTAAGAGAAAAAATGAACCTACACAACAACGAAGCCGGGCGATCGGTAAGTGTCGAACACTCCTCTCAACATGCCTATCCAATCGACACTCGACAGTAGCACCTTATAAACATCCATACAATCAGTTATCACCAATGACGGCCATTGTCATCACGCCGTATTTACATTACCATTATGGATGACGATCGATCGTCCGCCACTTGACATGTCGCGTTGTGTAATATTAATGACGCGGTGGAGGCGCGGGGGGGGGGGGACACTGCGCAACAGGCACTCATTCGTTGCGCTCGCGCATCTCCCTCCCACCGCACACCCACATTTGCATAACCTCTGTTCGCTCCTTCCCAAAATTCATCATAAAGGGACGTCGGGCGCCCCGAGCCACCCAGACGCGTCATTAACCGAAGAGCTCAATTCCTGTCACGACAGACGCTCTGGGTGTCCACCTGATGAATATTCACAGCATTCCATCGATTGTTTAACACATATTTGGACACTTGGCTATATAACATACGCGGCCATCTACATGTCAATGAATAAATACCGTCGACGACGTTCTCCGAAGCGCCTGCGCTCCGAGATAGGAAAATATTGACTGTCTCCCATCCGCGCGTCATTTATCTACCTTCTAAGAATGATGAATGTCCCTAGAGTATGATTTATGATCGGTCCACGCGCGGTGACGACCGGCCCACCTCTTCACGATTTGTAACAATTTGCTCGATCGTGAGATGCGATCGATGGACTACGCTTAAAAGATCATCGATCACACTGTATCAAAGCTTATCGGTGGAATTTAAAGATATTTGGACATCATTATAGACCTCCCCATGATAGAATAAATTAAAGCACGAGATGTTTATTGTGTTGTTTTGTTCGCAGCATGTGCAAACGGAGATGCGGCAGGAATGCAAGTGTCACGGTATGTCGGGCTCGTGCACCGTCAAGACCTGCTGGATGAGGCTTCCGAGCTTCCGCTCCGTGGGCGACTCGTTGAAGGACCGCTTCGACGGAGCGTCGCGGGTCATGATGCCCAACACGGAGCTGGAGCCACCGGCGCAGCGCAACGACGCGGCGCCGCACAGGGTGCCGCGGAGAGACCGTTACAGGTTCCAACTGCGACCTCACAATCCAGACCATAAGTCACCGGGGGCGAAAGACTTGGTATACTTGGAGTCGTCGCCAGGTTTCTGCGAAAAGAACCCGAGATTAGGAATTCCGGGCACACACGGGCGCGCCTGCAACGACACCAGCATCGGGGTGGACGGCTGCGACCTCATGTGCTGCGGCCGAGGGTACCGGACGGAGACCATGTTCGTGGTGGAACGATGTAACTGCACCTTCCATTGGTGCTGCGAGGTCAAGTGCAAACTCTGTCGCACTGAAAAAGTGGTGCACACGTGTTTATAGACGGACGCTGATGGCGAAGTGATCAATGAGAGAAACTTTAGTGTCGGATAAAGTGACTGTGAGTCAGACTCGAGAGTGGACCTGTTTTCTTATTCGGAGGCAGATAACGGACCTTGTATATAATCACTTCACTTTTTCATCTATCGAAGTCGTCGAAATCGTATATCATGTTGACTTATGTAAATAGTTTCTCTACCACTGTTTATTTCTTCTTTTATACATGATAATTGATCCGGCGTAAAATTAAAGTAAGCTACTCGTTCGGTTAATTTATTTGACTATTAAGTGCGAACATGTGATCTAGTAACTTTATTTTTTTGAACACTGTCGTTCGGAAATTAATGAGACCAGTTAACAGACGATTTATTTCTATCATCGACTCATTTTGTATTTATTCTGAATTGGACTTATTGGTTTCCTTACGCGGTCAGCTGTATAATATATTTATTGCTAGGTATCGTGCTATATACATAGGTACTCGCATGAACAGTCCAAGGAGACACGTACGCAAACTGAAACGTACGAGACTTTAAATGATATTTCTTAATACCATTGTAAAGTTAATATTCAGGTTTTTCAGAAAAGTTATTTGCAATTATTATAACAGCGGCAATAATCATTTGAGTTTTATAAATACTTTCTATTTTATGGACCATGCTCGCATAACTGTTTTGAGATTCAACAGTGAAATTATCTTGTAATAATTATAATTTCATATTATAATTAAACCGGCTACTGGAATATGTGGCTTAGTGACATTTGCATAAAGTGTCTTCTTGGGTGTTCAGCGGCGGAGGTTGCGTTGGGCCCTTATCAGTCAGTAAGTAGCGCCATCGTAAAAGTGTCCCACATTACGAGATAAACGCTCTGGAGAATTTTAATTAAATATTAAACGAATTAAATAATCAGTATTATACGTATGTAATATTGTATGCGTGTTGCGTCTGATACATGGAGATAGTGTTACACGCGAAACAAAGCGCGGTGGACTCTCGATACGCGTTTGTACAGGCGCAGACATGCTCGTCCCTTCAACCGTTCTGGGCTTAATGCATGTGTTACTGCAATAGTAACTGTTTTATCATTATTATTGTAACTAGACAGATTGCATCGCAAACTATTCACTTGACGAGTTTATATTCGGACCTTCATTTCATCCTTCATATTCATACCTTTCGACTAATGTAACGCACTTACTACGAAAACTGAATATTTTAAATTAACATTAACAATCTTTTGACAAAATCTCTTTTCTTTTGGAACAATTTCTATGACAAAAATGTTGACATTCCAAATTCGATAGTTTGCCAGTATATGTGGAAGCTTTATTGATCATACAAGTAATTATATCAACTTGAATGATATTCATATGTGATATAAAAATAGTATAGCCAGTAAGTATGTATAGGTAGTCTAATCCTACTGAACTTAATTATTTTGTATAATAAAAAGCACTGAGCATACTAACTCGTCAAGTATGTTTTATATAAAAATATTTATTAAAAAACTTGTTTTAATTTATTTTATTTTACTTTAATATTACCCACTGAATGTATTAAAGTAAAGTAACGTGTTAGTGATTTTCCTGATGGCTCGATGCGGTTCAATTTATTTCAGATGTACGCTCACATGTACGCTCGCATGTACGCTCGCATGTACGCTCGCATGTACGCTCGCATGTACGCTCACATGTTAGCTTATATGTACGCTCACATGGACGCAATAGAAAACAGTTCAACCGATTTGTACTTGAAATTATCTAAAAAAACACGTGCGCGATATCACCTAACGACGAAATTTTAATTACGTCGCGCCATCAGGCAGTCTCTTAGTTTTAGTAAAAAAATCCGATGTTAAAACTATCGGTATTATTTAAAACAGGTATTCGAGTACTTATCAAAGTATTGTTAAAAAAAAACGCTTAAAAATCGGATCTCTGTACATAGGTAACATTTAAAAATGTTTCGGAATTCAATGACAGAGTCTGAGGAACTGATACGCATCGGATTTAAAAGACTGAAGTTTTTTTTTTTAATTTCGTAGTTCTAATATCCATGACTGGATCTATTAAAGCCATTGTTTTGAATTTTAGCATGATAGCTATTGTGATAAAAAAAAGTATTTTAACGTAATTTAAAACCGAAACCGTTATGAATTTCGAGAATCGAATTGGTGCCATTTTTTAACCTTTTACATCTGACAGCTTTTGCCGGTTTTAATCAAAATTATTAATCTGCCTAATCGAATTATTGTCAATTCGTCATTGTGAAATCATTTTTAATGCATGTAAATATTGTCTTTATGAATAATTTTAAGTTATTTATGTGAATGTAGCATTTTAAATTGTTAATATTAGGTAAAAATACAATTGAAATCAGCTGAACTTATCTGAATCTCAAATCTTATTATTTGTATCATAAATGTACCTTTTTGAAATATATTTCGTCCAGTGACCGCTTTTTGGGGGTTGACACCATTTATTGTAATATTGGTTGTACATTAGCAGTATCTATTTATAATTAAAATATTGATTAGTTGTTACTAAAAATATTAAATTGATCAAAAAGTTAAATTGCCTTTTTTATTGATACTTTTCATTACCTGTTGTAATTTTATTCCAGGCTGGAAAAACTGTTATCTAAAATCTACTTTCCTACATTTTAATTTTAACATACATCAGCGGCGATGTGCTTTCAAAATTACAAAATAAAATACATTAATGGTTTTCATAATTAATTACGGTAAAGATTCATGCATCATATCTTATAATAGGACACAATCATAAAGTACGTCCTCTTTCGTTTCTTTCGTTACATATTACAAAAGAACGTCGGCAATACGAAATGCGAACAACATTATGCAATACAGTTACAAAATTTACAAGACAAGAACATTTCCATTAGACCTTTATTATCAACGTTTATCTCGTTGCAATTCACCTTCTGTCTCACTCTCTCTCATAAAGAAGGTCGATGTTAAAAGCATTAATTTCGAAATAAAGCATAATACATACCCAAAGACGTCTCCTCGATAAACGATGTTCTTATTTTGAAATTTATGCGCGCGCATTTATTTATGCAACTGTCATAGGGCTGTCTATGTTCCTCATTCCTTCAGCACTAATGGAGAGGATTTGTATCAGTAATTCCTTTGGCAGACGATTTGATTTATTTGAAAACTGTCTTGTATGTAATTCGTTGACTTAGCATTTGAAACGCGCATATATTATAAGTGTTGCAACACATTTTCAGTGATGTAAAGACGGTTGAGCAGAGGAAAGTGATACTAAACATTACTGATATACCTGTACAATTACGTTTACATGTGCCTATCAAGTTTCATCACCACTTGAAAGAAATGACAACCCTGCTAAACCTTCGCCATTTTGTTTTATTGCGAACGCAACCGTTGTAGTTTTGATAGCGTGCAATTTTCTGAAACAGCTTTATTTTCTAGCAGGCATTCTTGCTGCACCGAAATTGCACTTTACACGGGTAATTTTAGAGTTTAATTTCGGCTATTTTTGGATTAAGAAAGTGAAAAGTCGTTGAGTGTTGGTGGTCGAGTGCGCCCCGAGGTGGGTTCCCACGAGTATTGGCCCCGCTGGAAAATTTATGTTTATGAGCAGAGAAATCTGTCATAAGAGATACGGACGGCGCGGCTGAATCTGAAATAGCGTGAATAATTTTTCATGCAAACGGATTTTGACCGTGTGAATGGTATTCTTTGTTCAAAATAATGTAGGCAATTCATTGGATAATAATGAAGAAGTTACTATCTCAATATATTTTTCTCTTTGATGTCTTAAGAAAATCCACCGAAGAAATATAATCATTGGCAGCAGTGCAATATCGTATATTATTATATGTTACTGTAAAAACCGAAACAATGGTAAAACCTATTAGCTGGTAAAAGCTAATAATTACTAAATCTTACAGGTAAAAATCCGAAAATGTATATGTTATAAATGTTAATAACATATACATGTTATGGAACAAGTAAATTAATACGCAAAAAAGTTTGAAAAATGCCCAATATGAGAAGGTATATAATACGATAAAACTATTGAAAAATTAAAATTTTTATAATAATAAATAAAATAAAATAGTTTATTTGCACCTTCAAGTAAAAAACGCACAATGTTATGGTTTACAATAAAAAAGATAAGCCAAAGGTAAGTAGAGTTGTAAGTTAAAGATGCAGCCAATACCTAAACTAAGATAACTTAATATCTTGTAATTATAGGTATCAGCGCCTACCCTCGTTCACAAATTGTAGCTGTTGATCAATAACATTTAAAACATGTATTTTAATTACAGAAATAGTTTCATGATTAGTTAAATTACAAAGCTAAAGAATTAGGCACTATTAGGTGCAAATCTAAAATTAAAATTAACAACCAAAATAAAAAATAAGTGGTGTCAGCTGGTTAGTGTAGGGGTGTGTGAGTGTATGTGTGTGTGTTGGGTGTGTGGGAGTGTAATGTTTGTGTGTGCGTGTCATGTTTATGTGAGTGTGTGTGTACCAGAGAAAACTTAGGATATAGATTAATTTTTCAAGTAGAATAACGTAGGTGCTGTGCTCATGAATCAGTGTAAAATCGTCCACTTAATTCTGCCATTCAATACATAAATCTATACTAATATTGTAAATGTGAATGTAAGTTTGTTTGTCACGCTTTCACGCAAAAACTACTGAACTGATCATCATGAAACTTTGTACAGATATTCTTGGAGGTATTAGAAGTAACATAGGACACAATTTATTAAAAAAATACATATACATTTTTTATTAAATAAAGAAATTATGCAAGTATGCTGAATAGTTTTTCAGTTTCATCATAGTTTAAGGATAGAAGCCAAGTGATTGCATTCTGTTTGCACTCTCTTTTTGTCATGTGGAGAATGTGCAAATGTTTATTAGCAATGTTGAATAGTCTTGGGCCTAGGAACATGTTGAATTTTTGAGCAAAAGATGTTTATGAATAATGTCTACCAATTATTATTATTAGGCAAAGTAAAAAAATATGTATTTTTATTAAATATTTGAATATTAACCATTATTATTACTATAAAATCAGTATGAGTACCTAAGTACAATTAGGTACTATTTGAGTAACAAAGTCAAAGTCGAATGACACCCGCTGCGGGGGCTTAGTTCGCTCGCTTTGCGCGCTCACTTCAGCTCCCGTCATCCCCTGGAACCTAACCAATACGATTCGAGGTGTCCTTTGTTCCCGGGCTCACTTCGCTCGCCCTCGTACTAATTTGTGAAGATAGAGCAAATATTAAACACATCAACACGGTCTAGGGATATTTCATACACAATTAAATAACTCGAAAATTACTGGCCGCATTGGAATCTTCTAAACACCGATTTGTTTGTAATTTATCTCAGACTAATTCCAAATTCAAATTTTTGAAAATTCTTTTGTTTCGGTGGCATAAAAATGTCTTGATGTGTAGGAGAGGGAATTTTCATTTGTGCGAAATTTAGAAAACAATACGAATTACGTTTAGTGACAGTTTTTTTTTCATTTTTAAACGAAAGATAAAGTTAAAATTGAGGTATTGTAGCCATGCAACGCCAACATTTGACGAGGGCGGAGATGTTACGAGCTGTGGGAATGCTTGAAGCTGGGTCTGTTCAGCGTAATGTTGCTGAGGCCATAGGGACCCACCAAAATGTAATTTCAAGATTGTGGACACGCTATCGTGCCACAGGTGAAGTAGCGGAGAGGCACCGGGGGCCAAGTCGCATCACTACCCCCAGACAAGACCGATTTTTGCAAATTACTGCGCGAGCTCAACCAAATGCAACGGCGACTCAATTGATCCAAAGGCTGCGAGTGGAACACAAAGTGCTTGTGAGTGACCAAACTGTAAGAAGGCGACTGCATGAAAGCAATCAACGCTCTCGTAGACCACTCCGGGTCCCACCTTTACGGAGAGGCAATCGTGGACGACGATTAGAATGGGTTCGGAACCACGTGGACTGGGGCCGTGAGCAATGGTCCAACGTGCTGTTCACGGATGAATCCAGGTTCGGCTTCCATCCAGATTCACGAAGGACGCGTGTTTGGCGAGTTCCTGGACGATGGAGCCGTCTTCAGGAAGTTCACCCTCAGGAAGTTCACCCATACCAAGGAGGAACAATTATGGTTTGGGCAGGAATTCGTCTTGGAGGACGGACGGATCTCGTTTGGGTGCGGGGCAATATGACGGCAGAACGATACGTCCAACAGTTGCTGGGGTCCGTAATCTTGCCCCACAGAACACAAATGGGGCAAGATTTCCTGCTCATGCACGACAATGCCAGGGCACACTCGGCGAGAACGGTAGCAGCTTGGTTACATACAACTTTTTGCGCAACTCAGAAGGACATGGGGCAATATTCCGCAGCAAGACATTGACAACCTTGTTCTGAGCATGCCGAATCGTTGCCGATGTGTTATGAACATCATGGGCGCTTTCTCAGACTACTAACTTCAAGTTTATAAACACAAATTAAATGATTTTTCTATTTTATTCAGTTTTTACTCATAAATTAAAAGTTAATTCATATACGGTTTCCGTCTATGCTTCATTTTTTTTCCATAAAAACCTGAAATTTTAATCGAAGTACCTTAACCATTATTAAAAAATGGTAGAATATTAAATAACGTATCTTTTAAATATATACATGTCATATATATAATTAACACATTGATAGTAATTCGCTTTTTTAAAAATATCCCTAGACCGTGTTGATGTGTGTATTATACTAAATGAGCGGTACCTCTTTCAACTATAATTTTATGCTAACCGGTTGTATAACCCTGCTGCATTTCGTAAGTAAAAATCTAATATTCCTTATCGAAATGCCGTATTGAATTTATACAATAAAATGTACGGCAGTAAATTTTACTTATTTCACTCACAATCAAAAGCATGCCTCGACGAGGTTTAGTGTTATGCTCAAGTTTATTTTTTATTGTACTTCTTATGTGCCCAAAACGTGAGTTATTTTTTTTTTATGGTTTCAGATTAGTATCTCATCCTGTAATCAAAAACGATGCTGTCTACGAATCTGCACGCTCATCTAATAGTAAGATATTCAACAATAAATTAATAAAAATCACCTATTTATCTACCAAGTAACAAGAATAAGACGCACCAAGGGGGTTGAAGCATGTCTTAGTTAGGGTGTTGACACACCGATCGATGACAGTGATCGAAGTCTGTCAATTTGTGTTGTAGGAACTGTCGATCGACGATTTCGACGACTGGTCCCTTCTTCCGTCCATCAATTGACATGGTAACACTAATTAAAAAGTTTAAGTTCCACTATTGGCGATGAAGCATCGTAATCAGCAGGATTCAATCTTATGGTGGCTGGGTACACGAGGGCAGTCGTTGCACAGTAGTAAATTCTTCTAAAAACGGGGATAAGGGATGAAGTACTGCGCAGCGAGCAGTATATTTCACAGCCACTAAGTTTGAGACTTGTTGTAAGTAGATACATTTTTTTTCCTGCCGATAGAATATAATAAGGTAAGTACTTATTAAAGTTTTTTTTTTCTTCGTGGGTAGTTGTAACAGATACACAAGAAAAATTTGCTCGTTTTTATAATTTCAATATAATATAATTTAAACGTTATTTACAATTATTCTATATACCCCTTCGCTTCTTGACTTGATTTTTGTCTCCGCTCCTGATCGCGTAGCTAAGCATGGCCAATGCTCAGCTGACGCCTTTTCGTATCATGACCTGATTTTTCTTTCTTACAAAATTCGTCCTCCTAAGGCTAAAGCCAAAATTCTCATGCAACGCAATTTTGGTGGTATGAACACTGAAAGACTTTGCGAGGTTGCCAGCAGTATCGATTTTTCTCCTCTGTTTGCGTCTACGTCAGTCGACGAGCAAGTTAATTTTTTCACTGCTAGACTTGTCGAACTTTACGATGTTCACGCACCGGTACGAGCAGTTAAAGTAAGACATTTGCCGGCACCATGGCTTACATATGACATAAAGAAGTTGATAAACAAAAAGGTGACGGCAAAGTCTAAATTTAAGCGACGGCCTACTGACGCTAATAGGGAAAAATATGTTTCCATTCGCAAACACTGCAATAAGGTATGTAGGAATGCTAATCGCCAATACATTCGTAACTCTGTCCAAAATGGGGACGCATCCAAAGTTTGGAATTTTCTAAGATCATTGGGGATCGGTAAAACCCGACAAGAGTCAATACCTAAAAATTTTGACATCGATTCAATGAATAATCATTTTACAGCATCGTCCAATTTCGATAGGACAATAAAATTGAATATATTGGATTATCTTTCATCTCTTCCGAGCCCCAGCTATTCTCCATTTGTTTTTAGTCAATTCTCTGCATGTGATGTTAGGAAGAGCATACTATCGATTACTTCCAATGCAGTAGGAAGTTACTGTATCAGCCGTAAAATGTTACTCCCAGTGCTGGACGTAATCCTTCCGGTCATTTGCCACATCCTCAACTTTTCTGCGTCCAGTGGTGTCTTTCCATGTTCATGGAAAGATGCTCAAATTATTCCATTACCCAAAAAGTCCAATCCCACATCCTTTTCTGAATACCGTCCAATATCCGTCCTACCATTCCTATCCAAAGTCCTGGAACGATTAATCCACGACCAAATTAGCACTTTCCTATCTAAAAATAATCTCCTCAATCCCTTCCAGTCCGGCTTCCGTCCTGGTTACAGCTCCACCACAGCCCTTCTCAACATTACGGATGATATAAGTTCAGCCATGGAAAGCAGTAATCTGACGGTCTTGGCGTTGCTAGACTTCAGTAATGCCTTTAATACTGTCGATTTCGATGTTTTGCTTGGCATTCTGTGCTCTCTTAATATATCTCCATCAGTAATTGACTGGTTTCGTTGTTACCTGTTCAGTCGCCGGCAACGTATATGCATTGGAGAGACTTTGTCTTCCTGGTGTAATACTTCTGCTGGGGTACCACAGGGTGGCGTTTTATCCCCTTTTCTTTTCGCAGTTTTTATAAACTCAATATCCTTTGAACTAACTTCTTCCTACCATCTTTATGTGGACGATCTACAAATTTATTCGCGAGCTCCTCTCGGACATCTGTCTGAGGCTATCGTAACAATAAATCGTGATCTGGCCCGCATATGCGAATGGAGCAAAAGATATGGACTTATGGTTAACCCCACAAAGACGCAGGTTATTGTGGTGGGCAGTTCTAGGATGGTTTCAAGAATCGACTGGACGACTCTTCCCCAAGTGTATTTCGATAATTCAGTTATTCCATTCTGCGAGAAAGTAAAAAACTTAGGGATATTCATTGATAGGAACTTTTCTTGGACTGCCCAACTGCGAGAGGTTAGCCGCAAGCTATTTGCATCTGCTGCATCTTTGAAGAGACTGCGTAATTTTCTTCCGACTACCACCAGGATTGCGCTTGCACAATCTCTTCTTCTACCCATCCTTGATTATGCTGATGCCAGCTATCTTGACCTTACTCAAGAACAACTTGAAAAACTTGAGCGGCTTCAAAATGTTTGTATAAGGTTCATATTCGGTTGGCGAAAATATGATCATGTCTCCGAATTCCGTGTGAAGCTCAAGTGGTTGCCAATTCGCCTTCGCCGGAATGCTCATATTCTTTCGCTTTTATATAATGTGCTATTCAGTCCTTCTACCCCTCTTTATCTTAAGAAACGTTTTCAGTTTCTCTGCGATTCCCACTCAAAATTTCTTAGGTCATCGGATAACTTACGACTTCAAATGCCAATGCATTCCACGAGTTTTCTGGATAAATCTTTTACTGTCTAGGCTACTCGTCTGTGGAATGCGTTGCCAGACCCAATGAAAGGCGCCCAATCGTTGCCTGTCTTCAAAAGACTCGTGAGGGAGCATTACCTGTCGCTGTGATTATGAATTGATTGTCATCATTTTATTTATTGCCTTTATATTTTAGTATGTATGTATTTACACACATACATGTACATAGCATATGTATGTATCTGCATATCTTTAATAAAAATTTTTAACACTGGTATTGTCACACCATTAACAGCCTACTTCGTGTCCAGCAATTATTGTCCATGCCTGGTTGCCTGGAAGAGATCGCGGAATGCGATAAGGCCGCCCATTGTATTTATTTTTAGTTTCAAGTTTCCTTTGTAAATGTTACTTATGGTGTACAATAAAGTATACAATAAATAAATAAATAAATACTTATTAGTTACAAACCCACCATTACCTCTCATTTTCATCATAATTTCAGCAGAAAGAAGTCCACTGCTGAACATAGGCGTCCCCAAAGCATCGCCACACTAACCGTTCCCGTTCATTTCGCATCTAGCGAGTTCTCGCAATCTTAACCAGGTCATCAGTCCACCTCGTGGGAGGACTTCCAACGTTTCGTCTTCCGGTTCGCGGTCGCCACCCCCGAACCGCCACTTTTCGGCTGCATCGACCATCCGTTCATCCACTAACTTTAGTTTATTATTTTGTTATAGGAATCCGCCCCGCGGCTCCCGAGCCACAAGAATATATCCACGCAGTCAAAAGATCACCAAATGCCCTCACTGATGTTAGTGCACACATCAGGCGCACTGATTGGGTCAACAAACAACTCATGAGTATCATACAATTTGATGGAAAAGCTCTAAAGGCCGTTAAAGAGGAAGCTGATAATATATTAACTAAAGAAGAAATTGAATTGTATAATCTGTGGCCTAAAGGAATGATACCTTACTATATTCATGCTAAACAATTTTCTGGTAATTATTCAATAATCTTGGCATCATATTGAATCCACCCTCAGGCGTGACGTTATCCGTTTTGGCGACTTCTATGTAAATAAAAACGTTTGCGGTCAGCAGGCCTAGACAAAAACTTATCTGTAGCGTTAATACCAGATGACCAGACGCTATAATCAAATTCTAAGACAATGCCATTACATGCGGAAAGGTTAAGTAGTTTCACGCGAAACTGTGATCGAAGGTGTTTTGTCTTGGACGCGTAAGCGACGCGTATTATATCGCCTCTCATGTTCAGTTCCGCAGCTATTGCGGAAAGTTCTTGGCCCTAGAATTCCGTCAGGAACGAAGTTTCTCACGACACAATAGAAAGAAAAAAAAAGAGAGGGCGCGTGGTGTGCGTATATGCCAACTCATAGAAAGACAGATTGAGAGAAAGAAAAAGACCTATGAAGGGGCAAAACTTTACGTGAACTTACCTTTTCTCCCGAATCAAAGCTGTCGCAAGCCGCGTTAAGGTGCGAGTTCACCGCGGGACTGCGACGCGAGACCGTGACACGAGATAGAAGACCGCAAGCCGGTCTCGCACATGGACGAGAGGTGTCGCGCGTCGTGCTCGAAATGCCTAAACATTTTGTCATTTAACAATTAAATAACCAGTTTTGATTGACTTCCATATTGAAAAAGATATTTTTTCGCCTCTAGTTGTATATAATTTGTTGATAGCCAATCTTTGTTTATTTTCATAACAATAATATAATATCATATCGTCGTATTCTTCTTTCTTCAATAGTAACGTATAAGTATAAGTTTGATAACTTGAGCTTGGCTTTCCATTGCAATGTGGAATAATAATTTTCAACAATATAACTGATTTTAACGACTAAAATCGAGAATAGTTTGTGTGCGACACATGTCTCGGTCTCGTGTGCGAACATACCCTCCACGTGCGAGGCACCATGCCTCTCGCGTCTCGTTCTTGCGCGTGGTGAACACGCACCTTCAGGGAACTTCGTTCCAAAAATTTAATGATATTCGTTGGACCAATTTAGATTTTATTTCCTTCTGATTATAACAATCTGAATAAAGTTAAAGTTATCAGGGAAAGACCAATGGAAAAATTGGAAAAACTGTTTCTGCTTTTTCTGTTGGAAAGGACAACTTCTGATAGGTTAGCCAGTAGATTGGTTTAAACACCAGCCATGGTATCTTATATCTTAAAAGGGCATCGTGATATGATGGCAGCTGGGTTGTGGAGATTAGATAAGTAGTGACTCCATGAAAAATACTGATATGCCAACTCCAAAGGCTAGGTAGATGAGGCTATTATTTATAGATACCATAAAGTAGGAAAAACCCCACAATGCCTCTGCCTCTCAGCCTCTAGAGAAATGTCAACTATTCGCTGACGACGCGGCCCTCTACTACTCCGGCCGAGAGCCTAATGCCATCGCCCGCACTCTCCAAACTGCCGCAAACACACTGGGCAAGTGGTTCCAGCTTTGGAGAATCGAGGTTAACCCTGAAAAAAGTCAGGTGGTCTTCTCAAGGAGTGATCGACGACGAAACCCCCCTAGCCAGTCCCTTGAGAGGAGCATGCCATATATCTAGGTGTTATTCTAGATAACTACCTCTTCTTCGCCAAACACATTAAGGCGGCACGTTCGCGAGCCGCCTTTGCTATGGACAAACTGACCGGATGCTGACCGCTCGCAGCGGCTTGTCCCTCAAGTGTAAGATGTGCATATTCACCGCGGTCATCCGTCCCATTATGACTTATGCTTGCGTTGTCTTCGCGCACGCAAATTCTCGCTTCCTCCACAGGAAGTAGACGCTCCAAAACCGATTCCTCCGTAAAGTCAAGGGAGCGCCCTGGTACGCCCTAAATCAAGAACTTCATTTAGACCTCAGAATCCCTACGATTCAGCAGTTCAAGAAACGCCTTTAAAATCATTTCATTGATACACGCGGTCAAACATAGTAATCCGCTAATCAAAGCGGCCTCCCGCTACGAACCCTCCCAAATATCCCGACCAAGTCGTACTCTTATTGCTCCCGACGATGCTTCCACCCTACTCCAAGAGAGACCGAACAAACCGCCTTCGTTCCGTCCGCGCCGCCGAGACCCGCCGCAACGTCCTTGTCCTGATATTCAAGCCAGCCCGTGCAATGCTGAGCCGTAATTAAATAATTAACAAATAGGAGTTTCTTGTCCGTTCTTCTCCACGTAGGTATTTTCCGAACGGATGGTAGAATCACATAATCATGATCCAGTCCTAGTTGTTGTCCCCGCAACTTCCTGAGCATGCGCACTTAGGATAAGCTTTTTGTGCATGGCTAGAGGCTCCAGTTTGGTCTCCACAAGATCGCCCAGTTAAGTAGTAGCCAATCACTAGAATTGAACTGCGAGATGATAATAAAAAATAAAAAAAATACCAATGCTATTCGATGGAAGCGATGGCGATGGTCGAAGTGCCAAAATGTAACTAATTATACACGTTATATTTCGATAGTGTTTGAAATTCCCATACATTTTTGACATTGTTTCATTCGCTATCGCCAGGCGTTCGATAATAGAATTCACTTGTCTAGGGCTTGTCATTCGATATAAGCGATGGAGATAGTCGAAATGTCAAAATGTATGGAATTGATCACGTGATTTTTCGATATCGCTTGTCAATCCCATACAATTTTGCCTTTCTGAAAATCGCTATCGTCGCGCTTTCAATGATAGAATGTCAATTGTCTAGGGCCTAGATCTGTTTTTTAGAGTAAAAAGTGCTCTAGAGAAAAGTTAGAGTTTTGTTAAAGTGTTTAGAGTGTGAGTGCTTTATTAGGCCAAATTTTATTCGCATAGGTACTTATCGAATAACCTTTGATTATATGCCTCAAAATAGGCCAATAAGGTTTGTAATGAATTTTACTATAGTTTCGTTGACAATAATTTTAACAGATTGTATTTGGTACATCGAGCTTACGCATTGCTTGTTTCTCCATTTTAGATAAAGTTCTTCGCGACAGAATCCGTTTGTTCCTGAACACCGTTAACAGCCTGTCAATGATGAGATTCGTAGAGTTACCAAATATACCAGAAGACGATTCGACTCGATATGTGCTTTTCTCCAACCCTCAAGCCCAATTGGGATGCTTTGATTATTCTTCTACTAACTTCAACAATAAAGGAGTTCAGGTGACCATTTTATTATTTATTTAAAACCACATGATTTTTTGATCACCATTCAGAATGTTATCAGGCATTGGGAAGAATCAAAGACAAAATAAGCTTTAAATCAATACAATTTATTTTTGCATTTCTTGTTTTGCATTGTGTTATTTTTTAAATTGGATTTAAAATTTTCTTTAATACGCGTTACTTTGTGCTGAATAAAAAAAAAACTTTTTCTAATATCTGGAAAAATTGGATGATGATAAAAAATCTGGCTATATATGAAGGTTTTTTTGGATTGGTTTGTATGATCACTGGCTTGCTGGATGAGGTCGTGGGGTCATGAGCACACTCGCCGAAGAACAGTCGGTAAAATCAGCTGGGATGCCATAGCAGGAGGCTTGCTGAGTAGACTAGCGTGTCACCCTTTTTGGGCACTGGTTGTACATTTGCAAGCTTCCAGGATATCGGCACCGTTCTCTTTACAAGAGAAAGGCGGAACAAGCGAGTCAACACAAGAGACAGTTCAACCGCACACTGCCTCAATATTCTCGCTGGAATGCCGTCATGCCCCCTGACCTTGTTCACGTCTAGGCTGCACAATACTCTCCGAACCTCTTTAGAGTGAACTGCAATCTCCGGCATCGAAGAGTCACAATGAGGTATAGAAGGTGGTTGCTTATAGCCAGCGTCTAGACGTGAATTGCTTGCAAAGAGAGATGCAAATAAATTTGCTTTCTCACTAGCAGAGTGAGCCAGCGACCCATCAGGTTTCAGCATTGGAAAGCAAAAAAATGAGACTACAGAAATTCGTTTCAACCGCTTTAGACATGGACCAAAACTGTTTACTACCCGGAGGGCGTGATGCTAGCTTGTCCCCGATACGTCCAATACGGTCAAAACGTGCCCCACGCAGAACCCGCTTGCAGAGCTTGGCGGCAGAATTAAAGACTCTTTTCCTTACGCGAAACCTACGCACTCTATTTTTTTGGGGGTGCCCCTTACGGAGCCTACCACTGCTTGAGTGGGATCGTTCAGCCGTACCACAGGTAAGCCCGTGATGCTGTTGCCCGGGGTGGACCGCTAGGAGGTAGATCCCATACCACCCCAAACCGCCTTCGACTCAGGCGTCTATTCCGTCTGGGCTATAATAACAAACTTTACACTTGCATCAAAATGCACTGTTTCATGAAGGTTCTGTTCAAGACTGATTTTTTTGCAATGAATAATATACTTAACAAAAAGTTTTATTAATCCTCTCTTACAAATTCTCATACTTACTGTTTTTCTGTCTTTTATTGACTCCCATTTGAATGCTACCTTAAATGATGTTGAGGTCGATGAAGAAGTATGTTCACAGATCCAAGTAACTAATGAAATGTTGATTTTAATATCTCTTATATTTCCATTTATTATTTTTCACTTTATTAATTTTTAATGTATTGTTTCTGATTACTAGCATGTCTATTTTGGATACGATTGTCTTTCGTCGGGTCAAGGGCTGGCTGCAGCAGTGCTGGCAATAGCAGGAATACCACCCCAACACAATTCACCTGATCGAGACGACTATATTACGATTGTAAAAGAAAATATCATGCCAGGTAATAAGTAAGAAAGTTGTATGAAGAAAATTATACTCATTTTATAAATGCTAAACTAAATCTGATCTGCTTTTTGACAATTCTGATGAATTTTGGTATAGAGACAGATTTGCCACTGGAGAAGGACATAGCATACTTATTATCCATAGAATATGTTCCTTTTAGATAATTTCTGACAATCACGAGGGCGAAGCCACAGGCAGAAGCTATTTATTGGCTTGTACAAGGTATTTTTACCTTTGATTACCATACAAATAAAACTCTTAAATCAGCTGCAATATGAATAGTGATTTATTTCAGTGATATCAATGGAGCATTTAACAACGTCTGAATTAGTCTGAAGCTTTTAAAGTGTATTCCTTAAAAACTTATACCTGCATATTTGTCGGCGCATTATTACAAATTGTAAGACTTGACATAATTTATCATGTCTTGTCACAAACGTCTTGGGTACGCCCATGCTCGCCCCGCAGTCGGCGTTAGGTATCTAGTTTAAATTTATTGATGACAAATTTTTGTTTCGAGCACGAGTAAAAATTTGGAATAAGCCCACCAGTGTCAACCTTACACGCAACTTGATTAGTTCCAGTAACTATATAAATAATACAAAAGACGGACGGCACTATTGAACTGTCCTATATTAAACCAAAAGTTAAATAGCTAACTATAGATCGTTGACACTTGACAATCGTTACAGCCGAGTAAACAAATGCCTGAAATCTGACTTTCCAGAGTCCTGAGATTTGCCAAGAGATATCGTGTTATCCAGATGCTGAGTTTTGAAGGTCAGATAGGTAGTCGGTTCATGTGAAATAGGTCTAACTAAATCCGGTTAGTTTGGGAGCCGACCCCAATGTAGTTGGTGAAACGTAAGGCATACAGAGAGTGCATAATTATTCGCATAACACAATTTTGTTTCCAGAACACCTAGAGAAATTCGAAAAAGTAGAAATTTACCCATTAAAACTTCATAATTATTACGACTTTCAAAGTGCTGGACATTACGACTCCCACAAATATTCAGTTAACGGAAAGGCAACAATTCAACTTAAGGTAAAAATTATTTTATCAGCAACATCTTCAGGGTTTTGATTTATTATGAAGGTAGGATTTTTTTGCAAGTCTGATAGTTTATTAATTTGTTTTCTAGACCGGCGATAAGCTCTAATACTGTCATTAAACACTGCCTGCTTTTAATCAGTATCCAAAAATCATCTGTTCCCTGTCTTTGGTTCGTTACCTTTTGGTATTTACCCCTTATAACCACGGAAATTATTTATAAAAAAGAGTGTTGCTCATGACAATCCCAACAACCCTAAACACGATTAAGATATGTTGTATTTTTGACGGAGTTCCGGTGCCTAAATAATCAAATCTGTTCAATGACACTATTTTCATCCATTTATACGAATATGGTTCATCAAAGTCGCCTAACGGTTCAAGATATTTTCTAAACGTGACATATACTTATCATTTAAGAGTTCCAGAAGCCATCTGTGGTATTCTTCATCAGTTCACCAAATTTGAATGTTTCTCATGTTGATGCAAATACCAAAATCGCTATGTGTTACATGCCTATAATATTTGAGAATTCCCTCGATTTCCATGGCATCTCCTCATCAGAGTACCTACCTTGACAGTATACCCATCCAAAAAAAAACAATTTTCAAAATCGGTCCACAATTAACAGAAAAAACAGAGAATATACACAAAAGATACATACTCCTCCTTTTTTGAAACTCGGTTAAAAATGTACAGTCCAACAAATTTATCTCGATGTCTTAATCTTCTTGTTGTCGGTATTTGATTTTGCGGTACTTGGATGAGCTCGCTTGTTAACGCGTTACGTTAAGGCAGGCTTCACACGTTCGGCTTTTGAATCGAATTTCCTAATACGGAATTCCGATTATGTTAGTAATACGTCTAGCACAGACCCGAATACGTTGTTCGATAAGAACCAAACGTCATTGATTTTCCATTCGGTAAATATAAGAACGTGAACATTCAGCTTTCCGAATCTGAATTCCGAAACAGGAAACCTAATCAGGAAACCGAACTTGGTCAGTCTTGTCACAATAGTGTTATTCAAAATGTGCATAACCCTCCCAAAAATGTGTAGTGAGAACAAAATTAATGCCTACATATTATACTACTCCGCTGACCCGAGTGTTAAAAATCCAATTTAGTAAGGTGTCACCCAATGTTAATGAAAACGGGCATTCGAATCACTAGCTACTTATCACCTTCTAACTTAAAATATGTGAATCCTCTGATATTGTCAAATAACATACTTACAGGATCAAAGTGGCAAAAAACACACTTTAGGAGGGAATCACAAATTCTCTAAAGCAGACGTCTACGGTTTGAAATTGCTGTACAACGGATTTGTTGAGGAAGAAATGAAAACACTTCCAGAATGTGCAAAACTTTTTCGGAAACGAGATAATTCCGGTGTTGAAGTGATGGTGAATGAGTAAATAAATGAATTAAAAATATTAAATGAATTTGAATAGTAAACATTTATTATATCGTCTATCACATTATAAGCATGTTTGTATATTTCGTTTAACGAAGCATGTCTCACATATGACTTCGCAACACCATTTGAATTGGCAGTTGCAGTTCTCAGTTTCTCTGACCGAGGTTTCCTTGTAACCTCGCCTGCAGCACAATTGGTCGCAACTGTCGGTTCCGGCTGAGCTGATGTTGCAGGTTCGGCCCAGCGTCCCTAGAGAGCCAGTCTTCATGTTGGCTGAGCAGAAGTCTGCTGATTCTTCCGAGTAGATGATGTCTTTCTTGCCAGGCTTCTTTATACTTGGACTCTCTGGCATGAAACTATCACCATCATTACTGGCGATTACCTGCGAACAACATTTTAATATTTACTCACTTCTGTATCCATACATTCCATACTTGTACTACCTGTATAATACCTACAATATTCTAACTAATATCGCTATTATAAATGTGAGTTTGTTTGTTACGCTTTCACGCCTTAACGGCTCCACGGATTTGGATGAAACTTAGCATATGGATAGACCAGAACCTGGTTTAGGACATAAGATTCACTTAGGACTTTTCATCCCGGTATACGTTCCAGTGGGATTGTAAAACACTTTTGATTCGGATGCGGGCAAAATATAATTTATAACTTTTATGGTTAATCTTACAAATGAAAAAGTAACTCTGTCTGTCTGTCTTTTTATCACGGTTTCACGCATAAACCGCTGAATGAATTTTGATGAATTTTTGTACAAAGATAGATTGGACTTTAGAAAAGGACATATGATAATTGTTATCCTTTCGTATACGACGGCGAAGCCGGTGGCAGAAGCTAGTAACATTTTAGTTTCGAAGGTGTGTCTGTCTATGTTGATGAAACTTGACACTCGTATGGGCCATGACCTGCATTAGTATATGGAATACTTTGCATTTTGAACTCTATGATGCACCCATGATGCTAAAACTAAAAATTTAATCTTTTTAATTTAATTTTTATATGTATCTGCTATTTTATCAGGTTACCTTAGCAGCACCTTCAAATCTGTCCCGCAGTTTATCGCCCACCTCCCGGAAGGTTGGCATCCTCCACCAGCAAGTTCTGAGCGTGCAGGAGCCAGACAGCCCGTGGCACTTGCACTCCATCTTCATGTTGTTTTTGATTGCCTATCGATAAAAATATTCGTTATAACCTCAATACTAAATTAAAACTAACTTAACTAAATTAAAGTAATAATAGAATACTTTATCGTACACCAAATCAGTTACAACTCTCTTAAAAAAATTAACTCATGTTGTATATGTAAATTATGTGTACAATAAAGAATTAAGAAAAACACGTCTACGGGTACAATGGCGGTCTTATCGCTTACAGCGTTTTCTACCAGTTACTTTTGGATGGACTGATAGAACTGGAACCAAAAGGGGGTAGTCTGCAATGTACTACTACAGTGTTTCCCAAACATTTTTCTGCCATGGCCCGGTAATTTTCACACTGGCCCTTCGTGACCCAATTAATAGTTATAAACCCAAGCTAGTTACATTATGTAAAATAAGATACATTTATTGATAGTAAATATGTTTTCTGAATATTATTTCGGTATCGCCTATTTAGTGCGAAGTATGGAGCTGCTGCTCTATTTTTTACTAAAGTATCCATGTTCGCGAAAAATGAAGAAAGTTTTATCCTGAAGTCTGGTTCCACTTCAAGTCGGTTTCTATTTCTATTTTTAAGGTGGACTAGTGTTGAAAATCCAGCTTCACATTAATCATCTTCAATACAGCCAAAAAAAGTCCACTGCTGGACATAGGCCTCCCCCAAGCGTCACTACACTGATCGGTCCTGTGCGTCTCGCTTCCACCGGGCTCCCACAGCCTTGACCAGGTCGTCGCTACACCTAGTGGCAGGCCTTCCAACGCAACGTCTTCCGGTTCTCGGTCACCACTGCAGAATTTTCGGCTCCGATGGCCAACCGTTCTGCAAGAAATGTGCCCTGTCCTCTGCCACTTTAGTTTGGCAATTCTTCGGGCTGTGTTAGTAACCTTGTTCCTCTTGCGGATGTCTTCATTTCTGATTCGATTACGTAAGGAAACTCCGAGCATAGCTCTCTATCTAGCTAAAACGGGTTTACTGATTGACGTATACTACTGCCCATAGAACCTCTCGATCTCCTTCAAAAGATCCGATGTGGCGGATACGATCTTGCGATGTCTCTCTTTTTGTATTTCACTAACTTACGGATAAGTGGAACTGGGCGGCCAAATCGCAAGGACTGCAGACAACCGGTGGAACGAGCGCGTCCTGCACTGCACCCACTTCCAGTACCCACAAAACGGAAACAGACGCCGCGGCATACCATTGCAAAGATGGTGAGATGATATCGTAGCAATGGCAAGGATAGAGTGGACAAGAAGGGCCCAGAATAGATTCAGATGGATACAGATGGAACAGGCCTTCATCCAGAAATGTGTGATCCCCTAATAGGTTAATTAAACAAATAATAGAATTGTAAAATTATAGAGAAATAAAGACTATTTTTAATTATTGATTTTCGAATACAAACGATGCGTCGATTGATAGTGGGTATTATTTTTAAAATAAAGCGAGAATGTTGCGACCCGGTATATTATTTTGAAGGCCCGGTACCGGGTCGCGACCCACCAAATGGGAAACGCTGTACTATTACATTAACCCTTAAAACATACAGGTAGATATAAGCGGACGTCTCGCGGTTTCACCCACGTAGTTCCCGTTCCCGTGGGGATACATAGATAAAAAGTAGCCCATGTAACCCGGGGATAGTGTAGCATTCCAAACGGTGAACGAATTTTTGAAATCGGTCCAGTAGTTTCGGATTCTATGCGGAACATACATACATACTTTCTCTTTTATATATAGATAAATAGATGTATGAATCAGGGTACTATGTATAATGCCCGGGCAAGATAAATAATGACAAGTAAAATTGGCCTACTTAATTAATACTGATTAAATTCCATTATTTATCATATTGTCTGGTAATTATAAAAAATTTCTACATGCTATTTCTATATGTAAAGTTTACATGCTATTTCTGGTAATTATAAAAAATTTCTATATGCCATAAAAAAAGATGAAATGTATTGTAAAATTAATTAACAAAATAAAAATAATATAAGAAAAATATATATACATATATGTAAAGTTTATAATTAAATTATAAATTAATTAAAATTTTCTTTTGATGGGTTTGCTCTTGACTCTAGTCTAGGACAATGACAGAGACAGAGTCGACGATGGAGTGAGCTTACCTAGAAGAAGCCTTTTCACTCTAACTTTGAAGAGATTCAGGTTAAATGCTTTCGGAAACACAGACGCAGGTAGTGAGTTCCATTCATTCGTTGTGCGCATTATGAAGGATGTTTGGAAGCGCTTGGTGCATTTAAGAAATGTCCAAATGTAAGGGATTGATCACGTGATTTTGGGATGTCACTTGTCAATCTCATACAAGTTTTCCTTTTTGACATCACTCTCGCCACTCTTTCGATGATAGAAAAACACTTATCTAGGGCGTGCATTGATTCACTTTAGTTAGTGAATAAATCTGGCAATGCCCTGACTATAGAAATTGAACAAATGGACTTAGATCATTATCTGTTGCCACAATATTCCATTTGTAAAGATAAAATAAAAATCAACGTGTGAGTAATACACTGCATTCTGAACCCTAAAGAAGTGCAAGAAGAGTAAATGATTGAACGATGATGATGAAGAAAACTATGATGAATGAAGTGAGCGATGTGAAGAAAAATGATTATCTTATATTCCAAATATAACGGAGTGTTCAAAAACAAAACATATCTACAATATAAGTGACATATGAACTCATTACTTGACTTCCAAAAGAAAATTCTTACTAACCAACCTCCCAGCATTATGATTATGCAGTTTTATCAGGGTTTTGATGTCGCTCCGTTTCCTGTAGCGGCTGTCCATGAATTCCCTGGATTTCTTGAGACCGAAGCGGACATTGTCACTGCATCCCCCCCACTGCCACCTCTCTGTTGGCACTTGAGAGGGGGGCAGCGTGACGGATTCACGTCCGCGACGTGGTTTTGGTGCTCCCTGAGTAAAAATGTTTAATTACTAGATGTAGGGTAATTCTATCTAATGATTATAGACGGCTCATCTCCGTCGAGACTTACCACCATGATAAAAAATCGGTCGGGAAGGAATAATGTCTTGGTGGTATAGGAACAAAAAAGACACAAAAAACTTTTTTACAAAAATTACAACTGACTTGGTGTCAAAAACGAAGAAACGAAAACACGAACACCGTCTTCCGAAATTGAAGTTATTTTTCACTTTGTAGTGTTTTTGTTTGGAAGTCGGTTGCAATTTTTGTAAAATGTTTTTTTTATTTTTCACTTTTTAGTTGTGGTACATAATGGACCAGTTCTATAGGCTAGGTACCTACGCATATAGTGCCCAAAGTGGAGCCAGAATAGATTAACACTATAACATGTAACTTAAATAAAACCGGTGCAATGAGAGTATACCAGGGTGAACTACCTGTGTACCCCTTTAGAGCGTACCAGTGTTATGTTATATTATGAAATAGTGTAAACAATAAACAGACATGCGATTGCATCTATCCCGAGTGATTTGCCGTCATTTATTAAAGTGTTCTGATGTATTTCTCCGAAGTTCTTCATCAGATCTTGATGAAAAATCGGTTCAATCAATAAAATGTTCTGAGGTAACAAACATAAAAAAAAATACAGTGGAGATAACCTCCTCCTTTTTGCGAAGTCGGTAAAAAAAACCTCCCACTGATTGGGAAACAGCAGTTGCGCAATGTTCTCAGGAACATTTTGTTGTTGCGTAAAACAGTGTTTGTCAAAATTAACTGTTGCGCCACTTTGTTTCCCAATGAATACGCGATTAGGTACAAAGAAAATGTCTAACCTTTTCGCAAGAGCATTCGAGCAGGGATCCCGCGGTGCATGCTCGCGTGATGGAGTAGGTCACGCCAGCCGCCGTGATCGCGTTCACGAACCCTGTCTCCCTAGTGTCTGTGAACAAAGCAAAACACATTAAAGGATATGGCGTACAAACCAACAACTGTCAGGAAGATGACAAGGTTTCGGGATCAGTAACAACACTAAACTTATTCCAGATACTTTAAATTGATAAGAGCAAACTCAATCATTATCACAACAACTATTAACTACAAGCCCTACAGCTTAAACTCAATAATGAAAACAAACACTCTACTGTAATAACTGAAGTTATCAGCATAAACAATGCATATTTAATATGACACACACATTGCGAAACAATACTGGTCATATTCGCATATGGCAGCCATTTTATCACCGCACACATTAGTCTTGGTCATCGTAGGGCATAGAAATAAAATGCTAAACGACATAAAGGCGAACGAATGATACAAAGTGAAGCTGTTGACCCAAAAATCAATATTCACAAGAGTCATGTAATAAAATACGATGAGCTTCACAAATCGAAGGTCCCATCCATAAAACATTTGGGTGGGATACAATGAGATATTGTTTTACGGGTTTTTGTGCCAATTTGCTCGGTGGATTTGGATAATTTTAAATATCTACATGAAAATATCCTCCTAGGAAATATCATACTTAAAGAGACATACGTACTAGAGAAGGACAACGCAATATAAGATTTAACCCCTTTAGCGCCCGAAACGTGGATTTACGCGAGACACAATGGCTTTATTAATTGTTTCGATAATTACGGCAATCAACCCGTTAAGTCTAACTAACTTGTTAGTCGTATAACTAGTTATAATATTTTGGAGTACGAGAAAGTCTTTTATATCTAACTAAATATGACGTAACGTTCCTGATTTTTGTTTTTAGGTACTGGTTAATTAAATAGTATTCAAATTGATGACTCTAATGATGTTAGCGATATTATTTTTTTTATTAATAAAAAAACCAGTCTGTATAGTCCGATTTGGAAAATGAGCAAATAGTTTTAAAACTGTAACCCGACTAAGGATTTTTTAGCCTATGTTACCCGGGCTATAATAACGAATCTATTGACACCTTATTCATCAAAATCGGATGAATAGTTTAGGCGCTACGAAGTAACATACGTAAATAAAAACATACATAGACTGCTAAAATAATGACCCTTCTTCTTGTCTTCACCGTAGTCGGGAAGTGATGGAAAACTACAACAATTGTTCTAGTTTCCAAGGCTCACATCCACTAAAAGTGAAAATCTTCTAGTTTCCTTATGTGTGTCAGTGGCATCAAAATTGGCCCTTATCAGAATACCAGCGTGGCTTTATTTATTATTTTAAATATCGCTGTGCTTGCTGAAATATGAGCCATTTTAGACTCGCGCGGGGTTTGTTTTTATAATTATTGCTTAATTTGTTGTTTTTATATATCTCCAGTGTCTCCTGTGCGGGTCACAAATAAATATATTCCTTTCGTTCAGAAGTTTGTCAATTTCGTCGCCAGTGTGTCCCATGCTAACAGGCTTGGCTATAACAATTAATGGCAGGTCAAGATATGTCTTATGAATATGCAGTTGGCATGAATAATGTGAAAATCGGTGCGGCAGACAACCATTATGAATATGCCTTGGTCATCAGCAGAGCGGCGATGTTTTTGTTCAGGTGTTAAAGTTACAATAACATTGAGTTCTTCTTGATAGACTTTGTAATGGCTGCAGTTTCATTGTAGGATGTGCTGCGAGATTCTATGAATATATATATATATATATATATTGATTTTATTACTGTTTCAGTATTGTGTGGATTACTGCTGAAACTTTGTTGAAGTTTACAGTCGTATCTGTTGTTAAAATGCAATTTAAGGTCGTTGCATACGTAACGTGTTTTAATTCCAACGGAACGGGACGATAAGTTATGAAAACATCATTTCATACAAAATGCATAAGAAAGAATCATGTGTGCACGAATGAAACAGCGAGGTGGCGTCCCTTGGCATTTTGTATGAAACGATATTTGTATAACTCATCGTTTCATTCCGTCCGAATTAAAACAAGTTATATTTGCAGCGACTTTTAGTCGATGAAAAGCTCAAATCAACTCAGTAATGAAATTTCTTTTATAAGGAAAGATTTTATTTAATTAAATGTTGGTCTATAGTTAAAACATTACGTTCGGTGAATAAAAACTATTATTTTTTTTCATCTGGCGCATTCTTGAGGCTTACTTAGGAACCATGATGTCACCTGTTTAGATTTTTAATTCAGAATTTAAATTTAAGCCATAATTCATCAAACTTAAATTTTTCACTTTAGACCAACATTTTCCTAACTTTCATCACAGTTACGAAGCTGGTTATTTATGCATAAAAGTATTATTACTAAAGAAGATTCAATTGCAAAAAACACTCGACAAAGTGTTAAGTTGGTCAGGTCAGAAATTCTCTAAAATCCTGAAAAAGAAACATAACTCGAAACTATGAAAGTCACGGAATATTCATGGGTGTGATTCGGATACATGATACGAGAGCCAACATTTATTTTTTGTACGTCAATGTTCCGGCCACCGTGTATGTATACTTGTATCTACAGAGGGTGTAACTGAAATTTTCATTTAAGCGTAGAATCCGGAACTATTACTTGTCCTCTCTTACGTAGCTCGGTCTTCGTCATAGTTATTATATTTAAATTTCTGTTTCATTTAAAATAATTATATGGTATTTATTATAATATTTATTAGTCTATTGTTTTAGAAAATATTTATGTATTTTATTAGTTAGATAGTTTATTAATATCAGATTTTAATAATTGTTCTTTTTTATTTTTTATTTTGTACTCCTACCACTGTTGTGTCCTTTTTAACCCAAAGCTTGACTGGTAGAGAATGCCTTGCTGCATTAAGTCCGCCTATGTATCACCATTGTACATGAAGTTTAAATAAATAAATAAATAAATAAAGGTGGGGTCACGTTTTAAAAACTTTCTCAAAGGAATCAATTCTCAAAAACAAATTGTATCTTTCATTGGTCAGCTGACGACAACTTTGTAAAGAAAATTTAACATGTTGTACACATCCTGGAAAACATTAGCATTGACTTCATATCTCTAGCAGTAACAACACGTAACAACTTGAGGAAATCTGGACGTATTCTTATATAAGTTTGTGCTCCGTTGGTGTAAATGCTGCAAAGTGTTCCAGTGCGAGGATAAACCAGGAAACAAATAAATCATGCCCTACTAGACCTAGACCGAGATAGATGGAAGTTCGTAACCAGTATCATCATACCTGTTATCCGCAATGGGTTAGGCAGCTACCTAAATTATATAACCACTGACCTTCTGAGTACTATAAGGAGAGATCATCAGTCTACGTAAACACGTTAATTCAACTGTTGGACTAATCTAAACTCTATCTAACTTATAATTACGTCAATCATACAACATGTCAATAATCTAGTTGCAATTGTTGTCGCTTCACGGTACGATAATGATAATTGCGAATCACATCGGCTTTACAACGGGTAAAGGCTATTGGTCATTAACGGACAAAGCCTCCGTTTCTATAGCCTATTATGCTGTACATTATTGTCATATCGCAATCAGTCTGATGATGTGATTTCGTATGAGTTAAATTCTTAATTAATGAGTATAGGAGATTTAAATTATAAACTAACTTTTGCCTACGACTTCTTCTGCATACCATTAGCAATTCAAATAGCCTACTTTTTATATTGCGCAATAATATTGTAGGTGTGTGGTTCACCATACAAACTTTCACCACCCTTTCTACCCTCTTGGGTGATCCTTTTTCCGGGATAAAATTTTCCCTATGCCCTTGCTAGGGTCTTAAACTATGTTCTATGTTAGGTGGGCTTGGTTTCCGCACTTAGTTCCCCAAATGGACCATTGTACGTGGGCCATGGCGGCCGTTTGGTGGTCATTCCAACCAGCCCACCTCCCTCCAGAAGTCAATTAGAGCTCCTGGTTTCTTAAAAACATCCGTGTAAGATCTGGGTGACCCGAGGGTTTGTGTTCTTATCTGGATGACACCTGTGCATTCAAAGAGAACGTGCGCAACGGTTTACCACTGCGTAGGCCATTCCTGTCCAGGCGTAGAAGACGCCTGGTAAGCCTACTGTCCAAAGATGGCAGAGCTTCTTCGGATTGTCTACAGCCCGGTGTCGAGGTCCACCAGTTCTCCGCCTGGGTCTGGGTGAATTCCTGTAGCCATCTGCGTATTTGGTTGAAGGGGATGGGTACAACAGGTTCGGGTCCGCCATCATGCCAAAAATTAAGAAAAAAACGATTTTGGACCCTTTGACCTTGAATAACTAACGACACGAGATTTTAGGAGATTTTAAGAGACTTTTGAGACAACTTTTAGAACGCTAAAATCGAAGTCTATACGAGTTTTCAGCTTATTATCTTACATTCCGAAGTTAATCGCTAAAATGACTGGGCTATGTGGATGCCTGTAGACTGCTGTTATTAATGTTATTTGGAAAGTGGGATGCAGGCAGTCAGTTTGAGTTTGCCGGTTGGTTTAAGTGTTTATCTTTGGTGATGAAAAAAAACACAGAAAGTTTTCATCTAAGTACATAAAAAACAGCAGTTAATACTAAGATAATTAACTGCTGTTTTTTATTCGTTCTGGTCATATAATAATTGACATTTTGAATTTGAAATTCGGAAGAGATGACACAGAACGAGGGAAAAACGGGCGACAGTTTTTTAGTTTGGTTTTGGTTACGAAATTTGAAGGACACATATTTGAGCCTTATTTATTTATTTATTTAGGCTAAGTGTATCTACTAAGTACATAAAAAATTGTAATGAATTCAGTTTGTGAATGAGTGTTATACATCCTTGAGGGTCCTTAGCGGCGCGTCGTTTTGCGCGAGCGCCCACATCTCTCCTTGCTGCCTGCCTTACTATCTACCTACCGGACGTGGTGCATGAGCCGCAGCAGTAAAGTGGTGCGCACAGCTACAGCGCGCCCGCCAGCAGTACACGCAAGTTGCACCCTGCGTTCATGTCGGTCCACATCTCGCCGTAGCGCTCCATCAGCCGTCCCACCGCACCGTGTCAAGCTGGACCTTATTTTTATTTTTATCCTATTTTATTAACGTAGCTTACGTTTAGCTCTTCTGAGCTAAACGTAACGTTACAACGCACATTCACCTGACCACCGCTTACTTTAGTTCGGCGATAGTATTGTGGCATTCATTAAGTTCAGATTAGATAACCGCGGTGCTTGCGCAGTGCGGTGCAGCTGACAGCAGATCGGCATCAGCAGCGCCTATCGATCCCATGCTAATTGGACCCGGAGCGGGATGGCGCGGGACGGCGGGCGGGACGAGCCGTATCGTCGCCGCATTCCCGTCCCGCCACCCGTCCCCAGAGATACAGCAAAATTTATTGCACCAACAATTTATATAATTGACGTGCGACAAAAAAGCGAGAGTGCACACCCATCCGATGCAGAATTCGAACGTAATTACGCACCGTCACTCCCTGTCAACGCTAGGCATGCTTGATCCCATTAACGCCCATAGTAAAACTACGGTATTTTTTATTATTATAAAAATGACATGTTCATGAATAGGGACGATGTCTAAAATTGTTTTTTTGTCCTTCTTGTAGATTATTAATAAAGGGAGACGTATTTAATTAAGCGTGAGTGGTAATTTTTGTAAGTGTCATGTGTAAATGAAGTGGATATACGAAAATTATTCAAAGAGGTAGCTTGTATTAAAAGGAAAACTATCGCAACTAAGTAGGCTTTACAAGTTATGAAGCAAGAGTTGGAGTTGGAGTGCCTGCAATAGTAGCCACTGGAGCAGCAGGATCACCATCATCAGCCTTTAAATGTTCCCAATGCTCTCATAGATGTCATTTCCAAGGTTTTCGAAACTGGTTACTATGACACTAATCTGTACTTGTAATCAAGTTTAGGGCCAAGTATTTGTCTTAACGAGTACTAGTTATTTACCAGAGGGCTTGATGACTGACCTGCTGGAAGGTAGATATCAGAACCCTTGGATGCCAATTATTCTGTCCATCGAGTGTGGGCTCATTAGATGTGTCTACGAGTCCTTTTTTAACCGAGTTCAAAAAAGGATGGTTCTCAATTCGACCGTATCTATATATATTATGATTATGATATTCTATCTATGTATATTATGTGTGTTCGCGGATAACTTCGTCGTTTATAAACCGATTTCGATGATTCTTTTTTATTGTATCAGCAGACGACGACTTGATGACTGACCTGGTGAGTGAAGTAGCCAGTAAAGGGAAATACTTGGAAATACTTTCATTATGCGTACAGATATGGAGTGGAATTCCCTGCCGGAGTCTGTGTTTCCCGATAACTCAGAATCTTTAAGTCAAGAGTGAATAGGTTACTTCTAGGCAAGCGCGCTATACCGTCGACAACATCATCGCTTACCATCAGAGCCACGAGCCTATGTATAATAAAAAAACCTTCCTTAATCTACTTGAAAGTACCTGAACCGCCTTAGAACCCAAGTAGAAACGTATTATTCCAACCTCGCAATATGGTATTACATTTACCTCGACGGAACAGCAGACGAGAGTGCCAGTGGAGCCGACTGATTAACTACGCTCCACTTCGTATCTGTGCCCTCTGTGCCCCAAAATATGCAGCCAAAATGATCTTTGCGCTTCCATCGTGGTGATTGATGTGATACTTTTTATTTTAAGCGGTACTCTTCAGGCTTTGGTCTAACGGAAGAAGTTACTTCTGAAATAAGCAGATGTACATTTTTGCTCTTCTCTGTCTATCATTTTCTTTTCTGTGTGTTGTGTATTATTATTTATTTATATTGTGCATTAATAAATAATAAATAAAAATCTTCTTTCTGACTTTTTCATAAAACTGTGTCTAACTGGACTGACCGCTGTTTTAACTTTGCATTCATAAACTTTGTCTCGGCATATTGCAGTATTTCAGCCAAAATGGTTGAATGGTTTTTCTAACATTTGATACGGGGACCTTTCGACGGACCAAGGATGCGTCCTCTGAAATTATGAGAGGAATGTCAATTTCGAGATATTTCGCTAGTCGTTTAGCAGCGGGTAAAAAAGGTGCGTGTTGGCGGTGCGGTGCTCGTGGCGGGGGGAGAGGGGTGCAAGCGCGCATGGGAACTGCTCCGCCCCGCGCGGATGCCGCGGAGGCCTCCGTTTTTCTGCCTTGCGCTGCGCTGTCGATAGGGCAGCGCGGTCGCGACACTCGCTCGTCATTATAAATCCGTGGCGGTGAGCTCAGAGCCGAGCATACCGCGCGCGCCGCCCGCGTTATGCACTGTAATTATTACAAAACGCGGGCCCGACTCGCAAATATGTCGTTGGAAACGGGGGACATGACATTCTCATCACCAAACGCTGCCTTTTTTCAAGCGTCTCCGGCTTCGAAATATGTCCAGCGCCGTACCACTCCCACGACGTCCGCCGCCGATTATATTTGGGTGACTCGCTGGGTGTGTTTTTGCCTGGTCTGCCACGAGCGACCGCGGAATGTCGGTATTTGTGTCCATTGAATAATGCAGTGAAATTGTCGATCAATCAATAAAACCGATGGAATCAAATTGATTCACACTTGAAGGTTGTACGGCTTCAATATCGCGAATGTTTTTGCAGCTTCAAAATACTTGGAAGTCGTTCCGCCATTCACATCGAGCCAATCAGTAGCACGTGCTGGTGGACTGGCTCATCATAATGCTGCAAAGAGTTTCTGCTCCCTGATAATTGGTAACAACTTTGTATGAGCATATTTCTACTATAAAATCAAGTGCACAACCTGTTCTTGTAGGAAATGTGTAATTAATATGACTTGGAACTTGTTTTACAAGCAACTTAGAACCTTTTTGCTAGTTAGTGGCCATAGATCACTAATGGCTGTCAGGGCTGTCAACACGATATGACGTTTGATATCTTCACTGACTCAATTTCAATAACATTAGGAGAATTAATTACACTGCAAGTGCAATGCATCCATTAAACAGTAATGAACATAAGTTTGTTTGTACATTACACAATTGTTGCAGTTGTTGTGTACACGGTGTTCCAGCAGAATAACATGACCCTAAAAGAGATACTTAGTTTGGAAACTACTGATGAAAACCAGATGAAGAAGAATACAGAAAAAGATTCATGATCCTCGTCACTAGTGAAACTAAAAGAAGAAAGTGATAAAAAAATGTTATTTAAATACAAGATAAATAAAATTGTGACGTAATTATTAGATTGTTTTAATACAACCTGACACTTGACATTTGATTGCTAACAAACATACAAAAACCATTTATTCCACGTTTTGTTTAAGCGGATAATTATAAGCCTAACATATAATCTTCTGTATATAATAAATCGCAAATTACAACATTAATCACTTGTAATAACAACATAAATTATGTTGATATAGTACATCGAATGCCTTGGGGTAACGTCAAATTGAGCAGATAACGCGAGGAAAGACGTCTCGAGATGATCTCGAACTCAGCCCATATGTGAAATTGCTGAGAATTTTGCAATTTTAATTTTATTTATAACAAGAGGGTCGATGTTATGAGATTATAGCGAGAAATAGTTGAAGGATAACATGAAGAGCTCGTGGCATATAACAGCCGCATGGGTCGATCTTCAAGGTTAAGCATCGCTTGGTCCGTGGACGGGTGACCATCTTTGCAAAGCAAGATTCCTCTGTGCTTTGAAAAGCACGCTAAGCAGTCGAGAGTCTGTCATTTAAAGACTCCAGTCTGTCCAAGGAGTATGGTGTCAATGTTGATGGATGTTCTAACTTTTTAATTCGATTAGTATTTGTCTTTTATAATCGTTTATGAGATTCCCTTCTATATTCAATGCTTCATCTGCGCGGAAAATGCCGTTACTTGCTTCTACAGAACCATTGAAGTGGTGATGGTAAAGTCTCTTTCTCGTTTAGCATTCTGTTGGTTCCTGATTGGTGGTCACCAGCAGTACAAATTAGGTAGCAAACCGAAGATTTTGTGTGATGATTGTTGTATCAAGATCTCGCCGTGAACGCAAAGGCCTTATTTATAAGTCTCATCGCTGTTTAGCGACTAGTACTGGACTTTTCTATAAGGGATTTGAATGTAGAAGTCGCTTATCAGTTGCGAAACTGTTCCACCCGAGATTTCATTTTATATATTTGTTTACCCTCACACTGGAACGCTTTACAGCAATTACACCAATGGAGCACTAACTTATACTAAACGAAATACAAGTTCAGATTTCATTTCGATTTCGACGTTTTCCTTCACCGTTGTTAGCGATGTTCAAGATAAACTTAGAAGGCTGAGAATTCATAACCCTCCACCCGCTTCAGCCTACTCCAGGGACCGTCGCACAAATCGGCCGGACGTTCCCGCTAGAAACTGATAAACTGAAACTCGCTCCCCGATACAGATCGCAGTCGCATTCGCTCACAGGCCACTTTAAATTAACCGTTCACGCACTCCCGTTCAGGAATTTTAGATTTGAGATGGATGCAAGCGGAGATCGGGACACTTGTTGCTCGCATCCGAGGGTTAATAAACAGCTGATTATATTACGGCAGACGCTATGTGAATAATTTTATGTGGTTGATTTTTTTTGATGCATGTAGGATTATTCTATGTGAAATAGATTTTGCATCGCGTTTTTTCGTGGTGTGTTACTAGAGGCCGTTTCGTCTGCTTCTTGCTTGTGCTTGTTTTCTTGTTATTTATCTTATATTTATTATTCCATTTATTTTATTTGTATACATATTAATTACAATAAAATTTTAAATAATACATTTCAAAGATATAAAAAATAGTAACTGCCGGACAGTTATCGGAAAAAGGGTCCATGCTACTTTTGGTCATAGCTCCAGAGATAGGAAACTCCTTACAGTAGAAACCGTTTCTAGGAGTACTGCTTTCTGGATGAGCCCCTTCATGCAAGCCTTCTCAAGTGTTCACCGGCCAATGGCTTCCATTGCCATTGGCCGTCATGACTATGGGCACAATGACTGCTGGATTCACATCCAACATGCCGACAATCTTTGCAAGCCAGGTTTATACTTAGTTTGTTTGCCTTTCTCACCTTTCACGAGGTTGTCGTCATGATGGAACTATTTCATTATTTTGAAGTCGTCGTTAGTCAGCCAGTAGTGTTTGCACCTTTGAGTTGTTGAAGCATTCTGTTATGGCCTTATCAGAAAGGCCTAACTTAAGGCCTGAGTGCGAAAGTGATACTCTGCTGGTCCTTACAAATTATCTTTGAATTAGTATGAAGATGCCTTTCGATTGTGTCATTGCCGCCTGTGGCTACTGATTGTCGCCGGTGACGGACTCAATCCTTTATGTTATATTGAGTTCTTCAGCTTAAGCTATGTTGTTTTTTAACCGAATTCTTTTTTTACCCGACTGCCGGAGGAGGGTAATGTGTTTATCAGTGTATGTATGTATGTTTGTTCCTATGTGGCGTTCTAGAGACCAAACGCGTTGGCCGATTTTGATGATTCTTACGTCACTCGATTCGTCTTAAACCTGCGAGTGTCACTGGCTACATTGAATTATTTTGATGTGTACTCTATTATTAATAGTATGCCATTATCTAAGGCAAACATGACGCGCTGTATTTTTTTAAATTTTTTAACATGCCTTACATATTGACAATTATTTGTTGTGTGTACTGTACTCATGTTTGACCAAATAAATGATTACTTACTTACTAAAATTGGAAAATAGAAAAATGGCGGCTTTTGGGCGCCATATTGTGGGGGACCAAATTATTTTTTCTTCGTAACCCATCGTGTCGTATATCATAATAAAGGATTTTAAGAGGTGATTACAAACACATGTAACACTTACATGTTTAAATCTACATAATTCGAAAAAAAAATACTAAAAAGTTGTAAATAAAAATTGTATCTGGTGATGTGTTTACTTCTCTCAATCACAGAAGTGTTGAATTTTATTATGAGTGTAACTTCAGAAAATACCGCTTCACAAGGTTCGTTAAATAATTTACTATGATTTAAGCAGGTCCATTTCTTGCAAAATTCCTACACGTAATATCTTCATCCCCATTTCTTACGGGCCCGAGTGAAACATGCGTCGCGCGGCGCGATGTTTCCTTGCCGAGATGTCAAGTATCGTGTGTCGGGCGAACCCTGGTGTCGTAAACATGTATGTCATACTCACTACCTGTACCTACGTGTGCCAACCGCGGACCGCTCGTAAAACGATCATAACAACCTTTATTACCATTTAGTACCTTACAAAGATGGAAAGCACAGATTAATTCTGCAAATTGATTAGCCAAGATTCTTGGTGATTTGACTTTCTATAAATTCACAGAGACATGAGCAAAGTAAATCGTCCGCATAAAAAAAAAAACGATAGCTTGTTTAAGCAAGGATCAGCTTAATACGAAGACAATACATCGAGTTGTCACCGCGACCGAATCGGAATGTTTAAACGAACGCGACCATTTTATCTCATCTGATTAATTCAAATATTTAGCGCAATAAATACGGGTGTGGGGGGTGCGGCGAGGGGTGGCGGGGCGGCCGGTGACGTTGCGGCTGTCGGCGTGACGGCGGACGGCGCATGCGAGCAATTGCGTCAGTGTCAGCGTGTCACCGGCGGCCCATTGTGGCCGCTGCGGCCGATATACGAGCGTGGCGAGCCCGCTGCGCCCGCGCACCTGATTTATCGACGTCCCGCGCTGGCCGGCCAGGGACGCGCTGTCGCCGCCGAATAAAGCGCATTCTCACGCTACTGAACGCACGCGAACTCACCCGTCTCGTACCCCGTATTTAAATGGAACGATCGTTTCTCATTCCTTTCCCCCAGATATTTTACGTCGGGTAATACGATACGACACTGTCCGGCTCTTTCTGCAGTTTTCGCGTTCCTTTTTTCCCTCGGGCCGCTATTGTTCACTTGTCAATTTCTTTAGCTAATGCGAGTAAGCGTCTCATTATGCGGTGCGGTGCGTCCGCGACGCGCATTGCGTGTTGTGACAGCAACCACCCACCGGAAGGGGCCGAGCGTCATTCAGCCGCGCACAAAACGCGAATACTTTATTCAACGACGTCCGATGGCTAATTTGAATGGATTGTGCCCGTTTAATGGGAATAATTAGCTCTGTTAATGCGCGCGCCGGTCGGTCCGGTGGAATATCTCTGTTGGATCGTGTGTGTACTTCGTGCAGTTAACTTTTGTTTTACCAGTTAACGCTTAATTAACGCAGTGGTTGCTCTAGGCGGCGTTGCGTCACATTGAAGCAGCATTACTATTGTAGCTGATATGCTAGGGCACGTTCGGCCGTATCGTGTAATAAGCGCAGGCGGCGGCGACACTTCGCAATCAGTCAACTTGTTACGCGTCATAGCGGGCCGTAAACGCATTTCTCACGTTGATGGGTGGACATCGACGAACCTGAATACCGCCGCAATAAACGACTTCCCTCATTTTCCCCTCATTAAAATCCAGCGAAAGAACACTTTAACACAAAGTTATCTCGGAAACGGTATTATAATTCCTTAAAGGTAACGTTTTGAAAAAACTACGTTACCGTCGTGGTTTCCAGCGCCTATGTCGTAGTCGGATATTTCGTTTAATTTGGCAAGGGGCGACGATGGTGACAAGTGCGGCCTGTCACTCTGACGGACAGCTCGACGTACTAGGAGAAAAAATAAAGTGCTGCTCAGCATTAAGTTATGAGGGAGATAGCCATATTCCTGTGGATGAAAGTTGGAAGGAGAGGGCGGAATGTCAAAAGGCTCGATTCCTGTGAGTTCCTTGGTCAGCAGTGATGGGGTTGAGTCTACGGACAATTTTGTGCTTGAGACGTCGATTACTGGTTGCGAGGCGATGTTTGACTTTCAAATTTCAAATAGCTCGCTGAGGCTATTGTTTATTCCACCACGAGGCAACAGGCTGACATCCGCTGTATCGACCACTTATAAATATTTAGTCGAGCTTTATTTGGAGATCTGATATCGTTTGTCAAACACGTTGAGGCTTCTAATAAAATGGAGAGTTTTAAATTATAAGCGTTTGAAAGTAAAATTCTTGTAACCTTCTCCAAGTTGGTTCTTTGTGATGGATAGGTCTAATCTTTAGTGAAGTATGTGGTGTGTGGTTTTCAAAACATATGTATGACGTTAGCTTAATAGCCTTCATTATTAATAATAAGGAACGATGTTTAATTGTTTCTTTCACACAAAATAAGGGTGAACGTTTTATTAAATAAATAATACTGTTTATGATCGCGTAAGTGCTGCGCTTAAGGTAATAATCGATATCGATAAAACTAACGACAGCCGCCCGGATCGTACGCGCATAAGAGTTGAGATTAGATACGAAATGCAGCCCGGATATTACACTATAATTAAGAACATTTACGTGTTAGGGGGCGCCAAATTTATCGCTACCTTTTTTTTTGTCGATATGAAGTCATTCTTAAGTATTTATGTTGGGTTCTTGGGGCATGTGTGAGGTCTTAAGGGTTCAGTAGTCAGGTTATCGTGTGGTAATCTTTACGACTTTCTTGGGGACTCCTTGCTGGGAGCTGTCGACAGGTAATGGCCGCATGAGATTAGACCGTATGCTCCTTTAGTTGAGCATATACGGAGTCCGTGTTTGTGGGTTTCTTTATAACTTAATTAAGCTATTTTGTTTGAGTGGGAATCGGAATTGAGTTCGGCGTCAGCTCTAGCGAGAGTAGTGAGATAAGGTGTCGTGGTATTTACGATTTGATATCGTGTTGCCGTTTTATAGTGTACGATGTTTTGATTGGCTTCCTTGTTGTTGAGTATAAAAGTTGCTTATCTTTAATGTTGTGGCTGTACGGTTACTTGACGAAGCTTTTAAAGCTATAGGAAAGTGTGTTCTTAGTTTTAACTGTACAACTTTAGCCAGAATATAGAAGGGTTTACGGGGGATTGGCCCGAGAAGGGAAACGCCGGGTATATTGGGTGGTTATGGTGGGAGGGAGGGCTAGGCCTTGGCCTAGCAGTGGTACAATATAGATTAATAGATATTGTGGCCAGCTACGAGAGTGGTTTGACAAAACGTAATTCTTGGTTGTATCCACTAAGAATTTTTTTATAAAAATTTTAACTTATACTGGCCTTTCTAATAACAGAAATTCTTCTTAGATCGCCTATGCATGATATGTAGATTTCTTCAGACATAAAGCCACTCATACTATCAATTACTGACGCATGATAATTTTCAACAATTAACCGTTGCAGCATTATAAATAATTAGTAATAAATTAAAGGTACCTATCAATATTAAGTGGGGAAGTGAAACATTATTTAAACGTTCCGCGGTCATCAGGCAGCTGATAAAGAAATTTAAATAAGAATGAAATCCTTTTTTCATTGATAAAGATTTGACACAGAAAAAAGAAGTGTAGCTGGAATGCAACGACCACGGACTTACTAATGAAAGGAACCAATTAACGATGATTATTTTTTTTCTCATGAGTACTGCTGCTTTATACAGGGGGATTTATTTCTATGGGACTGTTTTTGAGAAGCTCGTGTCTAAAGAATTAATCTGCACGGGTTGATCGTCAAGGTTAAGCAACGCTTGCCGAGGTCGGTCCGACGGTGGGTGGCTATGCTAAATATCGAGTTACCTCCGTGCCTCGGCAAGCACATTAAGCCATTGCTCCCCGCTGTCATTGATAGAAGTAACGGATTGTCAGAAGTCAGGATCTCTGAAACCAGTCATGCCAAAAAGTATCGTGTTACCCAGTTACTGGGTTGTGGAGTCCAGATAGGCAGTCGTTCCATGTAAAATAATTGTACTCAGCTGCATCTGGTTGGAGTGGAAGCCGATCCCAAAATAGTTGAAAAACGCCTTGGCAGATTTAATGGTAGGTACTATTTATGGATTCTCCTTTTATGGGTTTGTCACTTCTGCTGTTCTGTTCTAGATTCTTCTTAAGTTATACTGAGTGAAATTAAAATGCATTAGCGGACTCTGCAGACGTGATAGTATCTTTATACCTATGTGCGTAAAAAAGACAATATATTAAATTTCAAGCAACTACAGGTGACTACGGGGTCAATAACCGCAGCCAGTATACCTGATGGGTATACCACTTCTAAATTTTGCAACCCAGACGTGATCGTCTGGGAGGTAAATTTTTACAATATCATTAATTGATATTACGTTTGCCATCTGAATTTCCTTTTTTAACTAACTCGTTCATATAATAAATGCCTTAGTACTCGTACACTTTCAAATCCCCCAATATATAGGCAATTATAACATTGAAACACATCAACCTGTATGCGTTATTTTTCTTGTCACCAAGTGATAAAAAATCCGGGACTAATTCAGCTCTGTACGCCGCTGCGCCCGCGCCACCCATCGCTGTTCGCATCAATTTATAGGCTTTTAACCTAATTTGTTGACCGTACACCCCTCCACCCCTCCTCCCCCCACACCTCGACACCCGTCCCGGACCCACCGCCCACGCGACTCCCATCTTTGTTTTACTTTTTTAATAATTAATTTAGTATTGATGATGTCCCCCCTTATCTCTCCAAAATGCATTTTAATCCTGGATTTAGAAGCTCGAGAATTCAATTAATAAGATAACGATGATCCCGTTTCGCTAAAAAAAGTTGATTTTTATGAGAAACAAAAGCACCAAATTAAGCTATCATGCCCAGCAATAAAGTATCTAATTAATGTATTTTACATTAGCAAAATGGCTATCGATACCCAACAGAGTCGTAAAAACAAGCGTTGATTTTTAATATCCACGCGTATTTTATACTTTGTAGGCAGCTATGTATATGCAATAAACAATTTAGTATAATACATTTTTTGGTTAATCTGACCAAAAATGGTGTGGGCACAATCGCTGATAATTTATTGAAGAACGTTATAAAAGCCCCAGGGTAGTATATTTTATAAATATTTTGTGTGCGCCCAAAATTTTGACAAATACCACTTAATTTACGTTAATGAATCTGAAATGAATGCATGTTGACGACGAATGGTCGGCCCGTAGTGTTGTCACTCTATCGATGTCGTGTAGGTGTGGAATTAATGTTCCTGATAACCTTTCGAGCTGTTTTTCTACCCGCTAACTAGTAATCAGTAGGTACTAAATTATAAGTGGTGTTTCAACGAATTAAGAGCACGGTTCGATACGATTTTATAACCTCAAAAAATTTGATAAACCGAAGGCAATTAAATAATACATTTCTAAAATTTAAGCTGGTATTTAAATGTAAAATACTTCTAAAAACATGTCAATATTTTATTAACTTGTACACTATCTCAATATAACACTCTCTCTTATACATCTCTATCCAAAATCAAACTGTCGTGAAACTATTATGTTTTTTTAAATGTACGTCTTACACATCTTTTCAGCATCTCGACACGTCAAGTTCAATATACCGCACGCCCATAAACAATATCGACATTTCGAAATAAAACCATCTACATAAGGCACATCCCTAAACCATTCGTATAGATAAACGACCGGTCGAATAAAAATCAACTCCTTTTGCCTAATCGAATTAGGTCCTGATATTCATCAGTACGATTTAACACGTTTTGCATTCTTTTGTCCATCGGCTAATAAAGGTAGCAGGTAGCGGTCCTCATCCTACCATATCTTAAATGTTGGTGAACTCATCGATAATTTATATATCTATTGGCTGACGATACTTCTGAATCGATATCTTTTATTTGGGTTTGTTTTATGGAACTCTGATTCGTAATTAGAGCTGATTTGACAGGACAGACGGTAACGGGTTGGTTTGGCACAAGATGTTTTAGCAATCCGATTATCCTTGCTGATCAAAAGTTTTGTGTGTGTTCATAATTTTTAGCATATATGCGATGTGCTTCAAGTTATGGATTGTAATTTTTTTTTTACCAGGGTCAGACATTCTTAAGAAATATTATTAAAAAAAAAATATTGTAAGAAAACTTCGAGCTTCTATTATTTTGTCATCCTTACGACAGCATCCCGAAAAGATTCACTGTTGGACTGCGAAAGCTTCCTCATCATCGTATCAGCTGAAAGACGTCCACTGCTGAAGATAGGCCTCCTCGAAGTGTCGCCACATCCAGCGGTTTCCCGTGGCCTTAACCAGGTCATCCCATAGATTTTCACAACCTTTGGTTCTGTGTCTTTACAAGCTGACAGCATATTTATTAACTTACAGGCTAAAATATATTCAATCCATGACTAACTGATTATGTCCGTAATTTTTCAAGAAATGTAGCAGTCTCTTCGTGCAAACAGTAGGTGTATAACAAGATTATTTACTGGCAAAACGTGAGGAGCTCTGTGACATTTTATAGGTACTCAATAAGCCTTAACCTTTGTGTTGTGAAAGTAGATGTTTATACATTTCGTAACTATTATAATATTCAACAACTTTAACATTCACGATTTATCGTTATTAATGTTTTTAAATTGGATAAAGAGATGGTGTGTGTTTAAGACGACCATATTATTATATCTTATTAATTTAATTTTGTTTGTGTGTGCTGTACGGTTTCTAATATACCCTTTTCCTTCTTCCTTTTCTTTATTTCTAAAATATGCCCTAGTATCCCAACTTTCCTTGTCAAATGGGAGGTTATTAAATTGTTGGAATAAAATAATCTTCTATATCTTTGACCATAGTTATTATAGACCTTGTAATGAAATGCCTTTGAGATCTTGAGTGACTAGTCTGTCGTTAAATCTCTTGTTTAAAACGTTTGCTATCTACATTATCGCAAACACCTTACCTCTCATGAGTATCTTCCTCATGCTCCTCCTTTGTGTGGTGCAGTTCCACCTTCTGTTCCTGAACTGGTGTGCGCACTCCGTGGCACCCAGGGTCACCCCCCTGGTGATCTCCTTCAGAAGACCCGTCTCGTTCCTGCAGATTTGAGCCAGTCTCCCCTTTGTCCGTCGATTCTTCTTGCAGATCATACGAGGATCTAATATCACTGCGCTGCCAGACGCCCTGGAACAAAAGAATGGTGATTTTTATTTTTGTGAATATAATATTATGGTTGGTGACTCGTGAGAAATGGTGACTTGATGACTGGGATGTACTAAAAAAAAAACATTTTAAATTTATAAGTACTAAACAAAATTTCGAGTCTATAGATAAAATGCTTCATATTTGTCATTATTTTTCTACTATGCAGTCCAACGGCGGCCGCGTTTATATTTTGTCAGTTGATTTGATTTAGTTCAATGTTCATACTTTGCTTCATAAATAAAACCTTCGAATTGCAAAGGTTTATTAATAAACCAAACATTAAGTATATTTATATTGAAACCATCTAATATTTGTTTTACTTGAGCCTAATTACGGTAGCCGGCAGTAGTAGTGAGCTAAATACATAAATTGTGTAGTATCGATTCACTTTCTTAACATACCATATTCCTATCAACAGATACGCAAGACAAAAATTCATAATCATAGAATCAGTCATAAAAGTCGACTCACTCAATACGACTAGTGTTGTTCTTTTAACTCGGTATCGGATCGGATTTACGAGCCGCCACGCGAGCGTCGACAGGCGAGCGCCAGGTCGCGCTGACTGATCCTTTGTTTACGCGATTAGAGTTCATTGTCAGAGTATCGAGTGCGAAGCTAGCTCGAATAAATTTAGACCAGTCTGCTTCCCGGAATCGATTCTCGAGAAAGTTGATTCCGTTAAAAGTAAGAATTAGTTACAATATCATCCGTCTACCTGACACTGTTCAATCAACCGAGATTTGATAGCAATCGATCTTCATTATTTCAAACTAGAAATGTTTATGCTGCACATTTTTCAAATGTTTCCTTCTTCGATTTTTTTGCGTTAAATAGTTTTATTTAATGCAAATTCTTAGCATCTCTATTTTTTTATTTCATTCATGTTTTTTTTGTGAAGAAAACATTTGGAACGTGATTCTTGTTTTAATTATAATTAAAAGTGTTATATTTAAACTGAAGTGATACAGTAAATTCTGGTGAATTCAATTTTTTCTGTTTCTATGTTGAAACTTTTATACTTTTACCAAGCACTTTTTTAGTATTGTTATGATAGTCTTTAGCCACCGCACGTGCTTCAGTTTACACAAAAGCATGTATGTTTATTTAATTTACTATGAAATAAAAATGTTTCTTTAGATTACCGATAATGCTCTCAGATCGTCCAATATCATCAGACGCAGAACCATTTTTACATCGATGACCCATGGTGTTTCTCGAACGAATTCCCACCTACAAGGAAAAACAGGAAACACACCCATCACAACTTCTATTCTACAGAACATTCTAGAGATTAACAGAAATAATTCTGTATTCATGGTATACTAGACGGCCTTGTTACTACTACAGTAAAAATGAACGGCGAGTACAACAGTAAAAGTCGAGGAGTACGTAAGTTACGACCACAACACATCTGTGAATTACAGGTTGGTTTACAAAATGATTTTATTAACCCCCACAGTATTAGTTGTGTTTACATTTGTTGAACTGGTGTTTCGTAATACTTCATACACCGATGATAGCGGTAAACGTAATCCCTGCGGTATTCGGAATATGTTTTGGGTGTTTTTCTTCGAACCAGATTACGGTTACTGTTTTTTTTTTCAACGGTAAGTTTTATTTTAATATGCCTACCAGTACCTGTCGTTTTCTTTACCTCAGATTTGTGGTCGTAGGTCGTGGCAAATGTTCGTATAGAAACCTAATGTCCTACTATCAGTCTAAGCTAAGGTTTTGATTTCATTCCTTGATTATGTCGCCGGATTATTGCAAACACAGTAAGTTTGCAATAGATTGCGTGATATTGTAAACTGTTTCTTCTCAATATATAATATATTTCAGGGTATATTTTAAACTATCGATGGAAATGATTATATAGATATTGTAATTAAAAAGATCTTTTTTTATAATCTCGCAATTTGGATCTTACTTACATGTCTAGCAGAATCAGGTGACAAATATATAAATGTAGGTCTCGAATGTTTAAATTTAATCTAGCTTATTTTGGTGTATTCTCATAGGATTTAGAAGTAAATTCACACTTGCATCTCGTATGTATGATATACAGCCGTATCTCGATTAACTGGTTTCAACCTTAACAAAGTTGAAAGAAAACTAGACTGATAAGTATCAGGTAAAGATTAAACAGTAAATGGCGACCAGAACGATAATCGAGTAGCTATTGCATCTCTAACGGAGTATTCTTGTGGTGATTAGCACACTTACTTTCGCTTATCGTCACTGCATACCAGGGTCGCATACTATTAGGTCTGTGACCTATGAAATTGTCGTATAAAACGGGTCACTTTGAACCGTGATAACTTCGGTTTGACTTCGAATTATAAGTTCAAATAAACTTTATATTGAAAGCGTGTTATTCCTTTTAAAAAAATAGTTATTCATTTGCTTCTTTGGCTTTTATTTTTATAACTACGAACTCTTTGAAAATTTGTGTGAGGATGCTATCGAGAGGTGTTCACTAGTATTCTTCAGGCTTTTTCTGAGATGTTAGGTATTTTACCACTGCAAGTGCTTTTTATTCTGACATATTGCTGTAATTATCAAATGTATTGATAATCGAATTAAATGTATTTATTAATATAATGTATTGACATTCAACAAAGATTCGAAAGATTCGGTCACTGACCATGTCAAGAAGGACTGAACTTGCCTAAAAACTAACAAAAGTAGAAAGATAATGTAGGGATAAATGAACATCCAAAAAAAAATCCGTATTTACATTTTAATTCGTAAAACAAGTTAGGAATGATTCGTCAGCTACTACAAAATTTGTTGAAAGACGATTAAATTCATGATTTGCGTCTTGTTTTGTTTTAGAAATGCAATCATTAACAATGCTTATGTTATTATACATGAATTGTTTTACAAGATCTTCTACGCATGAGCAGTTTGAGGATGGTCATGGGAAAGGTGAGGTTGGTTTTACCAAAGGCTGGTCTGCAAGGGCTCTCACTGTATTTATAGAAATAGTGGGCGCCAGAAATGAAAAGACTTGCAGTGGTAACCGACTCAAGACAGAAACACACTTACGTGTCGTGGCGTGGCCTGGCGCGGGATCCACCAATCAAACGACTCTATTCCAGCCTACCTCATAACACAACGAGTTTTGTAGCCAATCAACTGCGTCAGAAGGCGCCACGTCACGACAAGTAAGTGTGTTTCCGTCTATAGCCGTAAGAATTGGCAAACTTAGCAGTGGGCAGCACGTTGATCTTAGATCAAGCGGGCAATGGGACCGAAAAAAGAGCGCCGCGGAGTCCGGTGGATGCGAGAAGCAGAGGATCAGTCCATGTGGCGACTTCTGGAAAAGTTAGGCCTCAAGATACCCACTAGTCTTACGGCTGATATGATAATGATGAAGGGAATATCTATTGGTTTGGATTGACAGTATCGTCTGTGCAGCTAACAATTAATTTCCGATAATAGAGATGAGTAGATTTGACAGATCAACATACCAAGAAGCTGGAGTGTAGAATAAGGTTTAAAATATGATGACAATACAAAACATAGTATCATTCAGTTGGCAAAATAGCAAGTTAAATTAGGTTAATGGTATGTGGATATTTCATTAGTGTGGGTTTGGTTGGAACGATGGTTTCAACATCTTCATGACAATAGTAAGAAACCGTTCGATCACTCGATGACGGCGTATAGGAATGTTGCCATTAATTTTCTTTTATGGGTTTGTTTATGTATATTTTTAGTTGATCAATTATTTTAGTTAAATTCTGTTGCAAATAGGTAATTATATAATCAACACTGGCTGTTGCTGAGAAGTTGAGAACTGTGGTTCTGTCTCACATATGAGCCCCAGCCTATGGTCCCTGCATTATACGGAACGGTGGCCACTTTGCGCGAATGCTACGTATATAATCCCTTTCTGTATTTTTTTTTTTGATTTTTCTTCGAGTACCTTTGCGTCATGTTTGGCGGAAATGAATTCTCTTTCTTATATTTTGTTTCCGTTAATGTTGGTGTTTATTATTCTAGACATAAAAAGAGGTTATTCTCAATAGTGAAAATAATGTGCCGATGGACAAATTCACTGATAGCCGCGAAAAAGGATGCAAAGGTCTATTTCATTTTCTTCTTCCGTCTTGACACTAGTTATTAAAAATAATAACTTGTAGTAGATAAGTATGTGAAAGCCAAAGTATCGTCTCTCAGCTGGTCTCGTTCAATACATCTCGTATGAACTCAACAGTTTCTCATTTCCAAACTACTTAACGCATTTGAAGGTAGAAAATCATCATTACGAAGGTTTATATTAGCTGAATCAATCGCTTCGCGGGAGTGGCATCTCAATGCGCGCGCGCTGACAGTTGGCGATGTATGTCCAATGGGGAAACGCGCTTTATGTCTTAGGAGAGAAATAAGCGAAGAAAAGCTCAAGCAAGTACACAGTTGTTTTGTTTAAAACAAAAAGATGAAGGTAGTTTGTATTATAAATCATTTTGCTCAATTTGGGTGAAATCGTTTTGAAGTTTATTAGTGTACTGCTATTGTTTAGTTTCAGCAAACGATAAGCGTTGCTGGTAGCTTTATCAAAAGATTTTAAAATGATTCCTGCCCACGGCTTTGTGCGTGTGAAAAATTTTCCTAGGGCATGTGCTACCGAGGCAAAAAGTATCGAATAAAAATCCAAATTGCCTCATCTCTTCTTTTAATCAAAAGGTTTTTATATAATGTCACCAGGTTCAAAAGAAATTTAAGTCTTCCCTGTTGGCTTCTGTAAAAAAAAAAACTGTTTTGGTCACTGCGACTATGGGTTGTGCGACTGTAAAAGCAACCAACCAGCAGAAACAAACAAAAATATGAGGGGACGAATCAAAACAAAAAAGGAGGCCCTAACTGGAGCAGACCATCTCGTGACAGAACTCAGTGGAAACAGCTAGAAGAGGCCTTTTACGAAAGACACACTGAATTAAAGGACATATTGTAACAGCACAAATAAAACAAAGAACAATTCAGAATAAAGGAAAATTGAATATGAGGAACAATTTAATTTACGACAGGGCAACCCCGGTGTTAGGCGATAATAAACACAAATACGAATTATCTTAATCCACTTTTAGGTCCCACGAGCGAGCACAGTGGGCGAATAATCTGTCATTTTGAATATAAATAAAATATTCAAATTGATTTACAACTTCCATAAAACTAATATAATTAGCAGCTCTATGCGAAGTTTTAAATTCAATATTTTATTATTACTCGTATATCTAATATTTATATGGTGGTTGACCTAAAACGTAAAGAATCATTTGCTTATCACTTTTATATTGTGCTAATTGAATTCTTGTTTCTGAATAGTACAACGAATAAAATTATTATCTTTAGCTATGGGCACTTGTCATGCCTTCTTATTCGAGAGATCCGGTCCAGATTTACCAGTCGAATATTAATCGATTTGGCAGATTTTTTTATTCTAGAATACTTGATTATTACCTACTTTTCTCGATACTTACCACACCCTTTGCAATGACTCCAGTATCTATATTTAAACACTTACGACAAAACGAATAACCGATCATGATCTTTTTGTATGAGCTAAAGCGAGAAAGAAAAATCATAAACGTGATCCTTAGACATCATCAAATAAAAGTTATTCAATACGGTTTCACACGTAGTAACAGCATCGTGTCCAATTTTAGTTACTTCAATATTTACTATACAATTTATGTATAAATCTAGTACAGTTAAGATTACGTCACTGAGCGGATTCGAATTTATTTTGGCAAAAATTTTGCTGTTCTAACACCAGGATTCTACCATCAAAATCCAGAGACCAAAGAACTAAAAATCAACTTTATCGATGTCAAATTAGAGTTCCATTTCCAATGGGGTGATGAAAAATGGAGTCCTGCCAAACTGGCGACACACCTCTGTATACTCAGACGAATAAATTAGCTGTGATAAGTTGTATGTCAATTAATTATTCTTCAAAGCCCCATCTGGTCTGAAGGCGAGGAAGTAGTCAGATATAATGACACCAATACTAACAAGAACTACTTGCAGCGTAGAAGCGCGATGAGAAATTATTTATTAAACAATCAACTGTGTGATCGGTTAAAAGGTAATGTGTAATGGATTTGGATGACAACAAAGAAATGTCTGGGTGTTTGATTTAAATATGAGGAAGTCGGAATCATATAATTTAAATTCTAAACTTATATTTTAAAGAATTAAAATAGTATGTTTGTTTAAATGTACGTATTGCAAAAGTTCTCACTTCACTAAGAGAAAGCTACACTATCGCTGAGTCATCATCAGCCTTTTAACGTTCCCACTGCTTGGACACAGGCCTCCTCTCTGTGAGAGGGAATGGGCCGTCATCCACCAAGTGGGCCCAGTGCGGGTTAGTGGATGTCACATGTCTGCGAATCTTTGGTTCTAAGACATGCCGGTTTTCTCACAATGTTTTCCATGTGTTATTTTTTTATCCTAGAAAAATACACGGTTCCTGTGCGATTTACCACGGGAACGTAGTCGCGGGAAAAATGATAAATCTTATGCATATTATAAGTAATCTTCCATAAGTATTTGCAGTAAATATTTCCCCATCAAGCTTTCTTTCTAAACAATCAGTTCTAGCTCAACTGTATCGGTTTTTGTCGACTCAAATGATTATAGTAGTCACTGCGGATCTTTGTGTCTCTGAAGTTGGCTCTGCCACTAACCATTGCGCAAGAAATGGTTTGTCATCGAGTATACTGCATAGAGTAAGCGAGATAGGACGATGCGACAAACGGACACTTTTGGGGACACTTTTACTATGCGTACAGCTAAGGAGTGGAATTCCCTGCCGGAGTCTGTGTTTCCCGATAGCTACAATCTAGGGGTCTTTAAGTCAAGAGTGAATAGGTTACTTCTAGGCAAGCGTGGCAAGGCGCTTACCATCAGGTGAGATAGTGGTCAAGCGCGAGCCTATTGATGACAAAAAAAAACTTCTGCGAGTGAAATAGGCAGTTATACAATCCTATTTTCGCCATCAACATTGAGACAAAACTGGCTACTGCGCAGGTCCTTGCAGCCAATTCAGAGAAACAAAGACACAATTGAGCTTTCCATCCATCAAATCAAAGTGGTTTTTTTCAGAATAAACCAGCAGTAACTGGCGTAGTACTCATCAATTCACTTCAGCCTGCTCTTGTCTGGTACGTGAAACCATCGGTTACTTTCACCAAAGATATCCTGCAGTCTGGTACTGTATCTTGCTATTATATTAGCTCAATCCTGGGTAATTTTATGGTTTGATCACTATTTCAGCTGGTTGCATGTGATGATGTTGTCGATGAGGAAGCACGTTTGTTTAGTAGACCTCCAAGTAGCAGCTATCAGGAAACACAAACCACAACTCAATTTCACTCCTTAGCTGTACGCTTAATGTAAGTATTCGTTATGCTTTACGCGTGTGTACATGCAGTTCTATTGAGAAGGGCCATCGGCTAGATTTGAGTCTGGCCAATCGTCATCAAAATTATTGCACCTGTATAAACCAGTGTAGGATACACGCCTTTTCCTTGTAACGCCGATCCGATAGTCCAATAATGTGTGCTATGACGTCATAACTATACCTGTAGCTACAATTCTTATTTGTTAATAGCTTTTGGCCGCGGGAAGGACGAAAATTATTCTACGGAAATGTACATCTTGGAGAAATTATCCTATGTCATGGCCAAGGTTCTTCCAAAGCGGGATTGTTAAGAAAGAGTCATTTGTCGACTCTCGTTGACGTAATTTTAACCAATCAGATGAGAGAGTTGTCAGTATTAGTACCTATTATGACCAATGGAGCTTCGATTGACACAAGCGTCAGCCCTTCACGCTTTGAAGTTCCATCTGTCAGTTGTCACACGAATCAGGCGATGACGGTCTGACGGATCGTCAGTTTAACCCTGACCTATGACAACAATCGATTTGGCACGCGGTCCTGTCGCTTAGAGCGACGAGAGATATTTGCGGCTAACGGGCCTGAGATTTATATGTGATTGTTTACTAGACTGGCTAACTGGATGAAATACCACAACAGGGTTTTGAGAAAGTTAGTTTTTTTTTTTATTATTTTTGGCAAACATATTCAGGACGAAAAGTTGATGGGTGAGTAGGTGCGGCTTGCTGACAGAACGCCGAGAATATAATATCTGAGAAGTTTCATATAGGATTGGTCAGGGGTCGACTCTCAGATTTCTAAAAAGGACACTGAACGTGCATCATCACATGCACATGGCATCATTTTCATTTGATACTACTTTCATAAACCTAACTAGACTAGCAAAAAAATTAAGGAGTCATTGCACTCATTATGTTTAACCGACTTACGGAAAAGGAGGAGGTTCTATGTTCGACTTCTTGTATGTCATTTTGGACCGATTTTAAAAATTCTTTTTTTGTATGAAAGAATATGTTTCGAAATTGGTCTCATTTTAATTTGGTGAAGATTTGATGAAGAACTTCGAAGATATACAACAGAACTCTTCAATAAATAACGGGTAATCTCTCGGGATTGCTGCAATCGCATGTCTGTTTATTGTTTATACCATTTCATAACATAACATCACGCCAGTACGCTCTTGAGGGGTACGCAGATCTCTCATTTCACCCTTTATGTTCAAGTTTCATGATATTCGGCTAATCTATTCTGGCGTTAAGGTAACTTACTAAACAACTTGCCTATTAGGTAAGTACAACAAAAAAGTGAAAAATAAAAAACTTTTTTACAAAATAATAATACCGACTTCCAAATAAGAAAACTACAAAGTGAAAAATAAATTTATTTTTGGAAGTCGGTGTCTATAACGCAGTAAAATGGTACCTACGAAAGACACCGACTTCCAAAAATAAAGTTACTTTTCACTTTGTAGTTTTCTTATTTGGAAGTCGGTAGTACTTTTTTGTAAAAAAATTTTTTATTAACAACTATAGATAAACCTTGACATCACAAAAAAATCACCAAGCCATAATTTTATTTTACATTCGTGTCAATCGCTAAATTACGCAAACAGCTGATATTTTTTCGTGATCCCATTAATGGTTTTCAGATATATCACTCATGCCTCGTGAGTGTGACTTTACGGTACATACAATTAATAAATGAAAAACTAGATAGCATTGTAAAAACTATACGGAGCTTTTTTTGTTTGTTTTTCAAAATTAATTATTACCGTCTAAAAAAGGTGACAAATTAATCGATAGACCGTATATCCTTGACTGAAAATCTTTATCCAAAATGTTAATAAAATAACTGAGAGCCTTTTAGCCAGCCATCAGGAAGGGCCTCTATTCAACCAGGGTGACAATGAATGACAGTGTTTGCGGACACCGGGCGAGGCGCTAACTCGCGACTTCGACGCGATTAGCGGCTGCATGACGACTTAACTGTAAACATTATTACCATTACTATACACAAATAATTTAGAAAACCTTCACACAAAATGAACTCTATTTCGAATGTAAAAAAGGTGGTTGTGACAGTTCTAGATGCATCTGTCAACAATCCGCAATCGTCATACGAGATTGCTCTGTCACTGTATGCAAGTAAACACTTTTAAAAGTTTATGTGGCTATGAGCAATGTTGTCTGAAGGTTTTAGCGCTCGCATCATGAACTCTCATGGCAGGTATGGCATGTAGCGACTATGTCCCTCTGTTTGTCATGTTGTTAAAATTGGGTCTGAGACCGTCTCATACGTATTGTTAGTCCGCTTTACGCTTTCGAAAGTGTGGATGTAATGTTAGCTTTCGATATTTTGTCATTTGAACTTCTTTTTTAGTTTTAACATTCAATGTGACGGATTAGCCGCATAACGAAATTGTTTTGTTTTGTGTACGCAGCAATAAATACACGGTGTATACTGCTTGCGATGATTTTTACTCTATTAAAAAACAAATAAAAGAAGGGAAGAATGGAAGCCTGTTGAAGAAACTATTGCCCAGCTGTGGGACATGGGTTTATTAAAAAAGCGGCCTAAAAGAACTGCTATATCTGTTGCCTTTGAATATATATTTTGTGCTTTGAACACTATTCTTTGTACTGGAATAGACTCAAGTATGTTTTCTTCAAAGAAAGCCTAGAAGTATCTTCAGTAAAATCTTCACCTATCTTTATAAATTCATTATAAGTTTCCCAATTTAAAAAAAAATCGCCTTACATATTTTTCAAGGACCAAGGACTTTCATTCTTCGTCCTCAATCCCCAAACACATTGGAGCCAATTCGTCATCCATGTGGATTTAGCGCCACAGTAGTTTGTGTCAATCAATAATGGTTCGGATGCGATAATTGTTGAAATACTACGTACAATGACGCACGCACATCCTCCACATTCAGTGCTATAGACTATGAAATGCTCGCAGATGTGACTTTAGTATGGATCTGTGATAACTTGCACTTTGAGTGAGATAACTGTGTAGATAGAGAAAAGAGTCTAATGGACAGAAGCTTCTGTACAGACCATCTGGTTTTCTATGTTAATAAACTTGAACCTATATTCCAGGTCAAGTTTGAAGGACCTCTCGACTCAGTAGCTATGACAATGGAAAAAAATCAATGAATGTCAATAAATAACATGTTACCTACAACTATCAATTTGACGATTTGAGGTGAAGTCGAGTTGGTTGGTTAGTTTACCACGTATCTAATGAGTTAATCATATTTCTATACTAATATTATAACTCTGAATGTAAGTTTGTTTTTACGCTTTCACGCAAAAACTACTGAACCAATCATTATGAAACTTTGTACATATATTTTTGGAGGTATTAGAAGTAACATAGGATACTCTTTATTAAAAAAAAAAAAATATGGCTTCACTGTGAGCGAAGCCGCGGGTAATAGCTAGTTTAACATAAAACTGCTATCTTTACAAATATAGATTTTCATAGTAACTACGCAATTTTGTATTAAAGACAAAACCTACGTCACTATAAGTGGGGAAATACAATGTTTATCACATCACTATACGATCTCTATACACATGATTAAGTCGATACTATATCGTCATCCATTGCTGTGATTAAGGGCGATTTTTAAATAGTCAGTTTTTTTATCTCATAAATAAAAATGGCGTCTAGACAGATTTTGAGCAAAAAAATGGTCAACCTCCATAATTATTCTTCAGATAAAGTAATCGACTATTGAAAAATCAGTCCTAAATTATACAAATGACTCATAAAAAAAAATAAGTGGCTGTGGGGAGGGCTCATTGTTCGATGGGCCAGAAAAGTTCTGGAGTGGCAAACGCGTACTGGAAGACGTAGCGTTGGAAGGCCTCCCTCTACATGGAGCGATGACCTGGTCAAGGCTGCGGGACTCCGGTGGATGCGAAACGCACAGGACTGATCAGTGTGGTGACTTTCGGGGGAGGCCTATGTCCAGCAGTACGTCTTTCGACTGAAATGATGTTGACTTCACCAGTCAAGAAAATCTTCCCTGCGTGAATTTTCTACCTACGTCCGTATCTGTGAGCCGTGCCTCAGCTACAAGCAGCAGATAGTTAGCGACGCACCGCTAAGCGGACGGCAAACTGGTGCGGGTGGCGGTGTGACAGGGCATCGCACCGAGTGCTAAATGAACTAGTTTCATACGCACCGGTATGCCGCTTCAGTTTTTTATCGTGTAGGTAAAATTGGGAGGTGCTTTGTCATTTGAATGGTATGTCGTGTCTTTTTTTTCTTTGGTCTAGGCTTATTTTTGTAGTCTACGATGGATGGATCAGATCAAGTGCCAGTGTTCCTTGGTGTTTGATGATCAGTCAGCCTGACTGGTCAAGAAGCTACCTGCTTTAGGAATCTGATCATTCATATAAAGGTACTTTTAGGGATACCTTTTCAGCAAACTTTGATACCAGCAGCATCGCCACGTTTTCGGTGGAAGTTTTAGTGTGTAGAGTAGAGGACGCATTCGAGATCAAGATTCATTCTACGGGTTTTTTAAGTGAAAACATCTCTACACGCGCTAAGTGATTTTTGGTAGGAACAAAACTTATGGGTTTGCGTCTGCGACATGCTTATTTGACGGCATCATCGGCATGATAGTGTGACGTGTGACAGAATAATGTGTTTTTTTTTATGACAACAATTATTACAAAGTTTGAATTCATTCCTGCCGGCAGTTTCCATGACTACCATTTTTTTCCGTAAATCAAAGAACACAAACAAGATTAAGACAAGTGTATAATCAATGTTATTACTGCTTAAAATGGGAACGCACATTCAAATTTTGAAATGAGTACAATGGATCGATTTGATTGGTTGATCGCAACCACCCGCCATCTTGTCCCTTCCACTTCCGTTTCCCTTCATTCATTACAAAAATAAGACAAAAAATCAACGCGTGATCCAAAAAACTAACTAAACAAATACTAATTAGAGTAGTTGTTGTGATCCCCAGTTTCCAGATCCCGTTCCTCATCAGAATCGGTTATTGGTTGTGTTTTTTCTAATCAACAAGGAATCACCAGATATTAATAACTTCTACAAACTGTTATTATTCCTAGACAAATGAAATCAGTCTAAAATAATGCAGACAAGTCTCGCTATCCTTAGACCGAGTCCCGCAATATTTGATTGAAAGTTAAATAATAAACAGTGCGCCAATTAAAACTAACTTCAGCTAAAACTACTATAGGATATGATGAATAAATCTGTTTTGTATCACAAAATGTTCGCACCATTCTCTGTGCAGTTACGTCAGAAGAATTCTTATGAACTCGTGGGGATAGTTATTAGAGGATATATATTAAAAAAAGCCATTATTTTTGATAAAAAAAATATACAAGGTTTTTTTTTTTTAATGTACACGTCAAGAGACGTCCCCACTACCATGTGGTTCAAATTACTCTGCACTTTCCAGATCAAAAGAGATGTAGAGGCCGCCCACCATTGACCTGGAGGACTGATTTTTTTGTTTTGACCCTCCCACTAAAGGCAATAAAAGGCAATAAAGCTCGACGAAGTCCCGGAGAATAAATTTCAACTGTCTTGGATACCGCAACGAAATCAATAAGACAAGAATAACGGAGGAGTTGGAAAAATACAAATTTACATTTCCCTCCGTAACAAGCAGCAGACAGAACAAACAAAGCCAATAGGCGCAAAGGGTCGTTTACAACTGGGGTAACCCCAATTGCCTAGCACCACGGATAAAAATTATCATTAATATTAATGGGTCCTAACATTGTGAGCAGTTAAATTTGATTCCAATAATAGGTATGGTAAAAACGCTAGAACGCCATACATTAATACCTCAATGTAGAACGCACGATTTTTTTTTCTAGTTTCTACAAAGTCCGAATAGTAAACAACTCTAAATGCAGCCTGTACATAATTCAACATAATATTGCGTTCATTCTGGTGGTCCAATACAGAAAGAGACCTCAAGCAAATCCAAGTGCCCGAACAGACAAACCAAGACAGGCCAACTTGGCGCAGGAAATTGAAGAATCCCGAAGCCAAATAACGGCACCAGAAGCTGCCTAAATGACCTCCAAAAACCCAGTAACTGGGTAAACCTATTCCATTCACCTCATTGACACTAAATCCATTTATCTTGCTCTGTTTAATCCACAAGCTAGTATAATGGTCATAAATAAACAATAAAACCGAATTAATACATTAACAAATACAGTTTTGTTATGATTATAGTAACGGAGAACGGTTAACTGACAGGTGATTTTATCTGACATCGCGACTAGATTTACAGCGTAATTAATTTATTTACTTCGCATTAAACTGGCTACTATACTATCAAACTGTTAAGGAGCAGGATGTTATATTATGTTAAATAATTTAATTATACTGTGATTTTTAATTTCGTAGACTAAACTGACAGCTGCAATGATCTTATTTTTTTTAAATGTTGCAAGCGCGGAGCATAGTGTTGTAGGTAAGGCTCAATCATAAGTGATTCATCGAATCGATGAGACATGATTCCTCAATTTAATTTTACTAATTGGTGTAAATAAATGTTTTGTGTATAATAATCGTAACATATTTAAATATAACAGTATTCATACACATAGTACATACACTTTTAGTGTGTTAAATACGAAATCAATAATATAATAAATGCGATCGATAAAATGAAGTCTAACATAAATTAGTAGAAACTAAATAAGGGCCGCTAGTTTCTTAACAAATGTCATTCTTTTGCCGTGAAATAGTTTCATTTACGAGCTACTTCGATTTTCGATCAACTTTTGATCACTCGGGATAGTCAGGATACGACACTATTTTTATGTAACGATAAAGTGACAACCCCCCAAATGTCAGTTTGGTCTACGAAATTAAAAATCACATTGTAATGTTATATAATATTATGCTTGTATCTCTAGATGTATGAACATGAGTGAAGCAAAAGAAGTATGTAAGGATCGTATCAGGTGGGGTTCTGTAGTTTCTGCCTATCCGTGGGAAAAAGGCGTAAGTTCCCAGTGTTCTCACTGCACTGGGACACAGGTCTCTTCTCGTCATTGGGTTTCCCATCTATTATTTCTCAGTAGCAGTCCAAGTCTAGATTTGTGCCCGGTTGATGCCAATATAGATATATATCTATACTAATATTATAAATGTGAAAGTAACTCTGTCTGTTTGTCTATCTGTATGTTTTACCTTTTCACGCTTTAACCGCTAATAATTTAATCATGCATGTCGATGTCTTACGTTTTAGACTTGACAATCGTTATTGGTGATAGAATAATGTCATATTATTTAGGTTGGCAAACGGCCTGGAGAAAGAGGTCCTGTACGCTCTTGGTCACACAGAATCCGATCCTCGTTGAAGAAGTCTCTGAAGTCGCATATGTTGTTAAAGTTCCTAATTTAACAAAATACACGACTACATAGGCAAAGTTTTTCCTTGATTATGTCTCTCCTCTTGCTCCTGCAAGTGCAACAGAATCAGGGAAAAAGTTTTAAAACCATGATGTGGGGAATCGATGCAAGGAGGAGGAATTGACAATCATATGGGGGTTACATCACCAGTTCTTAAATTAAGAATTATTTGAGAAGCATTTTACGAAAAGGTTGAGCACTAAGGAATGATTTTTGATTTTTTCAAAACAAAGTTTTTTATGAAAGTTCGTTATTTTAATGATTGAAAATCCAGACGGCGTTAATATAAAATAAAAATGTTTGTTCGCTCTAAATAAACAATTTTTCTTTCCTTCTGTCTATAAACATGGAAAGTCTGTATTTTTCAAGCTAAAAAAAAAAAAAAAAAAAGTGAAAACACTAGCCCTTAAGTAATATAATAAACTCGGTAATTTCCGCTTTTGTAACCGCAGCGGTCAAAACATTTGGATACCGGTTACTAACGACAATAAAACTTGATAGATAACCCACTGTTAAGATATGAACGCTCTGTACGTGTCTAATTGGTTTTAGCGGAAACCAGAAGTTTTTTGTTGCAACTACAACGAAGGGCAGATATTTTGCGGTATAGAAGACTGCAGAATTTCCCGTTCACAATAGAAATCTTCAGGCGTTACACACTTCGAATTAAATCTATTAATTGATTGCGCGCTAAGGTTGTTCGCTGTAGAAGTCATCTGGCCAAGTGGGACCTTGACTCATTACAAAGACAGTGCTAGTGTGGAGCCCCCAAAGGACACGCGTCGCTTCCTTTCCTGCTCAGCATGCACATCCTCTTGAATCTTCCAGGATTTGATCCAATGCCAATAACAGCGTTATCAAGCTACATACTCGTTCGTAAAAAAATTAAGTCAAATCGACACGTACAGAAGACATCAATTTAACCTTTTATGTACACTCACAACGTAATGTTTCAAATATTAATTAAAAAAATATTGTATACTCGTAAATACGTACTTTTTTCGTAGATGGGCAAATTAAAAACAAATCATTACAGTGCAACATTTTCCATCGATTTTCAAACACAGTTGTTTGAAAATCAAAGATTATTCTTCAGAAGGAAATTGTTGACATCAGTGGTCATCATAAAATATCTTTTAAATTTTTATAGCACACTTTTTTACTATTTAATTTATTGGCGCGTCGTGCTCATTGACTTAATATAGAAAAATGGCAATGAGCATCTAAATTTCCCGCCATACCACATATTTTTCCATTTCCCCTTTTTGTTTTATTTCAACTATATAAGTGAAGATAATAGTGTATGCAATGGCATATAATTAGGTACTAAAACACGAGTGTGATAATAGTAGCACACGAGTGCAAGAGTTAATAACCCTTATTATTCGACCGTTAAACTATTGTTATGATAAGAGCCATCCGATTCCTATTATAAATCTTATCTGAACTGTGCCATCAGGCGACAGTCTGTTTGACATAAGCAATCACAGACGTTCTACGGGCAAATTCAGTCGATCGCAAACCTTACTGCTGACTTGAGAAGAGAATAAAGCACTCAAAATTTAGTCAATCACAGAAAACATCAATAGTAGCTCTGTCTCAACCAATCTGCCTAGTCTTTTTCCAAATTAGTATTTTACACGGAGCAACTGTCCTCCAAAACCCAGTAACTGGGTAACTTGATACCTTGGCGAGACTTGTGACTGACTTTCGAGCTTCTGGTTACCCGTAACGACTATCAAAATTACAGTCGGGACTAACCGTTTCACGTGCTAAATCTCAAAGAGGCAGTAGTAGCTCTGTCTATTATAAGTTCAACATCACGGCATCTGGACTGTACGAAAAGAGCAAGTAACAAGAATACTGCCCTACTGCAGATAAAAGGCCTCTTGGCCACGCTTGTTTAAGACGAATTATCAATTTGTGACTTAAGTTAATTTATAAGTCCAGGCTTCCTGACGGCGTCTATCATCTAATATAGATGTTTCCTGAGTAGAAGAACAATAATTATATTTAGCCCGTCAGTGATATTATTAAATAATGTTGGACACGTATTTTTGCTTTACGAATAGAAATTGGCAAAGATAAAGCGCATCAAAGTTCAGGAGTGGGGGCTTGTGACGTCACTATGACAGTATAAAGTGTACTACCGGCGTGTCGTGGTGTAAAAACACGTGTCCAATATTTTTTACTAATCTACCTGATGGACAATAAACTAATTTTCAGTTAACATCCCTATTGGCATGCAATTTAGGGGCATGCAATACCCATAGAATAGACCCATTGTGAAACTAATTATCCTCTAAGTAGTATGTAAAAACACCTAGTTTTATCTCTCAACACGTTAATCAACATTAACACGAACAAAAAATGCAATTAACGATAACATCCCGCTTATGGAAACCGTGGGCGAAAGAAACCCGAACACCTACATAAGAAACTAATAGATTCGACTTTTATAGCTAAGTAGTGTATCTAATTTAACGCATCATTAAGTAAATTGTAGCGTGTTGTGAAACTAGGTTTAGCCCACGACTTTTCTTGACTTCCGGATCTTTATTGGCACATGTCATTCAAACGAGCTTTTGAATTCAGAAAGCTGTAACCCGTTTTTACTCCTTCATTTATATGTTACCAGCAGCTTTGCCCGCGTGATAGTCGGAAATTAGCCCACGGGAACATAGAACCAGGATAAAAAAGTAGCCTATGTGTTAGTCCAGACTAAAATCTATTTCTGTGCCAAATTTCATCCAGATCCGTTTAGCCGTTCTGGCGTGAAGAAGTAACAAACACACACACTCACAAACTTTCGCTTTTATAATATTATTAGCTTCTGCCAGCGGCTTCGCCCGCGTGTTGTCGAAAACTATCCCAAGGGAACATATTCCCGGGATAAAAAGTATTCAATGTGCTATTCCAGAGTATAATGTATCTCTGTGCTAAATTTCATCCAGATCCGTTCAGCCGTTTGAGCGTGAAGCTATCTAATACCTTTTAACGAACAATTCTTGTCTTTATATATATAAAACGAATCTCGGAAACGGCTCCAACGATTTTCATGCAATATAGCATGCAGGGCCTTTCGGGGTCGATAAATTGATCTAGCTAGGTTTCATTTTAAGAGAACGACGTTTTCTCTATTTTAGATCGAACAGAGCTTATACTTATATTGGTGTGCGATGTGAAAATAAGTAAGATAAGATGTAAGATTCACTGTACTCTACGAGGTGGACCGATGACCTAGTTAAGGTTGCTGGCATCCGCTGGACGTGAGCACGCACACGACTGGTCGATGTGGTGTCACTTGAGGGAGTCTCATATTCAGCAGTGAACATCTTTTGACTGAAATAATGATAATGACTCTTATGAAATCTACACCAAAAACTGATCGAGTCATTCAAAATCGGCACCAATAAGCTAATTTATATATATAACATATTAATGTATATTTAATTCAATAATCGGTTGTCGGACATAGCTTAGGCACAGATTTATTATCAGTGAGTAGAAACACGTTACACTTGCAATCGTAATGTTAACTTTAAAGTTATTACAGAGATAAATTGTTGGATTTAACAAGCTTTATTAAGCGTTAAATAGATGGATATCTTAAGGATATAGATAAGTTTATCTAAGGCTAGGTGCACATGGCAGCTAACTCTACTAATTATATCGGCCGAATTTAATCGGTAAGTTTTCTCCTTATGAACAAAAATATGGTTTCAGTCTATAAGCTGTGGGGATCAGACATCGAAAGTAGTTTCTAGAGATGAAAAAAACAAAGGCTCTTGACAAATGTTTTTTTTTTTTACTTGTTACGGGTTTGCTCTTGACTCTACTCTAGGTCTATGACAGAGACAGAGTCGACGATGGAGTGAGCTTACCCAGGAGAAGCCTGTTCACTCTAACTTTGAAGAGATTCGGGTTAAATTCGTTCGGAAACACAGACGCAGGTAGTGAGTTCCATTCATTCGCTGTGCGCATTATGAAGGATGTTTGGAAGCGCTTGGTACGAATTGGTGGAATGGCAACAAGATAAGGATGGTAACTTGCAGTGCGTCTAGATGTCCGATGGTATAAGGGGGCTGGTGGGATGAGGTCGTGGAGTTCTAAAAAAAATGAAATGTCATTCGATGTCAGCAATGGGGATGGTCGCAATGCCAAAACATTTGGGATTGGTCACGTAACATTTCGATAGCGCTTGAAAATCTCATACATTTTTGTAATTTTTAGAGTTCCGTACCCAAAGGATAAAATCGGTACCCTATTACTAAGACTCCACTGTTTGTCCGTCTGTCTGTCTGTCACCAGGCTGTATCTCATGAACCGTGATAGCAAGACAGTTGAAACTTTCATGTTTACGGTTGAAAATTTCTTGCCGCTATAACAATATGTAGTAAAAACATAATAAAATAATTATTCAAATAGAGCTCCTATACAACAAAAGTGTTCCTTTGCCGTTTTTGGCGATGATGGTACGGAACCCTTCGTGCGCGAGTCCGACTCGTACTTGGCTGGTTCTTTTTTAATTGCTATCGCGACGCTTTCGTTAGTAGAATGTTACTTGTCTAGACCCTCTGATCTAATCTATATCAATAAGCCTGGTGAGCTTGTTCAACTTTCAGAAAAGTTTCTTAATTTTCATACCAAAAACAATAAATATCCGAGGACAACGACGGTTACACATAGAAAAGAGAAAACCAGTGTACGAAATGCTTGATTTATATGGTCGAAAAACAAATTAACGAAAGTAAATAGCGCTATACAGTTTATGAGTTCGACAGGTAACTTAAAACTCTCTCTCTTGCCTAGCCTTTTCCCAACTATATTGGAGTCGGCTTCCAGTCTTACCGGATTCAGCTGAGCACTAGTGTTTTACGTCTAGCGACTGCCTATCTGACCTCCACAACCCAGTAACTGGATAACACGGTACCCTTTTGGCAAGACTGGTGTCAGATCTCAAGCTTCTGACTACCCGTAACGACAGATAACTTAAAACTCCCAACTAATAAAATAACAAACAGTAGAATAAATTATTTATTTAAAAAAAGTTTAGCCAGCTGTTCATTGTCATCCAAAACAAACGTGTATGAAAAATTTCAGCTCGATCGATTGAGGTTAACTGTTCCAAAATTTGGTTGCAAGATTTGACCCCTACAACTAACTAAGGTTGGTTAAATAAAATCTTATAAAAATCAGTTGATTACAATTTCCGTGAACACAGCCGCAGCCACAATATAAAACACTCCAACCGCACTCAATTACGATTATTAAGTTAATCCCGTGCAAAATCCATTTATAACCTTTGAAACTTGAATTAACGCTACCTACCAATTTATTTGAAAATAATCGATGTTCGCGGCAGCAAAAAATCATTTATGAAGTCAATATTTTCTCCGTTGGAACATTAACATCAATCCATCAATCTCGAGAGGACTTTCAAATTGCTAAAATTGAGTCATTCCTCTCAATTATGGCGCGTTCAGTGACCATCGGGGTTTGGACGTCCCATCAGACCCCATTGACTTACTGCCCACCATAAAGTGTGGTAAAGATGCGTGTACGGTGCGCAGGAGTTCGCATTTGAGTCGACATAAAAATAATTCTAATTTTGTATTAGATTTTCACCATTGAAACGCATGACTTTCTGAAGTTGTTACTGTTACTGACATAGACGACCCTGTTAAGGGCCTACATCCGCTTTAGTGCCGTAAAACGGTAACTTTCTAACGCATACACCTTAGTAATGGCTAGGTTAAAAGGTTTGAAAAAAAAAATATTATTGTTTCATGTACATTATTTTTTTAAACATGTTTTTTTCGTATAACAAATAGATTTGCTTTAAAAAAAATAATAAGCAACACGAAATTTCCCGCAACTTTTGGATACTCGTCCAAAACGACTTAGATGTTTAAAAATATTTTTACACACAAAAATTGATGGCTGTAATTTCTTCATAACTGAAATAGAATATGTAAATCAAATAATACTTTGCAAACAAAACTGTTCAAAAGGAGATTTAATATTGAAATTTTGGCTCCGAGCGGGCGCACGGCCAGTACTGCATTAACATTGGGGCGTATATATTGCCTTAAGATTAACATAACCTTTTAAATTCATAAAACTAATACTTACAACCTAGCAAAAAACCAACTCAAATCATAAATCTTAATCTTCACACCAGCTATGACTTTATTAGTCCTCCACCATATTATTACATCCAATAAATAAATTATTATTCGAACATTTATTACCCGAATAATGCCAAGAAATAATAATATGCATGCAGCATTATGGACGCGCCGTTGCGTATGCGCATCCATTTTTGTTGATCGTGCACGAAACTCCTAATTTAAGTCCTGGCTTGATTAATTGCAAATTAAAGTCCCAAGCTCGGTGGTGCCTGTCGAATATGACTTTATTGAATTTCATGGCAAGTGATTAATGTGCCAATAACTAAATTATTATTATAGCGATAAGGTTCATTATTTATTGTTTTGTTGTAACTGTTTCGCCGTGTGGTCTGTCTGTCTGTCGTTACGGATAAGACAAGTTTTTCAGTTACAGGCCGATGACTGGTTGTCGATTGGTTACTTTTTAGTACTTTACTGGTGAGGGGAACATTTTATTGGATTTTAAAAATGTCCTTTTTGCAGTTGTTTATTGGTGACAGATAAGTATTCAATTTTTAAGGCCTTTTTTGTGGGGGAAATCCCACCGCACTATTCCCAAACCACTGCAACTCCTGCAAACCAGAATCAACAGTGGCGACTACCAGAAAAGCGCCGAGGCAATGAAGCTCGACGAAGTCCCGGATAATGAATTTAACTGTCTTGGATCCCGCAACGAAATTAATCAGAAGAATAACGGAGGAGTAGGAAATATACAAACTTCCACTTCCCTCCTTATCAAGCAGGAGCCAGAACAAACATGGCCAATAAGCACAAAGGGTCGTTTACAACTGGGATAAGCCCAGTTACCTAGCACCATGGATAAAATTTGCATTAATATTAATGGGTCCTAACATTGTGAGCTGCTATATCTGTTTCCAATAATTGAACGCACGGCAATTTGTTCTAGTTTCCACAAGGTCCGTATAGTAAACAACTCCTGATGCAGCCTGTACATTGTCTATCATAATAATATTGTGTTCATTCTGCCAAAAAATACACTCCCATCAGATATGATGTGCAGATTGTACATATTCGCAGTCAGATGTAGAACACTGACATAAAGGCGAGGCAACGAGCTTAAAGGAAAATAATTTACTTGTAAAGTTACCATGCCCTGTGAGAAATTGGGCAACACAGTGACCCACCTCCAGCAACGTCCTGCCCAGCCGCACGTGAACTTATGGAAAGAATTGGTGGAGGTGTCGGCACTTGATGGAATTATCCCACCTAAATTACCATTCGGATAAAAGTTCCTCCCAGACATCAATATGTGGTTTAAATAATCTAGAGATTTTCTCACGGTCACTCCGCGTTAAAAAAAGTTTTTAAGGTCTGTCATCTTCGTCTTCGGTTTGTAAAGTTCTGTATAAAAGGAGACTCCCTGAGTGGCCGAACCTCCTTCGTATCCTGTACTGTTAACACCTGGTAACGCAGAGTCTATAAGCTGACCAATCCTTTCACCACGATGACTCAAAATCAAATCACCACATTTTCCAGAAGTTATCCAAAAAAATTCATATGGAACCGGACTAACTTGGTATTAAAACCAATGATATAGCTTGATGCAAGAAGGCGTCGGAAGTCTTCCCACCAGGTGGACCGATGACCTGGTGAAGGTTGTGGGGATCCGCTGGAGAGAGACGCACGGAACCGATCAATGTGGCGACGCTTGGGGAAGGACTATGTCCAGCTGTCGACGTCTTTCGGCTGTAATGATGATGATGATATATTTTGATTAATTGAGGAAACGTGGCAGCAGTTCATAGACCAAAACGTAAATGCGAAAGACTTTATACTAAGTCAGTATTCTAAAAAGAAATTACATAAACTGAAAGGGAAACCGCTAGGCTCCTTGAGGTTTTCACAAAAGTAAAAGCATTATGAGAAAAAAATCTGTCTCAGAAAAGCCAGTTTTTATCGCCTCATCAACAAATTCGTACAAATCTACTGATATTTATAAATAGTGGTCTCTACTAAGTAACGTGAATGCCGATCTTGAAATATAACTTGATTAACACTTAACTTTAAAGAAACTAAACGACACATACATTTATAATATAACTCAACATTTTATATATTGACAGAATAGTTTCCAATTTTTTTGGGCATCATTCGAGCCGACAACACTAACCAATTCCGAGCTCTATTTTTTAAAAGCTAATGTATAATTTTGCTTATCTTACCTCTAAGGCATTATAATTAATAATGTCTACGGATCAAAACATAAATAATAATAAGTCATATTAACATCGTCCAATATTTATTTGACACTGTATCATAAAGGCAGACGTGTATTAGACCGTTGAAAATCATCTTTACTGCGCTTCCTTGTTATAAATCTGATAGATTAATAACTCTGCATCGTTGACAAAAAAGCAATTGGTCATAATGACCTGAATTTAACGCACCTGGCTTTTCTTGACTAAGGTATCCGTTTTTTTCCGTGGTTAATTCAACCAATGGTTTACATATTTAACCAAGGGTTTCAAATTTCATTATAATGTGTCTATACATCAAATTTTAGTCTAACAAATGGCCAAATAATTAAGAGAAAATATGTGCAGAGAGCGCCGATTGAATTTCTTTAGTAAAAAGTCATAATTCGAGGTTTGGCTCACTCTGCACATATTTCCTCTTAAGGGCCTACATACGCTTTAGAGCCGTAAAACGGTAACTTTCTAACGCATACTCCTTAGTAACGGCTAGGTTAAAAGGTGTGAAAAAAAATATATTTTGTTTTATGTACATTATTTTCTGAACATGGTTTTTTCGTATAACAAATAGTTTTGTTTTAAAAAAATAATTAGCAACACGATATTTTTCGCAACTTTTGGATACTCCTCCAAAACGACTCGGGGTGTTTAAAAATATTTTTACACAGAAAAATTGATGCCTGGAATTTCTTCATAACTGAAATTGCATATGTAAATCAAATAATATTTTGCAAAAAATACTGTTCAAAAGGAGGTTCAATATTTTGTCCGTTAACATTGAGGCGTATTTATCGCCTTAACTCTACAACTTATTGTGTGTGTCGTCGCAGCGATAGCGCGCTACGTCGACGCAACGCTGACGCAACGCGCCGTGTGGACCGGCTCTGAAACTGGCGAGATGACCACACAAAACGCAAATCTAAATTCTAGCCTGCTACTAAGAAATTCCAGAAAAACCCAATAACACCTTCCCCGATCCGGGAACCAAACCCGCTCGGCAGTCAAATGATTTGCGTTGTTTAGCAAATAAAATGTACGTAACTATTTACTCTGACGCTTTTGTATGCTGACTATTCCTATTCAAAACAACGTCCATTTGCTATCGATCTTGTAGAATAAGAAGGTAATGTTTCAAACGTGAGATTTAAAACCGTTAAAAGTCGTTATTATTTATTATTATGACAAACGTTGCTGGTTAAGAAAGTTGTCTAGCTATAGGCGTATATCATCTTTGAGGTATTGGACATAAATTCTTGAGAGTACAACAAAACTGGAGAGAGTATGGGTATTTAATTTCGCATCCTTATTAGGCCTCTCAACTTTTGACATCCCAATTAACTCTGAATCCTGATACAGAGTTAATTTAGTTTGTTTTCATAGGTAAATCGAAGTATGTCGATGAACTTTGGAAAAAGAGTATTTTTTGTACTTTTTAATATAGGTAGATCTAGAAAGAGAAATTATTATGGCTATTTGGTAAAAAGTTTTTGAATCGACTGTATTTGTGTATATGTATAAAATGTATTAATAGCAGTCTACCCCGGCCGTGGCCGGTAAAAACATATCATCATCATCATATCAACCGAAAGACGTCCACTGCTGGACATAGGCCTCCCCCAACCGTCGCCACATTGACCGGTTCCGTGCGTCCCGCATTCAGTGGATCCCCGCAACCCTCCCCAGGTCATTGGTCCACCTGGTGGGAGGCTTTCCAACGCAACATCTTCCGGTTCGCTGTCGCCACTCCAGAACTTTTCTGTCCCATCGACCATCCGTTCTGCGAGCAATGTGCCCTACCCACTGCCATTTACGTTTCGTAAAAACTTATACATATGCATAATAAGTATCTACATACTATCTACATATACCTTTTATCTATACTTATCTGGAATAATAAACATTTCAAATTGTGAAAGGTTTTTCTAAAATGTTTAGTGGTTCCAGAGATTTATCCTTGACATACCTACACAAATACATAAAATTCATACTTTCTCCTTACAACATTAGTAAGTTTAGATTATTAACCACGGTAAGAAGTAAGAATATTGATTTGTTAATCATGCGATCTGGTGTACAGTAGTCACAGCGGATATTTGTGTCTCTGAAGTAGGCTCTGCGAACCATTGCGCAAGAAACAGTTTGCCATCGAGTATACTGCATACAGTACGCGAGATATAACGATGCTACAAACGTAAACGAATAAAATAGGCAGTTTACAATACTATTTTCTACTTTAACATTGAAACAATAATAAAAACTGCCCAGAGTCTTGCAGCCAACTTCCAAGACCCAAAGATCCGCTGATATTACTGTATAATGCATATGGTGCGTCTGCAGGAAAGTTCCTGTGGGCCACAAACTGTCATGGCCCAACTAGAAATCTCAAAACCGACTACGAAGCCAAGAGGGTCACTATATAACCTAATCAGATGGGGGTAATCTGATGAACCACATTGCGACTGTGGAACCACACCCCATGCCCAATTTCTTATCCAACTCTCTGAGCAAAAATACCTGTACGAGAGATCTTTGCGAGGCCTATGCTAAAGGTATCAAAGTGACTGAGTACTGGTCGAAGCTCATATAAATTAAGAACCTAAAATCATGCACACGCAGATAAAAAAAGGTTTGTAATAGCCAGCCTTCAATGTGCTTTTGGTTTCAAAGCGTATACGTTAGTCAAAACTGAGAAGTTGCATTTAATTTCACTGGCAAACCCTTACCCTTCAAAACAGAAAAAGAACTTGCAATGGTACATACATATTTTCAGAAATATTGGTAATAATGACAGAAGAACATGACGTGGAAAAGCTTATCAAAAAGTAGCTTAATGTGCTTCTGAAATAACAAAAGCCCACGTGAAGTTTTTTGGACACTAAGACTGTACCCAACTCTAGGTAATGGATGGGCTGGATGTGGTGAATCCATTGTGTCTGTGCCACCAGAAACATTGTGACTTTCACTTTTTTTGTTGCCCGGTAGGGTCCTTTACCAATTGCAATTTAGAGTGCAAAGTTATTAATCAATAACAGTTGGTATTTAGGCCTTAGAATTAGTAGTGATTAAAGAATAAGACGCACAGAAAATGCTGAGTTCGAAAGGCGTTACCCTTTTCGGTATGGGCACGTTCAGAGCAATTTTTCTTTGCACTTCTTTACTGTCCTTTATTCCGTGTTTGTTGCTGTTGTTTACTTTTGTGACGAATAAATGTATTTCTATTCTATTCTATTCTTGAATAGCAGGCTTAAAAAGGTTTTAATAAAAAAAAATGACAATTTGCAGGCATCATCAGGCAGGTGTATAACTAAACAATGACTTGAACAGAGCTTGATGTAGGTAACTTACTTCACTTTTTGTGGAGAAATCATCATGAATACATTCTGTCTGGGGAACGGATGGTTATGTCGAACTCAAAACGACTTCAACCCTACAGTTCCGATCGCTACCCTACACCTGCAAATCTATCATCCATACTTATATCTAAACGATACCTATTATAAATTAAAATTACAAAAATATATTAAATTTATTTAAGCGACTCTGTTAAAAATGCCTTGCAGTTTTAAAGAACAAGTTGGTATCATAACTTTTAGTAAATAATTAAACATAAGTACAGTTACCGACAAAATTTATCGCTTGACAACTATAATTATTATATAGAACATTTTAATAATGTTCTAGACCCATTATTAAATCACATGTGCATGTTGTTGCAGCACATACATACGTTTACACATTAGTGTACAGGATATGTAATGGAGTAACAATTTAAGTACAATTACTTAAGCATTAGTTAACTAGATTATTTTTACAAATACAAAGCTACCTAATGGTATATTTGTGCATTCAAATTACTAATTTAAAAGGTAGAAATAGAAACACACCTTTATATAAAAATGAGAGTCTTCAACATGTGTGAATTCGTTTTCACTTTCGGTAGAGCTTTTAAAATTGGGAAAAATATTTAAGCAGCTTTAGCAATGTATCTGTTTATTTTAATATTGCTTCGTAAAGATTAATGAACCTTTAATTAATTAATAAGTCAAGTATGTCTTCTAAATTAAAGTCATAATATGTCTTTATTCGATTCCTGGTAGGTCCAAATATCGAATATAAGGTCTTTGTTAAACAAAACTTGATCTGGCAAGACAAATTACTTATTAAATACACAGTAATTTCAAAACCATGATTAAGGTAATATGATCAGCAAAATTAATCCAAATATGAAACAGCTAAATAAAAATACAAAAAAGCAAATCTTAAAATCAAAAGTTTCCTCAAACAAAAACGCGACGGAGACGTTCAACAGAATCGAAAACAGACAAAATCTTCTAATAAACACAAATCAGCTGTTAAAGCTCACGATTCTTATTAGATTTTGTTGGTCTGTCAGATTTCTACTGTTTACTTTACGGGAATGATTTTTATATGCATCGATTTGGCTTCAATAGAGCTCTTCGAGTACTCACCACCAAGAGTCGGTGATGGGCGCGAGCAGCAGCAAGCAGGCGGCGATGACAACAGGCCGCATCGCTGGACGGACATCACTGCCCCAACACCTCGGCTGCAACCATGTCTCGTCACCCGAAAAACACCCAAAAAACCTCTTTACTCCGAAACTCGCCCCATTTCTATTCTCTAAACGACTCGATTTGTTTTTATGTTATTTTTTGTGTAGAGAACGAAATGCTCGCTCGATTTTTCTAAACAGTTCCGAAATTTCGCGGCGTGTCGTGCGTGGATCCCTGTCGGCGGGAGATCGCGGCGCGGACTGACGCTCACCTGAGCTCACCCCGCCGCACGCGCACACACAAACGATTTTCGCGCTATTTTGGCTAAGATTTTAGCAGATTAGGCTTCGCGTGATTAGAGATATGAAGGTGGGGATATGAATTTGTTATATTAACGATGCGTGTGGGCGAGCCACTAAATTATCTCTTTTGCTGCATTAATTAAATTATAAACCTCTTAATAATCCAGTTTTACAGCTATTAATGCAGCCAATGTTGGTTTAATGGCTTCATAAATAGATTTTACAGTTGCATTCATAGATAAAATTAATTTAAAAACGAAGTGCATATTTTTCACAGCGGTGCACAGCTGTTTAACTTTCCATAGGGCAGCACTAATACGAACCAGACATTGCCTGTTTCCGAGTGATGGACAGTGAGAAGCGTTCGAAACACATTCTATAATTAGAATACACGTGCGAAACTCTAATTGTGTTAAACAAACAATCTCGTGTACCTACACCTGGCTGTTCTGTGCGTCTTCTTGATATGACATTAATAAAATGTAACTAATTTTATTTACGTGACATACATTCTGTGTGACACGGAAAATGGAATGTAAACTGGTATAATAAAGTATATTATGATGGTATAATAACACCATATATTAATACATAGTTTGATATGTTGCCTTATGTGGATAATAGACTACGTTTGTATTCAAGCGAAGCTTTAAAGTTTCGCCAGCGTATGACGTCATGAGTAGTAGATCATCGAAAAGTTTACTCTAGAAAAACAATCGACGCGCAATTTGCGCTTTTATTACTCCATTAAAGTAAGAAGCGCACCTAATTATAAACAATTGTGTATTTATTACGGTGCTCACATTTCACGTACTGGCGTTTTATTGACTTTACGATTTTTAAAGTGGTTTTCACCGAGATTGTAGCATTAAACGACTTATAAGTTGTAGGTCGTGGGTTCGAGCCCAGGCAGGCGCTTTACTTTGTGTAAATTATTTCATCACCACTGCTCTCAAAACGGTGAAGGAAAACCTCGTGAGGAAACCGGCATGTCCTAGAACCAAAAATTCGAAGACATGTGACATCCTCCAACCCGCACTGGGCCTCCTCTCACAGCGAGGAGGCCTGTGTCCCAGCAGTGGAAACATTAATTGGCTGATGATGTGATGTGATGTGATATGTAGCATTAAAAAGCTGTACAACGTTGTTTTTTATATAATTGTCATTATAATAAGTATTTAAGCATTTTAATAAGTATTTAAGTTTGCGCACCTTTTGTGTTGAAAACGATTTTATGATAAAATGGGCACTCTCTAAGGCTCTAAAACAAAAGGGTGCTCAACCTTTACCAGTAAATTTAGTACACATTGTTCGAAAGTATAGATACTTTATGTCAGACAATGTTAGTTGTCTCGTAACCCCTATAATTATCTACAATCCACAATATAAATATCGTTTCTCTAGAATATCATAAACTTAATCGGTTTCTGGGAACCGGCTGCAGATCTTCACAAAAGAAAATTAAACAAAGTGAATATCAAAGCTAGAAACCGTAAGAATATCCATCGCAAAACGAATATATCCTGTAGCAAAATGGTGTCAAACAAAAATGCAATGGCTTACTTTGAAGTTCGGTTAGGTACTTACAATGGCGTTTTGTGGAATTATTCTTTTGAAGTGTAGTTTTAAAGTAAACACTTCTATGCTAATACACTTTGTTTGGGTAGCTAATTGCTTATAATATTCGCTTCCGTTTTTCAACATTGGAAACCATTGCTCAACTTTTTGGGAACTGTGGGCGAGTTTACAATTACGCGTTAACGTGAATGCAATTTGTATTGAAACTAGATAAGCGCCTTCTGGTGACAGTAAGGGAAAACCATTTATTTTATACAAACAGATATTTACGTTTACGTCAATGCGATAAGTCTAACCTGGCAATAAGGCCACTGGTTGTGAAGGCAAGTATAGTATAGTGCAGCTGACTAAATGAGTAGTGTTGATATTGCCTTAGGATGGGGACAGACTATTCACTTAAGACAGCTGCAGAAAGGCGTGATACGACAGCGGGATATGTCAACGCTTTTCCAGACCAATTTTTCTTTTTCTATTGCAACGATTTGTGGGACTGGTAACCTTAAAACATGGTGATCATTTGTGCAGAGGCTCATTAGTGGGTTCCAGTTTTTACCTTACTGGTACGGATCCCTAAGAAAAGTTTATTGCACTGGTGTATGCTTCTGCTTCTTCCACCACGCCATTTCCTGTTACTCGGGCTCGGCTTCCTTAGTCCGGAGGCTCCACCTGTTCCACTGATAAGCATCGTCTGTAGACAGAACGCACTTCCTCAAGTCTTTCTGACCACTTGTCATCCAAGATGTCAGAAGTTGAGTTGTCCTGTTGAATTTTTGTTGAGTAGACGAATTTGTTTTTTTTTTTCATATTTCAGAGTTGCTCCCACAGTTAAATTTGTAAATAAACTTTTTATTTCATTTTAACGAATCACGGGGCACAGTTCTCAACTGGCTGAAGATGTCAAGGCGTGTATACCGTTATCGTTATGTGCCTTTAGCTCGTAAGAAGGGAAACTTGAAAGGGCGGTAAAATCTAAACGTTCCTGCAAAAGAGGAGTTTTGTTACCAGTGTCTTTGTAACTTAAAATATTTATGTGCTTTACGGATGAGGTATAATATTCTGCCACTAGTAAATTTTCCTCACTTTATGCAATGTTCACTTAGGTGAAGTGAACATGAAGTGAGCTGTCAATTTAGAAGACAAAATTGTTTAAGGGCCTTCCACCGCTTTAGTGCCGTAAAACGGTTACTTTCTAAAGCATACTCCGTAGTAACAGCGAGGTTAAACAAAAATTTATTCATGTACATAATTGTAAAACATGTTTTTTTCATGTAACTAATAGTTTCGCTTTAAAAAAAATATTAACAACACGATATTTCTTTGCTACTAAAATCTTTTCACACAGTAAAAATGATGGCTAGAATTTCTTCATAACTGAAATAGTATATGTAAATCAAAGAATACTTTGCAAACAAAACTGTCCAAAAAGAGATTTAATATTGATATTCTGGCTCCGAGCGGGCGCACGGTCAGCTGCGGTAGCATTTAGGAATATATAAGCCTTCAGTCTAAGTTCTTAGAAATTATCCGATAAATACAAAAAATAAAAAAAAAACGCATAAGTAAAAGATACCTAGGTCTAAGCTTTATTAAATCTGTTTACACGTTTCCACGATTTTTTACTTGAAAGATTGAATAGAATACCGCGCTGCACAAACATCTTAAAAAACTCTGATCTATTTCGTTACAAAACAAGGTTTCTTTCCAGTTACCACCGCACCACAAACCAACATAACTAAAATATTACAAGACCACAAACTGTCATATTCGTCTAGCAACTTAATACCTGTGCCCACAGACTACGAATATGCCAATTATGTAAATAGTGGCCAATTATCACAACCATACTTGTGGCCAACAGTAGGCGTATGCCCCCTACATGTGGCTCTCAAACTTTTTTCAATTGACACCTTTTTGCCTCATAAATATTTACCATGTCTATCAGCTTGGGTCAAAGTGATCAATATGTTTGTTATGTCAAATTGAATGTTTGATTAGCGATATTTGAAGTCGTGTGTGACTTGCTTTATTTGGGTTGTAACTGGTTTATGTTATTCTGTATTATTAGTGAGCAACTTTTGACAGACAATTCCAAAAATGTTACCGCTGCTTATTTCCGCAAACAACCGACTTAGTCTGATTCCAAATCTGTACTATTGAATCTAGAGTTAGGTACAGCACCAATGCACACCTGTTGGCACTTTAAGCTGATTCTTGTATAACCAAAGAACTTCGCAAGACCAAAAATAATAAAGAAAGAGGAAAATCTTTAATGATACCAGCTCGTTAAAATCCATTGTTGAACAGAGGGCTTTAGTCGCTAAAACGAACAATCAAAAACAAATTGTTATAATCAACAAACCTGGCAGACAGATTGATAATCTCAGATTTATGTATCAGACAAGAGGTACTTCATTCAATATACTCTCTCAATTAAAAACTTTTATCAGTTCAAAACCATAAACCAAATTGCAGTTTCACAAGCACGAAATTGCTCTACAGTGCATTAAAGTGATGCATTGCACTGTCGTCGAAATGAACGGGCCTTTCTCATACTTTCTCTTTTAACATGTTTCTCCCTGTTAACATGTTGAGTACCGCTGTTCTATAGCGTTAATAGCTATAGTAATTACTGTTGTTAGAAGCGTTTCGCTAATTCGCGTAATATTTTAGCAGCAACAAGCTTGGCTGTGGAGCAAAAAAGTCAGGTATTAACAAACTTGATTGAATATTGACTTGTTTGGGTTCCGTATTTTATTCTATTAGGATTTTTAAAAGAAATAATGTCATAAAAAGCATCAGCTAAAACAGGTAAAGTGCAAGTGTAATTGTGTAATTTTAGTGAATGGTGAAATAAAGATGTTAAGGTTTTATTTATTTATTTAATTAAATAAGGGAAACCAAAAACTTATTTGCAATTTCATTCTGGACTTAAACATTTACTAGATGGTTCTGTGCAAATATGTCAATTACAAGCACGCATATCTTTCATATATCAGGACTACGGAATAGTTATTTTTGATTATTATTTTAGTGTTTATTTATTTATTTTGTTTTGCTATCGACAATACGTCTTTATTATCAGTTATAAACCGTATCTATGTTGTTTAAGATTTAACGACATGTGTAAGCTTTAAAGTTTGAATTTCTCATACTTTTTCACGTTGTGAGTTAGTCGGTGTTTCAGAAGACTTTGCATCAATTTCGATTAAATGTCGCAGTTTCTAATGGTATTAACCATAAAAGGATAGCTAATCAGCTTGAAAACGAAAATTAATCTGTGTAATATATGTAATTACCCTTAGGGCGATTACGCACTACATTCGATCCGAGTCCGTGATTGAAGTTCCGAGTTCTGTTCTGAATTATGACAGATAGAGTTCGGATGCAGTGCGTAAGCTTCCCTACAAGAAGTACAATGGCTACTTCGGAACCGTAATTTCTCGGATTCGGATCGGATTTATTACATATTGTAAAAGTGATATTATCTAAAGATTATTCTTTAGTTGAAGATGGTAAACTGTTGTAATAAAATGTATCATTGCAGGAACCAAAAACCGCTGTTAAAATTTCCATTTAGAAAAATAACGGTGGCAACATACTACTACATTGATACTGATTCTCTGATCATAAGACTGCGAAATGGGAGTGTACTATATATACACCCCTCAATCTTTGATATACAGCAGTCATGCTATTTGTTTATTATTATTGGTAAACCAACCAACAGATAAATAATATACACACTGGTAAATGTTAAAATAGTTCTGTTCCTCGCTATAACAGTCCAATTTTTGCCCGCTGCTTTCAAAATTTCGTCGAGCCATCTCTCTGCCAGTCTGCCTCTGATTCTATTGCCTACATGTCCATTCCACGGAGTAATCTTCTTGGCCCGTCTGTCTTCGTTCATATACGTGCAATATGGCCGCTCCGTTTGAAATTCGTTTCGTTTAGAATGCTCCGTTTCATGGCTCCTTGTGTTGTTAATATATTGTATCTGGTTTGTTTATTGAAAATCCATGTTTGGGATGCATAGGTGAGATAAGGTAAGATACAAGAGTCCAATACAATTTTCTTGAGCTTCATTGAAATATTTGACTTTAAAATTTCTTTCATGCTCCAAAATTTATTCCTGGCCATGTTTACACGCCTCAGTAACTCATTTTCGTGTCTAGACTTTTTAAATGACACTTGTTTGCCTGAAATTTGTACTCTTGGACATATTCCTGTAAGACACTGTTAATGTGTATTGTTGTCTTTATGCTGTTTGTTATAACTTTAGTTTTTTTGTGTTTATTCTAAACAAATTTCAAAGTTGAAATAATTAATTTCATTTATCGTTGACTCTAATTTGTAATTCTGTTTTTCAAAAAGTATTATTAGGAATAGAGTTCAAAAAAAATATAAGCTTAATCCGTTTACGGAACCCTAAAAACCGGGGGCTAAAAGTAGGTCTGCAATCAGCCACTAAATGCTGTAATTTTATGTACCTACCGCTGTACTTTTCAATTACTTGCAAAGTATACAATTTTATACATTGACAAGACACTTGTGACATTTATTTGTTACCAATAGATTATATCTCCGCTTTACAAATGCGCGAGATACCGGACATTATTGAAATACGTTTTAAATATAAGCAAGTTAAGTAAATCAATTTTATTTAATCACAGTCAGGTTACTGTTATATCGTTCCACAGGTGGGTAAATGCCTCTCGCCATGACTTCCAGGTATTTCGATCCAGGGGAAATATGGACCACAGATCATTTGTTCTATCTAGCTCTGCCACGACGTCTACTTTAGTTAGGAACTTTATCATCGTCCTGCCTTTTTTTACCCGACTGCCGAAGGAGGGCAATGTGTTTATCAGTCGTATAATATATGTAATGTATATATGTTTGTTCCTGTGTGTCGTTCTAGAGAGCAAACGCGTTTGCCGATTTTGATGAATCTTACGTAAATCGATTCGTCTTCACCGTGCGAGTGTCATTGGCTACATTAAAATTGGAAAATAGATGAATTCGCGGATTTTGGGCGCCATATTATGGAGGCCCTATATTTTTTTCTTCCAACCCCAACGTGTGGAGTATCAAAATAATCAAAATAAAGGGTTTTAAGAAGTCATTATAAAAATAAATTACAATTATATGTTTAAATGTTCCTAATTCGAAAAAAAAAAGGTTAACTAAAAAGTTATAAATAATGAAAATTAATTCACTTAAAAAATCAAAAAGCCGACTGTTTAAGAAGCGAACTAAAAAGACGTAAACAAGAAGAAAAACATGCTGTGCAGTCGGAGGATACATCTGGTTTTGGTCAGCCAGCTCGAGTATATATTTGAATTAACTTTTTTTTTCATGTTTTCTTCATCCATACCGTCCGATTAACCGTCGCGCTATCACTAACTCCATTTTCTTTCATATATCCTCACACAGTCCATCCATCTTTTCTTTGGTCTTCGTCTCCCACTACAGCCATAGTTAGTAAGTACCTTAATATCTGTTATTATTATTGAGCTCCTAACTCCTGTTTTGAATAATTTTGGTCTATGTGCATTGTAAATAATTAATATCTTATGTTGTAATTAAATCATTACTGAAGAAAGAGTAGTTGCAATTAATTAATTAATATTAGATAACTAGTCCTATCAGGTTTACTGTTAAATCATGTAGTAGCTACTGTATTAACAAAACAAAGTAATTGCACCGAAATCCTAAAAGTTAACAACATTCTTTTGAAAACCCGGATGTACAAAAATACACTACACTAAGCTATCACATATACTGTCTATTTTCTTTGCTCCATCCAATACACCTTTTTGTCCAATAATACTAGCTTATGCATTGATCCTATAACCACAAACAAAAACCTATTCTTAAGGGGTCTGCCTACTACACCGTATCATACCATGACCGTGCTATGAAATGTATGTATCATACCCGTGCATACGGGTTAGTGTTAAAAATTGGCGGCAAGAATATTTTGTCGGTGCCAATATATTCCTTGGTTTTTTGAAAGAAATAAAAAGTTTTTTTATCGTTAATAGGTTCGCGTTTGACCACTATCTCACCTGCTTTTATTAGCTTGGTATGTATGTATCTATGTAACAGAATCTTTGTACGTGATTTTCACGCCCCGCAAAACGTCGGATTAATTTGAAACTTTGCACACTTATCAAGGACCGATGACAATGCAATAATTTAAATGGTTTGTCTCATTATCCTTACCAGGATCTTCAGGATTAGAGATAGGACTAAAAAAAAATGGTTTAAAACACCTAAAAAACACGGTTTAATAGAAAATAATTTTCAATTAATAACAGTGTGATAAATAAAAATAAAAATTGTAAAAAGCGTGGGTGCTTTTTAAGATATTTTCAAAATGACAACTTTTACCAATATCTGTCAGTAAAATGTTATATCAATTGACATCAAGAAGCGCTTTTTTACAATAATTTGCTTTTTTTGTTTATCATACAGTTTTTTTTAGTATAAAAACTTGTTTGTATTGAATAGTATGAGACTATGCCCTAGGCGACCACTAAAAATCAGCACTATGGGTTCCCCATGGCACAGCATCACGCTGCGCGCTTTGTGTCACAGTCACGACATGCATCTGTGTAGATTCTGTTCGCTCCTTTTCGTTACTTTTTCTTTACTCACATAATTTTAAATACTTGTAACACTATCAGTTTATATATTGGCATGCCAGTTTTCCTCCTCCTTCGGTTAAAAAAAGTTTTAATTAAACAAGCTTTTATATAAAAAAATACATTGTCACGACAAACAAACGTATGTGCAAAATTTCAGCTCAATCGGATACTGTTAAGTGGGTAAAATTTAACTTACAAGATTTGATTACAGACACTGGGATAGAGGAAATGTAAATGAATGCTTGTAAAAATCTTTTTTACCAGACACGTTCCTAGCATGATTAAGGTATACGGTGTCATGGGCAGACTTCTTTATAATTCAGTAAAAACACACAGCATAGTTCCTAAGGCCGCAAACACACGGGCGTATCGCTACGGTATTCACACAACAAGGCCCACTCGTCACGGCATAGACTAGCCCTCTCGAAACACAAACACGTCAAGTGTGTACTCGACTTAAAACGATTCCGATGTCCCTTCAGTAGACCAACTAGACGTATAATTGCCTGGAGTTAGAATAAGCCCTTGTTTGGTTTTCGAATTGTTTGATTGTACTCCCACGGATACAGATATACTTATTTATATACCGTGATTTTTTATTTCGTAGACTAAACTGACAGCTGCCAATGACCTTATTTTTTTTAAATGTTGCAAGCGCGGAGCATAGTGTTGTAGGTAAGGCTCAATCATAAGTGATTCATCGAATCGATGAGACATCGTTTCTCAATTTAGCTTTACTAATTGGTGTAAATATATATGTTTTATGTATAATAATCGTAATATATTTAAATATAACAGTATTCAAACACATAGTACACTTTTATTGTGTTAAATATGAAATCAACAATATAATTAAATGCGATCGATAAAATGAAGTCTGACATAAATTAGTAGAAACTTCTTTTGTTGAGTCGTGTGTTGAGTCAGGTGTTGAGACGGGTGTTGAGTCGGGTATTGGGTCGGGCATATGGTCGGGTGATGAGTCGGGTATTAAGTCGGATGTTGTATCGTTTGTTGAGTCGCGTGTTGAGTCTGGTGTTGAGTCGGGCGTTGAGTCGGGTTTTGAGGCGGGGATTGAGACGGGTTTTGAACCGGCTGTTGCGTCGGGTGTTGAGTCGGGTATTGTGTCGTGTGTTGAGTCGTGTGTTGAGTCGGGTGTTGAGTCAGGTATTGAGCCGGGTTTAGAGTCGGATGTTTGGTCAAGTGTTGAGTCTGGTATACAGTCGGGTATGAGCCGAATATTGCGTCAGGTATTGAGTCAGATGTAGATACAGTTAATAGTTAGTAGAAGAGTTAGAATCACAGTTAGAAGAGTTAGAATCAAAGTTAGACGAGTTAAAATAAAAAAAAATGATAGCGGGTTTGATATATATAGACAGTGAGTTTCCTATTATATAGAGTAGTTCACTAGAGTTAGAGATATATAAATATGGATAATGAGTTTGATATTCCTTTAGAGTTATATATACCTCCTGTAGATAGTTTTATATACAGATTATGACATACAGAGTTAGATATTAGGGATATAGATAATGAAATACCAAATATCGAAATATGACCAAATTTCGGATGTTACGGTTTTAATGACCAGAGACTAGATATTGGTTTAACTCTTAAGACTGTTTTACACAGCTATGTAATGATGACCTTCGTTATGTTGAACTTTGGTTAATAAGATCTTTAGGAAATGGGGATAGTTTCGTGATTAGTAAAATAAATAATAAATACCACTTTGGTGTCTTCTCATCAGCACTAAATATGACTGAAATTTCAAAGCATCTGGTAGATCATTTTGATTATGACTGAAGGTGATCACGATGTCTTGCAAATAGCTTTGTATGTATTATACCTGATTGTAAATTGACTGGTACATTTTATAAAAAAATAACATTAATAAAGGACAAAACAGTAACAGTAACAGAAAAATTGTCAGAAGTCTTCTGTCACTTTTATTTTCTGGTCTCATGAGGCACTGCTGTGCTGTGATCCAAGCTCTAAAGTAAATTTTATAATTGGAGACCGTTCTCCACAGTTGTGGCAAATGCAAAATGAAATCTTGGCTTGATTTAAAAAAAACCTCACAAAGAGGACAAGCTTGCTCTAATGAATATAGTAATCGTTAGTTTCGAGATTGGTATAAATTGGATTGTTACAAACTTACACTTGACATTTTGTACTGGTAGAATCTGAATTGTAATTGACATTGTATTTTCACCTTCGACATTTGTATTAGTGGAATATGAATTGAATTATATTTTTACTCTTGACATTTGTATTGGAAGAATCAAAATAAAATGGTAGAATCTGAATTGAATTAACATTATAGTTTTACTCTTGGCATTTGTGTGACATAATATTTTTACTCTTGACATTCGTATTGGTGGAATCCAAATTGAATAGATTTTATTTAGTATTTCTCTTTTCTTATTTTTATTGAGATAATTGAATACTATAACATTAATACCTACTTGAGATAGTAACGTAGTTGATTAATTTAAGTTGATTGTTTTGTAATCAACTTAAATTAATCAAGTAATTGTTTTCGGAGTTATGGTGTATAAAATTTCAATACAGTGTAACAATTATTTGGAAATAAATTAATTAAGTGAATATTCAGGGCATTTAAAAGATATCAGGTCTCTCAAGTATAATCTGAAAAGCTTTGTAAAATTTATGTTCTATGTATGCAGATTGATGAGCAGTGGTGGCCCAGTGGTATCGGCCGTGACTTACAAGTTGTAGGTCGTGGGTTCGAACCCAGGCAGGCGCTTTACTTTGTGTAAATTATTTCATCACCACTGCTCACAAAACGGTGAAGGAAAACATCGTGAGGAAACCGGCATGTCCTAGAACCAAAAATTCGAAGACATGTGACATCCACCAACCCGCACTGGGCCCGCGTGGTGGATTACGGCCCATTCCCTCTCACAGAGAGGAGGCCTGTGTCCCAGCAGTGGGAACATTAATAGGCTGATGATGTGTGATGTGATGTGTATGCAGATTATAATAATGTTGTTTTTCGTTTTTTATTGTTGTACGAGGTCTTGTAATTTTTGTGTGTGCGGGCAATAATTAATTTGATATTTTTACGCTTGCAAAAAACTGCTTCTTGTCAGGTTGGTAAGCGATAAGTTTGCACTTCTCGTTGCCCGTTCATTCCAAGGTTCTTAATAATGTGGCTCATGCCATCAAAGTCAGTATATCTTTGATCAAGGCATGATAAATAACTATAAGGGTAAGTGCTGCTCTATAAACTGTATTCCATAGACTGTGTTTATAAGCTGTGTTTTATGTAACTGTGTATTTGATATGAGAATACACTGGGTGGGTAAACCCTTTTTATTTACATCGCTATCCCCACTGAAATACCCACACAAGGTTTTAGTCTTTGAAATACAGATGGGATATATATTGAATCGCGTCGAACCATCAGGAAGGTTACTTAATCGGTATGAAATTATGTCATTGATGTTTAATGCAATTCTCAGGTCTCAAGTTGGTTTTATAGAACCTATAATTTCTCCTGTATTCCCTGTGCTGTGTGTGTGTGTGTTCCTGTGTGAGCGTGTGTGTTCGTGTGTGTTTGTTTATGTGTGAGTCCTGTACAACTGTGTGGGCTTCGATAAACTTGATCTTTTTACTTTATTAGACAAAAAGGACATAACAATAAAAGATAGCGTCCCGTTACCATAGAATGCAGTTATAATTGCGAACTTTAACTATCTACTTAGTTCAAGAATTAATAGACTTGACAACTCAATAAAATGCGAGTAAAATATCAATAAAACGTCTATTTGTGGAACTCAGTGAAAATTAATACAAATTACGACTGCATAATACTGTTTTAGAAGTTTAATCGTATGTTTTAAAATACTATAAAATCATGATTAATATGATTGGACAAGTTTTGGATTAGATCAACAGGAAAAAGTAGGTACTTCCTGAAATCAAATCTGCAGAAGAGTCATAAAGCTCTAGCCATGCACCTTATCTTTTGTCTTCGACACACTGTGCCGACTTAAAAGTATAAATGTATATTATAATGTATATTATTATTAATTCGATCGCCGATCAGCCGAAAAACGTCCTCTACTGGCCATAGGCCTTCCCCAAGCGACGCCACATTGACCGGTCCCATGCGTCTCGCATCCAGCGGATCTCCGCAACTTTCACCATGCCATCGGTCCACCTTGTGGGAGGCCTTCCAACGCAACGTCTTCCGGTTCGCGGTCGCCAATCCAGATCCTTTCTGCCCCATCGGCCATCCGTTCTGCGAGCAATGTGCCCTGTCCACTGCCACTTCAGTTTGGTAATTCTTCGGGCTATGTCGGTTACCCTGGTTCTCTTGCGGATTCATTCGCATATAAAATTTAATTATTTAAAATGTCGTACTAGTATACAAATAATCTTTATTGACATAGTTTTTTACAGCAGTTATATCCGTTCGAAATAGAAAATAAATATGAGTTGAAACAAATACCAGTAATATTAATTGTGTTAATATAATCCTATCAATATTATCCTGTGATTGCTTAGTTCCCAATCAGACCTGGAGGTGATGTCTGAGTTGAGTATCTGAAGTAACAATCAGACCTGGGGGGTGACCATAAGCTCTTAGAGTAAGGTTATTTTGATATCGCGTAAGTGACAGATGTATACAAGTCATATAAATCTGTCCCTTACACACACTCAAAATAACCTTACTCTAAGAGCTTATGGTCACCCCCCTGGAGGCGATTTCTGAGTTGAGTATCTGAAGTTAAGAACGTGTCAATCCCTACTTTAGTGGGCAATCTTGACAGATTTTCAGGTTAAATAGTATAGTTAGAAATCAGAGGCTTGTATTTTATATCCGACTAGCTTTCCCACGCGGCTTCGCTCCCGTCAACTGGCTACCTGCCTACACATCTACCCTACCTACCTACCATACATACATGATTGTTGCGTAACTTAAACCGTTTACGCAGCGCACGCAACGGAAACTCTCAAAAAAAGAATAATTTTGCCCGTTTTTGCAACATTTTTCATTTATACTCCGCTCCTATTGGTCGTAGCGTGATGTTATATAGCCTATAACCTTCCTCGATAAATGGATTATCCAACACAAAAAGAATTTTTAAATTCCAACCAGTAGTTCCTGAGATTAGCGCGTTCAAAAAACAAACAAACATACTCTTCAGCTTTATAATATTAGTATAGATAAGTATATTGAAAAATGTATTGACATATATACAATTGAATATTCTAAAATAAAAACAATCCTATATACAAATACAAAAGGGAGACGGAAAAGAGCACATTGTGCATCAAAAAATTCGTTCACATCGATGTCAATGGGAAAGATAATAAGATGTCGAAGTATATTAAGATAATAATATCAATAACGAACCATGAGGGACTCGTGGGTAAAAAATAACTACGTACGGTTCGATTAAATGGGATACACGGATAATCTTTTCCGCATTTAGACTCCATATGGTCCGTTGTGCGTGCAGACCTCCGCTCTGTAAGAGGGAATGGGCTGTAATCCACCATGCGGGCTCAATGCGGTTTGGTGGATGTCACATGTCATCGAATTTTTGGTTCTGGGACATGCTGGTTTCCTCAAGAGGTTTTCCTTCATATTTATACTTCACCAGTTTCTAACAAACCAGTTAGTCGCAGCCGTTAGCATGCCACCACTGCTCTTCAATCAAATGGGACGTGGAGGTCAGCTCGCAGTCGCTCCATGGAAAAGTACCTCTGGATACCATTTCATCCAGTTAAACTTGACACAAAATAGATAAGGAAAAGCTTGGTAGATGAAGATTAACTAGCCAGTAGTATCAGCAAAAAGATTACCTGTGATTCAGCATAAGAGTTGGTGAATAAAAATATTATAATGCCTTCCGAATTTTTTGGGTATTGTTGTAAGTAATATCAACCCGCATTGGGCCCGCGTGGTCGATTACGGCCCATTCTCTCTCAATGAGAGGAGGCCCGTGTCCCAGTAGTGGAAATATTAAAAATGCTGATGATGATGATGATGAATAAATTATTTTGATGACAGAATGATGTTTAATTTGGAATGATTTTCATTATTAAGTATTTTTCCTTTTTGTTTATTGTTTTTCTGGCAAAGAATGAGAATATTAACATTTAAATTATTTTATTAAACTGAACAATTTTGCATGCCGTAAGATAAAATATACCGGGACTGTTTACAAAAATAACCATATTATGTGTATGAAAGACACAAAACATACATACACACACTCAACACACAAGACACATACGTACATTATTGGCAATAAATGATTCTGATTCTGATCCTGAAGGCGCCTCAATCAGGAGAAAAAACGGATTTCCTATGTAAATTATCTTTAAGATATTCTACACCAAAGGAGACCAAATTGCAGCAATTACACCAATGGAGCACAATCTTATAGTAAACTCACTATAAGACCAGATTTCCTCACGATGTTTTCCTTCACCGTTGTCAGTAATGTCCAAGATAAACTTAGAAAGTACATATGAATTGAAAAAGTCACTTTAGTCTGTGTAGCATTTTTTCCAACTATATTGGGGTCAGCGGCTTCAAGTCTAACTGAATTCGAGTGTTTTACATGGAGCAACTGCCTATCTGATCTCCACAACCCATTAACTGGGTAACAAGATACAAAAAGGCAAGACTAGTGTCAGTTTTTTTTTGTCCGGTGATAAAATGCTATCTTATACTTCTCGAAATAAATGGCGGATATAGCACAACTTTATACCCTACTACTTATTTTTACAGACGATTAATAATCGGACTTAATTCGGCTGACGGGTCAGGTCATGTTTTTTTTAACAAATTGAAATCAATTTAGGTGGTCTCGCCACAGCCAAAAGAACGATTTAATGTTTTAGAATCTCAATTAAATACGACTCACTCAACGAGAGATATCTAACAAATCAATTAAGTAATGCAAAGAATTCATTCACCTTTAGTGCTGTGATTGGGCTGGTCGTATTTCGAGGAATGTCGATATCGACGTCCTGCTGACTAATGGTCTGCTAAAACTTCTTTTTTAGACCAAATTCAGTAACCTAAAATATTTTTGCAAAATAATGTAACCGTGCAACTCATAGTGATGATAATATCTCAATAAAAATCCTTCCTTTGAATCAGGATAAACTTGAAAAAGGTTTTTATTCTATTGGAATATTGAATATACTTAATTATTATGCTGTTTTATAATGACCAAGTAAAGTTTTAATTTTAACATTTACATGGAAAAGAATAATAATAATAATTTTTAGTTTATTAACTTTTTTTGTAAACGAATTTGTAAAATTCAGTTAAAACCATGGACATCAGAAAACTGTAATGTTCATTCTATTGCGTTTATTCCTTATTTTCGCTTTTTTACCTTTTTGTCAGAAACCGGAATCCCTGTATACAAATGTAAAGTCAAATACGATGAAAATTCGAAACATAGCTTGTCTGAATAAGACATAGCTGAGTTTAGTTTAATGGCGTCTATTGTTATAGTTTGTATAAAAATATTTATATTCACCAAATTGAAACTTTGAATATTTTTACGCATTTAACAAACATTTCCGTAAAAAAAAAAAAAAATTGAATTGAATTGTAGATACTATAGCCTAAGAAGGAAGACTTAAAATCAAACATAACATATTATCAGCTTTATAAACTACAAACATTAAATAATACATCTTAAGACCCTCATGAAATATTAACAATCAATACATCATTCACTAAAGAAAATTAAATAAATCACCGATAGCAAAAACATCCACAAAAACAAGACAAGCGCATCACTAATGTTATCGCGTCATCGATTAAAACATTTTGATTAGCTTTCAACTTACGACCAATGTCATAAGATACGATCTAAACGAAACGTCTTAAACGCCATTACGAACATTCTACCAACTGTCTTTACAGTATTGGATGAGTTTTAGAAATTAAATTCCATACATTAGACGCTTAATATGGTACTAGTAACACAAAGCGACGGAGCCACCCCAGTCAAGTGACTGTGCAGGAATGTCGATAGTGATCAGAGATTATAATGTCGATATGTCTTGCAATAGCAGTCACTCGACATCCCTATTGAAGTCAGTTTGACGATAATTTTAATGAATTGTGACGTATAATGACGCATGGAAAGGATGTTGTGTTGATAGCGTAAAGGATAGGGTGTGGATAAGATATGTTAGTGGCTATTATTTGAAATGTGCAAGTTTTATGAGTTGGTTGGTAGGTTTTATAACGTCTGAAGGGTTCTGCTTTTCCATATATGGCTACTGCTTCTAAGACATCTGATTTTATTATGAAATCTGATTTACTATCAAATTCTTTTGATTCAGTGATACAAAAGAAGACAAGTGATAGTTATGCAACTTGAAGCAAATAGAGTCGCTAGACAATATGATATTCTGTCAGTGATGACGATGGTCTCAACGCCAAAATGTAAGGGATTGATAACGTGACATTTTGGTAGCTATTGGCATTCATTTTTAGTCCTGCCAAAATAGACACTCACCCTTTCATACATTCCAAAGAAACTGAACATTTACATAAACGTTATGGATACCATTACAATGAAATTGTAAACATTCGTCATCGATGCCATGTGTGCAATACATTTTATCCAAGGTCAAAGGACCCAAAAATAAGTATTTTTTCTTAATTCTCGGTGATTACGATATTACAGCAATTTGTGCTCAGAGCACCTTGTTAATTTGTGCACCAAAAATCTACATAATATTCACTAATGTTCATTAGTTTTCAAGATATGAGCCATATAATGGTATCCCTTACGTTGAAGAAGAAGAAGATGGTAACTATGTTCCAACCAGAAATATATGCCATAATAATCTGTGCTCAAGAGAATAAAGATAGAGGAACCAGAGGTAATCCATATATATTCTTAGTGACAGTCGCGCTGCAATCAAAGCCACGGCATCCTACAAAGTGGACTCCAGACTTATTCTGGATGCTATCCAGATCTTAAACAGGCTTGGGAAGCATAACAGGGTAGGACTGATGTGGGTCCATGAACCATCCAGAATCCATGGTAACGAAGTGCAGATGAACTGGCAAGAGAGGGCTCAGCAAATGATTTTGTGGGTCCAGAACCATGGGTAGGCATTTCGCCATGTCTCGTAAAAGCCAGGTTTAGGGAGTATGCAGATCACAGACAACGAACATCTTGGCTGTCTAACACCGGTCTTCAACACTCCAAGAAATTCCTGGGCTCTACGTTCAAAGCACGGGAATGCATTTGGAATATGAGCAGGGGGCAAATCCGCTACCTGCTTGGTGCCTTTACAGGGCACTTTGGAACAAACGCGAAGATGGGCCTAACCGCAATACCCATGTGCAGGTTGTGTAGAGAACATACGGAACGCATGGAGCATCTTCTGTCCACATGCGTTGCACTGGCTGGTAAGCCAATGAGTCTCCTAAGTGTTGGATATCCAAAACCAGAAGACTATAGGCTCATATCTCCTAGTCTCGTTGTAAAACTCATGAAAAGAGTTTTCAACGAGATTGGGGAGGAGTATGTTATCTAGGGGACCACAATAGATCCCAATGGGTCGAAGTGTCTGAGTTATTTCTCGGCCCCTCCTCAAGATAAGATAAGATAAGACCCCTTACGTTCATGTAAATTTTCAGCTTCTTTAGAATTTATGCAAGGGTGAATGTTTATTTTGACCGAACTAAAAATGAATGCCAATCGCGGTCACGTTAGTCCGAAAAATAGGGGTACTATTTTTCGGGTTAATTTAATCGGACTATTTTGACTTTTTTCCAATCGCTGTCGTGTTGATTTCGTTGATAAAATGTCACTTGTCTAGAGCCTCTAATGTGCTTATTAGAAAACGGATATGCTGAAAAAAAACAAACAAAGACAAAGGATTTTTGAAATAAATCGTCAAAGACAAACTAAACAGAATATTTTTAACAACATGCCAATAAACTTACAAGACCCTTCGTCAAAATCGTGTGAAAGCATCAACAAAAAGGGAACTACCCACAAGCACACACACGAAATCATAAAAGGCCCTTTATAATAAAATAAGAAGTAGCATTTTTCAACCTAATGACCATTAACGTCCGATGGTAAAGGTTTAAAAGTGAAAAACCTGAGTCAAATCAATTGTTCGCTGTGTTTCTACAGCAGATTGTGGAAATAATTAGTGCCCCTTGAAAAATATTCATTTACAACGCGTGATAAATATTTACGAGTTATTGTTCTTTGATGGAGGGAAAGAATATTGGTGATCTGATTTTATAAAATTCTAGTTTTTTTATTAAACTAGTGGCATTCCTTGCTAAAGTCTATCCTGAAAGCTACAATCTGGAAGTCTAAGGTCCAGTCTTTTGATCCGTGGTTAACACAACCAATCGTAAAATATACTAACCGATGGTTGTAAATTGCAGCAAAACACCCGATTTCTTCAGTTGTTAACCTCACATGGTCACATAAGTTGAAGAATTCATTATTCGGTAATTTGATAAACTAACAATTGACGAATTGACGCGTTTTATCGAAATTTGAATTCTTGAAAAATGCCTTTTTTATTAATTGTTAGCCTCACAAATGGTCAAAAAAGTTGAAGAGTTCATTATTTGATCATTTGTTAAACTAACAATTGACGAATTAACGAGTTTTTCAAAACTGGGCCAAATTAGCAGGACGTAGGTCACTTCTAGGCAAGCGTGCTCCATCGTCGACCACATTTTATTTGCTTACCATCAGATGAGAGAGTGGTCAAACACGAGTTTATCAATATAGCCTATTGGCATCAACTGGGCACAAATCCGGATAATTCCAGGCTGATATTGAGAAATTCTAGATGGAAAAACCCAATAACACATTTCTTGACCTAAGAATCGAATAGAGGTCCTGCTCTTGCTCTGCAGTAGACCATTAGACCAAGGGTCACCAATTACTTCCATTTAGGCACCCCTTTTTTTTTAATATGATATTACTGTCACGGTCCGTAAGGTTTAAAGCCACCAACTCCCCACCCCTGTAGATCGTCACTTTGTTAAAATTGAAATAATATAGACACAATATCATTTAAGATTTTGATGAGATGATTCGTCCACCGTCGAATCGACAGCAGCAACTACAAAGCGCGTAGTAAATTATTAAATTACGTACTTAAATACCTAACACAAGTTAATTATTGAACTATCCACACGAAATAGGTCGACGGCCCGGATTCGGGCCGCGGTCCGCCATTTGGTGATCTCTGCACTAGATCAACGAGACAGTTAATAAAAATAAAAAAACGATTCATTCAAACGCGAGAAAATCGCGGACAAACATACGAACTTACAGGTCAAACTGAGAGCCTCCTTTTGAAGTCGGTTAAAAACAACACCCAGTCATGTCCACACAAATCCAACAGCGTCCACAACACACTTTTAATAGCGGAGTAACAAACGTTAACAGTAATTTCTTAATAACATAACATAATATTTTATTAGCCCCAGTTCTCGGTGTAATGAGTTAGTTAATTAGTCGTATTTACAAGCCTTTATTTAAACAATAGCTCTGATACGTTGCCGCTAGTATGGGTGTTTGAACAGTATGGTAAGTGCCTATTGGGATTTCTCTAAAAACGGTGAAGAAAAACATTGCGAGGAAACCGGCATGTCCTAGAACCAAAAATTCGAAGACATGTGACATCCACCAACCTGCACTGGGCCCGCGTGGAGGATTACGACCCCATTCACTGAGAGAGGAGAGAGGAGGCCTGTGTCCTACCAGTGGGAACTTTGAAAGGTCGCTTATGACGATGATTGCAGAAATCCAATCGTCCACTCAATCTGCCTTTATTCTTTTTCTAAACTTTCCCGGGGACGGATTCTATTCTTACCGTATTCTTCTGAATAGGTTCGCCAATATTGTACACGGAGCGTTAGTCCTTCTCTGGAGGTCTTCAAGAGGAAGATTAAAGATCATTTCCTTCTGCAATGACTTAATATTAGTATAGCAGTCACAGCGGATCTTTGTGTCCGCGAACCATTGCGCAAGTAACAGTTTGTCATCGAGTATACTGCATAGAGTAAGCGAGATTAGACGATGCGACAAACGTAAGAGAGTGAAAGAGGCAGTTATACAATGCTATCTTCTACTTCAACATTGACACAAAAATAGCAATTGCGCAGGGTCTTGCAGACAACTTCAGAGACACAAAGATCCGCTGTGACTAATATATGTATGTATATACAGGTTGGGTAAAAAATCGAATATCAAACGAAACAGGGCGATAGTTCGGGCTTCCAGGAGCAAAAAAAAAACATACGATCATATGACCTACTGCAAAAAGCGCCAAATATCGCCACGATTTTTGGCCCACCCTGGATATGTATTATGTATGTAAGTATGTCTATCATCATCATCTGCCTAGCCTTTTCCCAATTATGTTGGGGTCAGCTTCCATTCTAACCGGATTCAACTGAGTATCAGTATTTAACATGGAGCGAGCCTGTCTGACCTCGACAATCCAGTTCCAGGGTAATATTTTACGCCTTGGCAAGACTGCGGTCAGATTTCAGCGTTTCTGACTACCGTAAGGAATGTAGTATGTAATAGTTCTAAAAATGACCAATAGAATAACTTGCTTGTATAATGAATGGTTACCCATCCACGGACCGACTTCGGCAAGCGTTGCTTCACCTTGAGGATCGACCCGTACGGCTGTTATAACTCAGCCATAAGTTCCTAATAGTCACAATAAAATCGTTACCTATCGAAAAAAACTTAAGGCCCGTACTCCGATTTAGTGCTGTAAAAAGGTTACTTTCTAAAGCATACTTCTTAGCAACGGCAAGGTAAAAGTTTTGAAAAAATAAATATTGTTAATAAAATGTTTACTGTTGATTCATGTACATTATTTGTGAAACATGGTTTTTTCGTATGACAATACCTTTGCTTTAAAAAAATAAAAACACGATATTTTTTCGCTTCTTTTGCATACTCCTCCAAAATGACATCGATGTTTAAAAAAAATTTACACAGAAATGGTGGTTAGAAAGTATTCTTAACCTACGTAGGAAATGTAAACCAAATAATATTTTGTAAAAAAAACTGTCCAAAAGGTGGAACAATTTTGATATTCTGGCACCGAGCGCGTGCACGGCCAGTACCGCCTAACATTTTAACATGTAACACCTTAAGCTTGTTAACATACGCCTTAAGCTTGGTTCTATGTTTTCACGCCTTTTAGACACTTGGTCAAAGAAATTGATTCAATTTCTATGATTAATAAAAATGTTGATCTTAATGAAAATCATCGAACTGACTAATCGTTTAATACGTTCGCTACCTACCTACTGCGAGGTAGGTAGCTTTTAATGTATCGGATGAGGTTGACTCATAATGCGATTTCACACTGAAAACGTTATTAAGGATGTCGGAAGTATCATAAAGTTATATTTATAGTATCGACATCTTTTAATCGATACATTTTTTGGATGGATATCGCTATTGGTGTACATTAAAAAAAATACATCGCGATATAATTTTTGAAGTGAAAATTTCTTAAGCCGCGTTGAATGCTTTTTGGTAGGGGCAAAATTTATGGTTTCGCGTCAGCGACATGCTAATGTGATGTGTGACCGAATAACTGTGCAAAACATACAAAAACACAGTCTTCTTCTTTTCGTGTGAGGATGTGACCACCTCTGGTGTCTTAGTTAATTAGCCGCCTCTGAGAACCCCACAGGCCTCTGACTTGGCTATTTCAGACTAACATTAAGTATATAAGTCCAGGTTTCCTCACGATGTTTTCCTTCACCGTTGCCTGTGATGTCTTAGATAAACTTAGAAAGTACATATGAATTTAAAAAAGTCACATTGGTACTTGCCCGGATTTGAACTCACGACCTCAAGCACGAGAGGCGAGGTCTTAGCCACTGGGCCACCACGACAGTTTTAAGTTTTCACTTCTGTGGACGGTCCCCATGACTGCCAAGACCCCAACACGTTTTTTATGTTGATACATCAAAATGTCGCCAAAAAATATCTGTATGTATATCGAATGAAAAATATCGATATTTTTCAACAAACCTAGCGTTCATAGGTACTGTAAAAGGGGGACGCAGCCAGGGGCTGAAAAAATACTATTCGACTTCTACGACGTATATTTATTCAAACGTGCCGCCCGTAGGTCGGCTCTCACAGAAGTGCCCGCTAAACAAAAAACTACACGCGTTCGATATATTTCTAAATATTCTGTATTCGATTTCCTTCCAAACTTAAAATAAATATAAGTCGCCAGCTTTAGGTGTCAGCGGCCGAACAGGTTGCTCGTCCTATGTGGAAAACCTCTACAGTACACTGCTTTAAACTGACGCTTTTGATATCCGATTGATTCTGAGTCATTGTCTGTTAGGAGTAATCATTCTAATCGATTTGTTCTCAGTAAACACACTCACCCGCAGAAGCACTTGGAATAAACAGACTACAACTGCTTTTGACTTCTAAAATTATTCCAAGTAATTTTTGGAAAGAGATAAAAAAATCTCATATAGTAATATTAGTAAAAGAAAGGAAACTGCCCTTTCGCAAAGTACATTTTTTTTCTTACAATAATAAAACTTTATTTTTAGAACAAAGGTGTAAATATGTACATACTTAAACACTAAACAAAAGTAAATTTTACAAAGTTATACTAAATCTAACTACTTACACTATATACAAAAGCAAGGCACACTCAGGCGTCGAAGTACTCCTCCACATCGTTGTCATCCGGGAACGTGCCCAGAAGACTGGCAGCATTGCCACGTTGAATGGCAATGCTGATTCTTTGCGCAAAGAAAGAGCCAGCCCTCTGGTCAACGTGCCTCTCTTTAACGTCTCGTTAAAGTGCGTTGGTATCCTAAATGTGGAAAGTTCACCAATAATACGGATGTTTGACTAAATAGAATGATAATTCTATTTAGTCCGTCAGTTAGATTATCTGATAATATTGGACACATATTTTTTGCTTTACCAAATCAATAAAAAATTACAATGTTAAAGCGCATCAAAGTTCAGGAATGGGAGCTTGTGACGTCACTAAGGCAGTATAAAGTGTACTAGCGGCGTGACGTCATACGATATTTTAACGCATTATATCGTCGTCACTTTATGTTTACGTGTCAAAACAAAAAAAAGACGTGTTCAGTATTTTTTATTAATCTACCTGATGGATAAAAAACTAATTTTCAGTAAACTACCCTACTGTCAGTCATTTTACAAAGACAGACTCTTGACAAAGAAATATATTCGTATCTTCTTCTTTTCGTTTCGACGTTGCGTTTAAGTAACTTCCTTGGACCCAATTGATAGCAACGTCTATAGCAGCGTCAAAAGCCCTGTACAGCGTCAGGAACCCGGTCATCTAGGCAGCAAGTGAATGAACAGTTGCGACACCCCAGCGAGTGGGACTGTCATAACAGGGGCACCACATTCGCATAAAAAGTCACCTAGATGAACATTTCAGTAGCGGATGGCAATCCCATACATTTGAACTTCTATATAATCATTATCACTGATAAAATATCACTTTATCTGAATACATCAACAATCACTTTATCCTAAGTTCTAGCAAACGCTACAGAAAATGGCGTCAATCTGTGACCTCGGTTCTTAACCACACCACATCTAAAACTAAAGTTTATTATGATAAGAGATTTTACTGGCTCCCATTATAATAAACAGTTTCCAATGTAAGCCGAATTATAAATGCACAAGCCAGAATTGATTCACAATATGGTAGTATAATGAACAACCAGCACCCAGTTGTTAACCATAATAAACTCATAACTTTGCAACCTTCGGAACTTCACCTCTCTGCCAAACTATTTATTCGCCACCCGACGATACCCGATATCTTATACTTTGCAAAAAACATAAAATAAGATCATAAAATCAGAAAATAAGATTATAAGTATTGCTTGGACAGAATGCCGCACAAACGTCCCCATACTCCAAGAACTCGGCATCAAAGAGCATCAGCAGTAGTACAGTCTCAAATACTGAAATTCTTTGGCCATGTCTCGAGGCGGAATAACGACTCCATTGAGCGCCTAGTGGTGCAGGGCAGAGTGGACGGTAACAGGCCACGCTGGAGATCACCGATGAGGTGGACTGATTAAATGAAGTCCGCCGTTGGTGGTCCTGTAAATGAGTTCACCAAACTTTCATGTAACCTAGCCAAATGGAGAGAGATCGTGCGGCGAATAACAACACTAGCGATTGGACAAAATTCATCGTGACCGCTCTTTCAAGAGCGAAACGAAGAAGAAGATCGCGCCCGAATACCCCAAAGGATAAGGCAGAGTGGTGCGTCTATATTGCACCCTCATTTCTCCATTTTTGTTGAATTCCCATGAATTGGGGGTGAGCCTTTAGCCATCAACCAGGCACAAGTCCAAACTCCGGGATGCTATTATGATATTCCAGACGGAGAAACACAATAAAGCTTTGCCCGGAGTAGACCCCTAAGCACGAAGTCCGTAGTTTTGGCCTTCGTTACGGGCGTTTCCTACTCCGTATCACATACAGACGCATGATTACATTCCATCCATTACTCTTTTCTGATTAATTTCGTTGCGGAATCCAAGACAGTTAAATTCATTCTCCGGGACTTCGTCGAGCTTCATTGCCTTGGCGCTTTTCTGCTGGTCGCCACTGTTCATTCTGGCTTTCAGGAGTTTCAGTGGTTTGGAAATAGTGCGGTGGGATTGTCCCAAAAAAAAGACGTATGACTCGTTCGACGCTCGAACTACGAATGAAAGACAACACAATTTAATACGGTCGGAGTAGGGTTCACTCCGAAGTTCCGGAGTACTTCGTTGACGGAGTTAGGGAGTAGCCCCCTGGACCTCATGTCTAGCATTAGCGTTTGCTAACCATTAAAAACGCATAACTCCGCAACCTTCAGACACATTAACTCACTGCCAAACTATTTATTCACCACCCGAAAAATATCTTAATCTTTGCAAAAAACATGGCGTTATTTTGGCCTCAAGTAAGTATAGGTTTGCTAATATACCTCCATTAAGGTGGGAACTGTATCGATGATGCAGCGATCGCATTCCAATGAAATTGGTAATCAGATAAGGATCTGGGTATACTGAATGACAATGAGCCCTTTGTTCTTTGGATGTGGCACTTGGGTCTTCGGAATGATGTGTGAAATGTGGTCAAGTGCCAAGATGGTAGTTAAATTGAGGTCGTCTTTTGTTTATTTTATTGAGGTTTGTTTTGATCCGACAAGGGTTTTGACGCGTTGGTTTAAAGCTGCAATAAAATGAGTGAGGCACGATATTGACATGATACGATTTCCTATTGATCTTTGAAGAGATGGGGTGTCTAACAATTTTATTAAACTCTTTCGATTTATGTTATGTACGAATTTGTTTAAAACCTGAAAGAGGCCAAAGACAACAAAAATATACTGAACATCTGATTTTGTTACTTTTTCTTGAGTTGAGTGAGAGCGAAACATTTTCTCTTTGATTGATATTAAATGTTAGGCCGATTGCTCATACTTTTTCATGGAATCAAACCCTTTGCCTTGCAGAATTCACTTACGTAATAAGGGTGCTGGAAAGGATGGCAGTAAAAAAATCAGGCTGTTTAATAGACGAGTATCATATCCAATTCCTCCTAACTTCTTGTAGAAGCTCAGTCAGAAAATGACGCGGTCCGCTTGATTAAAGGCCGCGCCGAGTAATTTGCATCCAAAATTAATTTATATAACATCATTCTGTGCCTTTCGATGCGCCTGCGATGCTACGCTGTTCGCTGGCAAGGTAGCAAATTAACTAAGATTTGCACGATAAATTAGGTCGTGAACATTGCACAGTTTTCCCTCATTATCCTTGCTAGCTGTAATATAATAATCTAGTCCCGAGACACACCCAGAGGCTCCAGACAAAGTTTAATTCTACCCGCGCCAAATGTCATATACTATTAGCAAAGGCGATGGTCGATATGGCCAAATATGAGGGTGAGGTCATGTGACATTTCGATAACGTTTGACATGCCCATTCATTTTTGTTGTTGGGTGTCACTCGACAAGTGACTTTCTATCATCGAAAGCGTGGCGATGGCGATTGTCAAAAAGACACAATTGTATGGGATTGACAAGCGATATCGAAAAATCACCTGATCAATCTATAACATTTTGCCATTTCATCGAATGCCACTTGTCTAGAGCCCCATAACTTTAATCCAATCGCTATCACGACGCTTTCCTTGACACTATGTCACTTATCTTGAGTCTCAGCCCAGCTCAACTGCCCCGTTGTTACAGTGGTCGCATAATAAAGAGTTTTAAGAGGTTTCAAAAATATATAATACTTACATGTTTAAACGTATATAATTCGAAAAGTTTTTTTATTTATAACTGTTTAGTTAACATTTTGTTAACTAAAAAGTTATAAATAAAAAAACTTTATTAAAATTATCAAAAACCCGACAGCTTAAGAAGCGAACTGAAAAGACGGAAACAAGAAGAAAATCATGCTGTGCAGTCGAAGGATACATTCGCTGCCTAAGCAGTCGGGTTTTTTGATGTTTTGTATATTTGTTTGTCCAACAGCACCCGTAGAGGAAGATGTCCGTATGAAGACAATTTTAGGAAGTGGACCAATAAACGGGCATAAAAATAGAATAGAAGAAATAGAAATAGGTACTACAATTAGGACTGGGAAGGAGAACTGCTGGCACAGGGAACTTCATGGTAAATGGTCTTTTCTCACCTTATAAGAGGAACAAAACTAGAAGAAAAGAAAAGAGTAGAATAAATTGAAGCGATAATGTTGATTTTGAAGTCGTAATAGTATTCCAGTATTTCCAGACAATCACTCGGTTTGAATCTGAAGCAATATTAGTCACAATTCCTTCTCTTAGAAGTGGTGAATAAGTTCATTACTGATCTACTCTTACGCCGATATACCACACATTTAGTATGGGGAGATAAAAATTAAAGTTTATTCCCGCACAATTTAGACTAATTGAATTCATTGATTTAGACATCAAAGCACTTCAGAGTCTTCAAACTGGTCTGAAATCTGTGTGATGCTTCTCTGTATCACTGTAGAGGTATGTTATAATTTCACAGACATGTTCTAGTAACGATGAGATCTAGCTCCATTTATTAATTTTATCACTTGACACCTCGTTCCCGTGCTACTTATCAGGTACTAAACCTACACGATTTACTTTCAAAATCACATAAATGTCAGCCTCAGTCGGAGTCTTCTGCTTTGTGTAAAGTGCATTGATAATAATCTGAGCCATTCTCAGGTGCAGAGCGAGATGAAAATAAGATTTTTAAACCGTGCGAGAGAGACGGGTGGTCTTGAATAGAAACATCAAAATTTTACAGCGTTTTTATTGCGCTCGCGCTGATCCGAGTGTTTACATGTAAGCGTCCGGTTCGCTTTCGGCGCTGGGCTGTAGGTGGCATGCTCTGAATATTGAGGTAAAACCACTTTTTTTTTCGATCAGCAATCTATACATGTTTGGAATAATTAGTTCAGAGTGAAGCGTTTATATTCGTGTGAAAAATTTAGAAAATTTTGTCTGAAAATGTAGATATCTTAATTAATGTTTGCAAATCTGTTAAATTGTAAGCACTAAACATGTTTTGTAACTACACAGAGGGTGGCCCCAACAACCATCAAACCGAGCCAAATGAAATCATTAAAACGAACAACAAAAGGGCAGATAAAATTAAAATCCAAATAAAGTTATGAATTTATCACTAAGCTGTCCTTTAATCCTATATAGTCACGTTAGAGGCAGATAAATTAAAATGTTAATGCCTGTAAAATATTGAGCAAACACGGTCCAGTCTTAAGGCGAGACGAATTCGGCATCCAGCCGAGGACAGTGTGAGAAAAGGTGGTACGGTTGGTAAAGGTTGTACGAACACTACGACCCAAGTGTCACAGTTTTTTTTCTTTTTCTTCTTTATTGGATGTACTTATGAGTTAAATATCTTTGAAGATAAAGTTGTCAAAAGCTACGGTAGGATTTCTCATGGCATTTTCATATTATAAGTTGAAATAATTATTTGGGTTTTGTAATTATAATGTTTTTTTAAATAATTCTTTCGTACATTATTGTAATTATAAAACCCTAAGGCCTACTTGCGCCAAAAACCTAATTCAAAGTTAATTGCTAACACGAAATTAAATTAAAATACTCGTATGTCATACATAAATATCATAAATAACACGGGGTTAGCTACTAACTCGGAGTTCTAAGATAGCCAAGAGTGGCGAGCTGGTCACACTATCATTAGTTTAATAAAGTTTTTTTTTCGTATTACTTCAGCAACTTTCATTTGATAATCACATCAAGGGGGTAGGTACAAAAAAAATAATTGATCTGTCATCTTTGAAAAACCGCCATATTGAATTTAGAAAATGGATGGCAATGGTTGGAATTTTCGGTAAAACGCGTTTATTCATCAATTGTTAGTCTTAAAAATGGTCAATTTATTTTTTATTTTTTTTATTTATAGGCTCGCGCTTGACCACTATCTCACCTGATGGTAAGCGATGATGTGGACAACTAACGAAACTATCCAAATTATTTAACAATCAGTGAGTCTAATAATGAGAAGAAAACACGTGTTGTACCATAATATTTAACCATTGGTTGAGTTAACTACGGATAAAAAAACTGGGCCTAAGTTACCTAACCGCGCATTGTGATCCGAACCAAACACTTTTGAAAAAATTACAGATCAAACAGTTTGTAAGTATTTTAAAATTCTGTCGCAGCATTTGACCCATACATACTACGGACGACATGCATACTGTGGCGACGCGACGCCTGGGGGAGGCCTATGTCCAGCAGTGGACGTCTTTCGGCTGATATCATGATGATGATGCTATGCAGGTTGAAACGGAATGTTGTGATCTTATTTTAAAACTGCTTTTGCCGATGTAAATGAACAACTTTATCCAAGGAAGTCAATACAAATTCTCAAAAAAAACTTTGTATGGCAAATCCAATTCTTTTTTTTGGCCTATGACTTCCTTGGGAAAAGTTGTTCATCTACATGGGATGAAGCAGTTTTTTAAAATACAATTATACCTTTCCATTACACCAACCTAACAAGGCAAGTTAATTAATGTTAATTTTATTTAACTTGTAACATTTATTATTTTATGTAGCATGCATTCAGTGCCAAATAAAATAATAATAATAAAATATCCCAGTAGGTATACACAATTATTGTTGATTGGCCAACGAAATCAAAATCGGTTCATCCTTTTTGAAGCTATGATGCCACAGACGGATACACAAATACACTAACACACAGGTACACACGTCAAACTTCGAACCAACCCTCTTTTTCCGTCGGGGGTTAAAAATATATTACTAAAAACTTGTGAAAAAAAACCGGCCAAGTGCGAGTCGGACTCACGCACGAAGGGTTCAATTCTCAATTTGCAATTCTGGTTCCGTAGCATAATCGCAAAAAACGGCAAAAAAACACGTTTGCTGTATGAGAGCCCCACTTAAATAATAATTTTATTCTGTTTTTAGTATTTTTTGTTAAACCGGACAAGAAATACATCATCTGTGAAAATTTCAACTGTCTAGCTATGACGGTTCATGAGATACAGCCTGGTGACAGACACACAGACGGACAGTGGAGGCTTATAAATAGGGTCCCGTTTTTACCCTTTTGGTATGGAACCCTAAAAAGCACGATTTTCCATAAACAAAGAGATGCGCGCACCAACACTTAGCTTGTTACTTACATGTTCAACTATTTCGCTTCCCAAGGCCGAGCACTGCTGGTGTAGTGGTATCATGCAAGATTCCCATTCTTGCGACCCGGTTCGATTCCCGGGCAGTGCAGAAACTTTTTGTGTTACGTTTTTTTCGAATCTCGTGCTTCCTCTGATTATTTTGAATTTTACTGGCATTTCTATAAAACAGTTGTACTATTCAATCTCTTTTTAGTTTTATATTTGTTACTAATATTATAAACCCGAATGTGAGTTTGTTACGCTTTATCAGCTGGACGTTTTTCGATTAATTTTAGGCATATGGATAGACCAAAACCTGAATTTTTCATCCTGGTAAAATTCTCTTGGGATAACAAAAACTTTTCACACAGGCAAATCCGCGGGCAGAGGCTAGTCATGATTGTAATAATTGTCCGTCACTGCTAACAGTTCCCTTCTTCGGTACCTAACTACTTAATATAAAAAAAATAATAATGTAATAATAATTAATAATAAACTAAGATTTTTTTTTATTTTTTTATTTTTTTTCAGCCTGGCCGAGCAAAGGCCTCCCCTTCTTCCTTCCAATCCTCTAATAATCTAAGAATATATGAATTTTATAATACTTTAATATAAAAATTGTAATGTAGTATTAATTTAAAAATAATATGTATTCCACTCTTTTCCGCGTACTTTACCAGAGGTATCAATAATTGTAATCAAATCGACTAATTATCACAGTTTTGTTGGGAGACCTGGTAATCTGTGTAACAGGATTTCCTATGCAGGTGCCAGTCTCCCACAAAGGATTTACCAAGGAATATTGCACCATTATGTAATAGTTTATAAGAAACCTTTGTGGAAGAGAGATAAATATATATTTTTATTTTGTCTATTTAAATTTTAAGCAAAAAACTCTAAAATTATTTTCCACATTTGTATCTTAAGCCACCTAGCTTTTAATTCACAAAAAATCTCTAAAATACCGATCATTCCTTATCGCTCGGATGCGGTAGGTTGACATGGGAATCGCCTTCGTGCGAGCGCTAAAATTCTCATGCGAAAATATGCCTGTAAGCATTTCATGGGAATGAAGCGAATTAAGTGTATCCCCATGATATTTCATCATGGTATTTCTGACTCATTGATGAAATCGCCACTATAGTTAGACGGAAATGAGTCAAAATGATTGACAGCGTCTCGATTTGTGCTCCAATTTTAATTTCTTGGAATTTCATTTTTTGCGCGTCTGTGTAGGTGTGAATCGGTCTGTATAATGTTCAATAGAATTTATATTATTAAGTGTTTTTGCCTGTCAACATCAAATCATTTTGTCGACTGCTGTACATGGACCTCCTTATTGGTAGAACGGATAGTTAGATACAGCATATTGTATTCGCCGCAAATGAGGTGCTATTCAGTGCAAAGATACACGAACGTAAGAAAGGCCTGAATATTTAGTCTTATTGAAAGAAAATTCGGCACTCAATCGACTGTTGCTATGACAACCGAAAATATCCTCGATGAATGTCTATAATTCTCAATTTGATTGAGTCAAGTGGAGAAAATGATATTGGATCATTTTCCACTTTACTCAATCAAATGAACCGTGCATTTTGCTTTTTCGTGATATAAAGTAGCCAACACTTAGGGCGGTTACGCACAACATGTCCGTGTCCGTCATTTTTGTTCCGAGTTCAAAATTTTCTGAATTATGACAGATTATGACGGGAAGAGTAAAAAAGTACTACGTCTACTTCGGAACCGAAATTTCACGAACACGGATCGGATGTGCGAAACCGCCCCCAGCAATAGCGTAGCTATCTTATTATTAAAAGAATATTTGTAATCGAATCGTTACTTCCAGAGATTTCATTTAAACAAAGACATAATCATACAAACAAAAAAAAATATCTCTTTGTAATTTTTATATAGCAACTAGGGGCAGAAAGATGTAGCGAGACGTCCTAGACGCCTACTGTAAGGGCTGGTTCCAGGTGGCTGAGAAAAAGAAAACTTGGAAGGATTTGGGATGACCTTTGTCCAGCAGTGAGACAGCATAAGCTAATTTGTCTGGAAATCAAGTCAAATCAAAATAATTTATTTCAACTAAACCATTTAAAGATACTTTTGAATTGTCAATAAAAAAAGATGTATCCAGTAGCACATTCGCAAGCGTCAGTAGGTCTCTATGGAGAAGAACGTGCAAGAAACTCCACGGATACTCTTTTCTATCAGTTTTAATTATAAGTATTTGGTTACATCATTCTTGCTGAATATATAATGTGGGAACAATTTAAAAACTATAAATTCGAAAAATACCTTATTAAAAACGGGCAGAGGCAGCCAAGTTATGACCAATCCCAATATTGATGCGCTCGTTCACGAACAAGACGCATGGATTGACACCACTCAGCACAGCCATCGTGAATGGGGCCGAATGATCTAACATGTGCCACTATCAGACACAGCATGACACACTCAACTGCCAGGGCACATACAAGTCAACGAACGACAAATAGGTACAGTAAATGGTAGATTTACAGATGGTACATAGTACTCACACATGTGCTGTGCAGTTAATTCTGAAATAAATTTAATCAGGATGAAAGAGCTGCTTATAGTGTATATTCATTTATTAATTTTAACTCAAAGTAAGTTAATTCACAGCAAGAAAGTTAAAATTGTCATATATTGCCCAGAAAATTGTCGATAAAAAAAATTACATGCCAAATATTGTATCAATGCAAATCCATAAAATTAAACTTATTCTATTCCATGTTTGTTATGTTCCTTTTTCGATCTACCATAATTTATCACTTTCGTTAGTCACCTTAAGAACAAAATCATCGCCTCTGATTCACGCACTACCAACCAGAACGAATTGGTACCACTTGGAAAAAACCTATACAGGTCCAAAAAATTCTTCAGAAACGCAAAAGATCCGTGTTTCTCTGAATATACGTCATTGGCCCCTAATAAACTATTAGGGGAAGAAAATGATTCAGACAATAATTGAATGCTTATTATTGAAGTGAATCATATTATTATAAGTATTCAAAGTAATGAATAGGTTAGGAGGGAAAACCCGGGAACAGGTAAACGTTTTGAAATCAAGGGTCCAAAGATCAAAGTGCATCGTGCATCAAAAACTTTGATATAAAGGAATAATATATAGTATACCTATAGTAGGTAAACTGTTCTGAGGCTTGCTTGAAAGTTTAGTCATCATCATCATCATTTCAGCCGAAAGACGTCCACTGCTGGACATAGGCCTCCCCCAGGCGTCGCCACATTGACCGATCCCGTGCGTCTCGCATCCAGCGCCTTCCCGAAACCTTAACCAGGTCATCGGTCCACCTAGTGGGAGGCCTTCCAACGTATCGTCTTCCGGTTCGCGGTCGCCATTCCAGAACTTTTCGGCCCCATCGGCCATCCGTTCTGCGAGCAATGTGCCCTGCCCACTGCCACTTAAGTTTAGCAAATATCATCATTTCTGACGTGATCACGCAAGGAAATTCTGAGCATAGCCCTCTCCATTGCCCTTTGGGTGACTTTAAGCTTTTTGATAAGGCCCATTGTGAGCGACCATGTCTCGGTCCCATAGGTGATCACTGGCAACACACACTGGTCAAAGACTTTTGTCTTGAGACACTGCGGTAAATTGGACGAGAAGATACCACGCAACTTCCCGAACGCCGCCCAGCCGAGTCGGAATCGACGGTTGACCTCTTTCTCGAAGTTGGACCTACCCAACTGGATCGTTTGTCCCAGGTAGACATAATCGTCTACAACTTCGAGTGTAGAGTCTCCGATCTTGATAGGAGTGGGTGCTACATGTGCGTTCACCATGATCTTGGTTTTGTCCATGTTCATTTTAAGACCCACTCTTTCGGAAGCTTTACTGAGGTCATCGAGCATTTTACTGAGGCTTTCCATGGTCTCAGCCATGACCACTATGTCGTCGGCAAACCGAAGGTGAGTGATGTACTCGCCATTAACGTTGATGCCTAGGCCCCTCCAGTCCAGAACCTTGAATACATCCTCCAGCGCAGCAGTGAACAGTTTCGGAGAAATGACGTCTTCCTGTCTCACGCCATGCTGGAGAAGGATTGGTTTCGAGGTCTGATCCTGAAGACGGACTGACATGGTGGCGTTTTTGTACAAACACTTCAACACCTCAATGTACCGGTAGTCGATCTGGCACCGTTGGAGAGACTGCAGTACAGCCAAAGTCTCGATCGAATCGAAGGCTTTCTCGTAGTCCACAAACACTAAACAGAGAGGAAGGTTATACTCTTCGGTCTTCTGTATAACCTGCCGCAGCGTATGTATGTGGTGTACGGTGCTAAAGCCTTTTCGGAATCCGGCTTGTTCGGGAGGCTGGAAATCATCAAACCTGCGCGCGAGACGATTCGTGATGACTCTTGAAAACAACTTGTAGACATGGCTAAGAAGTGAGATGGGCCTATAGTTCTTCAGCCGGGCATTGTCGCCCTTCTTGAAGTAAAGTACCACCACACCCCTGCACCATGCCTGTGGCGTTTTGCCCTCGAGTATGACGGAATCAAACAGCTTCTGAAGGGCCTTAAGGACCGGTTTTCCACCCGCCTTCAGGAGTTCAGCCGTGATTCCGTCATCACCCGGCGCCTTGTTGTTTTTAAGCTGTTTCAAAGCCATCCTAATCTCATACAGGCTGACATCCGGGATATCTTCGGTATAGTGACGGGTTAATCTAGCTCTTGGGTCGTTTGCTAGACTCGCAACGGGCTTGCTGACTGATGTGTACAACTGCCCATAGAATGTCTCGATCTCCCTCAGAAGCTCCGGTTTGGCGGATACGGTCCTGCCATTGTCGGTCTTTAGTTTCGTGAGCTGGCTCTGCCCAATAGCCAGATCCCTTGAAAAAACCTTGGAGCCTTTATTTCGCTCAATCGCGGTTTTAATACGCTCGGTATTAAAGCGGCGGAGGTCTCTTTTCAAGGATTTAGAGATCTGTCTATTGAGCTGCCGGTATTTGCACGCCTCATCTGAAGACTGCAGGATCATCTCACGCCTCTCCTTCATAAGCTTGAGGGTAGGATCAGAGATCTTTTTGTTTCTATCTGTACGACGGGTCTTGAAAATCTTAGACCCGACCGTATGGACAGCTTCCACGAACCCGTCGCTATATTCGTCCACTGAGCTACCTAGGCACTCGAAACGATTCTGGAGTTCGAGCTGAAAGCTCTCGTGGTTTTGGACCTGGATCTGTGCTGGTCGGAGCGTGGACTTCATCAGTCGAGACCTTTCAAGCTTAATATTAATGTTCAATGTGCCTCTTACCATGCGGTGATCGCTCCCGGTTTTTACCGAATTGATCACAGAGACATCATTGAACATTTGCTTCTTGGTTGACATGATGAAGTCAATCTCATTTTTTGTTGCACCATCGGGGCTCTGCCAGGTCCACTTCCTGTGTTCACGCTTTTTGAAGAAGGAGTTCATCATATAGAGGCCCTCCTTCTCCATAAAACTGGCCAGTAGGTGACCCCGGTGGTTCCGATGTCCAACTCCAAATTGCCCCACTTGCAGCTCATCCTCGTCTCGTTTGCCCAGTTTCGCGTTGAAGTTTCGCTTGAAAGTTTAGTATATGCAAAAATTATTTATTTACAGATTTATTAAAACTAAAAAAATAATCTTATGCACAATTCCAATATACTCTTACCTATGTCCCTCATTGGCACAGCGTCATGTTGAGTCAAGACGGGAATCTACAGAATATTCACGTTTCGTGCTTAAATAAAAAGGTAATGAAATTTCTTTCTTTCTTTTAAAAACAACATCAAAAATACATTCAGCAATAATGCTTTTGGAAACTCTTACATAGGCATTAATGAGAAATTTCATAAACTAATGGTGATTTCTGAATTGAGTATTTGGGGTTAAGAACGTGTCAAACCATACATAAAGGGTAAAGTAGAAATTTTCAAATACTCAAACTCAAATACTTAAATCAGAAATCGCTGTCGGTAAGTAAGATTGAGGTGATTTCTGTTTGAGTATTTGGAGTTAAGCCCCTGTCAAACCGTACTAGTCAAACCCTTGACAGGTTTTCAGGCTAAAGTAGAATTTGACAAATACTCAACTTCAAAAACTTTAAATCAGAAATCGGGGCATTAAATATTGAGTGCATGTTATAATTTGGACAATTATTCAGAATAGAAGTCACAAGCACTTTTGCAGGATAGAATTTTCTTCTTATAAATTAGAATAATATAATTTTTTTTAGGTTATTTATTTTGCCCTGATCCTTCCTAAATGGTAAATTTCGCCATTCTAACCATAAGGAAGTCTTGAGCAAAATTTCTTGCCTCTAGTGCTAGCGGTTTGAACTAGTAATGAATTTAAAGAATTGTATTTAATACTTATATATGTTACACCATGTAAGAAAACCAGTTAGTAATCAATCACAATTTTAAACAATGCGAGGAAAAAATAAAAATCGGTCAAGTGCGAGTCGGACTCGCGCACGAAGGGTGCCGTACCATTAAAAAATCGCCAAAAAAACACGTTTTGTTGTATGGGAGCCCCACTTAAATGTTCATATTATTCTATTTTTATAGCTATTTTTTCGCATTTGTTATTATAGCGGCAACAGAAAAACATCATCGGTGAAAGTTTAAACTGTCTAGCTATCACGGTTCATGAGATACAGCCTGGTGACAGACAGACAGACGGACTGTGGAGTCTTAGTAATAGAGCCCCGTTTTTACCCTTTGGGTACGGCACCCTAAAATACAGGCATGATTCATTAAGAACCTAGGATGCCTCGATCTTTAGTTCCAGGAAGATATACATCGAATGTTTACTCAACCCGCAATCAAACGGTACAAAATACTAGGTAACTAAACTCCATTTGAAATAACATTAGACATATTTCCAAATATTTTTACAGTCCGTTCAACCGATTTTAAGTTCTATCCCGTGAACATAAGGATGACATAAAAAGCATAAACCTGTTACCAAAACCAACTGTTTTCTACAGCTACCATTTGTCGTATCACCAACGCAATAGAAGTCAAAATCGGTTGAACGGGCTGTAAAATGGGCTAATTTAAACGTCTAATGTTATCGCAAATGGAGTATAAGTGACTACATTCAAGATATACAGCAGCAACTTCATTAAAATATGCCATAAATAACTCATTCAGCTACCTGGAAGAACCTTTAATTGAAGTATAAGAAACACATCAAATTAACACACAATAGGGATATTATAAATATATATATTATATTTATTTCCTGGGTAGAATAATTATAATTCTATTTAGCCCTCAGTGAGATTATCAAATAATATTGGACACGTATTTTTTGCTTTGACGAAGTTAAAGTGCATCAAAGTCCAGGAGTGGGGGCTTGTGACGTCACTAAGGCAGTATTAAGTGTACTAGCGGCGTGACGTTTCACGATATTTCAACGCATTATATCGTCGTCACTTTAGGTTTACGTATCAAAAGAAAAATATGTGGCCAATATTTTTTACTAATCTGAATCTAAAACAAATTTTCAGTTAACTGCCCTATTGATTTATTCAACACAATTTATATATAATCATTGCAAATACATAATAACAAGGCTTTGAAGACAAACTATAGAAACAAAAACAAGTATTGGTAATACTTTCATTATGCGTACAGCTAAGGAGCGGAATTCCCTGCCGGAGTCTATGTTTCCCGATAGCTACAACCTTGGGGTCTTTAAGGCGATATATACGCCCCAATGTAAACGCTGTACTGGCCGTGCGACCGCTCGATGCCGAAATATCAATATCCTTTTGAACGAAACGAAAGTTTTGTTACGAAGTTTTGTTTGAAAAGTATTATTTGATTTACATATGCTATGTCAGTTATAAATAAAATCCAGCCATCATTTTTTCTGTGTAAAAATATTTTTAAACATCTAAGTCGTTTTGGAGGAGTATCCAAAAGTTGCGAAAAATATCGTGTTGCTAGTTATTTTTGTAAAGCAAAACTATTTATTATACGAAAAAACCATGTTTAAAAAATAATGTACATGAAACAATAATAAACATATATTTTTTTCAAACCTTTTAATCTAGCCGTTACTAAGGAGTATGCTTTAGAAAGTTGCCGTTTTTCGGCACTGAAGCATATGTAGGCGCTAAAGTCAAAAGTGAACAGGTTACTTCTAGGTAGCTGTGCTTCACCGTCGACCACATCATCGCTTACCATCACGTTAGATGGTGGCCAAACACGAGCCTACCAACAAAAAAAAATATCGATGACTCAGCTTACTCCCACAATAATATAAAAATTACACAAGAAATTAATTATACAACAAACTTATATTACCCAATAATCGTAATGTCTATGGTCAAAATTATTGGTTACCCCTCTAGGTTTAAAATATTTCTCACGGCGAGAGGATTGACATGATTATTAATAACGACTCAGAAGGAGGAGCGATTGACACGTTAATATACCGTTCACAAATGTACCAAGAGCGTTCGGAAGGGCGAAAATCATTTCTATTGCTAGAAGGGTAAGGGTTATAATGGTAGAAGAGGGTAAGCTTGCCCATCGGCTAAGCGATGGTTATCAGTAGACCACTCCATAAAATATCTTCGTCGTCTGTGCACTGACGTTTGAAACAAAGTGATTTTGACGCGCCGTATCGTAAAGTAATTATTTGCGTATCATTCTCTATAATTTTCAATTTTAGGGTTCAGCTCAACAAAAAATTAAATGGATCTGATGTGTTGATTAATTTTGACGTAATGCGTCAATAAAAATTATGTTGTGGGTAATTTTTAAGCAATTTGTTTCTCTAATAGCCTTGAATTGAGAAAGAATTTATTTCGTTAAGTGGTAGCCACTAGCCAATCATGGTACCTCAATATTGATATAGTTAGTTCATAGAAATTAATATTAACAAAATGTGGGTATGCAGGTATTCCTACTTTAGTATTATGAAACTTAAATGACGGTAGTTATAAATTTTTAAGATACAATGTTTACTAACAAAGTAATAGCGTATTTTTAGGGCTACCCTCTACTCATCAAAAAAATTAAAACGAATTTTATATATAATGTAGTATCTGTTGTACATCGATTTAATTGAATTTGTAAAGGCAGATAAAAAGATAGTTTGAAAACATAAGATATCCAAGGTCATAGGACTACGAGATTAGATTAAAGCGAACTGCCTACAACGTTTTATGTCACAATAACATATTTCTGATTATTATTTTCGTTTTAAATTGCTATTAATCTATTTACATTATGTTATTTTAAATTATATAGGCATAGTATTATTCATTTAAATTATTGTTTTGATTTCAATTTTATGATGTTTTTAGTTACTATTTTGACTTCTATTGTAATTTTTTTTTATTTTTTTTTTATTACGACATTTAATTGGTTGACAACTCATCGATCATCAAGTCATTATCATCATTATATATCTATAACACTATGCAGGTTATAGGGGAAAGGTATACTTACGATAATATTTTAAAAATTGCTTCTTTTCAAATATATGAAAGAACAACTTTCTTCAAGAACGTCATAGTCAATTCTCAAAAAAAATATTGTAACTGACATATAATTTTTTTCAGCTGACGACAACTTCGTATGGGAAATCCAAATTTACTTTTGGATATTGCCTATCTATGGCATCATTGGAGGAAATTGTTCATATAAACGAGCAGAAGCAGTTATTAAAATATGATTGGATCTTCCGTTACACTCTGTATGGTTTTGCACGCCTGAAAATAACTGATAGGTATTATCAACGACGTCGCGATATAGCACTTATGCGTCAGCCGGCTAGGCAGGCCACGCCCCGACCACGCCCACCGCCCCCCGCACCCCGCACCCACGCATTTCCAGCTTTTTCAATTTCAAATTCCATAGTTTCAAAATTAGAAATTTCTCGCCGCTAAACAATTCGCTGAGCGGAACCAGACGGCGAAACAATGCGACTGACTTTGTTATTCTTATTTTAAAAGATTTTGTTTTTTAATTACATTTTTGTTTGTGGCTTTTGCAAAAAGATTACCTACCTGTATGGTGTGGGACTCTTGACTGGGTGTTTCCTGATAGCTGCAATGTAATTCCTGTGTGAAGTGCATGAATCAAAATTTGTGTGGTTTGAAGAGTATTTATTCTTCATCATCATCATCAACCTAAAGCAGTTCACAGCTGGACAGGCCTCTCCAACCACACTCCAGTTATCTCGATTCACGGCAGCTCTCATCCAGCTGCTACCAGCCAAATCCCAGCTCAGTCCAGTTTTTCAATTCACATAAAATGTTAGGTCACTCAAAAGGCAAGCACACGCAGGTAAAAATAATACACTCCTTTTTTGAGTAGTCGTATAAAAAAGAGATCAACCTCGAAAATACAGAAAATAAAAGAAAAATAAACTCATTAAAACTTCTCTTCAAAGACTCTTCAATTCCTTTAAACATTATTCATGAATTCACAGAAAATACCACTTATATCTTGTGGGTATTTAGCTAAACGTACTAAGAATTGCACAATTTACTTACAAACTGATTAGTCATTGAACCATTAAGTCTGTGTACCTATTCAATTGAACTGCTCTTCAATCTTCAGACACCGTTATCTACTCAGGCATCGAACTGTGGTCGTCGAGGACTTTACTAAGAAATTGTGGATGCAGACTAAAATCTCTCAATTGTTGTTTTGGACTAATGCGACTTCACCAGTGTGTCTTTAAAAAAGTAGCCTATAGCTACACACACAAACACACACACTGACACACTGGCAAATCCTTGCAACGATCCCTTGGAACGTATAACCGAGTTAAAAGATCCAGTCCATGGTATAACTACGACGTAAATTTGAAAACATCCCTTACTTCTGTAGACATGAAATATAGATGAAAATGATTGAAGCCCCTAGTCCAGGGATGGCGCCCACAAAATTACTACGACAAAATTAATCGGGCACGCCAATACAAGGTTATTTAGCATCTAGATAATTTGAAACAGCAGGCATAATATCGACTTCTACTTTTATATCGACAAAACATAAATCTGTAAATAATATTATCGCTGTACGAATTCCGGATTGCAAATAAAGTGTTAATAAGTAGCATTAATTTTATTAAGTCACCAATTCAAGATTCTTTGGCGGCACGGCCATTTTTACATTTAAAAAAATATATAGTTTAATGGCGCGTTCTCTATTAAAGGTCCGCCATCCCTGCCCTAGTCCTTACAAATGCGGCTAAATATCAGTATTTTTACATGAAGCGACTGCCTATATAACCTCCACAACCCAGTAACTGGGTAACTTGAATGATACTGTGAGGACCCCTCACCCATTTTCGTTTTTTGTTAAGCTTTGCTTGTCACTTCGGTACCAGCCGCCTGATGGCAGGCATGTTGTTAATACAATATGACATATCAAAGTAATTTCTGTATATTTTTAGAACTCTCTCAGCTACCCCTCACAATACTAACAGAAATTGAAATTAGGACCCACCAACAGCATAGCACATACTCGTGTTTCATTTCGAACCTCTACGCCTTTTTTTTTTTATTGCTACCCTCTGTTCAACACCGTTCGATGACGCAGGCCATAAGATCCTCACATTACATGTTACAGGGCATGCTGTACAGGATAAAAGGGGAGCCATGGGTGGCCATGCGGAGAGACGCCGCACTAGCGCTCAATCCAAAAACACGATATGTATTTATAAACTGTATTTGCCATCGACACGCTAAGTATAAGAAGATTGCTACGATCCGTACTTAGCTCGTAGATCCTCGCAAATCCATTCCAATCGAAGGCCATGTATCACCAAAGTCCATTGACCCAAAGTAATGATCTATCCATTAGTCGAAGTCTGTTCAAACAATAATGGACTGCAATGGGTGCACACACAATGGCCCAATGAATTGGGTCCTGACCACAATGGGTGGTAATTAAACCACAGTCCAAATATTCTCATGTCTACGCGGATTGAACGCTGGTGGTCGCAATAGTAATAATAAACAAAGATGGATTATTGAAGATTGGGTACGATGTTTGCCTACAATAGAAAAGCTTCCTAGAGGCTAAAGCGAGCAGAAGATCAGGGCTCCATTTTCGATAAATCTACGATGCTTGATAATCGATATGTAACAAAAAAGGATTATATCAGCCTTTTTGTTTACCATAAACTCTTTTTCTTACAAAATACTCTTCTTCTACTCTTCTTATCTTAAGATGAGTCACTTTCCAGAACATAAATTTTTCCCTTAAAGAAATCTCAACTTTTCAAATCTTACTTACAAAATAGGATGACTTAAATATAGTAACTTAACAAGGTAAATGTATATTCCTGCGTAAAGCTAAAAGAGTCAAATAAATAAATCTTCACCTATTTATGGCCGTGGCAAGACGTAAATCGTGATCACTCTTGGACTGCACAGAAAAGAAAGGGCTGTGTAATTGCAATTTAATTCACTACAAAATATGAAGCATTTTATCAATTTACTCAAAAATGCGTTGAGTAATCTATGATATTGTGTATAAAGATAAATGTATGGTCGTATTTTATTTTATACCCAATGTCTCGTCATTAACTGTATGCAAATGAATTTAATTTACAGTACACAATAGACATTAATAAATCAATCTGCACCTTGTTCTGTTACTTACATACATACATCACTGCATAATTTGTCTCATCTACAAATCGATTGTCCGACTACTCTATGGCATGACTGGCACTGCGCAGGCGTTCCCACAGCGCACGCCATCGCTCACCGGGCGAACTGATGAAATTAGATCGATTAACATGATAAATCTATCGATCTTAGAGTCGATATAATCGATATGCGACTGACAAATTACGCTGTGTCCTGTAGCAAGGATGGTGGTGTAAGTTCGTCAGTTTGATTTTAAGAAGGGTTTAAATAAACTGCATAAGCGCTGCATGCAAGCTGCTAAATGAAGTTTAGAGTCATTTTTATTTGGCAAGGATTTGGTCGACGCTGTTGATAAGAGTTATTAATTTAGCACAATCTAGGATAATCTATGAGTCTATAAGCCGGTTTTCAAATCGAGTATTTTGAGTTAAGAACGTCTGCAACTCTTATGCCAATATTTGACAGGCTAAAGTTTGACAAATACAACTTCAAGAAAGAAAATCGGGGTTTTAAAGTTCTCACTCATCAAAAGCTGGGCCACCACCTAGGCCACCTCTAGAGAGGCGATACATCGTAATCCACCACGCAATTCCAGTGGTTGGTGTTTACAGTTTTTTGGCACTAGGACGTGCCGAGGTCAAATTTTCAGTCCAGAGAATCTCGATCAAATATGTGTATCTTTCGTAAAACTTCAAAAAATCCTCATTAACCGGTGAACAAAACGGTCAGTTTTATAGCAGAGGATCCAATACACACATATATACGTATAATCACGCCGGCACGCTTGCTATGTGAGCAGAGGTAATGAATCAGACGCTGGCATTCGGTGCACACTGACGAATAACTATCTAATTGACTCTGGGAAGGCCGTACATTTGATTATTTTTTACTTCGTTAGTGACCGGTTACTATTTTCAATAACGAATTGTTATTCTTACCAGTGTTTTGTTTCTTGCTTGGTGAAACTGTATCTGTTAAAAGGATAAAAAACTTTGTGAAAATTCTATTCCAATGTGTACATTGGCTAAGATACAAACTTAAGTATCAGTATGAAACCCCATTTGCGTTAAATACAATGTCTTTGGACACTTAAAACGACTAGTTCTAACTTCTTTCTGTAAAACATCGCACGTCATGAGACGACATGAAAGCAAGTCAGACTTTATGAATAATGGTTCCGTTTTTTATAAGGGATTTTGTGTTTCTATTTATCTGCAACATTTTACGGCAATATTGCCAGTTAAACTTTTTTATGAAGTTCCAGTGAGCAAGCCACATTTTTTTTTCTTTAAAATAAAACGTTGCCCCGCACTAGGAATTTCTTCCTGTATCGAGGGTGCGTTTACAGACAATACACTCACATACACAACACCCAGATCCGGAACAATGTATCGAACCCGCGACACGCAGCGCAGCAGTCAATCGCTCGACCACTGCGCTAACCGTGAGCCCAAACAATTAAATATTTATTTTCGGATAAATACACGAGCAGACATATTACGTTTTAAAACAATAAAAGTTATTCCATTTTTAATGTCACCAACAATTAAAGTCCTGTGTATGAATGGAAAATTGCTCTCTAGTTGTGGGAACGGAATTACGACTGCCGTATAAAGCTGAAGAATTTGCTGCGACTCGCACGAAGATCGCAGAATCTTTGACTTACCTAGCTATAGCAAAATAAGATTTGTGTTGGTTTTGCTTTATTTTTGTTATTTCTTATTTATTAAATAACCAAATCAAATAAATTAAAATATTTTGGGTCAAAAAACCGGGTCTGAAAGTTCTACAGCCAAAATAAGAAATCATTCTCGTCTAGCGAAAATCATTCACAAATACAATCGTTTCTAAAGGTTTTTCCCAGCTCCATCTTTCCGTGGTGTAACCGTGCCGTTAACGGACCATCTCGAACTTCTTGGTGTTTCGTTGACATCGACCCTCAACTTCGGTCCGTTCATTGTGGCGAAAGCTCAGTTAGCTGCAAAAAAGTTGGGGATTCTTGCAAAGGTGAGACGGTACTTCATGCCTGAAAAGCTGCTCAACTTGTATAAAGCGCAAGTTCGGTCATGCATAGAGTACTGCTGTCACCTCTGGGATGGATCTGCCAAATACCAGCTTGATGCACTTGAGTCGATTGACAGACGGGCCAAAAGGCTTATTGGCAACGATGCACTGGTCGCGTTAAAGCTTCAGAGCCTCGAACATCGACGCTGAGTTGCCTGCCTGTCGGCTTTTTATCGGTTACATTTCGAGGAGTGAGCGACGGAACTGCACAATTTGATTCCGCCCAGCCCTTTCCATCATCGGACTACAAGACGGCCATGCGCCATCGGTACATGGTAGATATCCCTCCCATACGCACAAAGCGTTTTGCTAATACTTTCATTGTGCGCACAGCTAAAGAGTCGATCTCCCTTCCGAAATCTTTCTTCCCTGATAGCTACAATCTTGGGGTCTTTAAGTCAAGAGTGAATAGGTTTCTTCTAGGCAAGCGGGCTTTACCGTAGACCACATCATCGCTTAACATCAGGCGAGATAGTGGTCAAACGCGAGCCTATAGATTATAAAAAGGCACAAAAATATTGGCCCATCCTCTTAAAATACATTTATCTTTCAAAGTAATCGTTTCTTCCAATAAATAAACAATAATTCAATAAAGTAAACATACAAATATCTTTAAGTTTATCGCAACAATTAACTAAGATACTTGAATGCAAATACAATTCAAACTAAAGATATTTTACAATCATTAATTTATTCTGAAACGTGTATAAATTAACGTATAATCAGCAAGAAGACAGAATAATAAAAATATTTGTATACTTGGTTAATGATTATGAGAACACGGAGTATGAAGCGAATAGAATGCTACACTGAGACTGGGTGCCTCTGAAATAAATTAGGCTACAAATGAATGCGCTGGATGCGAGACACACGGGATCTGTCAATGTGGCGACGCCTGGGGTAGGCCTATGTCCAGCAGTGGACGTCTTTCGGCTGAAATGATGATGATGATGACAAATGACTGATAACTCAGAATAAATGTGCTAAGACTGTTTTAAATATAAATTAAACTCGCAGCAATAAGATACTGTTTTTGTTGTGAACCTGGTCAATCACAGCTGTGTATAAGGTAATAAACATTTGTCATTGGAAACAACCATCTTTGTTTTATAAAGTATATAGGAAAAAAAAAATTATTTTAATAGTGCACCTAGTTAATCTCAACTTTCAAACCGTAACCTAACTAAAACCTAAACTTATGTAGGCAAACGAATTTAACTTATACACAATGTACACTCACACTATTATACACACTCATGCACTCATACACTCACACTATTCCACCCACACTCAAAACCCACTCGCATAAATCGCACAAGCGCGCTCCTTTTGTATTTTCTTTTATTTTTGTTTCTTCTTTTTGTTTTGCTATTCTGTTTACAATTGCATACACTCTAGAATGTTAAGTGGAAGAGCAGAGTCACCAAACACAAGCATCTTCTTGCTTAAAAGTTGATCTCCATATCATGTATGTTAGTAGTGTAGCTGTAGAATAAAAATAAAACTCTCATACATTGTGTCATACATCAACTGAGGCTAACCCTCTCACTAGTAAGTTATAATAGTACTTGTGTGGAAGCTGTCTCACTCTTCCCTTATGTGGTATCCTAGATAGGTATTAAACGTTTTTCGTTGGAAAGAATTTTCTTTGTTTCCTTCACTTTAATTTTAACACGTGTAGGAATATACCAGCATCGGTGATCCCTACTACCTATAAGTCATCTGCCTTCAATCAGATAACACTGTTCACTGAACCGGCTTCTACTGGGCTCTCTCGCTCCATCATTGACCTCCACCACCGCTTAGCCATTTACCATCAGACGAGATTGTGGTCAAGAGGGTTCATCAGGAACAATAAAAAAACAGAGTTGCAAAAAAATGCCAATTGCAAATAGGTAAAAGTTTTTCACTCCTATGGCAAATTCTTTCCATGATACCTCCATTTTGCAAACTACTCCTGGCACCGCTTGAGAATGTTTAGTGCCGTGTTTCAATTATCATTCAAGTTGGCTAGGGAGAGTGTTTAGAATGCTAATGGAAGGAAATCGATGTGAGAGATACTAGTGCCAGAGAGTATGTGCAAACAGAGCACAAGATAGGCATGAACCTGCCGGGGTAATTGCTTCGAAGAGATTCTTGATTCATTACAGTTTCAAAAGAAATGGTTAAAGATGCAAATAGAAGGGGTTGAGTGTCCATTTTAAAATGTCATTAAAAGATTTTTGACTATTATTTGTTCAAATAGAATTATTTATTTAAACTTAATATATAGTGGCAACAAGGCATTCTCTGCCAGTTTACATATGGATTGAATACAAACTAACGAAGGTATCTAGAAGCAACTACATAACAGCAGACAGATATCACCTTTTAAGGTTCCCCTAGTCGACGGCACGAACTATTTTGTGCGCGAGGTTAAAATGCATGCCATCTGCTCCATCCAACAACACGTGCGAAAGAGATAGCTACTGTGATGAGCAGTAACAAGCTAGTTCGCGTACGATTTAGCACTTTTGCAAATTTGTATCGAAATGCATGATGATTTAGGACAAAAACGAGCGCGTGAAATTTTATAAACAGACCTATGGGAGTCTAGATATCATGAAAAACGACTAAATGTATAGTTTCAAAATAAAATTATTTGCATTGTTAAATTACTAATCTATCCCTGTATGGAGACCGTTTTGCCAAGTGCCTTCTTCTTATGGTATTTATTTCCGCCCAAAGATGCGTTAAAATTAGTGTTGAAATATGGAACTTTCGACGCTTATAACTTTCAAATATTTTATATTTTTACTTTTTTGTTTCCATACAGGGCTAGATAATGACAAGACAAATTGATATCATTTTTTTTTTTTGAACGTACTTCGTCAAACAGTGGAGTAATCGCTAGACTACGTTTGTATGGAAGAATGATCGACTAGTGTAACCTTAAAAAGTCATATCAAAATATTTTAACCACAAGTTTCCGTGCAATTAATACACCTATAATCAAGATACATATTTTCCCACTCCGTTAACCTTTCCCACTTGTGTTTATTTGTTACAAACAACGAGTCTGCACAAATTACAAACAGTATAATCTACCCGATCGCGATGCGTGTAGGGCAACCGGGGCTGTTTATCAAGATGGCTAAATGCTCGCAATTAGTTCATGTGAAATGTCGCATAAGCATGCTAACGAGATCCCGCCTCAAGCCGTACGGCCTTACGCACCGGCCGCCAGCCGGACGCACGCCGGTCCGATCGCCCGGCTATCGGAGATAGGCTCACTGTGATTCTGCGTTTAATTAGTCGCAAGTTTTAAGTGGTTTTGGTGCTTATTAAACTATTTTAAATTGTAACTGGCCTTGGCAGAATTTCTCTAACAACATCGTTACTTTCAGATGCGTTTGCCCGTATTTTTTTTTTTCAGTAATCACTTTGCCTCGGCACTTTAGCAAAATGTTTAGACACTCATAATCATACTATGATACAATTAGCTTTCCTAAAATTTTTAATTAATTACCAACTAACTGACCAACGAAACTATCACTTAAAGCAAACTATTAAAAATGAATTGCGTTTTTCTTGTCGCAACATCTGTCGCACTAACCCTTACGTATGTAAACAGCCTAAAATATCGCGTTCGACCCTCTGCTGATTTATAGCCCTTTTATAAAGCCCCCTAAAGTTATCTAATTGAGTCTGTGAAGCGTCCCTAAAATCTTTAGTTAAAATAATTAGCGTAGTTTATAAGAATATTCTTTGATGAATACATGTGTTAACTTAAAAGTTGGTGTATATTTTTATGATGGAGACTATGAAAGCCGAGATCTTCCCGTCGTAAAAGTTGAATGCGTATGGTTTATTTCATATGAAGAATCGTTATATTGAAAAGACGTATTGACCATAAATGTTTTGTTATTCATAGGTATATTATATTCTCTAAGGTGCGATGACTATAGTGGTGAACACAGAAAATTTATTGGAAAATGATGTGCGAATTAAAATTCAATTTATTGCATACATTCATTACATTTTTTTTGTTTTATCTACTTTAGTACTATTAATCATTACGAGACAGAATTATATGATTGCATACAACCCAAAAATGCCTTAAAGAAAGCATTTCTTTTCTTAAATGCCCATAAAACAAAACACTCACAAAACCGCAAATATAAAATGATTTTTTGCTCGCATAGTGGGTAATTTCAAAATGTGGCTGGCAACACCACACGCCGCGAACATTTCCCAGCCAATATTGCGGTGACGCGAACCCTTCGCGGGGTAATTGATAATGACAGAAAATGATGCATGACAGTAGCTGCAAGCGATGTGTTGTATGTAACACTTAATCGCTTGTAAGTGCGGATCTGTGTTGCTAGATTCAAAAAAGAATGGTAATATTATACAAAGATTTTAAAATTGATTTATAATCACGATTTTCAGTAGTGTGACATGAAGCTCTTTACAAGTGTCATTCCATGTCAGCGATGGCGATTATCGAAATGACAAAGTGACGTTTCGATAGCGCTTGACATTTCCATACATTTTTGACTTTTTTCAATCATTATGGTGACGTTTTCGTTGATACATTGTCTCTTGTCTAGAACCTATGAGACTCTAGAAAATATGTTGGACAATCCCGTTTGACTTATTCCCATTCGCTATCGCGAAGTTTTCGATGGTGGAATAGCACTTGTGTAGAGCCTCTGGTGTGAAGATGATCTCACTAATAGTTTTAAGCCTCCTAGAAATAGACTGTTTTAATGTTCCTACCTATCAAAACTAATATCCTTATATTATGGTATAAACTTTTTTGCCACACAACATTTTCGATCCTGGCAACCCCACAGTATCCGCAGTAACCAACCCGCCACATAATCGTCTCTGGATATTTATTTAAATACGAGTGTTTACGTACTAATGATGGCCCAGAGCCTGCAATTGCCGACGATGAGGCGTGCCACCTCATACATTATTAGATACATACGCATGTGGAAATCACAGCTTTGTAATCCAAGAGTAGGTACGTGACAGAGGCCAAACTTAATTCTTGCGATCTACGCTCAAACCACTGCTTTAATAGAGTTTAATGTTTCGGAAAATCTTATCCTCCTTTTTTTCTAAAAAAGTGGCTGTGCAATACTCGATTTTATATTTGATCACATTTCTACAGCATTGGAAATGATTTGAATTCAAACTTTGCTTCCGTTTGCGTAATAACAACGTTTTGCAACTTTATTTAAGGCTTTTAGCCAGTGGCGCCAACTGGTGAGCACAAAAACGGAAGCCCTGATTAAATAATTTAGAGGTACTTTTGAATTGTCAAGCAAAATAAAAAAGGTAGTTGTACACTCGCAAGCGTCGGTAGGTCGTTATGGAGAAGAACGTGCAATAAAGGTAAAGAACATAGGTTTCTAAATGGTAAAGGAATGTCACAAGATGATCTAGACAAGCGACATTCTATCAGCGATTACAATGATTCTCAAGAAGTCCAAAGTGTGATCGAAAAACGCTGCCAGCCATTTTCTCAATCCAAATCAAACAATCTCGAAGTTCTTTTCTGCAGTTATTAAATCCCGCTCGATGGAACCGTCTGCTTTGGATCCCTGTAAGGCATAATAAAAGGCATGCTACTGGAGAGGACTATGACCAGCAACGAAATGCCATAGAGTAATGATGAAGAACTAGTTAAGCCTAAGCCATTCACATCTGGGCTGAGTCCATCGACAGGCACGGGGAAGCGCTTACCGTCTCCCTTGACATCTAGAAGGCTTTTAATTGGGTCTAGCTAAAAACCTTATTACGAGCAGTAAGCTTCCTTCTTCGGTATGCCTAATGTCTGAGTGATTGGATTACAGACTTCTTTAGAGATTGGTCAATCCAAGTGGTTGTCACTGGCTGCTCGTCCGGTGAATTGGATAATTAATCCTTCAGGGGTCTGCATTTATAGCAACATTTTTTTTTGCTATACAGTGGCAATCAAAAATTCAGGAGTTTCAGTTGGTGTTGTTGTTTTAGTTGTGGAACAATATTGTGGGCTTGACATCTCGTCGATTAAACTACGAAGCTAAGGGCCTATGTCGAATTGAGTATTTGAGGTTGAGAACGTGTCAAACCCTACTTTAGAGACACAGACTGTATCTAGAATATTGCTGTGCCCGACAGGGTCCATAATTGTTTCTGTAACTTATGTCTACCACCTGTTTGTACAATAAGGATGCAATAAATTGAATTTGAATTTGTGTGTCAAATTTTGACAGGTTTTCTGGCTAAAGTATTTTCTTTCTTTACTTTTCTTTTTTTTTAAAACGTTGCCCCACACTAGGAATTTCTGCCTGTATCGTAGGTACGTTTACAAACATATAAACTCACATACACAACACCCAGAGCCGGAACAACAATCTGTAGGTCATACAAATATTTGCCGCAGTAGTCAATCGCTCAACCACTGCGCCAACCGTGCGCCCAAAGTATAGTTTGACAAATACTCAATTTGTTCTAAACCTCAAATACTCAAATCAGAAATCGGTCCTAAGTTTCTGTTGCATAGACACTCCTGTCATTTCCTATTGCGTAGGGTAAACGTGCTAGTTATGTGCTTGACGGTTTGATGTCAAAATAAGGTGCTGTACTAGGTGTAAACACTACCTTAGCTGAAACGTTTAAAATAAATTTGCAACGGTGTCTTGTATGTAGAGATTTTCTATGATTTACAGCGATAATTATGTAGGCTTTTTGTAGGTATTTTCCTTGCACCAGTTTCACTTCCTCCAATAATTTTGAAGAAATAAATTAATTAATTAGCCTTTGCCGGATGCTGGCAAAGCTGTGGGCCCGTATATCGCAAGACTGGAGCCCTGACATAGCTGGAGGCAGGGTCACGACAGAATGAGATGATGGTGGGACACCTTTTAAAGCTTCCTAGAAAATTGGCGTGAAGTATCATAACACAGACGGTAATGGAAGGAATGGGGAGACGCCACTGCCTAGGAGTGGGAGACTTCAGGCTGATAAACAAGTCTTTTTGCGATACCTTAAGGTAGAGACTTTGATTGAAATATTAATGCTGATGCAAAAAACACGATATTTTCCCTAAACACTTCAGCATTGTTTTGTCGATAGATAGCAAATATTTTGCTTGTTTTCCAACTACAGCAACTGCAATTTAATCAACTGCAATAAGTCACAGTTTCTAACTAGGCGAAATAATGGAGCATAACAGTCGGACGGTAGATCTGTTAATATAACTAAACCTGAGTTATTTCAGCTTGCAATTGTTAGACTAAATTGTTATTCTTAGTTGAATTAATACTAACAATGTTCTAGATATAGACTTGCGTCATCTAGATGTATTGGATTATACTATTGTTTCGCACTGCTTCTCTCGGTTTATATTTTTAACCGACTTCGCAAAAAGAAGGAGGTTTTCAATTCGACTGTATTTTTTTTTTCATTATAATATTGAGTATATTTTTTTGTCCTTTATCTATCAATCATACAAAAGAATACAGGTTTAGTATTAAATAACAACCAAAAACCACTAAGGTTTAAACTTGTGCTATTATGAGTCTATCAGTGTGAAATAAAAAACGCTAAAACCAAACTACATACTGTCGTTACAGCATTCCCTAAGCAAGAGAGATAACGGAAACTATACAATAATAAACTTTATTGTCGATATCAATTAATAACATCTCTAAGTAGTTAAAAACCTAAATATTATTATTTAGGTCTTTAACTAGTTGGTATTACAAACATCTCTGCATTATCTAAATAATACTTAAATAATATTGTTTAAGCTTAAATTTTATATTTATATCTGAAAACCGTTGTGTTTGCTATATTTTGGTATTTGCCTAGTACATAGATTCATTATGATTCAGTCACATTTTCATCAGACGTTTTATTCGTTTTATCACGAGTGTATAGCATTAACGCTTATTGCGTTTTGTTTTCTGGATTTTATCTAAGTGCTGTTTCTCTAAGGCACACTTGCACCACAGACTTAATTCAGAGTTAGTTGCTAATACGATGTTAAATAACAAATATGCCATTAATTATTAGCCTTGTTAGCGGTTATCTCGGAGTTAGTTAAATAACCAAGGACGGCCCAAGCGGGCCTAAGGGTCTGAGCTGAGTAATTAAAGTTAAGAACGTAACAAACCCTATTAACACTTTTAATGCCAAATTAATGAGGAGTTTGAGAAATGCTCAACTGGTTTGATCTTCTCTCACTGCAAATTTAATTAACCCTGATTTCTAAATTAAGCATTTGTAGTTGAGTATTTCTCAAACTGTACTCTTTAGCCAGAAAACCTGTCAAAATTTGGCACCAAAATAGGGTTTTAACGTCAAATACTCAAATCAGAAATCGACCCTAATTTAGATACCATTGGTAAGCGTTTCAAAAAAATATTTAGTACTAAAATAAAATTATTAATCAACAAAAAATCTACAATATCATAAAGACAGACACTTAAATCTCATCAACATACAGACTTATAATAATTACGTCAGATCTAAAAGAAGCTGGCAATACTACAATTCAAATGTTTAGGCGAAGTCCCATCAGAAGAGGCGACGCGTGGCTATGAGATCAAAGGTAGCATTAACATATACCCTGACGCCGCATAAAGTAATATTAAAATAGCTAGGCTGACGGTACTATGTTTTTGTTACGTGAAATTCTAGAGTTTTTTAAACTATAGGCGGTTTTGTCTACGAATTTACTTCCATAGTTTGGTGTTGCAACCATATCTTTAATCGTCATCCAAAATTGAATTACACCATTCAATAGCTAAAGGATAAGAATTCATGTTTAATAAAACATGGAAATCCGAAGACCCGTTACGAACTGTTCACGTTAAACACACGGCCTTATCACGACACAGTCACACCCCGATTTTTTTGGTAAGACAATCGAACTATTAAGTATTTTAAATCAAATGAAAGGAAACTACATGTCAGATGATTCATCTATTCGGGTTTAGAAAGGTATGATTAAAAAATAAACCAGGGCAGATAGGTAAATACTTAATATGTTCGGAAAATGAAACTTGTTCGAAACTTGATTGTTACCAGAACGACTATTTATACATGTATCTGTTCCAATTAAATATCTGTTCAAAAGATTGCTTATAATTTTATCAGTCAGCTTGAAATTGGTTTTTATGATACCAGAGGTAGTATTTTTTTTTATTTCCTTAAATGTCCCTCTCGTAGGCAAAGGACTATTTCTCTCGGTCTTGTGCTTCATCTCGCCAATTCTCGAGGAAGCCATTCTCCACGACCCAAATGCAGTTGAATTAAATGAACATGTTAATTTAAATCCGCCGGAAAATAAAACGTATTCCGAATAAAAAATATTGTATGCAATTAATACCACCCATGACCCAACTCGACAATAAAGCAAAATACTATAATCAAATATTTGGTATTCATGATACCCTAAAAAAGTAATAATGCCATGACATGACCCTCTATCACAGTTGACACAGAGGAGTCTATTAAATGCCATCAAGAGCATTGTTTCCTTAACAAAAACCAAATCATACTGAACAAGGTTCAAAACCCCAGTAGCACAACGAGATCGTGTGTGATTTTTTATACTGTGGCTGTTTGAATAAACCATTGCAATGTTTTTTGTACGGTGTAGATTTTGTATTTTCAGCTTTGATTAGTTTCAATAAGGTTTATAGTAAGTTTAATGACAAACTTGTTGGTAATTGATTGTTTTGCGCACGCGACTAGACCGCCCTAACTAAGGGATTGTCATCGCCCTCAAGTTAAGGGTTGTTGTGACCTGCGATTATCGCAACCCCCTCGATTATTGAACAATTTGTCATTCGTGCTAGTTCGGACGCTGGTCTCGTTGAGATGACGTCATGTTTTAAATGTTTTATTTTTATTTCTCGTGTTACCCAGCTTCTGGATTGTGGAGGTAAGATAGACAGTCGCTCCAAGAAAAATACTGATACTCAAGAATGGTGAATTTGGTTAAACAGGAAGCCGACCCAAAATAATTGAGAAAATGCAAGACCGATTTTTTTATTAAAATGTGGACTTGGTGCTTATTGTTTGCAGTCAAACCCAAAATGTACTGTTTAAGAACACAGGCAAATGTAACCAAGTGAAATTAAAGTTCTTATGTACCTGTTGGTTTTTTGTGTTTGCAGTAAGTATTTAAAATTAAAAACTTCCGCTTTAAAGATATTTTATTTAGTGTTAACAGCTCTAAAAATATTCGTAATATTCATTTATTGTTCTATCTAAACCGCATTTAATATAGTCTACATTACGTTTTAACTAACAGAGTATCTATTAACTTCACGCAGTGAAAACTCAATCTCAAAAAACCAATAGCAACGGGACATTGTTTCCCACAGTCGGGATGACGCGTGGGGCGGCATTTTATACGCAGGGATTGCGTCCAGTGGGCCACTGTCAAACGAGAGCTCACAGAGTTCACACGGTCGTCCATAACACATAAAAATCATCTGTTTCGTGCCGAAATATAGGAAATAATCGCGTAAACGAGGATAATGACGCGAGTAGGTGGGGCCGTTCCGAAGACGCCCCTCTAGCTTTTTTTTTCTCGACGTCTGGGCGGCGCGAAGAGAACGCCTCGCGTCCCACGCGCCGAACGCACCGCCATGCGCGACCGAACACGCTCGCTATACAAACCGACGGCAACGCGCCGACGGCACACCGACTAACAACGTAAACAAACAATAAAATGCGAATTAAAAACACGCGACAAACATACACGAAATACAAGAAACGGCGCGAAAACCGTTAGTTATAAACAACATTCAAATATCAACCAATCGTTCTAAAACTCACGTTCTAAATTCAAGTTTGGAGCGAACTATAACATTTCGATATATTTTCAAAGATGTTTTGACGTTCAGTGACAGAAACCAGTGCGTTGTGTCAATTTTCGCGGTAAAAGTGACAAGTTGAAACGATGCGCCCGCGAAAAGAGGACCTAGTGTTGCCAACATGAAAAAACTGCGTGTTTTCATTGGAAATAACAGAATGCAAAGGACAGTTCATGCAGCAATACTTTTCTTATTGGTATTTTGGTTGAATATTGCGAGGTAAGTTATGGTTTAAACTAAATATTTATAATTTTTCCAGGACCTATTCGCATTACAGAATATCTAAGACATGTTCTAACAAAATGCAATGATAATTATAGGTATCAATGAAGAACAAAAACATTCACAGAGGAGAACGATAGTTCATTAAAACGTGGGGTAATAAAACTACACAATAGCCACACACATGCACAAAGAAAATAAGCCAACAAGCTTCAGACAAATAGGGGCGCAATGAATACCAAACTAAAACATCACGACACCTAATCATGCAAAACGGTCCTAAGTAGACAACACGGGGACTAATGAATAATGATCCGCGTCGCGTAATGTATGGTAATAAATGTAAATTTAAAAGGTGACAATCATTTTGTCGGCCCACCCAATAGTGGCGAGATTTACGTAGTATGTAAATGCGTCGATATGCCACCGCACGCGGTCGCATAATCGTAGGGCTGTTTGCTCCGTGATTGATATTCAGAGCCGCGGAATTAGTTGGAACTGGATGAGCTCCTTTTATTGGTGAAAACTGGTTTTTGTATCACTTTCTGGTAAATTGTGAGGTGAGGTGAGATTATTTTTAAATATGATCATTGAACATTCCATTTTCATTAGCTATTAAAAAGTGTGTTATGTCAGTAGTTAACTGTTCAAATTAGTAAATTGAATATAAGCAGCTTCGATTAGTAATCTTGGATTTTTGCTCGTGCATCAAATCAGCAATCCATCAGGCCAGACTTCAATATCATAAATACCTATATATAGTCTTCACTATCATATCAATCGTGGCATTACCAGTAGGTCAAATACCGCTGCACTCTCCTTTAGCACTTTTAAATACGTTTCCAAGACTGATCACTTAAAACCCGGACACAATTCGAATTTCGAATTGGATTGAAAGGTCAACAACCAATTACGTTCAATTAGTGCCGGGCTATGAAACGGCAAACAGGTGATACACAGTTCTCGTTTTTTGTTTCATTGCCAGCATTGAAAATTTAATGGCTCCACGCCCGTTTATATCCCAACCATACATTCTAGTTCAATCAGATTTTATTCACAGAAAATCGTTTCACACACTCAAACTTGCTAATTTAGACGAAACTTCGTCAAAATGTGTTTTATTGACCGTTATAAAAGGTGCGAAAATCTTACTAGCATGCAATTAGTACACTTTTATCTGTTCAAATATCATAAATAGAGAAATATGTTTGAGTTCCGAACCGTTGAACCGATTTCGGCTATTCTTCCATTTGCATGGTCGGTTTTGAATTTCATGGTATTTGGGGAAGATGTGATTTTTTAGCTTTAGAAGCAAAGCATTGCCATACCGCAGCATTTTATGGTGGCATGGTTTTTAGATTTTCTTGGGCCATAAAAGAACCGAATACACAAAAAGATCTTTTTCAAATGTCAAAGATCAAAGTCTAACAGTGAATAATAAAAAATTGTGATAGCAGCTAACTGTAAGCTAATAACAATAGTGTTTTAAAATCAAAGTTTATTTTTACTGACGTCAATGCAGTTAACATTATTAGATATTATAAAAAAAACAATACGTATATTTTTCATCAAGCCAAATATTACTATAAACAGATTTATAACAGGTTCTCTTTATAAATCGTTTTATCTTAATAACTTGCCATATCAATAAATATAAAATAACAGTTACGATTTTTAGATGGCAATAGTTTTCTAAAATTTTATTTCTTATTTATTGGCTGACATAAATCCGTCACATTTTTGAGACTTAGAGTATGTTTTTTGCTAGATAAAGCCACTCCCTTTACGCAAAGCTAAAGCTTAAAAAATCAGTTTGTAATCCTACCAAAATGCGCCGGATCAACAAAATTCTACCGATATCATTTTTTCTTCTGTTTCTGTCAGCAAACTCATCTGCATTATCACTGTCAACACCACTATTGATACGTAAAGAATATGCAATGAACTAAGATATTTGTAGTCCAACAATGTAACAAGGTAAAATTATTTGTTTGTAAGGGATAATCTTTGAAATTACTTAGGCAATTGCAAAAATGTATTCCTCGATAGAAAGCTATATGCATTGGCTACTTTTTATCCCGATAACATGCGTGATTTCTGAGGGATAAGGCACGGAAGCAAATTGCGGCAAAAAAAGTAAAAAAAGTGAACTTATTATGTTCATTGGCACTTTAGAACAGACTAGAATAGAAAGGAAAATAATGAAAAGAAAGAAAAAGTGTTTAATTGACACTGACCGGCATACAATATAAACACATGCTCATGCTAAACCCTTAACAGTAGTATTAGCAGTACTTAAATTAGGTTAATAAAGACGAGAAATAAATAAAACAGAAAAACAAAATAATAAATAACAGTTACTACCTACATATTGTATAAAACAGAAAAGAAATAGGGTGAAAAAGGCAGATGCATGTCGTAATTGTGGCAAGAAAGCTTCCACTCAGCAAAACGCCATGCTGTGGGTCCCCCCACAGCATGGCGTTGATTTTCAGTTGTCGCCTAGGACGTGACTTACAGAAACCAAATCTGTTCTATATGTAAAAATAGATACAAAAAACATAAAATAAGATAAAAATAAACTACCCAAAATGATGATGTGATTAAAACCAAAGCACGAGTATCTTGAATAGAATATACTTTATTGTACACCAAATTAGTTACGCAACTATTTTACAAAAACATTATTTCAACGGGTGCAACAGTGGTCTTATTGCTGACAACGATATACGTAGTATCAGACAACCTTTGAATGGATTGAAGAACTAGAATAAAATGGAGGTTGTCTGCGGTGTACTAACATTAAAAATAATTAGATTAAAGTTAAAATTATATAAACCACAATATATTAACCACTACATTTATGTACAGTATGTTACACGATTTCATAGAATTGAGGGAAAAGCAATTGATAAGGGTAGGTTTACGGTGCAAGAAATAAAAATTGGGTAGAAATAGAAAAGCATTAAAGAGAAACAAAATGGTAATTACTAGGTACTAACTAAGCAGCTCCTTGGAAAATAGTGTGTTGCCTAGCTGAAGTTGCCCAATTTATCACAAGGCATGGTAACTTTAAAAATAAATTATTTTCCTTCAAGCTTGTTGCCTCGCCTTTATGCCAGTGTTCTACATCTGACTGAGAATATGTACAATCTACACATCATATCTTATGGGAGTGTATTCTTTGGCAGAATGAACGCAGTACTATGTTGAATAATGTACAGGCTGTATCAGGAGCTGTTTACTATACGGACCTTGTGGAAACTAGAACAAATTTCCGTGCGTTCAAGCGTTTTTGCCATATCTATTATTGGAATCAAATATAACAGCTCACAATGCTAGGATCCAGTAATAATAATGCTAATTTTTATCCGTGGTGCTAGGCAACTGGGCTTATCCCAATTGTAAACGACCCTTTGTGCCTATTTGTCTTGTTTGTTCTGTCTCCTGCTTGATATGGAGGGAAGTGGAAATTTGAATTTTTCCTACTCCTCCATTATTCTTTTCTGATTAATTTCGTTGCGGGATCCAAGACAGTTAAATTCATTCTGCGGGACTTCGTCGAGCTTCATTGCCTTGGCGCTTTTCTGGTGGTCGCTACTGTTTATTCTGGCTTTCAGGAGTTGCAATGGTTTGGGAATAGTGCGTTGGAATTGTCCCAATAAAAAAAATTGCTGAAGTTAGTAAAACATAAACACTTAGACTTCAACGTAAAATAAATGATAAACAAAATGTTGTTTCAGTATATAGCAAAATATCTTGTTTATGTAGAAAAACTTCACAAGATAACACAACAAAAACACGACATGACGTAACCAAAGCGACATAAAAACATAAAATGTTCTGACAAATCTACCGATACTACCTACGCGTATTGCAGCCTCCATGACAGTGGCGTATGAAGGCGTTTCCCGATGTTAGTGGATTACCTTGATAGATTATTTGTACAAGAAGGATATTGAAGAGTCCCCTACATTCCAGTATTGTCCCCTACAATAACGTAACTTTAGAAGACTGAGGATAGCTTCTGCACGTACTAGTACAGCACTGCACGTAGCGACAAGAACAAGATGTAGGTACCTACACCTTGTTCTTGTCGCTAGTGGCAGACACAACTTACACGACATCGTCGGTGGGAGCAGAGATATCACTTTGGAACTTTGGATATTTATTTTAAGACACAAAGAACAATAAGAATAGTGGATGCGGAGCATAACTTGCATCTGCTCTACATCCACACCTTGCTGCTGAATTAATATATTATTTGCCAGAGGGCTAGCCTTTTCTTCAGCCAGAGAATCAGCATTGCCATTCAACGTGGCAATGCTGCCAGCGTTCTGGGCATGTTTCCCATTGACATCGATGTGGACGAATTTTTTGATGCACAATGAGCCCTTTTCCCTCTCCCCTTTGTATGTAAATTTGTTTTGTTATTAGTCATAAGATTAGAAATATTAAATTGTATGTATAATATTATTTGAATTACAAATCAATATTTGATCAATAAACCTACTGTATGATCTAGTTTTTATGATTGACGGAAAAATAGCAAGTTGCAACATCTCATCAAATCCCCAGACATGACCGGCGTATAGTATCAATCCATAAAAAAAATATATTAACAAAAAATGAAACCGATTTCCAAAAAAATCACTATGGAACGTAACTACGAACTAACTTTCTTTTTCGAAGTCGGCTAATTTTTTCGTCAAAATGTTTTTTTATGGATTGATACTGTACTTTTCGCTTTTTAGTGTTTTTTTGGAAGTCGGTTTATTTTTTTGTTAAAGAGTTTTTTTTTATTTTTCTCTTTTTAGTTTTGGTACCTCAAAATTCTATGAAAATCATGTATAGCCAAAGTGTATACTTTGGCTATACATGATTTTCATCATGACGATTCCAAAAAGCCCAAATACGACTAGGTTACATTGCATTATTTCGGAGTTCCATTGCCTACCTTCCATCATCAGATCAGTTTGATGGTACTTTTAATCAGTCCACAATTGACGGAGAAATCGGTGAACACAAATAAAAATATTATAAAATACATACAGTCGAACATAGAACCTCCTTTTTGAAAAGTCAGTTAAAACGACGAAAGGCTTATAAAACAGTTTAAATCCCAACAAGAAATTGTAGTCCTTTTAGCCAAAATGCAACTTGATGTCTTTATCATTGTTTCGTTATATCCAAGTGCTGCCATCTAGTATCTCGATATAACAACAAAATATGATCACATCCAGCAAAATCGAATCGGTGAGAAGTTAATATTCATAATCGAAGTTATCGTTTGGTACCAATATGTATTGGCGGCTTAGCTTGTATGAATATTTCAAGTAAGTATTATAGAACAAAAGAATTTGTATATAAGCTTATTAAGTTTCATGAAAAGCCGTATTATTAGTATTCGTAAAGTTATAACTATTCACTATGTAAGTGTTCTGGAATAAAGGTTTGACCGATTAATCATTTATTTTATTCCTTTTTTATAACTTCCTTTTCCAGAGAATAGGAGGAAACATTTAAATTTTATTTCGCACTAATATGCATATATTTATCTTCAGTGAATAAGAAGACAGGGGCATGTCCAGCAGTGGATGTCTTTCGGCTGATATGATGAATAAGAAGAGAAACATAAGATATGGCATATGAAGCATTTCATGTGAGGCTAAATAGTGGACAATGCTCATACAGTGTTGTTATGCGTAGGGAATTGGAAGGGGCGCACGGTTGGCGCAGAGGTTGAGCGTTAGACTGCTGCGCTGCATGTCGCGAGTTCGATTCCCTCACGGAACAAATATTTGTATGACCGGCAGGCTTATTACGTATCTTTTTCAAGAACAAAACGACAGCGATCGAACGCTTTATGTCGTAAAAGTCGGAATTACCTGCAGTGTAGATATGGTAGGTCCTACACAATCGTTTGCTAATCGCTCGCTGTTTGTCAAAAGCACTTATTTAAAATAAAAAAAAAACAACAAAAACTCTAAAACTTCTGTATGGAAGAGCAATTACTGCGCAAAATTCGATATCGTTTTGCTCTTGCAATAGATACGTAATAAGCCGGCTACAGATAGTTGTTCCGGCTCTGGGTATTGTGTATATGAGTTTATATGTTTGTAAACGCACCCACCTTACATCAGAAATTGCTAGAGTGACGCAAAGTCTAAAAAAAAAACTGTACATTTACGGAAAAACTCTTAATATGTATTTTGTGACCATGAAAAATAAAATGTCCTTAAAAGGGAATCCATAAGTAATCCACATTAACGTCAAATTTAAAATTCGCTAAATTATATTATAGGTAGATAAATTAATCAATCTATCTCTAACGTGATTTTTCACAAAATGTATAAAGTGAACGAAACTTAGTACTAAAGACAGCGACGCGTGTGACATTATGCTGTAGATTTTTTTTTCATCAGTTTTTTTTTAAATCACCGAATCTTTGGGTCATCAAGATTATTCAGGACTGGTTTCTCGAACACGTCAGTCATGAAATACCAACAAAATATCTCAACAATCACCAATTGTAACAAGGAAAAGTCAAAAGTTTCGACCGCCGGTGGTCCAAATACTCGACATTTTAGTCGAAAAGGGAAATTGAACCACTTTCTAAAGGCAGAACGGAATGAAAAACATAAAATACATTTTATCATTGCCACGCAAAGAGCAGGACAAATTAATGCATCTTAAATAACAATAAATAGCCCTGATTTGTCGATACTACTCGCCACGGTGAAGCCTTGGAGACTTGCGATAACGCGATATTATCCGATTTATGCACATATTAACACTTATCGGACTAATTGCTACTGTTCCAACATTTTTCAGCGTACCACAAATTAAGTGTATCTCATAGAAGAGTATAAATCCTCCTATAGGTATAGAGTACCTATATACAATGTTAGTACACGGAATTTCAATCAGACTCGCACGCCTCATGCGTAAAATGTCGTAACTGCAGGCTGGGAACAAGCGACTCTCCTTCTTACGTATTTAAATTTAGAGTAGGGTATTCCGTGGGTTTTCTAAAGGTAAGGCATTTTAAATCTCAGTGTTAGAGAGGATAAAAGTATTTGCAGAATTGTCGGCACGCAGAGAGAAGCAATGCAAGTAGCTGTAATTTGTATTGAAATAACCTTTCTGAATGGGTATCGTAGCATTTCATCAGACCGACAACGCCAACGGATTTATTATTTTTTACCGTCGACGGTATTAACGTACGAAATTATTGTTTTTATCTCGTCATGAGGAATTTTTAAAGCAATTATTAAGTATCGCGCCGTGTTTTAATTGGATCAGTCGGGTTTAACGACTTTGGAAGAGCTGTTAGGCGTTTTGCTAAATCCTTTGCCAATGTGTGGCTGGTTTTTTGGTGAAGCCAACTTATTTTGCAAACATTTACGTTTATTGGGATGTAAACATTACGATTTAAATGCTTTTATTACTCGCGCTTGGCATTGGAGGTAATTGTATTTAATTTAACATTCTTCTGGAACAAAAATGGCTTTGCTGCGTTTTTGAAATGTTTTTGATTTGTATTGTTTACAAAAATATGATCGGACAACCACAATAATGATCTGAAGGTTAAATGAGGTGAAGTTTTATGTGTAAGGTCATAAATAACTACATAACTTTTTATGATACTTTTTCACTTTTACTTTATACTCATAGTGAAAAAAACGTTTTATCAAAAAAATCAAACCGACTTCCAAAACAAAACACTACAAAGCGAAAATAACTTTCTTTTCCGAAGTCGGTGTCTTTTGTACTCATTGTTTTCCGTTATTCGACACCGCATTCGGAAAAGAAAGTTATTTTTCGCCTTGTAGTGTTTTGTTTTAGAAGTCGGTTTGATTTTTTGTTATAAAGATTTTTATTTTCCTCTTTTCAGTTTTACCTCCAATTAACGTGAAAACCATTTATAGCCAAAGTACATCTCATGACGATTCCAATAAGCCTAAACACGATTAGGGTACATTGTTTCAATTCGGAGTTCTAGTGGCCATTGTGGTCTTCTTCATCAGTTCCACTTCACCAAATGCTACTTTCATTTGGTGAAGTATCGTCGTATCTGAGTGCAAACGATTTCATTATTGATGAAAATACCAAAATCGCTATATGCATGCCTATAATATTTGAGGAGCTCCCTCAATTTCTCTAGGATCCCATCATCTGATCTTGGTTTCCTAATCATGGTATCACCCTTGGGATATCTCCTTTCCAAAAAAAAAATAATCATTAAAATCGGTTCATAAACTATAAAGTTATCCGCGAACACACATAAAATATACATATATATATATATATATACGGTCGAATTGAGAAACCTCCTCCTTTTTGCGAAGTCGGTTAAAAATATAATTGCATAAGGCCCTGTTATTGTTATTCTGGTAATGATGACACAGATTCAGATCGATTTATATTAGTTTTAGAGATATAAGTTTCTTTGAAAGAGAATATGTTTATGGTCCTTTTCAATTACGACTGGTTTTATCGTAAGAATGTATGTACTTATACGAAAACTGTGCGCAGACTTTAGTCAAGACTATTTTCATTTAGTAAAGACAATGCCAAAAAATACCGACAAAACTGTGTTGGCACAAGACAAAACTTTGTAAGCCCAACACAAAACTGTGTGAAAAATGGGTTATTAGACGATTCGCACGAATTTAACTCACCCGAAAAGTGCGAATCGACCCCTTTTAAAAACATTAACTTTTCTGTGGCGATTCGCACAAAGTTAATTTATAGGTGTGTGAATCGAACACTCCAAAATTATGTAGTAGGCAATTGGCACAAATTTTATGTTAGAGAACAAAAAATAAAAAAGTGCAGTCGTGCTCACCCGTCTCGGAAATAGTATGAAGAATTCATCATCATCATCATTTCAGCCGAAAGACGTCCACTGCTGGACATAGACCTAACCCAGGCGTCGCCACATTGACCGATCCCGTGCGTCTCGCATCCAGCGCCTTCCCGCAACCTTAACCAGGTCATCGGTCCACCTAGTGGGAGGCCTTCCAACGTATCGTCTTCCGGTTCGCGGTCGCCATTCCAGAACTTTTCGGCCCCATATGAAGAATTAATCGAATTTAATAGATATTTTATTAGAAATTAGGGAAACAATGCATTAAATAAGTAATTACCATTTAAAACGTGGAGATATGCACGTTAGATGTGATAGATAGGCGGCAAAACAATAAGTCCCTCTTACAGACAATCTTCACTACTAATAAAATGAAAGAGAAAGCTCTATACGCTATCAGCTCATTCCGGTACCGGTATAGATTAACTTAAGTACCAGCCAACTTACAAACGTTTCGTATTGAATCTCACGTTTCGGGCGAGTTAATTTCGTGCGAATCGTCCAATAACCCGAAAAAATCAGATGTGATGTGGGACGAAACAGTGTAGACGTTAGACAAAACATTTTTGATTTTGAGATAAAAAAACTATTTTAACACAGTACAAAACTTTTCTTTCGACTCTTCTGGTGCGAGTATTGGCACGGTCTTAAGGTGCGCTTACACGAGCAACTGATATTGGGCAATTTCTATACAATCTTTGTATCTATTGCCATCATTACTAGGTTTTGCGGGTACATAATTTTTAACCACAATTGCTAACAATTGCCAGTGTAAACGCACCTTTAGTCCCACCCTGTGTGTGTAATGATACCGCACAGCGTGGGAAGCGACAAGATAACTCAACACTTATGCAAAGACGGAAAACTGTATTTAACTTGAGGTTAGTTACGATTGTTTTAGCGTTCCTTTTTAAAATGAGAAATTAACCGACACTGAACGAAATGATGGCTGCATGCTTTTTGTTGTGGAAATGAGTTTAATATTACCGTCGCAAATTATAAATAATTGTGATGATTATAAGTTATGAGTGTATTGAGTGAGTTGAGTGTACAGTATTTCCTCCATCGAGTTATGCGGCTTACAATTAAAATCATAAGATATGGAAAAAGGGTGTGTGTTTTAAAGTAAGATTTTCCTAGATTTTGATACATTATTTACCCAGCGTGTTTCATATCTATACTAATATTATAAAGCTGGAGATTTTGTTTGTTTGTTTGAACGCGCTAATCTCAGGAACTACTGGTTGGATTGAAAAATTATTTTTGTGTGGGATAGTATATTTATCGAGGAAGGTTATAGGCTATATAACATCACGCTACGACCAATAAGAGCGGAGTGCAAATTAAAAATGTTGCATAAACGAGCAAAATTATTCCTTTTTGAGAGCTTCCGTCGCGTGCGCTGCGTAAGCGGTTAAAGTTTCGCAAAAATCATGTATGTAGTGTCGGTAGGGTAGGCTAGGTGGGGTAAATGGGTAGGTAGCCGGGTGCGAAACCGTGTGAGACAGCTAGTTAAGTATAATTAGCAAAAATCTCCTGGCAGAGGAGGTAGTCCAGTCCTCAGGATTAATCTTTTAAATGTTTAGATGTAACAAAGTATTACATACGTAATCGTCCATACGATTCACCTAGTATAACAAAAATTAATGAACTGAAAGAAATTCGTCAAAGAAAAAAGAAAATATATTTTCTTCTTTAGAGAACCATTACACTTGCTGCCAGCTCACACTTGACCATTCCAAATGAAGAACATACGCCTTTGTGATAAGATACGTTTGTACACAGTTAAATAGTCGTGTATGCCTCGCCCTTAGAAAATGTGATGAACAAACAAACTGAGAAATTCCTTCTATAACACAGGTATTATTGTTTCTTCAGTACGGAAATGCAAGGCTCAATTATAAATAAATAGCTTTTACTTGCTATAGGATAGGCCACAGGAGTAAAGCCGCGGGTAAAAACCATACATAGCAAAAACTAAAGGAACCATAATAATTGCTTACATACCGTAAGCAAATTAGTCAGATTTAAATAAGTGAAAAATATATTATGGAAAATATTTACCCGCCGTTAAAATTTATATTCAAGACCACAGTTTAAGCCCCTACGGAAAAAGAGGGGAGTTATAAGTTTGACGTGTGAACCTGTGTGTTTGTGTATCTGTCTGTGACATCATAGCTCCTAAACGGATAAACCGATTTTGATTTCGCTTGTTTTGAATAGTGACTTTATCGAGCTTGTTCTTAGCTATGTTTGATGAAAATCGTTTTAGCCGTTCAAAAGTTATGGGCGTTTTACTGTTTTAATCGGACGGTTTTCGCTACATATCGTGTCATAATTACGTGTTCAATAGATTGTCGATCTCTGAAATGAATTATGTAGCATGAAATAAAAATGTATCGAGGATTTTTATTTTAATTTTACTTGTTACAAGCTTTATATTTCCTTACTTTTGGTGTGTAACTATACTTCATAAAAGATAGCTTGATCTCTGCGACAGCTGTCAGTATCAATATAGTAACAATAGCGCTTGACAGGTTAACAATAACGTAAACGTCTGTTTGACATATGTCGCAGAGATCAAGCTATCTTTTATGAAGTATGTAATCGATTTTTGAAGCACTTCTAGTCATACGATTAAACTGAAACCTGTCATACTTGTGTAACTTTGGAAACATTTTATTAATATGACAATAAGGAGTTGGTCTCATTATGAAGCTGGAAGGTAGCCATAGCAACTCCTCAATCATAAAAGATAGTACCACCATGTTTGGACTCATTAGAGATGTAATGACATGTGAATCACATTTTTCGTCCAATAAAATCTAGTTTTAAAAAGAATTTTACTTTTAATGATCAGTGTGTGTTGCCAGTAATCACCTATGGGACCGAAACGTGGTCGCCTTATCAGAAAGTTTAAAGTCACCCAAAGGGCAATGGAGAGGGCTATGCTCAGAGTTTCCTTACGTGATCGCATCAGAAATGAGGATATCCGCAGGCGAACCAAAGTTACCGACATAGCCCGGAGAATTGCAAAACTTAAGTGGCAGTGGGCAGGGCACATTGCTCGCAGAAGGGATGACCGATGCCGAAAATTTCTGGAATGGCGACCGCGAACCGGTAGACGATGCGTTGGAAGGCCTCCCACTAGTTGGACCGATGACCTGGTTCAGGTTGCGGGAATGCGCTGGATGCGAGACGCACGGGATCGGTCAATGTGGCGATCCCTAGGGGAGGCCTATGTCCAGCAGTGGATGTCTTTCGGCTGAAGTGGTAATGATGACTTTTATTTACCTTATTAGGTAAAGATAAAATGGGCTTGAAGTAAACTGTCATTCATCTTGCGTTTATAGCTGCTCGTTTCAATTATATATTACCTAAGTTTTTACTGTGAGATGATCACAGAATAGCACTAAAGTATTTACAGAGATTATATTTTACAAAGAAATAAATATAGGAAAAATTTTATTGCTTTAAAATATTAATTTAATTAACTATGTAGAACCTACGACATCTAGACGACATTGTAAACTTTTCAACTCTGAAGTACTCAAAATTCACAGTATCTAAAGAGGATTATTCTGAACAAGACCTAACAACACAAAAAAAAACCATTTTATTACATGCTCCATTTTTAAATATCAATCTATCCACAGATAAAAAAATGCCAGCAGACGGGTAAATCCGAAACGTTAAAGCATATAACACACGTGCGTCGTTTATCAGTGTTGATCGGAGAGCAGTCGCGTACATCAGATTTACCACAAGTACCTACGTGCGGCCATAGTTTTTATTTAATCTGTGACACTTCCTGTCATGCCCCATCTAGTTCTATGATGTATTTTATCTTTGGAATGAAACTTAGTTTTTGAGCTGTCACGACTTTTTTTCGTGAAAGTTGTTTGAACTATTGAAGGTAGGTGTGAATATTTGGTTAAATATCTATTGAAACAAATAGAGAAAAGTGTTTACAAGTAAAATTTATAAATTTAAACAACCCGTGACACATTTTTATTTCATGCTACATAATTTATTTACCGAGACACGCTGCGATCGACAATCTATTACACACGTAATTATGATCATGATAAATCTTGCGAGAACACCCCGATTCAACCAGTAAAACAACCATAACTTTTTTTTTTTTTTTTTTTCCAAAAGTTTCTCATACAATTGTTCTACAGCACAAAATTGAGGCAGCCCCGGTAAGTTATAAGGATACGCGTAATGGGGTTATCTCGCAACTTAAGAACGGCTGAACCGATTTTTATCAAACATAGCTATGATGACTAAAGTGAAGACCTTTCAAAAAAAAAAACATTTCAATTCAAATTCCGTTTAGGAGCTACGATGCCACATACAGATGCTCAAATACACAAACACACACGTCAAACTTTTAACACCCCTCTTTTTCCTTCGTGGTTTAAAAATTATAACGTATCATCATTTGTATTGTAGCAACCCAACAAAGTTAGTTCCAAGCTTTCAAATACAGAAACTACCTAATAAATAAACAACGAGTTACCAAATTTCATTTCAGACCTGAAACAATACCACAAAAATTTACGGCACAACTTTCGAAAGTATTCAATATCGTATTTATTATTAAATTTCTAAAGTCTGTAAAATTCCTTTGCCCACGGTCCTCGAACAAAAACATTTCACAGGCATGCGCAACGAAGCTCATAACTTTTACATCGAGACTTCATTATAAAATCGCTGGAACATTTTCACATACCAACGAAATATTAGCTACTGACTAAACCAACAAATTGTTTCATTCGAAAACTATTCGAAAAACGCGATACCATCCAAACCTATTCACAAATAAATTAATTACGTTGACTTTAATTATGAGAATAGGCCAATTAGTGGGACATGGTGGTCACACGTAGTATTAGTTTGTTTTTATTACCAGATTAGTCATTAGTTATTAAATATTGTTATTGTCGCCATTTGTAAGAGGTAGCGACAGTTATGAATAAATTAAACGTTAATTATTTAGTATTGGTGCGTGCTGTGCGGTAAAATTATGTCATTGATTATGGTTGAATGCGATTGAGATATCAGCCGGGTGGTCTTTTACTTTATTTATATTATTTAGGCACTATTTTTAGGAACTGGTTAGTCATCTTTGTCTACTACAATGGTTAGTCATCTTTGTCTACTACAACTAAACAAATATGTATCATATATTTGTAGTGTCTAACTTTTTGACAAAAAGCGTGCATGATGTAGCGAATAGGTCAGCAAACCAATTCAATTTAAATTATATTGTTATAAATATAATGTATAAAAAAAATTAAAGTCGCAAGTAACTGCTATCAACATAGCACTATATGTTTGGCTCCGGGTATGTTTGTAAAAAATACTTTTTTTTAATTTGTGTTGTAGGTATATAATTATATAATAATAATATAATCTTATATCTTTATTTATCCAAAAAACATAGTTTCAAATACAGTTTGATATTTGGTATAAAACATAAGCTTATAGTCTAAGAAAAATTTTATAGTTTAAATTGCAAATTCTGTACAAGAATAATACTCTACCTCTTAAACTAGGATATGCCTGTATTTTAAGAGGTAGTTAAGTTAACAGCCAAGGTTTACAATGATCAACAAAAATTTATCTCAACTATAACCTTATTATACATTATACATATGAGGCTTTTTTCTGGACCTCGATAAAAATTTCCAACACTATTCGGACCCCACTTAAAATTACTTGTCGACCCCTGTAGCATCTTTAGGTAGGTACTAGATAGCCAGCCACTAAGAAGAGAAAGAAAAGATAAACGGTGGATTATTTGAAGGCAGACTTTCACAAATATTGACGTTTATGAAGTGCTGATGCGGAGCCTAAATCAAACAAACGTTATTTTATATTACCTACCGCATAAAACTGCAAGTCACGCAAATCTCCAAGCTCATAAACCTTCATCTCATTCGAAATGACGAGAGAATTGAATTATGGAAACATGCACACCCTACTCCTCCACATTTCAACACTCCGGCAGAAAATCTGCCTCCTGGCACTGCAGTGGCCAATCTGGAAATCCCTAAACCGATTGCGGACCCAGGTTGGCCGCTGTAAAACAAACCTGACAAAATGGAATATCATAGGCCCCTCTAAAACACAGTGCCAATGTGGGGCCCCTTCGCAAGAAATTTCCCACCTCCTTGTCTGCCCTTCATGCCCGACCACCTGCACCTTACGAGATTTGAACGTGGCGAATGACAGAGCTGTCCGAGTAGCTATATACTGGTTGGAAAAAATCTGAATGGTTGAACAGTTTAAGTTAATCGACACGAAAGAAGAATTGTTCAAACTAACCCCAAATATTCTTCTTGCAGTTCCCGAGACAACATGCTGCCAAGCCACGTGAAACTAAGTTCGTCTCTCACCTGCCGCCTCGTCGGAGGCCTGACTAGGGAACAAAGAACCGTCTGTCACGAATCCCCCGATACAGTCGCCATAGCCTTCGAAGGTCTTCAGCTAGCGGTCAAGGAATGCCAGCATCAGTTCCGATGGCACCGGTGGAATTGTTCCAGCCTTTTGTTTAAGAACAGTAATCCTCATGGCAGTTCTATTATGAAAAGAGGTTAGTTTTGTTATTTTATTTTAATACCTACATAATGTATATAATGAGTAACAGACAGGCTACCAAGTCATAGTTAAAACGTTTCACAAGTCTTAATGGAAAGACAATAATTACGAAGTCACAGGAGACGCTGCCTTAAGTGAGTAACACTGACATGGGTCTCACATAAACTAGTCAGGGTGCCCCACACTTGATTACCTTGTCATAACAATGGAAGACAAACGCCACTGTCCTTAAAACTATACAAGCTCAAATAAAACCTTCAAAAACATAATAAACACACGTATTTATTAAGCTTTTGTCGCAACAGAGGACCAATAACATCATGAGATTATTTCCAAAAACGTTGGTGGTAGCAATCATTGTCGATTAATGCCAAAACCAGTCCCTCATGAACGTAATTCCATAATACTTTTTTTTTATATATTAAAATAAACGCAACTAAAATTTCAAACCAATCGCGAGCCACCATTACAATCCGAATTTATTACGACGAAAAATTATTCACGCACATTAAGAGGCCACCGGTGAACGGACATATCCACGTATTATGTTCTTAATATACGTATTTACTGAGTCGTCCGTCTTTATGTCCTATCTTCGGGTGTGAAAAGGCTTTGTCGACCTCGTTTTTTCCATAATCATCGCACACGTTGACGTGGAAATTTACGAGCATGGAAGATGGGAGACAACAAATAATAAGCTGGTGGTATCCAGGTGGGGCTCGCACCCGCGCCCCGCGATTTCACGCTACGTGTGGGTCCCCGTGCCCCTTCCCACCACCCCGCCCCGTCCCTCTAGCCGCTCAACCAATTAATATCTTAACTGGAATTGCCTGGACTCGAGTACCAACGGAGTTACTCAATTTTCTCCACGCCCTTTTATTGCTGCGCGCATTTTAATATCAGTTTGAAATTCTTCATAAAATCTCTTAAACGCAGATTGGATAATACACGGCTTTAAAATAGATACTCACATATAAAGCGTAATTGAACATTGAAATAGTGAGAGATCAAACTTAAGAATGTTATTGAGTCCATTGTATCGACGACATTATTAGTATTGGTAATGCCCGTAACGACACCTTCCGGCCCTTCAGCGACACGACTCTGTTTAAATTGAAAAATTGTGAAAAAAACAGCGTAACTAAACACTTAAACATCTTTCTTAACGTGCCCATTGTTGGGGTCCCGAATTGAACGCCGACGGGAGAGTGAAACGTAAAAAAAAGTGAAGAACAAATCGAGATGCTTTTAAATAGGATAATAGCGATCGATGATCGAAGAAGAAAGATAATAATGATTCCGGACCGTTGGTTTTTTTGTCCGAACGTGTAGGATCGATGAAAGAGCGCTGTGGACGGATGGCATTCTGGATAGATCACGGGATTAGTTCCGCTTCCCCGAGATCCTCCACACGTTGTTAGCGCTCTTGTACGTGACGTTATTACAATATACTGTCAAACATTTAATGACTTTTGTGAGGCTAATGAGACTATTGTCGGAAAAATTTTTCGCCTCGGGCGTTAATAGTTGGATGGTAGGAGAGATTAGCGTGAGATGTGTGGGTCGGCGCGTCGGCTGTCGGCGCGGTCGCGTGAGAGAATGGCTCGCGTCGGGGCAGCGGGGCAAACAGGGTGGCGCGCATGCGTCGATACAAATCTGACGGCGCGAGCGCACGTGACGTGAATTCACGACGCGAATGTGTCATAAAAAAGTGACATTTATTGGCGTTTTATATCAACAACAAGTCGTCAGGTGACGGAGTGCCGTCGACAATGTGGTTATGATGTTGCAAAAACATGATGCGCTCTTGTGTCTTATCTGACGATGTGTCGTGGGAACTGAGTCGGCGAGACGAGACGACTTTATTAAAAGGGAATCGGGCATTTTTTTATGAGGCGTGTGTCATGTTAATAATTTCTGGACGAAATATAGCGCCTTAAGTGAGACGTTAAAAATTCTGCGGCTATAATTTGCGGTTGCGACTACTCACGCACGATGAAATGTCAAGACGAATACCGATAAAGCGCCATCATTGACCTAAAATAACAACTCTTAAAAGGATTTAAACAAAAACTTGGACGTGTCGAAATGTCTCAATGCGATGTAGCTCAGCCCTCTAATGGTCCCGATAACATCTTCCTCGGTGCGTTACCGAATCGTGCTCCTTCAGATGCCTCACAACTGTGAGAAAAAACACACAAAAGGCCCATAAAAACATGAATTTGTCCAAAGTTCCCAGTTTTAGACGTGACATCGAGTGGGCTTTTTTTGTTTGGCCCTTTTTGTTCCCTGTCGGATTATGAGTCTGCTTTTAAGGGTTAATTAAGTCAAGACCTGTAGGTATTAGTGATCTTGCGGAAATTTAAACGATGATATAGTGGAATTACGATGATTCATCCAAAAGGATAGGTATGGACAATAAATTAAAGCTAATAATAAACATGTACATGTTTATTATTAGCTTTAATTTATTGTCCATCGATTGGTAGGATTAAATCCCACATTTTTGATTTGATTGTATTCGTTTACCAAAATGACTCGTTAGCTCGCAGTGACATTCGAATTTCATTAAAATTGGTAACATAGTACTTAAAACTATTAACTAGATGCCTAGAAATGTGGGTCCGTGCCCACTCGACCCGATTAGACACGACCTGAAGAATAATACCAGATGTTTTACTACCAATTCAGTGCCATTTGTACAGTCAGGCAAAGTGATATTTAATTCTAAATAACTTATTAATTTACTATACATAGGATATTTAATATTTTGTTATGATACATAATTTATCCTGGTAGTCAGTGATTTCGTTTCAAAAATGCAGCTTTATGAATATAGTCTCTACCTCGCTTAAACCGGTTTTCTGGTTCTTACTTGAATGTCGATTATGTATTGAAATTTGTTTATTTTTAATTGTTGATTTTGTATTGCTTCAAAACTTAATGGTGTTGTTCCTACCTAGTCCTGTATTCTTTATATTACCCAACTAGCTGAACCGGCGAACTTCGTTCCGCCTAACAAATTTCTAAAATTAAAGATTTTTTCTAAAATAAACGTAGCCTAAGTTACTCCTTATTACATCAGCTACCTGCCAGTAAAAGTCCTGTCAAAATCGGTCCAGCCATTTCAGAGATTAGCCAGAACAAACAGACATGACAAAAATTGTAAAAAATGTTATTTTGGTGAATGTACCGTATATATATTCATATACAAGTAGTGAAAAACGGTTATTTCAATATTAAAAACAGACATTCCAATTTTATTTATATGTAGGTATAGTTATGTTTATTTTCTATAGATAATTTAGTAAATATTTTTTTTATATTATAGAAGTTAGTATATATTAACCTAATTATTATAATCACGTATAAAGACTGATCCAATAAATACCACCGTGCCACTAGCTATAAGATTTTAATGATAATTTACAATAATCTGTGATTTTTACTACTAAGTACAAAGCGTACTAAAAACGATAAGTACTTACTTGTTTAATTATTTATTTATTAATCCAAACATTATTTAAATCTTACATTCTCTGTGGTGCAAGCGGAAAGCAAAATCAACACTTTTCTGCCAGACTATACATTGACATTTTTACACCTATTAAAACAAAAACAGGTATTATTCTTCGGGTCGAGTCAAGTGGAGTGGGCCCGGACCCAGAAATGTGACATGCCAATCATTTCAGTAATTTCAATCATCTGAATTTAGCATATACTCTTTCGCAGAGGGTTGATTTCCTATTTTCAAGGAAAGCCTCCATTTTTTATTGGTGTTCTCCCTTTGTTTCGCATTATCGTGACAGTTCTTGTGATCGTAATTAGCGGTTTCCATAGTTGATGGTTGCATCTACACTGTCTAGTTTTAGTTTCTTTAGATTCCCCTAATTTAATCAGAATTCTAGCTAGGGAATGCTTTGAATTTATTTCATGATGAGCAAGCTCTTGACCTTAATCTTGCCAAAAGGAACGCGATGGATATGGTACACGATAGAACGCGCGAGCCCTAAAGATACCTATCTGTGATATCATATATCACACAAAACATAAAAGGAATATTTATTTATCTATACTATATAATATATAATAATATTATAAAGCTGAAAAGTTTGTTTGTTTGTTTGAACGCGCTAATCTCAGGAACTACTGGTTGAAATTGAAAAATTATTATTGTCTTGGATAGTTCATTTATCGAGGATGGTCATAGGCTAAAATATCACGCTGCGACCAATAGGAGCGGAGCATAAATGAAAAATGTTGCAAAAACGGGCAAAAATATTCCTTTTTGAGAGCTTCCGTTGCGTGCGCTGCGTAAGCGGTTAAACATGACGTGTATGTAGGGTAGGTAGGGTAGGAAAGGTAGGTAGCCAGTTGGCGGGAGCGAAGCCGCGTGGGACAGCTAGTTTATTTATAAAACTTTATGCACAACTACAAACATGATTAGATTCTCTAACAGCAAACCTCACTTGTTAAAGGAAATTTGCCTATGAGAACAGTGCATCCAAATGCACAACAAAATTCCAAATTCAAAAACATTTAATATTTAAAATTCTTACATACTAAATAAACTAAACAGATACGAGTAAACATAATACATACAATATTACAATATAATACATAACTAAAATCTTACATTTATAAATACCGTGTAAGTCGAAAATTATCCCGAGGGAATGCCGGGATGAAAAGTATCCTAAGTGCTATTCCTGACTATAATCTGTCTCTGTGCCAAATTACATCCAGATCCGTCCTGCCGTTTGAGCGTGAAGAAGTAACAAACCATACAAATATACACACACACACACACTCATAAACTCTCGCCTTTATAATTTTAAGTTCACACTAATAATAGAAAGACGCATAAATATTACCTACACTTTCACTAGTGTGATATTTAAGCGTCATGTTAATATGAAATGTTCCTTTATTCTTCTCTTGAAAACCTTTTAACGAAACGCTATCCCACTATCCGCTTCATCATTATCATCCACAGCCCGACTTTGCCCACAGCTGAGCATAGACCAATCTCTTCTTGTGCCAATTCTCACGCTTCTGTGCCATCCTCATCCAGATTTTATCTGCTATAGCAACAATGTCGTCTTCCCATCTTTCTGTGATAATTTTATATTTGGTAACAGCCAGCTCTTTGTACTCCATTTGGGTATACCCACAAAATCACTACGTCACAGCTTCTCAATTTCGATATTAAACCAAATCTAATTGAAGCACGTGCGATCCCTACGGATCGTAAATTAGTCTTGCCGACGTCACAACCGATTTATCGTCAGGTTTTGGTAATAATTAGCGATTCGCAACACAAGCCGAAGGTATCGAACGGGGCTTAATTGCTACGGAACCCTTGCAGCGTCGCATATCTGCTGCTCGTAATATTTTTTGGTAATTTCAATTTTGGAGCGTTTTTATTAAAGAGGATGTACTGCTTAGTTTTATCTGGCTTAGGTATTGTGGGTACAGACTAAAACAAGCAGTTGATTTTAAATCGGATCTAAGCCTATTGTGAGTAGTCGTTGTTTCATCAATTTAGGTTACTTCTAGGCAAGCATGCTCTATCGTCGACCAAATCATCTCTTACCACCACGAGCAATAGTGGTCAAACATAAGCCAATCAATTAAAATAATGTAACTGCTGTCTTCATTGTTTGTGCGCTCAACAAACCTTCAAGCGTGAAAAAAAAAACTGTTGTCCTCTTGATTTTTATAGAACGAGACCAAATAAGACAAGCGACTGAGTTGCTCAAGAACCCCATCCAATTTGGCCCAGCGATTTAGACGGTAAAGCAGTTTGCAAATTCCTTTTACTTATAGAGTTGGTGAATGGTATTACAGTTGTACATAAATAGAATACATTTACATAATGGAGTCCTTTAAAATCTTTAAATAATACTGGCTAAATATAAAAGTTTAATTATTTCCATAAACGTATTCTGAACACTTTGCAGTAAAAAGGCTCAAGCTAGTTGATCACTTCATGTTATTTCATTATCATTTTATATAATTTTAGGCATATACAACTCTCACAATGCGACCACCCTCTTATCCATATAAAGAACGACAAAAACTTAAGTAATCATTACCAGTAATTGTATGAATATATACGGAGTATTTCCAATAATTGACAAGCGAAAAACTCAATGGAGTTCATTCATTTTGGCGCCAGATTTATAAGCTATCCACTTGGAAGCGAGAACCTCCACTAAAAACTGTTTTAAAATCACAAAGTGCACAATCGTAAATCACGCATGATGCGCGAGCATGCGCGTCGGCTGCGCCGAGCACGCGCATCAGAAACAATGTTACACAACACGGAAAAAGACGACCACCGCCGACGCTGCTCGGAAAAACCGATCATTATGCGCATTCGATTAAATAAAACGTCCGCGTTCGTATACGCTTAAGAATCGGAAATGAAATAAAACGTTCAATAATAAAATTGAAATTTGTATTTACTTAGGCTGCTGATTTTTTGCAAGTCGGCGCCGCTTCGCCGTATATGGGGCAAATGTAGATTTACCAATTTAATCCGTGGTTCGAGGAATCGAGGTGGCGCTGCGGTCGCGAGCGTCGACGTGAGCTGTCCGGCTGTCCTACTGATGGACAGGTATAAGTAATTAGGTCCAGAAGCGTTACTTGTTTTTGCTACGTTGACCAACCGACCAACTTTAAATCGCAAATGTGAATAAAACTGCCTCGATTTCAACATTGTATACCTACTTATGGGTAACGGCGAACGCTATTGGACAGATAAATTAATATTTAAATTGCAAATATCGGTCCCATACTAATTATACAACAACAAATTATATGAGGACAGAACTCGTTGTAGACCGAGTGTCGTAAATCGCCGACCGTTTTTTATTCGTCGACTCGTAACGAAAATAATTACATATCATGCATTATTAAAACAAACACGTACAAAAAGCTATGGTACAAGTGTAAGGGAAGAATTTAAAATCTGTCACCCGTTCGAAATTCAGAGCATTTCGTTGGAAAAAGTCGAAAACGAATAATCGGAATTCATTAAAGTCGATTAAAGAATTCGGCACGGCCATCGGTCCGGACGATATACGACCTTAAAGCCGACTAATTGGCGCAAATTGACACTAAAACGTGGGATGCTGGTAATTATAATACAACCGTGGTATAATGCGGCTCAGTTAACTCCCTATATAGATATGTTCCTGTTTGATTTTTAAACCACTCGGCTCAAATAATTGTTTGTGTCTACTTAGAATTCAATAAAACTAATTTTCGAGTCATGCTTAATTATTTGTTAGTGTGAGAACGTCTGCATGGACAATACGGGTCCCATCTAGTAACTTGATCTACCCAAAGCTGTTTCAGTTTTATTGTACTTCGTAAAAGGCATCTCCACTCTACAGAATAAAAGTAAAACATGAAATGTATAATAATATCTAAATTTAACTCATCATACGAATGCCGCCATTTAGTAATGCCTAGACGTCCCTTTGGCAAGACACAAAAACTTGAATTAATTGTATCATTATTGAATACCACATTACAAAGTAGAGCATACAGTGGGTTAATTGATAAGCAATTAAAGTAGACATAATGTAGTATTATAATTTAATTTTGGACTGTCAAACATTTATCTTTAAAAATCATTACCAAAATGGACTCAAGCGAATCTTATTTGGTCTGTAACACCGCTTTCTTCATCCCGTTATGAAACCTTTCCACAAGAGCCGAGTCCCCATTTCAAGACAAACAAACTTTGGCAAGCATACAATAATTCGTCGATAACAGTACACCCAATCCGATACATAACTCGGGATCATCGAAATCGATCAATCGAGCGTGGTATAAATCGCGACGCATCGATTCTATCGCGTCTCGGTCGATCGACAAATATAAATTTGTCACTGGCCAGTCGGAAAAAGCACGTCCTGGATGGGTAAAGTTTATAAATAAACAATAACATCACCGTATTTGGATGGGACACCGTAACATACATCAGCAGTTTATATTCGATCTCGAGTGATAACCATAGTAAGAGAATGCTTTTATAGTTTACGATCCGGCGTTTCCAATCATTCGTCGGATCGATTGAGTTCTACTTTGAAAGAATATAACTCATAGCAGAAAACTAAATTCGACATGTGGTGTTGAAGTCGAATGCTGAGAGTACCTTGGACTGCAAAACGCACCAATGCGTTGATTCGAACCCAGAAGCCAACAAAGGATTCTTCCATATTTCGGCCACACAATGCGCAGAGGCGACGACAATTTTGAAAAGTTGATTCTGGTTGGAAACATTGAAGGCAAAACATCACGTGGTCGTCCACCAACAAGATGTACCGATCAAGTAAAAGACAAGTCGTCCTCAAAATTCTTCACGGACATAAGGGACGCGCTGAACAGAAACCGTTGGTGTTAAATCTTCCGCTTCAGCCAGACGCAACCCTGATGTTAACCACAATCCTCAGACATGAGGGACCGATTAAGAGAAACATATAAATTATTGGCTCACAAGAATCCCCTTGTTAGACCGTATTATCTTTCAGTAAAACTATTACCAACTTTGCACAGAAATATCTCCTTCTGAAAGATCAAAAAGCAGCAAGAATTTTTACAAACCTGTCAATAAACACAACGCATTCATCGCCATTTTTGCGCGAATATAAAAATACCTACAAACGTTTTCATAAAAAATTTACGGATCAGAACAAACTTTATAAAGAGCGTAAAGATGCAACCAGACTACCTTTGAGAGTTTCAGAACAAATCAACCACATCTATTACTTATCTATCATGGTATATCATCATTACAAAAATCTCGAAAAAACACAACTTTAGCTGCTTAGACTACTGCGGCTTTGTCTCATTATCATCGGCCTTTTAACGATCCCACTACTGGGGCACAGGCCTGCCCACTGTGAGAGAGGGAACGGGCCATAATTCAACCACGCGGGTCCAGTGCGGGTTGGTGGATGTCACATATCTTCGAATTTTTGGTAGAACCAAGGACATGCCGGTTTCCTAACGATATTTTCCTTCACCGTTTTTAGAGCAGTGGTGATAAAATTATTTAAAGTAATGCGCCTGCCTGGGTTTGAACGCACGGCCTACGACATGTAAGTCGGGGCGGGCCGTTACCACTGGGCCATCACTGCTTCGGCTTTGACTGCTGATCGGAAAATCATAGACGGTCAAATTGTTATTGCTGATAGAAAGTCACTTTACCCCGATTTCTGAATTATGTCAGTGTTTGAACAAGTACTTGTTCGTTTTGCCGATAGATGGCGGTATTTAGTTTTGATCGAATCCTGCATTGTGGTGTTAAGTTTCTCCGATGATTAGGTAGGGTCATTAGGTTAAATTAGTTCCCAATACGATTATGGATAATTAAGGGATGTCTCATCAAGCACAGTTACAATTTTGTGTGCTGCAATGTCTGTGACATCCTAGTGTGTCAGTGGAGTGGAAGTGAACTTGTTGTTCAGCCTGTGACAATCTAAGAAGTCGGATTTGACAACTATAAAAACACTTAATAATATTAAAATAGATAATAGAACATAGTAATTAATTAGGACTATGAATTGGATATTTCAATTTCTTATGGACAAAGTTACTGCAGCATGCAAAATGGGAAACATCATCGGACTTCTTAGATTGTCACGATTATAAGTATTTGAAGTTGAGTATTTGTCAAACTCTACTTTAGCATATCAAAATTTGGCATTGTAGTAGGATTTGACACGTTCTTAACTCCAAATACTCAATTCAGTAACTCACCTTTTATCCATAGATTCTTAAATCAAAAAGTCCTCTAAAAGTCGTACAGTATAAAAGACCGTAATACAGTATTAATTCATCGAGCGGACGATCACTTGACGAAGATAATGGGCTGATTTATAATGATTATCAACATTATCATCATATTAAACGTGATTCATCCTAAATCATGTCTGGCACTTTTTGCAACCATCCGCCAACTAAAACTTTAATCGACGATTGTTAAGATGAGTTCATTTTTATAGATTTTTTTCACACACGATGTAGGATCAGGCTTTTTTGTGCAGATGTACAAACCGAGATTTTGATAACTAATGTGAATCATATCTCAATCCTGCAATAGAACCCAAGATGACCCTTTCTGCATTCAATTAAACCCGATCTAAGACTGATTGGGTAGAATTCTGATTAATATTTGTTTAGTTGTTCAGTTCTGACAATGAACTTATCTTCAAACAAAACTTGTAATACAACAACATAGTTATAGTAGAACATTAAAATATATTACACAAAATTACATGTAATAACTTCGAATATGATGCCGTCGATGCAAGAAAACAAAAGCTTTAAGTACCCAAAAATAAAACGCCCATTATTTTAATAAACCATATCTCTGGGTGTCAATTAGGCTCACTCTATAGAGGGAGCCACTAATCCGTAGAGATAACTCGGATCCTCGAATTAATCACTCGATACAATCGTTTTAATTTATTCGATTCATTCGGATCAAATATATCGAGATAAAGATTCGGGTGCAGTCGTGGGAGCGAGGAAAAACAACGATTGAATAAAAAAAACTTACTAATTATGGGGACACTTAATTAGTAATTATGAATCGATTATTTTATACAGATCGGAGATAACGATACCTGAGAGATTGGTACTTTATTCAGGCATCGAAATCTTACTTGTCTTTTTTGCCCAAATGCAAGACTGATCGATCGATCTGATTAAGATTTTGTTTCATGCATCATATCGCTCACCTAGTAACATATTGGCACATCTATGTTTTCACATTTTACAGAAACGAGGATAAAAGATTTTATAAATGTTTGAATTGAATTTATAGATTTATTTTTTATTTCTTTTGCAGTTTTTATGGGTTTGGTTACTGACGTCAATAGAAATGCAGGGATGAAAATTTCCACTTCAGGTTTTCAGGATATACTCCATAAAGATCAACGAAGTGGTGGTGGGATGGTGGTGGTGGTAACTGACAGAGATTGCCTCAGCCATTAACTCCGCCTAGGTACCTACTTTTATGTTGCATGAGGTTTTTTTGTATATATATTTTTATTTAATGCAACAAATAGACTAACATATATGAAATTGATATATTCTAAAAAAAAAAACCAGCCTGTATAAAAAATCAGAGGTGAGGGGGAAAAGGGCTTTAAGACGTTTTATTAAATAAATAAATAAAAGTCATGTATTTATGCCGTTGTCACTTTGAACAACTTCCAAAAATGTCATATGTGCACCCGAAAGCCTACAAGTCTGTGTCTTTGGTAACTAATGCTTTTCGTTTTTCGACACTGACTTCGGAAAACAAAGTTATTTTTCGCTTTGTAGTGTTTTGCTTTGAAAGTCGGTTTATCATTTTTGTTAAAAAGATTTTTTATTGTACTCTTTTTAGTGTTGGTACCATTATTTATAGCCAGAGTGCATCTCATTTCAATTCCAATAAGCCTAAACACTACTTTGATATATACTGTTTTATTACGGAGTTCCAGTGACTACCTTCCGGCTTCATCATCTGATTAGTTCGATGGCACCATTTTCATCAGTTCTATTTATTTATATGTATTTGCTTCATCATAGTCGCTTAAGTATTCGAGATATCTTGTACCCATGACATACTTATTAAGGAGTTCCAGTGGCCATCTGTGGTCTTCTTTATCAGTTCCACTTCACCAAATGATACTTTCTCAGTGCAAATGCTTGCCATGTTCAGATTCTTATCCCATCATCAGATTCTGATGATTTAGTCACAACGCTAACATTAACATTATAACCGGGATATTTACCATGTTTACTGTTCGTTTCGAGTTTCCGATATTTCGGTGCTGTTGCAAGCACCATGATTTACGAAAGTTACAACATTATAAAGTACAAGTTGAGCAGCTGTTCAGAAGTGAAGTATCGTGTCACCTTTGCAAGGATCCTCAATTTTTTGGCAGCCAGCTATGCCCTTGGCTATGTAGCCTAATGTGGCTGTGAGTACCGACCCCTGAGGAGCCCCATAATTACATCTTGCATCTGTGCCCGCAGCTTCGCTTCCGTCAATTTACTATCTACCTGCCTACCCTACCCGACCTACACTAGCCTACCTACCCTAACCTACCTACTCTAGCCTACCCTGACTACCCTAATCTACCTACCCTACCCTACATGGGACCTACCCTACCCTACATGGGACCTACCCTATCCTGACTACCTACTTACCCTATCTACCTACCTACTTACCCTATCTACCTACCTACCTACACTACCAACCTAACTACCTACCTACCTATCCAACCTACCTACCCTACCAACCTAGCTTCCCTACCTACCTACCTACACACGAGCCGCTGCCCATTGAGCGTCTAATTACAAAGACAATAGAAAAATAATAGCTTACGCACACATGGTGTGCAAACCACGCGTCATACGTAACGCGGATGCGCGGGAAAACAACAATAATGGTACAATGTCACCTTCACCCACTCTTGACGAATAAGAAAACTAGCGCTGTGCCGTTTTTCCACTTTATAAATTATGCACTTTTAAAGACGTAGGCCGTATAAACCTATTTTTTTTTCATATTGGCCAATATACCTATTTTACTAGACGAGCGATATATTGAAGAACTGAAAGAAAAAAGTGGCCTATTACAACTAAGGAAAAACAAAAATTACAAATAAGCCGTTATACAGCAACAAATAAGTTTATAAAAACCGGCCAAGTGCGAGTCTGACTCCCGTACGAAGGGTACCGTAACATTATCGCAAAAAAAACGGCAAAAAAATCACGTTTCTTATATGGGAGCCCCATTTAAATATTTATTTTACACTGTTTTTATTATTTGTTGTTATAGTGGCAACAGAAATACATCATCTGTGAAAATTTCAACTGTCTAGTTATCACGGTTCATGAAATACAGCCTGGTGACAGACAGACAGACGGACAGTGGAATATTAGTAATAAGCTCCCGGTCCCGTGTTTACCCTTTCGGTACGGAACCCTAAAAATAATACGATTAAAACTACTTGAACGGCGTAACGCGACTTTTATAGGCCCATATCACAAACAATCAAATCGAAATTCAAACCGTACTAAAGCTTTAATCATATTCAACATAAGATACGCAATAAGTGCACGCACCCACTAATCAACGATTCATATAGCTAAAGAAACAAGTAACAAAAGCAGGTGGAACTCCCATAATTGCCCATTAAAGATGGCACTTAAAATCCAAAGGCCTATTCAGGTTAACACAATGAAATAGCAAGAATAGCACAATTAATTTAAAGACAGACCTAACTCAAATGCAAATCGGTCGTCATACTATTTATGGTAAAAAGATTACATTGTGCGGGTCCAGCTTATCTCGACATCACGCGAATGGATTCACTATTTAATTTATTGGAATAAAACAGATAAATGGTGGTTGTTGCGTTCCGCGTTCCTATAAATCTGTGGAGCCAGACAGTTAGGTTTTAGCGGGACAGTCCTTTTGTCTAACTCCGGGCATATTGAGGTTTTATGATCGTCGGGGATTCTCAAGTCTTTTATGATTTTGAGATGCAAGTACGTGTCTTATGTTCGCGACAATGCCACAAAACGTATGATTTATTATCTTTATTATTTTCTCATATAGTTTGCAACATGTATGTGTGGTGTAAGTGTCGTGACTTATTGCTGGACTAGACAACATACCGACGCTTGAGCATGCTTCGCGCTGCCAACTATGCGCAAGAGTGCAGTTCAAAAGCATTTTTGGATTGTATTAATTACCATTCCTACGTATTGGATTTAAATTCATCCGTTCCAAATAATACTGGGCCTTGTTAATCTACTCTGATTTAGGATGCAGGCCACCCATCGCTTTCAAAAATGGTGCCGGGAGAAAATGTCAGCAGCGAGCTATACATTCTGCAATCATTTCTACCTAGTGTCATTTTAGTTCTCTTTTCTTTGTCTGAAATGTGCAAATACAGAGATAAATGTATAGGAAACCATTTTCGGCATTATCACTGTTGGCAATTTCTTGTAGTTAAAAAAAAAATTAGGCTCTACTAAACAGTTGCTTACGGTACAGGATCTGGCGAACGCAGTGACGTAGAAGCAAACACTTAAACTTCAATTTATTTATAAATATTTTCAGACACAATCGGGTACAACTAAGCTCTTAGTGTGATCGATTAACGCTTAGTAGACCTCCGGCACAACTCCTCTAAAGCTTGCGGAGGTAGATGCGGTGGAATGATTTCTTGCGGAAGTGCCGCAATTTCCGCAAATGAAGGACAAAGATAAAGTTCCGTTACAACTCTAGAAATAACATGACAGGTGAAAATTCGATAGATTCCATTTTTCGATTGTCCCATTTTGATTCAAAAATATTCTGGTCACGTTACATAAATCGAATGTGGACTGGAAGCCTCCTAGTTTATGTATGATAAATACAGTATCGCGATATCATCGGAATGCGCCGTATACTCTTGTTGCGTTGGATTTATTAGAACTGCTGCAGCTATCTGCTAAAGCGGTAATGGACAGCGCTTGAAATAATTTAAAGCGAAAAATTACTAATCTCAACGCTATTCCTTGGAGGTAAACGATTGTCAGTTGTTTCAGATTACGGTAGTTGTATTCATAAAATGAAGCATCACATTTTTCATTTTGACTACTTATAATGGAGTTTGATTGTGTTCCGTAAACTTTTCTTGACGAAATATTAAGCGTCATCCAAAATTAAGTTTAATTGCACCCACAGACATAAATCGAAATAAATAACGCAAGTCCGTCCATCTGTATGAAAACCAAGCGTGCCACTTTTTCACAAACAATTTAAAAACAAACTTACTTACTTAATTACCAATGAAAGAAAACATTTACAATGCCTCGGCCAACTTTTCCTATACATTCTTTACAGCTCAATATGGCATAAAAATGCATTTTTCTAGATTTCGGTGGATTTCCGGTGCCGATAATGCTACATGAAAATCTCAGATTACGATCATTTATCGTAACTTTAGTCCGTTTTTTGGCACAAGAAGTACAAACAATCGCGTCATCTAGTTAGATTTATGTCTGTGATCCGCCACTGGCAATATTACGTACTATTTGTATACAATATCAATAAAATTAGATGTTGCCGCCTTTCTTTTCTATATGTCTTTATTAGTAATTTAGTATGACATGTGAGTTAGTACATTTTCGTGCCAGCTAATCTCTTAATATTTCACTTACCCAAAAAAGGCATTATCTATGGCAAATCAAGCTAACGTAACCAAGTTTGTAGGGTGACTACCAGCATAATCTTGAATGGCGTTACTGGTATTTAAACGGTCATTTGACTTTACAGTAATGCCTAAAGTTCGTAGCCGACTTATACGACACCACCATTACGCGGCAAAAGAATGTTTATTGAAATTTGAGCTTCAGGGCGTCCTCTGTAGACATACTTTAAGCATATAATACGGTAAGTTAGCTTACCGCCATGGTACCACTCGACAGCTGACATCTCGCTTACCACACGCTTCAAACGGGCGGCCCGCTCGGACTACGCACGCAGACTGCTGATTTGAAGCACGTTGCTAGCTTACCAGAGTTGTAGTAAAGAACTGTACAGAAGCGCGGGGACAGCTAGTTGACTGACAGCTGTAAGCGCGTGGACAGCTGATTGTCTGCTAGCTGTCGGCGCGTGAACAGCGAGCTACCATCTCCGGCAGTTTTGTGCCGGAGCAGTGTTAGAGCGGGGTCGCGTAAGTGAGCTACGTCCTTTAATCCTTTTCAAGCGTAAGCTACGGGTTTTTTAGCTTTTCTTTTTACTGATATGCACAATATTGTGCCAATAGGCTCTAGACAAGTGTCATTGGACGTCAGCGATGGTGATGGTCGAAATGCTAAATTCTAAGGGATCGATCACGTGACATTTCGACAGCATTTGACATTCCCATAAATTTTTGACGTTTATCCAATAGGGATGATTCCTTGGTATATAAATGATAATTCTATTTAGTCCGTCAGTGATATTATCAAATAATATTGGACCCGTATTTTTTGCTTTACCAAATAAATAAAAATTGACCAACATAAAGCGCATCAAAGTACAGGAGTGGGGGCTTGTGACGTCACTTTTTCAGTATAAAGTGTAACACACCGTGACATCACATGATATTCAACGTTCTGTATCGTCGTTATTTCTTGTTTTAGGCAAATGAAAAAATACGTGTCCAATATTTTTAGGTTTGGTATCTAACTGACGGACTAAATAGAAACTTTTTGTCAACTACCCTGTCGCTGTCGCCACGCTTTCGATGATAGAATGTCACGTGTCTAGGGCCTCTGTTCACACTTTCTTAGTAATAATAATTATTTATTTATTTCATAAAAAAAGGGGTAAAGTCTGTTACAAAGTAGGATGACAACTCAGGAATAGTTTACATCTGTGATGAGTAGATAACAATACAATTTCACGATCTGATGTCCTAGCTAGGTTACTTAGTAGCCTGTGCGGACAATCAGCCCTAATTTGCCGAACATAGGACAAGTAGTATTTCTTAGACTGTTACATAATTATTAAAAGAATTAATAAAACTCCAATACAATAATGTGTGAGTGCGCGCGTGTGTGTGTGTGTGTGTGTGTATGTGTGTGCGCGAGTGTGTGTGAGTGTGTGTGTGTGCGCGAGTGTGTGTGTGTGTGTATGTGTGTGTGGGTGTGTGTGTGTGAGTGTAAGTAAGTGTGTGTGTTTATTACGAGTCATTTTATTGTTGTAAGAAGGGATTCAGTATCATCATAATTTTTAGTAGTAAGAAATTCAGTAATCCATTTTTTGGATGTTAGCTTACAACATATTTGCAGTGAAATTATTGCGTTTATTATATAGAAATGGTTCTTGATATAAAAAAGTATCTTTTTGTAAAAGTAAAGTATGGATGAGGTAGTAATCACCATCTCTTTACAAAACTAGGATACCCACAAAACTTAACTGAACATATAGAAGCAACAAAGCAACAAAAAGAGAATATTGTGGCAGGTATTATGCAAATGTCAATTACCATTCAATTAACTTTGCCATTAGAAAATTGTTGTCCTCAACATCAATAAACAATTATTTGTTTTCCAAGCATATTTTATAAGTTGGTCGACTATTACTCGTAAACTTGTAAAACCTACTTAGCTGTGATAGTTTTCCTTTTAATTTGTGATTTTTTTCAAAACCAAAAGCAACCATGTCAGGGGGGACACTTGACTCAATCCAATGCTTAATTTTCCGCAAACAGATCCCTGAATCGAAAAATGGTTTCCGAAGACCTGTAATATTTTCGAATGGCCTATCCAACGATACCCCACACCATGGGATAGACGAGAAAATAAAACATCCCCACTTTACGTGTACAAGAGAAATACTCTTTTTTTTTTTTTATCCGTGCTAAATTATAGTATTCTAGTCTCTGAGACAAGCTGCGGACGGACGGACGACGTGGTCGGACGGACGGCCAGGTGTAATTGGCGAGGGTTCCTTGTTGACTACGGAACCCTAAAATTAAACAAATAGGGATAAAATGCGTCACATCCGCGCAATACGGCCATGCAGCGCTCGGTTATTCGCCCGATTGTCGTATTGATGATTCTAAAATTGATTAGGTTTTGACCAGAATTAGTATTTAGCCACGTCAACAGTGTATTCATTTCCCTCACAAAGGTCTTCAATCTTTTTGCTATGAAGATTAAATGCAAGATGATTTTGAGCCGATACTGCAAGCAAGGAGATAAGCACGCATAGTGTGGAATGCCGCGTGCGCTTTCCGCGTGAGACGAACCGACCGCACACCGAATAAGGGCAATAAAGAACCAGATATATCTGCAGACAAGGATTTAGAGGCACAAGATGTGGCTAAAAGTTTTGATAAGATTTCGTTAACAGAAAATGCGTTCGCAGTTATCCAACTGATTTCCCTAAGTACAAAATCGTAATTGGAGGTTTGGCTCTCGTCTATTTCCATCTCCTATACTGGAACAATTTAAAAAAAAATAAAAATAAAAAAAATATTTAAAAAAAAAACAAAAAAAATTGGGCGCACGGTTGGCGCAGTGGTTGAGCGATTGACTGCTGCGCTGCGTGTCGCGGGTTCGATTCCCGCACGGAACAAATATTTGTGTGACCTATAAATAGTTGTTCCGGCTCTGGGTGTTTGTGTATGTGAGTTTATATGTTTGTAAACGCACCCACGACACAGGAAGAAATTCCTAGTGTGGGGCAACGTTTTATTATAAAAAAAAGATATTACACATACTAAATATAAAAAAAATAAAGAATATTACATTACCTCTTGAGGTCTTTTCTTGAATGTTGTACCTGTAATGTTGTAGCTGAACTATGTTTTTTTTACTGTGCGAAGTGCTCGTGGCTAAGTTATAACGGCCGCACAGGTTGATCTTCAAGGTTAAGCAACACTTCGATCTGCTCGATCGTTGATCATCCATTACCTACACACCCAGACTCATCCGTGACTCAAAAAGCACCTAAAACCTTTGGTCGCACTTGTAGATCTTTTAAAAGTCGTTAAGGGTAGGCAAAAGGCAGAAAATCTGACGCCAGTCTGGCCAAGGTTTATCTTGTTACCCAGTTACTGGGTTGGGAAGGTCAGATTGTATACGTTCCATGTAAAATATTGGTAGTGCAAAATAACTTTCGTTTCGGAAGTCGATGTCTTTGGTACCTCTTGTTTTTAACATTTTTCGACACCGACTTGCGAAACGAAAGTTATTTTGCACTTTTTAGTGTTTTACTTTTGAAGTCGGGTAATTTTTTGTGAAAATGTTTTTTTCCCCTTTTTACTTTTAGAACACCATCATTAAAAAAGCCGTACACGAACTAAAATTACATCGTCCACATAAACAAAAATGTTCATAAATAAAAACTCAAAAACATAAAATGAAAACTAATGGACCAAACTATGCTATAGCAAACTATGTTAAATTTTTATGGAACCAAAGGGCAACTTTTCCGCATCAAACTGAAGAAAAATCACGTAAATCAGATCATAAATCTCAGCGTAATCGGTGTACATACATAAAAAAAGCAATAGAATTGAGAACCTCCACCTTTTTGAAGTCGGTTAAAAAGAAAAGACTTGGCAGATTTTATAATTTTACTGCGAAGTTAGCAACAACACCTTCAATTTTAACAGGATTAATAGCCACATCGGCCGATAAAAGCTAATTACATCATAAACCGGTACTGAAGTTATTCGAGATCCTTTGGAAGCCTGCATAGAAATGCAGCTTCTTTCAGACCTCTTCACTCTTTTCACTTTTAATTTCACTAAGTTTAAACAAGCTCTTTTATTTACAAAGTAGGGGTCCATCCAGAATCTCTATATCCTCGCTATCTGTTTTTAACCCAGCAATTGCAATTACATAACTTTTGCACCAGGAGATAAACTAGTCCTTTTCAATATTCAAATATTTATTCATTTTCCTCGCTTTACATGAACAGCAAGTAGTGATTTGCTTAACAGGATTAGTTAACTTTACCCAACTAATATTAATGAGAGCAATTGAGTTAAGCTTGGGTGAGCCATTTATGTTCTCAACTTTATTGACTAGTTCCATGCTACAATCTAGTTTTTAGTTAGTTCACTTAGGTGTCTGAATAAAATTTGAATGCATAAACTTGGAATTCACTATCCGGATTCTTATATGCCGGTTTTCATGTTGCTTCTTGCAGCGTTTGCCAACTAGATAAAAAACGAGATGTGCGAGTCGGACTGGCATATGAAGGGTTCCGTACCGTTAAGAGGCCATGCTTCAAGCGAAATTTTATGATTCTAGGTCAATCGCAAGTATTTTTTGCGCCTATGAGTTTTGCACATAGAAATATAAAATACAGGAGAAGTGGCAAGGGGGCGTGTCGGTGTCCGCGCGACGTGGTCTGACTGAGCATGTCACAGGCAAATGGCCGGTCTCCGCTAAACAGTGCGCTTTCGACCGTCATCGTGAAAAATTACAAGAATGCCGTGTTGTTCAGTGGTTTCTTGTAAAAATCGAAGCCTAAACCAAAACTTTGTAAATCATAGAATCACTTACAATAAGTCAGTACAAGTATTTCACTATATTTGTCTTTAAAATCATGAAAAACAACAAATCGTAAAATATTTCTTGCTTCTACTATGTTATTTTTGTATTGAAATATCACAGCGACTGTACTATTTTTGCATTAAATACATTGCTTCCTAACCATTACCTAAGTTTGTCGCTAAGTGACTGGACAAGCAATGTAAAAATCACAAAACGATACATCATTGAGTGGATGCATCGCGTAGTACGGCCGCTGCTCCTTGCGACGAGTTAGTGATGTGCTTGTGCAGATCCACTAACGTAGGCTATCGATAACAATGTCGATGACGAATGAAATATTGTTATTATATTTTATTTTCAATTTGTCAACAGTTTTCAACCGGTTGGAAAATCGATGCGAAATAATGTGTATTACTTATTTCGATTATTTTACAGTGTAGTAGAGAAATGCGTAACCAACTTTTTGACAAAAAATGCAACCCCAATAATATCAAAGTGTCAAGTTTTGCACAAATACCTCCACTTTACAGGTCAGTGATTAAACACCATAGCATTAGCAGGGTTCAACAATACCTCCTGTTTCATTAAAATTTATTTATTTCAAGTAAAACAGACTCATAACATAATAACAATAATAGCAGCACAAAACAATTAAAATTTGCTACATTAAAAATAAATTAAACATTATGCTATGAAAGCCTAAACCAAAGTAACCGGATTTTTGATTGTTTGAATTTTTTGATTTACGTAATAATTTATATTTTTAGCTGCATATTTGTTTTAACTATAAAATTTTCTGGACAAACCGTTTTTTTATTTATTTTCAAGTAAACAAAAAAAAATGTACAATAATAAATGGGTGAATCGATAAGTTTCCGATTTAGTCAATCACTAGCGTGTATGTAAAATAAATTGCTTTTGCATAGCACAACGATAGCGACCGATGTTTTTGTGTGCGTAATTTGTACGGTGATTGGTATATACACGCTGTGCTTGAAGGGATAAGGTTTATAATTTATTGTGTAGTACGTTCTGAAATGCGGGTGTGCGCGACTGCGTATCTATTGCCTTTACTGAACTGCATGTGTAGTAGTTGCCGTGTGGTAGGGGCAAACTGGAGACACAGGTTTCCGATATATTTTCGTCTACCGGGCATATCTCCTTGTTTATTATATCTATGGTTTTGCATATACAGGATGGGCCAAAAATCGTGGATCAAACGATACAGATATTTGGGGCTGCTTGCAGTAGGTCATAAAGTACCAAAAAAACTTATTTTTTTTATATCTTTATACTTTTTATTTTACTCCTGATAACAACTATCACCCTTTTTCGTTTAATCCACGATTTTTGCCCAAACTGTACATCGAAATTAAATTATTTTACAGCGGTCTAAATAAGACATATTCTCTTAAAGCGTAAAGTTTTTTTAATAACCTTTATAATAACTACCCTTCCTCTTCCACAGGTTTCCGCGAATCTTCATTCCTGTACGCACTAACAGCGGCAGGGGTTGCGCACTCCGTAGCACGCGCCTGTGCACAAGGTCGCCTGATTTCCTGCGGCTGTGACCCCCTCGGCTACCGCGCCTCCCACGACCCCCGCGGCAGGGCAAAGGTCAACAAATGGGAGTGGAGTGGCTGCTCCCACAATCTAGCCTATGGCATCGAGTTCTCCAAGAAGTTTCTCGACGTGAGAGAGCAGGTGGATGATCTGCAGTCGAAGATCAATGTCCATAATAATAATGCTGGAAGATCGGTGAGTTTTTAAACTTTTTTGATTTCTACACTAATATTATAAAAAGGACTTAGTTGATTGTTTATTTTAAAAAAAATATTTCATCTATTGAAAGTTACATTATACCGGGTGACATATGACACATCCGCGGGCAAAAGCTGGTAAGGTATATGCTTCTGCCAGCTGCTTCGCTTGCGTAAAGTTCGGAAACTATCACCAATAGAAAGTACTCCCAGTAAAAAGTATCCAGGACATGGTCTACGTTTGTCCTTTAACTTTAATGGCCTATGCCTATCTGACCTCCAAAAGCCCGCAACGGAGTTCAGTGCGTGTCACGGAAGATGAGACTTGACCGCGCCTCCCGCGCTCTGTCCGCCACCCCGATGACGCCTGGTCCCTCCCCGCACTAAGACCTCATACCGCTAAACAGATCTATAAACCGTCTACTGCGCAAGTCAAAACACGTGGTATAGTTAGTCTCATCTTTTGTGGGACACACTGTAAGTACCTAACATGAAATACCTATGGTGTGAGATTTTCTAGCTTCTGATCTCCGATCTCCCGTAACGACGGTCAAAAATCAACAGCTGACACCTAGGACCGACATGCTTTCCGAGGCTCACAAGAGTCTTGGTATCTAACAAATGGCTGACACATTCACGGATTGACCTCGGCAAGCGTTGCTAACCTTGAAGATCGACCCTTGCGACTGATCATTACTTAAAAAAAACAACCTACAAAAAACTTTTTCACAAAAAAACTAAACTGACTTCCAAAACAAAATACTACAAAGCTAAAAATAACTTTCTTTCCGAAAGTCGGTGTCTTTGGTACCTTTTTTTTTTTCGTTTTCGCTTTGTAGTGTTTTGTTTTGGAAGTCGGTGTCTTTGGTACCAGTTTTTTTCGTTATCGCTTTGTAGTGTTTTGTTTTGGAAGTCGGTTTAGCTTTTTTTGTTAAAAAGTGTTTTTTTTTTAATTTTGGTTTACCTTGTGTTACCATAAAAATTAGGGCTTCTCATAACAATTCCAACAAGCCAGAACACGACTGGAATACATTGTTTTATTATGGAGTTCCGGTGCCTACCTTCCGGCTTCTTCACCAGAGCAGTTAGATGGTACCATTTTCATTAGAACCATTTATTTAAATATGTTTCATCTCAGTCATTTTACTATTCAGGATATCTTATACCCAAAACATACTTAACATTGAGTTCCAGTGGCCATCTGTGGTCTTTTCATTCTATTCCACTTCACCAAATGATACTTTCTGAAAATGATTGCTTTGCTGATGAAAATATCAAAATCGCTATATGTATGCCTATAAAATTTGAGGAGTTCCCTCGATTTCCATGGGATCCTCTCATCAGATCCTGACTTGATGACAATGGGACCACCTACAGAGTATACCATTTCAAACAAAAAAAAGTCAAAATAGGTTCACAATTGACGGAGTAATCAGTGAAAATACAGAAAATAAAAGAAATAACATAAAGTCGAACATAGAACCACAAGTCTTCCTTTCCGACAAGTCGGTTGAAAAATAAAAATAAACAGCTTTCTTCAATAATACATCGAAACAAGTCATATATTTCTAACAAAACTGAATACTTCACAGTCAAACATTAAAACAAAACATATGCGTGCACAAAAACGAAGCCCCCAATATTATCTTTGATGTCATATTCAGGAATCAAGAGCACGACACGAGGATACAAAAGACACCGCAGGAACACGATGACACTTCAATTTACTTCATTAGCGAGCCTATGTACCTTGGTGTAAGGGTGAATTACAAATCAGTTATTAGAGACGACAAAGAAATTAAAATGATTTAAGTGTCGTTCTTAGTCTGATTGATCAAAAACTATACCAGCACTTATTCATATTGTTTAATCACTCCTCTGCCATAATTAGCGAAACAATAGAAAAACAATAGACAGGCACCTTTTAAATGCTTCGTGATAGATGCTTAACTTGACTTAATTAAAAATACTTTAAACAAATTACGATCACGAAATCAAACTTCCTTTTCTACTATTTTGTAAAATGGTTAAGAACTTATAGTATATTCTACGCATTTGTCCCAACATCAAAATCTTATCATTACACCCGTTATTAACGAGTAAAGATCTTTAAATAATCATTTTATGTTATATCGAATACAAAAAATTCAATTCTACTTCAACATCGAATTGCAAAAATAATGTTCTCTTAACAAACTTACAAAAACGGCCAACATCTCGAGGATACCGATTACATTTCAATTTCGCCTCCTTGCAAAAACTTGCGTAAGTATCATAAGCATGGACTTATCATAAATCCTTGGGTATATTAAAATATGTAATTCCAAGCCTCTTACAAAATGTTTTCATCATAAAAAGACACATAAGCCCTCGAAATGACTCAATTATTGAAATAAAGCTGCCTTAATGATACCTCAGAAAATGTGACGTGTAATTTACCGACGTGACAACCTAAAATTAGCCGCCGAAGCAACCTTCAATTTTCGATTCGATTTGAATAGGAATACCGATGAAGTCATTACTCGAATAATCGATTATTTCAACTTACTGATTCCTTTGTGTTGGTCTATTAAGACAAGTTAGCTAAATCAAATCTTGGTCATGCCCTAGATAAGCTAACTAATAGCTGCATTTTTTTTGTATTTATTCGTTTTTGTTTATTTGGATATAAATCGACTAAGGACTACTAAATCACAAATATTTCAATCTTCAGATAACAATTACTTGAGGAATGCAAATGGCGGTTTGGCAGCTTTTGTAAGATAGAAAATGTTATATATACTTGTGCGATAGAGATGTCGGAACGCAATAAGGCCGTCTGTTGTATGTTTGTTTTAATTTTAAGGTTTCTATATGTATTGTTCTATGTTGGTGTACAATAAAGTAGGTATATATAAATAAATAAATAAAATATGTCAAAAAACCATATTTATTCTTCTGATAAATGTAGCTCAAGTTATGAAAAAGCGCCCTAAAGTATTTTAAATTAACTGTCTAGTCGATACTTCATCGGCACCCCTGCAGCGAAATTACATAGGTGAACAAATTATGAAGAAAACACGTCAAAATAACACCCAATTTATTCACGTCAAATTGGAGTCCGAATGAGTGAGGGTTTAATAATTTAATGAGTCCCGTGTGTGGTCCCTTCGTTTATGAAAACACTTCAAGTGTCTACGTTTTTATTAGTCGAATAGGACTATTGTGCGCTGCGGTTCTTTTAGTCGATTGCAATTCAGCGGTGGGAGAGATGAAAGACTAAACCATAGCTATTGGAAATACTGGTCAGACTGGATTTTTTCTTGAGAAGATAAAATAATACCTAGGGGTTTTCAAAATTGAACACTTGACTATCGCATTAGGCAAATTAATAACAATATAAATAAAAATGGGTGAATAATTTAATTTGTATATTAAATTGATTTTGCTATGGTTAATCAAATGTGAATGCTTTTAAAACGCGACGTTGAAATCTAACATTATTGTCTACTGTCGCAAAAACACATATCGGCAAACATTTTACAATGACAGCTGTCAAAAAACAGACCTCATAACAAAATTAGTCGATAAAGAAAACTAACTAATCGACTAAGCAGCCAGACCCATCAAACTCCGAATAGAAACCGATCATGATCCAAATCAAAAATATTTCGTAGGTGTCTAAATTAGTAAAGTAAAGCGTCAAGCCAACACCAGCTTATTTCTTCAAAATTGAAGAGCGGTTTATGGGCGTGGCTTTAGTAAATCGACCATGTGGGTGGTCTCCTGTTATGGCGATACATGCCTATAAAATATGGTATTATATAGCATTGGCCGATCGTTTTGTATGATCACACCCCATTTTATGTGCAATAAACTTTGTCGTATACGGTATTAAGTTCCCGATCGATGTTTATACGCACATGTTCTTGTGTCATATAATTTTTTGTTTTAATTTTATAGTCCACTTGTGTTCGGTTGGTAAGGAGACATAATGTAAGTGTGTTGATGGTGTCGCAATCCGTCCCCCGATTTCTTAATTAAGAATTTGAAGTATAATATAGTAATAAGCAAAATACGCGCTTAGACGTGGAGTTGCGGACACTAGCCCGTCTTAACTTAACTTACACTTCATAAAAGATAGCTTGATCTCTGCGACAGCTGTCAGTATCAATACAGTAACAATAGCGCTTGACAGGCTAATAATAACGTAACGATAACCTATACGTCAGTTTGACATATGTCGTAGAGATCAAGCTATCTTTTATGAAGTATAGTAATAAGTATTTGTTAAACTCTAGTTTAGCCCGAAAATCTGACAAACTTTGACGTTAAAGCAAGGTTTGACACGTTATTATCTTAAAAACCTCGATATTTGTTAACAGTGTTAGTTATAAAAAGTGTGAAAAACCAAATAGCCCAACCATACTTCTCTGTTTTATTCAGAGACTTCCTAATATTCGCTCCAATTTTTGTACCATCCGCAAATACGAAGCCACAGTCGTTTCTAGCATTCCAATCCATCGTATCTCCTTATAGAGTATCATTATAATTTCTTCACTGACATCTAAACATGCCGTAAGCCCTGATTTGTGGCCACCAGCTAATGCTACAAGTATTCTGACACGAGCGGCCGACAGTTGAACCAAAATACCGGGACCTACCGTGCAGGATTACTACAAATAATTTAATAGGCACCTTCCGTCTAATAATAAACATGTCAAACCAAAGTTAAATACTGCCCAACAAAGTAACTTTTGCAGATACGGCATTTGAAATATTCACGAATTTATACCTTATGTTTGAGACCACAAGATTGGTGTTAGATTCGTTTATCTACCCAAATTAAGTCGGTTAATAATATTATACTAATGTCCGTAACCAAATCTGACATGAGACCGGCATGCCACGTCCCCTGCTTACTTATTAAGGGGATTTACGATTTAATACAATTTACGTTCATACATTCGTTTTTTTTATACAAACACGACGCTTAGGTACAAATTATTTAATTTGTAATACGTTTATAGTTGTTAATTATAGTGGAGACGGCCATTTAATTTATTTTGGACCCACCGGCGTCTAGTGACATTTATAGCGCGATAATAAGGCTGTATCTACACTGTTCTTAATTTATGCCCGCAGACAAAGAGCCATAGTGTTGTTAATCAGATATGATCTTTATTGACAATGAAACATAAAAAGTCTGTAACCTATTATGGAAGTTGTCACTGGTATATAAATATTGAGCTTGTACAGCAAAAACTTTGAGAATTAATTTATTAATTAAAGCAAAAATAATGCAACGTTTCACCAACCTACATCGCTAGACTAGTGTTGTTCGAAAAGCAACTTCACCGTTTGTTTGAACTTCAGGCAAAACTTTAAAAAGTCCTAAGTCCTAATAAGGAATAATCAGACGCCTATAATTTGATACCAACATAAAAAATGGAAATGATAATACAATTATTTTCAGAAAAATAAATTTATTCCAGTATTTCTTCTTTGAAAAAGATTGTAAAGATACTGGTAGAGGTCAAATTTCCATTCTATACTTGAATAGCATGCAAAGAAATATTACCAGAATTGGAAACTAGGATTTTCTATCTCAGTAGTACGAAGTTATGACATAATTTTCGACTTTGAACCGGACGAAGCCGCTGGGAAAAGTAAGTCAAGAATAAAAACGGAACCACAATTACGTGGCGTGGCGTGTCGTGGCGTCTTCCGACGCAGTTGATTGGCTACAAAACTCGTTGCGTTATGACGTAGGCTGGAACAGAGTCGTTTGATTGGTGGATCCCGCGCCACGCCACGCCACGATACGTAAGTGTGGTTCCGACTTAAGACAGTACGTCAGCCATTTATCTTTGCAACCTAAGGTCACAAAACAAAATACTAATCTATATTTAAGTTTTCTGAGACCATGACCCAAGTAAACAACTACTTAGTTTCATACAAAACAGCACTATAACTCGAGACTAGTAGCAACGATCATCATTTAGTAATTAAAAGTAATTTACAACTATCCACATAGTTTTACGACATTAATGTCCAAGCCATCGGATGATCTTTAAATATAACGACTGCTACAATGTTGCCATTAGTAAAATTTACCACAACATGTCGTAAAAATATTAAATGTTGTTGAATTAATTTTTATTGACGCTATATCTTTTCGTCTCATTAATTTCTCATTGTTTACTACTAAGTTTAATGCAATTTCATGGTTCTTTTTTTAGGAGAAAATACTTATATATTTATTCATCAAACGCAGTGAACTTTCGTGATGATTAAATATTTGTGGGTTCTCTGAATAAGATAAGGTTTTTGATCAACATCAACTAAATTTATTATAGACTGGTGTTATTCACATCACACACATCACATCATCAGCCTATTAATGTTCCCACTGCTGGGCACAGGCCTACTCTCTGTGAGAGGGAATGGTCCGTAATCCACCACGCGGGCCCAGTGCGGGTTGGTGGATGTCACATGTCCTCGAATGGTTCTAGGACATGCCGGTTTCCTCACTATGTTTTCCTTCACCGTTTTGAGAGCAGTAGTGATGAAATAATTTGCACAAAGTGAAGCGCCTGCCTGGGCTCGAACCCAAGACCTAAAACTTGTAAGTCGCGGCCAATACCACTGGGCCACCACTGCTCTCACATATACTGATACTTGTTTGGTGTTATTACTGAATGAAAATTAAGAGGAATCCATAATCAGTAATTTATTTATATTATTCACGATGTCATCCGTAAACGTTGACTGCTTGACGAACGTAAAATGAAAATGCTTAACTACTCATCATCTTGAAACTTTTAAAGAGTGGTAAACCATAGGAAAAGCTTTCCCCAGACATTATTACAGAAAATAAAATAACCAATATACATATTACATAATTATGTCAGTCGCAGACAAGCGTGACCCAACAATGCGACAACGCGTTATTACAGAATTGTTCTAAAATAGAACCCATAAAATGAAAACGTTTTGTCGCATCGTTGTCACATAATCGCGCCTGCAGTAGCCTTGAGCCAAAGCAATAATTTTTCGCAACAATCACCAAGTACACAGACACCCGAAGCAAGCAATCCAAAGAAAAACCCATCAATTGCAACCGTCAGTGCTCACCCACTTTTTGTCCATATACATCAAATATTTAATATTACATATTACGCATCAAGCCGTGAAGGTAAATTGACCCATTAAGGTGAGAGCGAAGCCGGTGGTCCGGACCACACTTGACCATTGTTCCGGAGGGATCCGACATTTTGTTTTGTGGCCACATAATTAACAGCCTCCCAGAGAGATCTGTTAGACACGCTCGCTTATAATAACCCCCGCGATGATATTTTTATTAATGTCAAAATAAAGTCGGAGGTAATCACACCGTTCTGAAACAGGTGTTGGTTGGCCGGCTGCAGTGGCTTACGAACCCAGCTGTGGCCTGTAAGTTTTATTCTTAAAGTTCCTTTTTCAAAAAGTAATTGTTCAATATGCTAGTCTTTCTCGATACTTACATATGAATCTAGACTAACCAGACGACGCAAAATTACTTCTAACAAGGTGCCCACCTGTTTATTCTATTGAAAATTATCATAATTTATACATAACAATTAATCTTTGCAAGCTTTGTATCGTTTACAGATAATCCATAGAAGGCAATCGGTTCTGGTAATTTAGATTAAGTGCTATTTCGAATCTAGCGCGGCTTGGTAGAAACCGATACAGCACTATTTTAAGCTAGTTGACTTAAATGTGGATGGTGGAGAAGGGGAAGACGGCCTATGAAGAGATAAATGGATTGTGTAAGGAGTCAATGATAGCGTGCTCGTTGTCAGGACGCCATGGAAGAAGAAAACGCCGACCCCGAATAACATGGGGCAAGAGCACGATGATTAACATCCCAAAATCTAGGGGCGTAATATTATGTGATTTCAAAATATACAGAAGAATGACAAGTAACATCGTTAAATATGAACCCATGCGACTATCTTTTGGTATTCTACGTCGTAAGTTTTTCAAGAAAACCGACGCCATATTGCCGAACCTTGCCGAACGTAGGTAACTTCGTCTACCAATAGATACACTTCGGTGTAACAGGCAGCCCTCAAGGCCCCTCAGCGGGATCTATAAAAGATCTCGCGTCGACCCACACAAGAAATTAGGTTCCACATTAGAGAGCCGAGGTGATAATTATGTTATAAAAAATCTATACGATGAGTTAATATTTCGTTTGTTTCGATGAGTCGAATCTCGATTTAAATATGGTTTTGTTTGAATTTTTTGTTATGATGTAAGATGAATTAGAAGTGACGTGAGTTGGTTAATCATTGTTTGGATTACTTTTTTGAAGTTTAATTAAATGCGTACTGTCTTATTGTTAATGCAAGTAGATTGGAAATGCCTGCTATTAAGATTAAGATTGAACAATTTTGATACTAGCTTATCACTAGTAGATTTATAATAGAACCTGAAATTCTAGACGAGTGAAATCCTATCAACGCATGCGTCGGGATAGCAATTGGAAAAATGTCAAAGATTTATGAGATTACCCAGAGCCATCGAAATGGCAAAATGTCAATCCCTAAAATATCAGCATTTCGACTACCGCCATCGCTTAGGGCAGGGGTTCACAAAGTGTGCGTCTCGACGCCCTTGGGCGTCGTGGTGCCCTCTCACGGGCGACATAAACGAGAAAGAACAGCTGTTGGAACTATGAGAAATATGTAATACGAGCCCGAAACCACAAAATACTACTTGATAAATACTAACAGTTACAATTCGATAAATACAACGAAATACAATTTTAGAGAAATGTATCCCAAGATTATCCAACTTGGGTACTGAAGATTCCTAATACCGCTTGATACGTCGCGTCACTCCTTCTTATGCGAAACTGGCTATTTTGCAGTTGCAGTAATTAAATCTTAGAACAGATTACAAGCAGTAGTTTATTAAGTAGTTACTTTATAATACTTTATAAGTTTAGTAGTTTTGTTAAGTAGTTACTTTATGAATTTTAATTATCTGCTGAATTATAATTTACTTTGAATTTTGATTAAGAAAGTTTTAGATCTTATCTCTATTTTTTTAATTGCTTTTTTGTTTTTCAATTGTGATCGTTTAACTTTGTTTATTTATGTTACTTTCAGCATCAGTCGTGGGCATTGGTAATATTATTTAATTAAGATGTGGATAACGTTGTGGGCTACACATATGTTACTTTTGTTATATTTTTCAATTTTTGTCTTTGTACTGATTTGTGTAAATTTGTTTTACCGAAATAAATAAATAAAGCAGAAGGCTGTTATAGACTGATGATAATGATGACAGTTAATATGTAACTGAGAAAATGAAAGAAGAATAAGTTTTTCAAAACTTTGGCTCTGATTTGTAAAGTTATGCTCAGAAAAGCGAGTTCATTGAATACTGTATTTCCTTATAATCAATATTTTTTCAAGAAACTAGAAAAAACAGGTTAAGAGGAAATGCGGTCGCAGACATCCGACTGAATTTCCTAAGTAAAAGTCATTATTCGAGGTTTGGCTTTCGCCTATTTCCTTCTCCAATACTGGACCAATTTAGAAGATATTCCATAAACGGAAAAGAAAGATATGTACGACCTTATGTTTCACTCAGGTGTACTTGTACTGAGGTACAACTGCTTCGCAAAAAATATACACTATGTAAAAGGAGTCACAATATAAAAAGATTAAGAAGCCCTGGCTTAGGGAATGAAAAATTAAACACTTTGTCTAGAGCCCCTGGGAGTGTTTAGACTTCGTTTACCAAAGTGTTTAATGTTCTTTAAATGACACTTTAAACACTTATGAGGTTTCACGAACCGTCAGTGAGATGGGTACAACAGAAAAACATGAAATCAAAATCACTTATCGTCGAATTGGGCGCAATATTAATGCGTTTCCACCAGACTAGTGAATAACCAAATAAATACAGTCTCGGTTTGGAACAAGTTTACGTCATTCCGTAACAAAATTCCAACTAACTTTGGTTAGGGTTGTCAAAATTGTTGGAAAGAACTTAAAAATTATTTTGTCTCTTTCTTTAAGGAAATAGTTTCTCGTATGTGGTGCTGCAAAGCACTTCAGGTTTTGCGGTTGCTGTATCAGATCTCCATTAGCAGAAGAGTCTTCTTGATTCCACGATTAAAAGATTCCTTCCACAAGACCGTTAGTTAGTAAAAAGATTCGCAAACGTCTACTAGTGAAGTAATGAAAAGCTTTATTATTTAATTTGGCAAAGTCCGTTCCGTCATCGGACTACAAGACGAACGGCAATGCAACATTTGTAGGCAGGTACATCGTGGACAATACCCATATGGACAAACGTTTTGGGAATGCTTTCGTTGTGCTTACTGCTAAGGAGTCTTTAAATCAAGACTACAACTAGGCAACTGTGCTCCATTCTCGACCACTTCATAGCTTACCATCAGGTGGAATAGTGCCCAAACGAAGCAAACAGAAAGTAAAAAAATACCTACACATTTTTATTTTATGCGTGTCTACTGCTATATTATTTATGTAAAAGTAGACACGGTTTGATCGACAATCTATTGAACACGTAATTATGACAGGATATCTTGCGAAAACACCCCGATTCAAACAGTAAAACACCCATTACTTTTGAACAGCTGAACCGATTTTCATCAAACATAGCTAAGGACACTCTCGATAAAATAACCTTTCAAACAAAAAAAAAACGAAACCAAAATAGATTCATCCTTTTAGGAGCTATGATGCCACAGACAGATAACCAAATACACATAGATACAAACACCCAGGTGCACACGCCAAACTTATATCACCCCTCTTTTTCCCTCGAGGATTAAAAAGGAAGCCGTAAGGAATTAATTAATTGCAAATCAGCACATTATAACACGCATCAAAATCGTTTTCTTCTTCATCGACACCCCTACCAAAGTTAGAAGCTGCGCCTTCTCCGTGTGCGGTTTAACTAATGGTTAATTTGCCCGTCAGATTAACCACGGTCATCTTAAACCTATTAGCGTTAGTCTGTTAATCGGCAGCGAGATTATGTTGTGATTCACATTTCACAACCTTAACAAAATGTCCAGCTATTTGTTTATCTATATGTTTCTTTAGTTGTACGGTAGGAGGTCTAGCAGAGATTCCAGAAAAAGTGACATACTATCTTCGATAACATTTGTAGAAAGTCCAAAATTCAGTGGTAGTGCATTGGGATTGACAAGCAATACCGAATTATCACGAAGTCAATGCCTTGCATTTTAACTCTTGGGCAATATAATAAAAGACACTTTGTTTAAAATCCAAGGTCAAATTTAATTTATTTGACATGGCATCGATATGTAACGACAACAAAATAAAAATATGCAATTTTAATTTCGCAAAACAACGGCTGTTTACCGAGTCAACAGCTGCTGGTTATGGTATAAGGTTTTAAGGGATCAAGGTTCAAGATCTATATCTGGGATAATGTAGGTAGTGTATAGGGCTACATGATACGACAAATTCCAATAATAATTGATGCAAATGATCGTACATAGTTTTTTCAAACAAAACCACATATTTTTCAAACGTGTGTTTTATATATTCCCACCCTTTTACACCTTTAGTCATCAAATCAAACGTTAATGAGCAATTTCTGAGCAGATCATAAATAAACTATAATATTTTAACAGCACTTTAATGATAACATGTTTAGTCTGCACTTAAGGGTCCGCAGAAGTCATTAAGTAAATAAATCAACTATAGTGCTTAAGGGTAATTTAGATTGATGATAGGTACCTGATGATTGAGTCCTTCGGAGCTCCTGGTGTTTAATTAACCACGGTGGAGTTCTCAGACGCGCTGTTTATTTTTAGCACTTAAATTAAATGATTTATAGAGTTATTAACGCACAAGTGGGTAAAATACGTGATTAAAGGCATTTTCATGATTCCTATGGGTTTAAGTGGAATTATAATTAAATAAATCGTGTTGAATTCCGGCTGTTGACACGCTCTGTCGTGAAACGTGGCCAACCTACTTGATTGCTGTCCAGTCAGGAACTATTAAAACTCATATGAAATGATCTGAGTTTTAATACTAGCTGAACAGTAAATTAAACCTCAGCCTTCTGAAATTCAGTACTAAGACGGTCTATCGTATTAAGATTCTTGCATGATAATATCGGTATAAGGTTGCAAAGAACAGGTTCCAATGAATCAAACATTAAGATTCCCCATCACGTATCAAGTCGTGATCAAATGCCATAAAAGTGAATTGAGCCGTGTTGCATATAGCGCCACAATTAGGAACTATTGGTAGTGGCGGAGGCTCAAGAGGCCTGGGGCTCCGTATTAGCCGGCCGTATTTCACGAGTCTGCCGCCCCACCGAGGTGAGAACATAATAAGCGGTTCGGAACCATTTTTAATATTCCGGCTTCATTACAACGTATTACATACGTCTTGGGTGGCGAATTCTATCGCGAACGCTCTTAATACTACGCTATTAAAGTCCGGGGTTCGAGGGGGCGTGGAGGATGCGATTTATTTGAATTTTTGCTCCAACTCAATTTGGGAAATTGTTCGGCCGGCGGCTCTGGCGAAATTAAGACGTCAGTTTGATTGCAGTAAGGCGTTTAATTATGTAAATGTTAAGCTAGCGGTGGGTGGCACAATCAGTGCTGAGTGTCGATGCGGTCACGTATAGAGACAACAGATTTACGATTCGACGCGATGTGAGAGCGAGTTTGTATCATAATATTATTGTTTCAGTTTTTTTGTGTTCGGTTGCGAATAGTCTGTTGTTCCGATTGTGTTTGGGTCATTTTATTCTTGATATGTGGATTGAGATTGATTTTTTCGTGGAATTGGTTTCCCCTTTTCGTTTAGACAAGTTCTTGTAATGTTTGAGACGGCACTTACGATTAGACTTGATTGATGCTTTTGTGCTAGTGTTCGATTTATAAGTTTAGCACATTATATGAAACAAGTCTCAATAGATTATTGTGAATTACCATTTATGTAAGCTGAAATTATTATACAAACAATGACTTACCAATCAATTGTCGTAAATATATTCTGATGTATTTACATACATACATAAACTCACGCCTTTTTCTTTGGGGGTAGGCAGAAACTACAGAAACTACTACTAGTTTCTGATGTATTTCTTTACCTTTTACTTCCAGATTCTTTCCTCTCACATGGAGGTGCGGTGCAAATGCCACGGGTTGTCAGGCAGCTGCCAACTCAGAACATGCTGGAGAGCGACGCCAGACTTCAGGGCAGTCGCTTCTACCATCAAACGACAATATAGAAAGGTAATTATGATTTGCATAAAGTTTCTTTTTTTATTCCTGATAAGCCTTGGTTTGACCTCGATCTCGCCTGATGGTTAGCGATCGATGAGGTTTACGACGGAGCGAGTGAGCCCAAAAATTACTCTTGCAGCAGTAATAGAAGAACTTTACACTAACAAAGTCATGAGCCACGGTGCCATATGGGTACTTGCTGGCAAATATGACGAAATTCAACACAGTCTTTCACCTCCTATTTACCTACTACTACTTTAAGGAAGAATTTCCATCTCATCACATCATCATAATCATCATAAGCCTTTTAATGTTCCCACTGCTGGGAAACAGGGCTCCTCTCTGTGAGAGGGAATGGGCCGTGATCCACCACGCGGGCCCAATGGATGGTTGGTGGATGTCACATGTACTTGACTGAACTTTTAGTGCCGGGTCATGCCGGTTTCCTCACAATGTTTTCCTTCACCGTTTTGAGCAATGGTGATGAAATAATTTACACAAAGTAAAGCGCCTGCCTGGGTTTGAACCCAGGACCTACAACTTGTAAGTCGCGGTCGATACCATTGGGCCACCACTGCTCTCTCTGATGAGAGATACTGAATGACATGAAAATTCTTTCTGCATCTTCTATAAGCTTGGAAATTTTGTGCAATTTCATGCTTCTAGGCTCAGCGATTTAAAGAAATAACTATCTTTGTTTACCACGTTAGTCAAAAAGTTACAAATACAAAACCTGTCAATTGAAACCTTCGTGAATGATAAAAGCCAGAGAGCTCACGAATTTATCACTTACTTTGGTTTTAAAATATTGATTTCTTCTATTTTCACAGGCGTTATTGGTAGCTCAAGAGGAGTTGAACAACAGTCCCTCAGTTCTGAGGGGTCGACCCAGAGGCAGGAGGCGAGGGAAAGCACGACCAGCTCCCAAGACTAGCCTGCTGTTTTTTGAGAGGTGGGTTCATTGGTCCCTAAACAATTCAATCTGCCTAGCCTTTTCCCACTCTACATTGGGGTCGGCTTCCAGTCTTACCGGATTTAGCTGAGCACAACTCCACAACCCAGTAACTGGGTAACACGGTACCCCTTGGCAAGACTGGTGTCAGATCTCAAGCTTCTGACTACCCGTAACGACTGTCAAAGATGTTCAAATGACAGCCGGGACCAAAGGCTTAACGTGCTTTCCGAGGTACGGAGGAAACTCGGTATGTTGAAAATGGTCACCCATCCATGGACTGACCTCGTCAAGCGTTGCTTAACCTTGGCGATCGACCCGTGCGGCTGTTATTATTTAACCACGAGCTCCTCCTAAATCATAAATTTAATAAAAAAGATATATGTTGTGTTTCTATGTTTTTCTTTTTTCACTTATAATTGTCAAATTTGTACAGTAAGCCTCTGTTGACAACGCAATTTTGAGTGTTCTTTAAAGGTCTTAGTGCTTCTTCAAAAATATAAATATAGATAATGCATCATCAAAAAGTAAAACATAAGACACAGTATATATATTTCTTTTTCAGTTCATGGAATATCTTTTAAATTGGTCCAATATTGGAGGAGGAAATAGGCGACAGCCAAACCTCGAATTATGACTTTTTAATTAGGATATACAGTCGGATGTTTGCGACCGCATTTCCTTTTAACGACAATACTCCATTTGCGATAACATTAGACGTTTAAATTAGCCCATTTTACAGCCCTTTCAACCGATTTTGACTTCTATTGCGTTGGTGATACGACAAATGGTAGCTGTTGTAAACAGTTGGTTTAGGTAACAGGTTTATGCTTTTTATGTCATCCTTATAGTTACGAGATAGAACTCAAAATCGGTTGAACGGACTGTAAAAAGATTTGGAAACATGTCTTATGTTATTTCAAATGGAGTTTAGATATGTTAAATCTAGAGGGCAGTGACTTTTCTTGACTAGTTAAGTAGACTAGTCGAAAGTCCTTCACTCAAAGTAACATACTAAAGCGACGTAACAAGAGAAGCTGATTAATTGTTTAAAATGCAAATCAATATTAAAAAGCGAGTTTCCCAACTCTGAGGATAGCAAGCGTAGGTTGGTTACAAAAATAAGATTCGGAGCAAGCAACAAAGCAAAGTACCTAAAACCTCTGTAGTTAGACAATTCTTCTGAATCAGACCATACATAATGTAGGTATATGATTTCTATAGTTTTTATAAAGCATCACTTACTAATTAATGGCCGGTTTCTCTATTAATGTGACGATTTCAGGCTGAAGTATTTGTCAAACTATACTTCACAAAATTTGGCAATCAAGTAGAGTAGAGAGTAGAGTAGTTGTTCTTAATATCTTAGACTTAAATCGGAAACCGGCCATAAGTTTTACTTTATTTTTTGTCAATGTCACACAGGTACAGGTATATAGGATTACATAGCAGCATAGCATTTGTGCGGGGGGTGGGTGTCTATATTTTAAGTAATAAATGCAAGATAGTTGCGTGATTGTTTTCACGTGCTAAATTTAGTTTATCCAGTTCCAAGAACTTTATCATAATTCAAGCAACTCTTATCTTCTAGATCCCCAAGTTTCTGCGAGGTAGACCCTCGCACGGACTCCGCAGGCACGTCAGGTCGTGTCTGCCGCATCGGCCGCACTTCCAGGACAGGCTCCTGCGACCTGCTCTGCTGCGGCCGAGGCCATGCCCTCATCAGGAAATCCAGCATCAAACCATGCAACTGCACCTTCCACTGGTGCTGCAGAGTCGATTGCGAGAGGTGTCGTGATGATAAGTGGGTCGCTATCTGTAAGTAGTTTTTGAAACATGAAAGATGAATCTGGGGCGATAAGCGACATTGTACCAGCGACAATGATTGTTGCCAATATGATTGACCATGTCAAATGTCACGTGGTCAATCGACGACGACGGTAGAGGCTCTAGACAAGTGGCATTCGATGTCAGCGAAGGCGATAGTCGAAATGACAAAATGTGAGGGATCGATCACGTAATTTTTCGATATCGCTTGACAATCGCTATCCCCATGCTTTCGATGATAGAATGTCACTTCTCTAGGGCTTGACACATTTTTTACTTTTCGACTGCGACTGTCGTTATCATTGATAGAATATAAAATATGAGTACTTTGTCTAAAGACTCTTGTGTCAAAAGTCAGGCGACGGCGGTGCAGACTTAATTAAAAAGTGCTTGCTCCGGTAAGCAATGTCTTTATTAGTCAGGGAAATTATTTGTTTACCACTTTTGAATGTCACTGTACGCCAAAAAACAACAAAATTTTACAGATAGTTTCAACTGTATTGAGATTGAGGTTTCATTTTACCGGGAGTTGATGTCAATAGCGTGTGAGCAATTAATTTCTTGGACATAATGGTGCTTCTACACCGGCTGTTAAAATTTTTACAAACATTTTCTAACACTAATACCAAATCAAATGTTAGGAAAATGTTTGTTTAGAAAATGTTTACTAACGTTTGTAAACATTGTTAAACAGTGGTGTGGGAGCACCATTACTAAGCTGCAGCGATGGAATCTAGCAAGCAATATATTTGTCGTCCCGCTCCCGCTTATGTCTCAGGCCACAGCCGTGCCGAGCGTTACACCCACAGATAAAAATATAACTAGATGACGCGATTGTATGTACTTCGCATGCCAAAAAACGGAGTAAAGTTACGATAAATGATCGTAATTTGAGCTTTTCATTTAGTATTATCGGCACCGGATATCCACCGAAATCTAGAAAAATGCCTGATTATGCCATATAAAAGCTAAAAAGACTAGCTAGCTGGCTAGCTGTAAAGACTGTATAGAAAAAGTTGTCAGGGGCATTGGAAATGTTTTCTTTCATTGGTAAGTATTTTTTTTTTCCTTTTTTGTTTTTTTTTCTATTATGTAACACATTGCCTAAGAAATTCGTTTCGAAATATGAACATTTAGACACAAGATTATAAAAAAGAATTGAAGAAAAAAAAACAAAATTACATAATAACAGTTACGAAATGACTTTTGTATGGAGAACAGTTACGAAATGACTTTTGAAAAGCGCGCCTTGATTTTGTTTTTATTCTGAAAGTTTCTAATAAATTGTTGTTGGCACTTATTTGCATTTAATTAAGTAAGCTCATCAGGTATTGGAAAAAGAATCGTTCGTGTCTCACATAAAAAGGCATTATTGTAACACGCATTTAGCTTTCGACGTGAGCCGAAGGCGAACGTCAAAATTGGCTACATCGCTCATGTTAAAATCTTGCCTTTTTATGCCCTTCACGAAATGTACTATTTTAAGGTGTGTGTGAAAATATGGCATGCTTGGTTTTCATACAGATGGAGGGACTTGCGTTATCTAGTTAGATTTATGTCTGTGGTTACACCATACGAGTATACGTAATAATAAATACTTACATACCTATGTCTTCTTGTACTATAGTATTACTCCTTAATATATCAACATAATATTCCTGTGTACATTCCATTATTAGATAAATACTTCAATTTACTTAGGTATCACTGCAAATACGAATTACCAAATAATGATATTATTATTTTTGTTAAGTTTATTTAACTGTTTTACTAATTGGACCATATTAAGGGCAAAGACATGATATCTACTGAAGTAGTGGAATTTGTGGAAATTATTAAGGCCTACAGACATCTGAAACACCTCAAAGGGATAGCCAATAAATTGTCCATCTATAATTGAACCTATAAATGACAATACAATGTATCTTAAGATAGGTTACCATGATAAGCTTTTTCATCAAAAAATCATATTTCTAAAAATACAAAAACTCGATTTCTATAAAATGCTGCTTTTTCAGATAGGTATAATATTCACAACGGATCTTTGTGTCTCTAAATTGGCTGCAAGACCCTGCGCAGTAGCTATTTTTGTGTCAATATTGAAAGTGAAGATAGCATTGTATTGTCTCTTTCATCGCAGATAGCATTGTCTCTTTCACTCGCTTACGATTGTCGCATCATCCTATCTCGCTTAAAATATGCAGTTAAACTGTTTCTTGTGCAATAGTTGACACTGCAAACTTCAGAGACACAAAGATCCGCTGTGAATATTATGCAGTATTATGGTTATTGCACAGTGACATTTCTAGACAATGATATTGTAGTATACAGATACGTTATACACTAACAACCGAAAATAGTGTTCCGCACAGCAGCGGCAGCACACTTACACACTTTTCATTCATCTGACTTTTCACTACAAGTCGAAAGGAATGGCTTGATAAAACCAACAAGAAAACGAGACAGCTAGTGTTTGTCACTTGCGTGTGAATGTAAACAAACATTATTCTGACCACCAATGTTTTTTCTTTTTCTAACCTGCAAATATCAGAATACTAGGAAATAAAATAAATAAATTAGTAAATTGAGGTGTATTGCGTACTTACATATGGTATGAGATCCCTTCTGTTTTATGTACTTTGTTATCATAGTACACTTTCTAAATACAAACGAAGCCATTTTTTAAATTTTGTTTTAACAAAGCGTGTCGCTCTTCGCCATGCGTGACATAGACTAAAGACTATACGTCCCAATTAGGACATATTCGAGTCTTCACAATGTGCGCGCTCATAACATATCTGTTTACTAGAATATCATTGTTTCTAGAGCTCTTATTGCAATGAAACTGGACCACACCAATATTGCTATAAAACAAAAGTAGATACGATAAACAAGAGGCGCTCTTATAAAAAGAGCTTTTCCAACTACAGATAAAACACATTTCCATTCAAGTTTTTAACAGCAAATGGCACATCATAAATACATTCCACTCAGACGAACCACAACAATGGTCCGAAGTGCAAATTTGTTAACGCGTAACGTAATTTTTCTTAAAATATAAATCTTAAGCTAAGCTGTTAATAAAATCAGTATTAACCCCAATTGATGTACTTAATAATTTATTAGACATACCTATAGTACCTAACTACCTACATACATTCCATTATGTAAATACTCACATACGTAATAATTAATACTTATTGTACTTAAGCATTCCTGTTCAGTGATATTTATTGAATTAACTATTTATTGTAGATCTAAGACTTTGTACCGACGGTTTTTATTTAAGGAAATAAAAATTATGAAGGGATATCTAGTTTTTTTTATTCGTAACGAGGACTTTATCTTACTATTTAATCAAGTCATCAACTCTCATAAAAATGTTGTATGAATTAATTTGTATTTAATTACTTCCCATATTCATTACAAACGTTTTCAAGATCGAATCAATAAGACACAGAAAGCAGTGAAATACTGTCAAGGTAAAAAGTAATCACTCTTGTTTAAGTAGGAAAGGTTAAATTTTACCAAAAAAAAATCATTATTCCAAAAAAAAATACCGAACTTCATATACTTATTTTTAAAATCCATCCATAGTCTTGAAAAGATCGCTTTTAGCGTTATGGCCGCCCATTGTGTCACCCAGTGTAATGTTTACTTCTTCTATATTTCCTGTAAATTTTATTTAATTTTTTTTGCTTGAAGTGCCCTAGTTGCGGAAATTAATTAATAACTTTAAAACTAAAAGTGATAATTACACTTTTAGCATATCGTTAGAAAGGGCATGGACTGAGGATGTTTTAAAAAAATCAGAAGAACTCCAACCCTGTTAGTTTTTTTTTAAACCCCATAGAAAGTTGCCCTTAAAATTATTTCTTTACCTTACTACGGTACTTCAGGCCCCATAACTTTTCTTCTCCACAATTTTCTGGTGTAAAATAATTTTTTGCAGGACCCTAAGACTCTAACGATTAAAACAAGACCATTAGCCGACCGGTCCCATGGATAGATTTTGAGCTACAGGTAGTTTTAGTCAAAAAATCATAAAAAAGTCAAATAAAAAATAATAATAAATTAAAAAAAAACCTTGAGGCCAAGGTCAATATAATGGGCGGGGGTAGGTAGCAGACTATCCCTAGTTTCTACCCTAGGCGTATGTACAGCTCCCTTCCAAACACCCTGTATATTAATGCCCACAGTGATGCCAGAATAGATTACCCGAATAACATGTAACTTGAACATAACCGGTGGATTGAGTGTTCCAGGATGAACTATACACATCTGCGTACCTGTTTAGAGCGTACTGCGTGATGCAATGTTATGAAATTGTGTAAACATTAAACAGACATGTGACTGCAGCAATCCCGAGATATTTGCCGTCATTTATTGAAGAGTTCTGTTGTATATCTCCGATGTTTTTCATCAGATCTTTACCAAATTTAAATGGGACCTTTCGAACAAAAAAAGAATTTTGCAAATCCGTTTATATATTTATTTAAGGATCACCAACGAGTGTTACAAAACAATGAATTTACACAAAATACAAAAATTGGTAAACATCAACATTATCCTGTAATGCACACTCAATTACAGGCAACCACATCTGTTACATAGTCGAGCATACACAGCTTAATATAATTTATTAAAAATATGAAAAAAAAACAAAAAATAAATAAAAATGAATTAAACATCCGAATTGAGAACCCTCGTTTTTGGGAAGTCGGTTAACAAAACTAAAGTGGTCATCTTCCTGACCCTGTCACTTGGGGTTAGCGCAACACGTTTTCACACTTCTTTTATAAAAATCTTCTGTTTTCAAAATGTATAGAGTATTCAAAAAGTATATTTATGAATGACAAACTTGATTTGAAATCATATTATTAACAAAACATACAAAACTATAAATGCTCACAAACATTTACAAACTTAAGTAGCTATAAGCACCTACTTGAAATACATACAGAAGCGATATTTCAAGTGGGCCCACAAATTATCGTGTTACTCTCGGATAATTTGACCTCTCATCTCGAGGACCCTCGTGCTTTGACACTTTGTTGATGGGTATCAATTCAAGCATTATAAAAGATACTTTTGAAAGGATACATTTTGAAGTAGAGCTAAGAAAAATAATGAATGAGATGTTGTTTTTGTTATAAGAAATAATATGTGGGAATATGTCGATGAGATACCATAAAATCGAGATCATGAATATGATGTTTACAACAATATAATAAGGTCATAAAAGTCCTTAAAATAAATTGATGTATGAGTACTTTTGTGCGTTGAATACCTACTTTGCCATTTTCTAAGGATCTGCATTACTTAAACATCTTTAGTGGACCGCTTGTTTTCTATAAGAGCTTTTTTCGCTACTTCCTATGCCAAGTTAATCTACGATACTACACAAAAATCAAACTCCCTAAAAACCACTATCAGAAATTACTTCCACCCTTCCGTTTTCATCCCCCAATGAACACAAATACCCTCATTCATACATCTTTCCCTAACTGTATATTGACAGCTCTCTATTTGAAGATTTTTGAATACTTTTGACAGGTTAACGGTAGACGTCCATTTTGTATTCATTGATGTTCTGCTTTTAAGATTAAATGCGCTTGATCGAATACTTGTTGGCATGACGGATTGATTTTTTCTTATAGAAAAGATACGGATAATGGAGTGGGTGTTGCGAATTAATTTCGAAGATTGTTACCTAAACAAGAATTTTACAGTCGTCATTTGGAACGGCGGATTTTATATGGCAGAGTTTGTACAGATTGAGATTGATTTTGACACCGTACTTTATAGTTATACTGATCGAACAAGAATTAATTTTCTTTCGAAGAATTATTGTTTTCGAGGTTTTGATGACTATACCTAGATTGATTATGAATTTAAAGTTGAGTATTTGTAAAACTACTTTAAAGGCCTGAAAGTCTGTCAAACTTTGGCAAGATACAATGGCTTTATAATTGTTTCGGTAATTACAGCACTCACAGGTTTATTGGTTTTGATGACTATACCTAGATTGATTATGAATTTAAAGTTGAGTATTTTTTTATTTACAAAAACAATAGTTAAAACAAATATGTCATATGTGCGTCATGAAACTGTGGACCTGTTAAAACAGGGTTTTAAACGATGTTAACTCCAAATACGTAATTCAGAAACCGACCATTGCAAAAATACCAAAGAATCAAAACGAGGCCATGGTTCCCTGTACCCACCTACATAATGAAACTAAACAAATACTAGATACAATTAAACGCGTCCCCAATTAAATTGTATCCAAGGCATGCAGGAAGGTCGTCCGGCATTATGACCTAATACTATTAAGGGGATTAGCAGTGTTCTTAATACCGAAGCCCTGGCACTTGTGAGCGCTCGGCTGTGGATGGCCACTCGGCCCTACACCGCTGTCGTTGCCGAGTCGTTGGAACTGACTAGCGGGAAACTGGGTGAGTCTCATTTTATTTATTTTTAATAATAAGAGTTTTAAAATGTTTTGTACAAAGTGGTTCAAGAAATTGCGCAGTAATCTGATGATCAGAGGGCAAAAAGAAGGGTATTGTCTCGGATCAACAATTTAAAAGATTATTTTTAGTCAGTTTTACAAATCGTGCTTCCGATTGTTTGGCATAAATAAGAACATTGTATCATTATGTAAGTTATCGTGAGATTTGAGTTCAAATATATATACAAATTGGAAAGTCTCAGCAATAGGTCAATTCAAAGTGTGTTTCTGCAAAGATTTTTATAGCCGTTTGTGGCAAACAAAGTTCACGAGAACTAATGCTGGTGCCCCAAATAAGACCTCAATCGGATCCCCGATGTTACTGACGGTAATCTATAATAAGCGTTGAATATGAAAAGCGTGACATACTTACAATAATTGGTAGTGTAGACAAGTGTGAATAGAACAGATCAGGGTTCACCAATTAGTTCAATTACTTCCATTAGGGGTCCGTTTCTTAAAAATAATATGCCCGTCGCGGTCCGTAGGGCCAAATACACCCCGGCCTTATAATAATAAACAATGTAATCAATAAAAGTAAGTAGGTACCAAGATATTTTTCAAATAATAACGTGAAATGTTTTGCCTAGAACTATCCGTCCGAAGTTTAGACTAAAGATGGTGCCGGCTATTGTCATTAAATCTTGGAGATGTTCATCGGGAAGTTCATCTTGGAAACTAGCTGGATGCGCGACGCACGGGACCAGTCAATGTGTCGACACATGAGGAGGCCTATGTTCAGCAGTGGACGTCTCTCGGCTGAAATGATGCTGATGTAATCTATTTTAGATAGATCCGCACAAAATAGGCCGCCGGTCCGGATCCGGACCGCGGTCCGCCATTTGGTGACCCCTCAAATACAATAGGATCTATGTTATTACGTGCCTATGTCAAATTATCAAAGCTGTGGCCCAGCGGCTATAGACCTCGCCTCCGTTGTGGGTTCTTATTACAAAGTTGATCTTCGATATCGCTGACTAAGGTGAATGAAAACATCTTGAGGGAACCTGCAGCCTAATTACGTAAAGGAATTCAGCAAGACAAAGGGTTTGGACCCCATCAATCGACCAATCACATGCGAGATGAAAGACGCGATGTGGATTTCCGTCTATGTGATTGGTCGATTGATGAGGTCAAAACTCTTTGCCTTGCCGAATACACTTACGCAATTAGGCTACTGGACTTATAGTAAATCATCAGCCTTATATTGTTCCCACTGCTGGGACACAGGCATCCTCCCTGTGAGAGAGTTAATGGTTCTTAATCCATCACGTGGGCCCAGTGCGGGTTGGTGAATATCACGTCTTCGAATTTTTGGTTCTAGGACATGCCGGTTTCCTCATGATGTTTTCCTTCGCCGTTTTAAGAGCAGTGGTGATGAAATAATTTACCCAAAGTAAAGCGCCTGCCTGGGTTCGAACTCACGACCTACGACACGTAAGTCGGGGCCGTTACCACTGGGTCACCACTGATCTGCACACTATAGTAAATATAAGTTCAAAATCGCCAACTCATCTTGAGCAACCGTGTTGACTAATGCTCGATTAGTGATTATAATGTTCGTGCCTTCCTTGTATGAAAAGAGGTTTGTACTCTGCAATGGGATGTAGCAGACAGGTATTATAATTAAAATCGTGAAGAACAATCCGGCAACCAGTATTATTGCAAAGACGTAAATCCATAATATTAAACCTTCTACAGGATTTTTCCTAGTTTCATGATCCGTCTATCATGACGGACGGACTGAACGTGTCGACCCTGCCGAGCCCCTTCGACCGTTACAAGCTTGAAGGTAAGCTCGGAGCGGGCATCTTTGGTGAAGTACACCGAGCTTCAGACTCACAGGCAGCCGGCAAAAATGTCGCAGTCAAGATTCAAACTTATACAGACGAAAATGAAGACCATATACAGGAAGAATACAAAATACTCAGGGATTTCACAAATCATCCTTACCTGATAGATTTCTATGGAGTGTTTTGCGATAATTCGGATCGTGTGAAGAAAATTTGGTTCGTGCTTGAGGTACGTACTTTTATACAGTAATTCATTTTAAATAAAGCATGAACAACGATTAACGCAACGGCAGTCTTAAGAGAGAATAACATTGTAATGTCCAAGTGTCCCTTTAGTATATTTCGCAAAAGTCGTCATGATTCAAATGATACAATGAATCATCTATTTTCCAGTTGTGCGAATGTGGATCTGTCATCGATATTGTCAGAAAACTGAAAGCAGCAGACAGAAAAATGTCCGAGGAACACATCGCTTACATCCTCAAATATACGATCAAGGTAAGACCATATTCGACTGACTATAAACATGTCGCTCGTCACATACGAGTCGAGATGGCTGTTTATAAAACAAAGGGCCTGCCAGTCCACCTTTCAACGGCTGAATCAATTGGTAGGTACTTTGAATGCAAACTCAATTGTTCTCGGATCTGTGTCCCGGCTATTTCTGTTGCTCTCGTGACGTCGAATAAAATATTGCCAGGAGAATGTCCACGTACGTTGAAATACAATCTAGAGCCATTACTTAAAATGCACGCCGCTTTATTTGATGTGATTCGCGACGGAACAGTCGAACTTGTCGATGCGAATGTCGGTGCGCGCCCGACAACACCGTGATGGCCCCCCATCGCGGCGCATCGCTCAATTATCGTAAATAATGCTCGCGCACACAAGATATACGGATCTCAGGCGCGGTAGCCGATGATCTCTCTAACGCGGATCAGTCAATCGAAAACCTTTCTTATGCCCTTTACGTAAGCCTCAACAAAACCGATGCCCGTTCGTTCTTCGGGCTCTCAAGTTATCGGAGAGGGTTAAATGCGTATTATCTTTATGCAAGCCACTTGGTTCACAATACCGGTGCTCTGTCCTCTTCGTAAGGCAGATCTTCCACGCATATCTATCGATGTTGCATCTCGTAAAGTACGATCAAAGTCGAACTTGTGATGTCATCTTTGTCGATATTATGATGAAAAGTCACATCGATATTTTTATTAACGCACGATAAAAACTATGGGGCTACTAAAGTGGGATAACATGATTGGATACAAGTCAATAGTCCTAGCAGAAATATATTTTAACACAAAGAGATTACGGTATTGTACTAAATACCGTAATCTCTTTGTGTTAAAATATATTTCTGCTTAATTATTAACTAAGAACAACAACAAACATCGTTAAATGTATTATCAAAAAAGTATGTATTTTAAAACTAAAAAGTACATAGGTAGTTAAAATGACATATCTGTCTGTAAATTAATTGTGTTTAAGTCGTAATTAAAGATTTTAATTATATCTTATGATAATCTGGAAAGCAAAACACATTGAAATGCGAACTCGAAAATCACCGTCATCAAAAAACTATCGATACAAATTGAGTACATCACTAACAACTAAACGATCGTAATGAACGCATTAAACAAGCTGATATATCAGACAGCAGAGAGCGCGGACAACCCGCCTGCGACAGCACTGAAGCCCCGATACGTATGCAAATAGGCCCCAATGAATCTCCGGGGCGTGGGGACTTGATTGACGCTGACGTTGCTATCGCCCAACCGTCTTAACAATCCGCGAGTCCTCCGCGTTAGGGGCGGTCACTCCATCACTCCCTGTCAAACTACCGTGTTGACTGCCTCGATTGGTGCAATCAATTCTACCTCACTCATTTGTATTCTAGGCCCTCGTTTACTTACACGAGAACAAAGTGATACACCGCAATATAAGATGCAGCAACATTCTGATTACGAAGGATGGCGAAGTGAAGTTGACCGATTTTGGATTGTCTTGCAAATTAAATGGAACTCTGGATACGAGTACTTCCAATATTGGGTCGCCGAGCTGGATGGCTCCTGAAGTAGTGACTTGCGGTGAAGAAGGTTACGGGAATAGAATAGATGTATGGGCTTTAGGTATAACGGCAATAGAAATGGCTGATGGGAAAGCGCCGTTTCAAGACATGCATCCAACAAGAGCACTTTTTCAAATTGTTAGAAATCCACCACCAGGCCTTGTGAAACCAGCCATGTGGTCCAATGACATTAATGACTTTATCACTGAGTAAGTTTTCCTAATTTTTGCTCAATATTTTCTAATATAGGAACATCTTATAAAGAGGTATTACATGTTTTCAGATGCCTTGAAAAGAATCCTGAACATCGACCCTACATGATGGAATTAGAAGAGCATCCTTTCATACAATCTGTTCCAGAAAACGATTTTCATGTATGTTTATTTCAACACATCTAATAATCTTAAGATTTAAACTAACTAAAATTTGTGTTTGTCTTCAGCTTACCACAGAACTTAAAGCCCTAGCAGCAGACATGAAGGATATAGCTCTAGCGGATAGTGTGCCTGAGAGGATGATGAAAGATGGTCTACTTACCATTCAAGGAGTGTCGGAACCAGAAACATTGCAAGTAGAAGATCTAGCTGCATTAGAAAAATTAACAGAAGACAATATACTGACCGAGTTGCAAACTAAATTAGCCAAAGGAGCATTTACGTCATTTATTGGCGATGTTCTCCTAATTCTCAATCCGAATACCAACGATGACATTTATAATGAAACGGTTAGTAAAAAAACTAAAAAAATAATAATAATTACGATATAAAATAAACAATATATCTACAATTCTACCTTTCCAGTACCACCAAAAATATGAATGCAAAACAAGATCTGATAACGAGCCCCACATTTTTGCTGTAGCAGACAGTGCATATCAAGACGCTCTTCATCACAATGAGCCTCAGCATGTCGTATTTTCTGGTGAATGTAAATCAGGGAAGACTACCAATATGCTACATGCATTATCTCACCTCACCTTCTTAGGTTCGATGAAGAATAATACAGCTGAGAGGATTCAAAAGGCAACCAAGGTCATACAAGCCGCTATAACTGGGGCAACACCATTAAATGCTCATTCTACGAGAGGTATCTTCCAAATACAAGTAACTTACGGCAGTTCTGGAAAATTAAGTGGTGCTATATTTTGGCTTTATCAACTTGAGAAATGGCGTGTCTCGTCCACTGACATGTAAGTAGAATATAGTGATATATTAGGGTTCATTTACCAATAGAAATAAAAGTCAAAGAAGTGTTTCAGGTCTCAAGCCAACTTTGATCTTCTTTACTATTTCTACGATGCTATGGAAGCTGCGAACCGAACGGAAGAACTTTGTTTAGAGAAAAACAGAAAACATCGATATTTGAGGATACAAGATGAAGCGGCGAAGGGTATAAAAGGAGTAAGAGAGAGTACAGAAAATAACGTGGCACTCTACACAGAATTTATAGAAAATCTCAAAACTCTTGACTGGGAAGAGGAAGACATAACATTTTTCGAAACAGTGTTAGCGTCTATTTTAGTTCTTGGTAACGTGAGGTTCAAAGACGGAAAAAGTGGTACAGCAGAAATAGAGAATCCCGATGAAGCGAAAAAAGTTGCTAAGCTATTATCTCTAGAGGAGGTCAAGTTTCTTTGGGCGTTGCTAAATTATTGTTTGATAGAAAGTGGAACTGCTGTGAAAAGGAGACATTCTACAGACGAGGCGAGGGATGCAAGAGATACTTTAGCGAGTGCACTATACAAGAGGCTTATTGACTGGATGATCAATTTAATCAACTCGAAATTATCATTCATGAGATCTGTATTGTATGTATTAATTATTATTTGTAAGTGCTTATTCTTAATTTAGCTAATATTTAATAATTAAAATTACTTTACAGTGGCGATAAATATTCAGTGAGCTTGCTTGACATGTTTGGCTTCGAATGTTACCATAGAAATCGACTGGAACAGCTTATTGTGAATACAACGAACGAACAAATACAATTTCTATACAACCAGAGGATGTTTGCTTGGGAGATGCAGGAAACGGCAGAAGAAGAAGTTCCGGTGGTGTCTTTGCATTTTTATGATAATAAGAATTCAGTTGATCAACTAATGGGAAGACCTCTTGGACTGTTTTATATTTTAGATGAGGCCAGCCGGACTAGTAGCGGACAAGAATTTATTATGAGTTAGTTAACTTCTACAAGTTTTTTTTTTAACATATTGGAGGAGATGGAAAATAAAATAATTATTTCGTTACAGGTACAATAAGAACGACCTGCAAAGGACCCTATATCAAACTATCAGGCAGTCATGAATTCAGCGTAGCTCATTACACCGGAAAAGTGAATTATGATTGCAGAGAAATGGGAGATAAGAATAAGGATTTTCTTCCTCCAGAAATGATAGAAACCATGCGGGCTTCGATAAATGTAACGGTTCAACAACTTTTTAGGAATAAATTAACCAAAACTGGGAACTTGACTGTGTCTTCCAGCCAACCAAAGGTCACGGTAGCAAGGTCTAAATCTGAAAAGGAAATGGAAAATCTGAAAGCCAGAGTAAGTCACCTTAAACCTGTGTAACTTGAATATTAATTCTTTAAGCGCCTTTAGTAGGTCAATCCTCACTAATTCTCCTATTACATATTATACCTTATTGCATCTTCTTAAATTCTTCGGTATATATTGCCCACTATTGAAATCCCCCACAATATCAACCACCTAAATAAATAATAATATTTTCAGAAATACAACACCGTATCCAAAGGACAATATTCTCAAGTGCATCGAATGAGGACCGCTGCCGCGACCTACAGAGCCACTAGTTTGGAGATTCTAAAGCAGTTGTCCATAGGCCCTGGCAGTGGAGGCACCCATTATGTCCGCTGCGTCAGGGCAGATCTGAATGACAACCCTAAAGGGTTCCAAACTGAAGTGGTGAGACAGCAAATTAGAGCCTTAGCAATATTAGATACGGCGAAAGCACGGCAGAGTGGATTCTCCAGTCGTATTCCATTTGCGGAATTCATTCGAAGGTGAGTTGGTAGATTCGAAAAGGAGGTTTAAAGCTTCTCTCCCAAACTTAAATGCGAAAAAAATTAACAAGCCATGGTGAGCGGAACTAGATTTTCCAATCAAATATTTAGTATCCCTCAGATTGCCAATGCTGGCAATAGACAAATAATGAAACACAATACTGGATCAAATTTTGCCCGACTACGGCGAAGATAAAAGGAGGGTTATGGATTTAACCGGTGTTTAATATGCCTAAATTCTATTTCAATAGATACCGATTTCTGGCGTTTGATTTCGATGAAAATGTGGAAGTGACGAAAGAAAACTGTAGGTTACTGATGATTCGCCTAAAGATGGAAGGTTGGGTCCTTGGGAAGACTAAAGTATTTCTGAAGTATTACAACGAGGAATTCTTATCAAGGTAATATTCATTGGATATTAAAGAAGATAAATGAGAAGGTGAAAATGAGAATCTAACCTTGATATAATTTCAGGCTTTACGAAACACAGGTGAAGAAAATAATTAAGGTACAATGTATGATGAGGGCCTTCTTAGCAAGAAGAAAAGCGAATAAGGACAAATCGAAAGCGTTACATAGTGAGTTTAAATCAGTACATAGGACGATGAAAACTTTAATAATACGATACATATTTAACTGACAGATTTTTTTTCAGTAAAGGAACTGAAGAAACAACAGTCAATGAACGTAACTGAGGATGAAGCTGCATTGTTGATACAAAAAGGTATAATAAACAAATTACATACTCACATTTTCTTTCCTTGCTTCTCTTTGGATTCTTCTTTCTAAATTAACTCTAGTCGAAGCCGATGCTGCTCAGCTTCCGTTTCATCCTAAAGTGTTAACAAGCCAGGAAATTTATTATGTTATTATTTTCCATTGCAATAGAAAGGTATAAGAGCGGTTACGCCCTACACATCCGAACTGTGTCCATGGTTTGAGTTCCGAATTCAAAATTTTATGACGGATAGAGTTCGGATTAGTGCGCAAGCTTTCCTGCAAGAAGTACTACGGCTACTTTGAAAACGAAATTTCACGGACACGGATCGGATGTAGAGCGTAACCACCCTAAGGGTCTCTATCATTTAATATATCCCGAAAAAATGTTTGTTATCGACGATTGCTATCGGAAGTGGATCCAAACACAGCTACACAGTGCAAACTCCAGAGCGCTTTCTAAAAATCAAATTGTCATTAGCACAATAATATACCTAGTAACGGTTGTCAAAAATGCAAAAACACCCAATTCTAAGATATATCCTCATCGAACACATCACTTTTGTTACAGCTTACCGTGGATACATAGTTCGCAAAGCATACGGGCCACTAATAAATAGAAGTACGGGACAGATCGACGAAGAGACAGCAACATTCCTAAAGAGATTCGCTATGAGGTGGAAAAGCCGTTCAATATTTCAAGTACTGTTGCAATATCGGGCAGTTCGTTATCAGGATCTAGTGCATTTTTCACAACAGGTAAAATACTGTTCCAGCTGTCCATAGATAATGTTCATCCCCCCTAACTGACAAATTTTTTCTTTGTAGTCTAGCTTGCAACACCATTTTTATTTTTTTTAGCGGAAAGGGGAGGATGTAAAATTTTTCGTAGTTACGGTTGTAACATGTCTACCTTCTTTGTCTGACTTTGTAGATGCCTAGACAATACCTGAGAAAGATAAAGAGAAGTATGACTGAGATGTCACAACAAACAGTCAAGTACGAAGAGTTAAATGATGGTAGTTCTATAAAAGCTGTTGATAAATGCGGAGTCAACTACGTTCTTTCTAGACTGTCGACTTTCGGTTCACGTAAAGTGCACGGGTGGTATCAGAAACTATCTTCGCCATGAGTCTTTAGAATTACCTACTTCATTAGTCTGCAATTTTTCTAGACATTTTTCGGCGCTAGCCATTTTGTTTTCATAGATGTTTTTTTTTTCTAATAAAGTTGATTCATCATCCTAACTGGCTAAAACTCAACCTCTTCAATACTGTAGGCCTTTTTGTAATAGAAATGAAACTAATTTAAAACCCTTATTTTTATCATTTCTGTGTTACAACTGACAACTTCTGTTTCCATAGGGTAAGTTCAGGGGCCAAGCCTATTTTTATGCACATCTTAGTCATTTGTTTCCAGCCAGCCTTCAAAACTGAAAGTCCAAATTAATTACATTTTTTTTTAAATAAGAAGTAATTTAGTGTTCTCAATGCAGTTTTTGCAAATGTACCTATGCAATTTCTCCTGCTTGCCAAATCAAACTATTATGTAAACTAGCGGACGCCTCACGGTTTCACTCGCGTAGCTCCCATTCCCGTGGGAATCCAGCAACAGGGATAAAAAGTAGCCTATGTCATCCGGGAATAGTGTAGCTTCGCAACGATGAAAGAATTTCTGAAATCTGTCTTTTAAGTTCATTCGTTACATACAAATCTTTCCTCTATATTATATTATTATAGACTTGTTTTCGAAACTTGGCAAGCCTCGCTCACAGTTAAGTACTGTACAGACGAAATCATAATCTATGGATAGATAATTTCTCATTCATCTACGTAAATTATAATCAACTTACCGGTCTTAAAACATTCGATAAATCCTTTTCCAGGTGCATATCTACAACCAAGCAGTTTTAGAAGCACTGCTAAACACCAGTACTTCGGTCCTGCTAGACCGAGTGGATCCTCATTCTAAGGAGGGTAACTTCCTTGGTTCTGGCCCTCCTACCGTATGGAAGCTACCGTTCCGGATGGACCAGCTGCAGTATTACGATACTTCGTATATGTGTGACCCTTCAGCTAAGAGCAAGTGAGTATTGCATCATTTGATGTTATTTGTTAATGCTATTCAAGCAGAACTATTATCAAACGCCAATAGTGAAGAAAATGGGTAGAAAATGGCAGTTCTGTTTAGTACATCAGTAAGATTATCAAATAATATGGGACACGTATTTTTTGCTTTACTATATCAAAAAAAAAATACAAAGATAAAGCGCATAAAAGTTTAGCAGTGGGGGTTTGTGACCTCACTATGTCAGTATAAAAATATGGTCCACATAATGAGGTGTTCTAGCATAACAATGTAGAAAACTAGACCCTTTAGTGAATTCATTCACAGTTATTAACATGTCCAATTTCTTCTTGTAGCGACACATTTGCCAGTCAATATGATTCCGACCACGAGCAGTGGGACGAGCCGTTGAAGCGTCGATTTAGTTCAGCACAAACCGACACCACATCAGCGAGCACACAGACGCTCATCACATTGCCATTCTGCAGAGACCCAACGCAGCCGGTCCCCGTCCTACCACCCGATGAACCGGACAAGCCACCGGCACCAAAACAAACACGAAATGACGGACAAGCCAACAGACCGGCAGTATACAAGAAGAAACCAGGACAAGCACCACAAAGCTACTATCAACCACCAGAACCCTGGGAAGGAGTAAGAGACGACAGAGATATTCTCGAAGACACAGCACCGAAATTACGAAAATCAAACTACACCAGAAGCATGTACGGTATTGACACGGAAGCGCAAGATCCGATCATGGAACTGCAATTGATGGCTAAATCAACCAACAATATGAACGAGGACGATCCTCCGTTTAATTTCCAGGCAATGCTGAAGAAAACTCCGCGGAATAGGGCGTCCATGAAAAGATCTAATGAGTTAGGAAATGAGTTGGAGGAAAAGCAGACGGTTGCCAAGCATATTATTTCGCCGAGCAAGGCGAAGCCACCGGCAGCTCCTAAACAGCCCCCACAGACGCCGACAGCAGGTAAACCACCTCCAACTCCTTCATCGACTAAACGTACTGCGCCTACTCCACCACCAAGCAAAATGGCGCCGGAGGCTCCTCCATCCAGCAGGCCCACTCCAACTCCACCTCCACCACGGTCGTCAAGCAGAGAAATGATCAGACAAAACTCAAAGGACCTTATCATTGCTGCATTGAAAAAGAGGGACTCATTAAGTGATCTGATGGGCTTAGACGATAATAAAGTCGATATCCAGAAAACGGAAAGCGAGAAAGTGGAATTAGCGCCAGGAATCACAGTCGAGGGTACCGTCACAGATTTATAAAAAGACAAATTATGTTTCGTAAAAATATATTTAATCTCCATTGCATTGGAAGTCCGCATACATTATTATTTAAATTATGGCGTTACAATATTAGTATTGTTTTTGACAGTTAAGTTTTTAAAGCCATAAGTTTTATGTAATTCATAAGATTTTTGTTAATTCCTAAATTATATAATTTATATCTCAATAGAGTTAAGTATATTAAATACAAAAGATGTTCTTAAAGCGAATTATGGCGAAACGTTGTGTTGTTTAACACGTTTTTAGAGTTTCATCACATCGTAAAAAAATATGTCAAGTTTTATATTAAATCTTAGAGTACCTTAACCGAAATTGCTTTGGTAACTTATTATATTTGCTTATAAACTAGAGTGTGGTGACATGGTTGCTATTACCACAGAAACACAGTTTTGAATGGTCCATGTATGTGTAGCATTTACTGATGAGCGATACATTTTTTTTAAATAAAATATCATATAATTTATTGTAAAAGCGTGTTTTTCATAGCTATCGAGGCTAAGAACGAATCGAAGTTGTTTTTATTAATATGAGTAAGAATGAAGATTTTATTTTAATAAATGTACCGCTCATATTACATAATACTAACAAATAAATAGATACAGTATGTAGAGGTACGTTTTATTATGCTTATAAGCTCACTGTTATTATTTTAAAGAAGCTCGATCGAATAATTTGTACAGTGTGATATGTTTGTTAAAATTTTTATTTATATTCAAATGTTAAATATTCTTATGCTTATTTTTTTCTTATGTCGATTTTAAGCATTTGTAGGTACGCGTTTTTTTTAGTGCAAATGAATCTTGGACACTGCTTATGATTTGATTTCAACAAATTTAATTTTCGAAAAAGTACTTATATTGAATGAGGTTTATCAAAGGATTTTTAATTTAAGCATGACACAACGTGCCACTAGAGAGTACATCCACTATTATACAATGCGCTGAAAATAATCACATGAAATGTTTAGTACCACAAACTTTCAACTGCCTTACATATTAAAAACGTGAAAAAAATAATTAAATAGTTAATGCAATAAAGTACCAAAATATATGTCTACTTTTTTTAATCTCATTCCCATAAATATTTTCTCTCTTTTTAATTTAGGCCACGCATAATTTATAATCGAATATTTAATTTCCGAAATATTAATTTTTATACATCTCTCGAAATCACATACTAATGTTATTGCCGAATAATTGACTTAACAACTAGTTTTTTAATTAGAAAAATACATCAAAAGGGTTATAAAAATATCAAGTATTTATTACGATCTATTATCCTTAAGCTCTATGAATTCAGTCAATGTGTTACAGTGTTTAATAAATTGTAGGTACAACATGTTTGCTTCAATGAAAGTCTTTGTCTCGATACCGCTTAGACTACTAAAGCTACTAAATATTCAATTTCGAAAAAGTAAACTAAAATATCTGTAAAACTTGAAAATCAAAGTAAAGAATATCTTTCTTTAGAGAGCATTTGCTAGAGAGAAATTTTCCCAAAATATAAATAAGAAGACTAGTGGGATATTTCTAAATCTTACAAGAAATTTTACTCTATAGAAATGACAGTCACCAATGAGCTGGTACTGTCTCAAATGAACGGATATAATGGTGTTTCTAATCTAATGATAGACTGTTTAAAATGATGATTCGTAACAATCGCTGCAGCTCCAGGTCTCGAAAGACCTTGTAAAGCCTCATAGTTACACTTGAGTATAATTTCTGAATTGTAACCCTGAAGTCCTTGAACCGCCTCAGAACCCAAGTAGGAGGAAGGTGTAATTCCAACCTCGCAAAATGGGACTTCTTCGACGGACCTCTATGCAAAAAAATAAATAGTTGGATTTGGAACAATAGCAGCGTCCTGCCCTCTGTGCCCCAAAACATGCAGCCAAGGTAACCTTTGTGCTGCCACCGAGGATGCAGTAGAAGTGACGTTTAAGACCAAAAAAATCTGAGTTACTGTCGTGCCAGCGACACGAAGAACTGTAACATATCTCTAGGTTTAATTAAAAAATACTGGGCTGTATGAGTCCTCTAAATAGACGGGTAAGTAAGCTCACAGTCTCTTGTAAGTCATGGGGGTCGTTGCACCCTTTTAGCACAGTTTGTTTTGGTCAATTTCGGTAAGTTATCCCACGAAGGAAGTATATAGGATAGTTGTATATTAATAACAGAGCGGTATCGAAACATCAGAACTAAGAACACGAATCCATTTAATGGTATTTTTGTCTGGAAACTTATTGGGATAGTGTGACTTACAATTAGTACAATCATTACCAGTTTTATGTCAATTTTTTTAAAGCTAAATGCTTGATCAGGTTTGCCCCAGAAATTAATTCATGAATCCTAATAATCACGTGCAAATAGTGACTTAGAATATAAAATGTGAAGTTCTTTTGTTAATTATTTATTTAGAAGCAATTATTATGGCGCTTACGTTATTATAAACCGTGACTTCATAACTTTGAGATCATCACATACCTATAGTTATAATTTAAACAATAAATACGCACAAACAAAATATATATTAGCAAAGTTATCCTAAATAATATCCAAAAATATTTAATATGGTTAATTTTATATGCTTTCTATCATTTTAATACAGGGTACAGACTGCATAAACGAAATTCGAATTTCGAAAAACGACTTAAGTTTCTATCTGCACCTAGCTTTACACACACAAACACGTCATGGCGGACTAAAAAATATATCTTACCGACAAAAGGCAAACATTGGATTTGATTCTTGGCTTACGTATTGGTTATGTAAAGACACAGATAATATAATACTAGCATACAGATGGCTCATCCCATACAATGAAACCGTGCCGACGTAACTAGCGTTTTTCGTCTGATTAAGGTGATTATTTTTATTATAAGTACTTCCATCGCGTTCGGTTCCATACCACCCTTTTACTTGCAAGTCGCTGCTGACACCGTCTATAGCGGTGTCAGCAGCGACTTGCAAGTAAAAGTATTTTCTCGTTTCGTGACTATTTTATGTGGCATTCCTCAGAAATTTAAAACCGCGCCATCAATTGGAATCAATTTTAAATGATCCATTCAAATAATCTTTGAAATGTAAATGAAGAGCCTAATATTCCATAATGTTGTGCTGTAGAGAGTTGATTAAACGAGAACATACAATATTTATGATCAATTCTAGTAAATGTTAATTTTACACACAATTCAATAACAAATTGATGCATATCGCGCCATCTAGTGAAATTTATTTGAACCAAATTTTCTTTGTTAGCGCTGGGACCCGTGGTAAAGATAATATTGAAACATTACCTTTGCATAACCAATACTTGTGACTAAAAAAAACAACAAAACACGCATAGTTGAACAGAAAATATTCCCATACCTTAAAATAAGTGCAAAAATAAAAACAAGTGTATATTACTGACCATGTTACTGCCAAATAATGCTCGAACTGGCCGTACGGTACTTACTTATACATTTAAAACGAAAAGGACAAGACCAGAAGTTTTCTCACTGTGCAATAAAAATTTAAAGTTATGATACTACTATGTTATTACTAAGTTAAGGACTTTCATACGGATTGATTTTGCATCAATATGATTGAGAACCATTTCCGTTAATGATTTTAATGGCTGCAAGCTAAGTTTTATATCACTAAATGTGATGCCGCGCGAAGCTTGCGTTCTGCAATTTTCTAGCGAGAAGGTATTTTCAGAAAAAACATATTTTAAAGTCCAACTATTTATTTCTTAAATATTGCCATAAATGTCAAAATAAAAAGTTTTTTTTAAATGATTCTAGTTTCAGTAATATTTTCCAAATTAAGTTATAAGCTTTTATGTCGATGCAAATCAAAACCATATAATTGAACTTAAAAAAGACAGTTAAAACTGACACATTTACAATAAGACAAGACAGCAATCAACTGATTTATCAATAGCTTGCGAGTCCCTTTCCAGAAGGAAACAATTAAGCAAGTTATTTTTTGATAATTCTAAGAGAATGACGTTCTGGTAAAAACACAGCAAAAGGGTTTGATAGAGCGAACACATTCCGTAAAAAATATGTTCAATTGCCGAACAAAAAAGCTATGCCTTTTTTCGAATATTTATCCTTAGTACATACTTGGCAATTCTTCTCTTTCTTCCTTCCCTGGTCAAATTATTAAAACAAGTATTTTATGAAAAACTGTTTTTTTTTTCAAGATTTGCCCTGTGGCCTGCATATATGGGGATCTTAGGGCCGCGTCAGCGAATGGTGTTGCCGTAGCTGAATACTGGGCCAAACATAAAATTTAACAACTGTATTTGCCATCGACACGGTTAGAAGAAGAAGAAGATTTACCCAAGGTGCTTAGCCTTTACATGCTGCGACTATAGTACTGCTGTTTAAAGCCTTTACAAGTCTAGACTAAGTGACATCATCGACTGTCGAAAAGTAAAAAATTATGGAATTGACATGCGCTACTATATAATAGTCCTAAAAATGTTGGTTTGTCACAAACCATAGTATCACTTTGTCACATACTATAGTGTCACTTTGTCACAGACCATATTGTCACTTTGTCACAGACTATAGTGTCACTTTGTCACAGACCAAAGTGATATTTCTCTTGTTCATGATTAAAAGTGCCGTCACTGCGATATAAAAAAAAAAACATTGCAGTACAACCTGTATGTCATACCTCACACCTCCGCACAAATACTTTCCAACTTCACTCAGACAAGCAGCTGAGTGACGTTAGGTTCGTTGAGGGTCAGAACAGCGTGTGCTTCGACCATCACGACCAGTGAGTTGCGCGCCTCTTCGTGTGGGACGCCATGGGAGCGTGTCGCGTGGGTGTACCATGCGCCGGTAGATGGCAGCACTGACACGCACCATTTGCAAGACAGTCTGGAATTAGAACAAGCAGGATTTTAGTACAGAGAATGAAGATTAACAGAAAGCCTCGGAACAATGAGGTGGCGCCGCGCCCTCTGAAGGCTCTATGCTTTTAGGCGCAGCTAGTTTGTTCATGGCCAGAACGATTATTAAAAAGTATAAATGTATGGAATTGACATGAGCTACCGAATTGTCAAGAGGTCTACTCCTCACATTTTGAGTTTTCGACAGTCATTGTAGTTGATACAATGTCCCTTTTCTCCAGAGCGTAAGGGCAGTTTTTGAAGTAGTTTAATTATGCTGTGAAAGATTAAGAGGAAATACGGTCGCCTAACGCGGAACCTAATTCTAAAAAAGAGAACTAAAAAGTTGTAAAAAAAAAAGTTAATTCATAAAGTCTAGAAACACGACTGCTTAAAAAGCGAACTAAAAAAACGTAAACAAGATGAAAATCATGCTGTGCAGTCGGAGGATACATATTCACGATCTGGCTGACCAAAACCAAATGTATCCTCCGACTGCACAGCAAGATTTTGATCTTGTCTCTTCTTTTTAGTTCGTTTTTTAAGCAGTCGTGTTTCTAGACTTTATGAATTAACTTTTTTTTTTACAACTTTTTAGTTCTCTTTTTTAGAATTAGGTTCCGCGTTGGGCGACCGTATTCAGAATCATAAAGATCGGTCAACGCGTTTGGTCTCTAGAACGCCACATAGGAACAAACATTCATACATATATAGACTTATAAACACATTACCCTCCTTCGGCAGTCGGGTAAATACGACAACATAAGGACAAAGTAGGTAGGTATATATCTTTCCTTTTCAGCGAGAGCCAAACCTCGAATTATGACTTTTTACTTAGGAAATTCAGTGGCATGTATGCGACCGCAGTTCCTCTTAATGAGAAAAGATTAAAGAGCTTTTAATGTTTCTAATTCTAGACCAGTGGCTCTTGACAAAGTGTCATTCTATCAACTATGACGATGGCTGAAATGCCAAGAAGTAAGGGATTGACTACATGACATTTTCATAGCGCTTGCCATTTTCTGTATGTTTTTTTACTTTTTCCAAATGATAGAATTTCACTTATCTAATGCCTCAGGAAACCATTAATAACACTTACCTGTTGGTTACGTGTCTAGATTTCACATGTCTTCGCCTATACCCCCAACTGTTGTACACGCGAGGACAAAACGGGCAAGGGAATGATGGATCTGCAAATTAAAGGATGATGGATCTTATCAATTTCTTCTGTGGAAGCAGGATATAGTTTTTTTTCTGTTTTTTATTAACATTAATACAGAAAATTTGTAGCAACTTCAATGTAAATGGACAACAAAATAATCCTGATGGGTTCCTTTTTCCCATTTCAAGTACAGAAACCTAAAAAAAGCATAAGTGAATTATATACCTTTACAGTTCTGTGCATCAGTAGACACCAAATTAAGATTCTCAGTTTTTATGCTCAGCGATTCGATTCTTGTTCCGCTTTGCAATACTGTTTCCACTTCCTTGTCTATTTCAATTATTTCATCGGAGGCATCACCAGCGTTGATCTTTTCATTCAAACAAGGCTGTGTACTGCTTACTTCGATTTTATCAATTCGGTCAGTTAGCATGTAAGTTTTTTTGTTAAGACAGTTTTCAATACTGATGTGTTTCTTATCTGATGAATCTTCTAGTAATGCTATGTCTGTGTCATTTGTGTTGTCACCAGAATAGTCAGTAAGGGGTGACTCTATGGGTTCGATTTTGAGTACGACATTCTGGAAAAAAATCACAATGCGGTAATCTTAATAGTCATATTTAAAATCAAAAGGGAAAGTTGCCACAAGCAAAAAAAAAAACCACTTACAGATTGTTTTCCACTATCTGAACTAATCTTGTGTATGTTATCAGAATCTACGGTTGGTATGCACTTTTTGCACTTATTATTGTTATCTTGTTCTGCCCTTTTCCGTTTCTTTGATTGAGCTCCTGATTTCTGTAAAATAGATCAAATGTTTACTTTAGGCTGGCAATATTTTATTTTTAACCAACTTATCAAACAATTTATTTTCATTAATCCCTAAGACCTCGCCTGCCTCTCTCGCTGGACGTCATGGGTTTAAATCTGGGCGAGCACCAATGTGACTTTTTGTATTCAAATGTACATTCTAAGCTTATTTTAGGCATCCCTGACATTGGTGAAGGAAAACATAGTGAGGAAACCTGGACCTGCAGTGGATCGGTCACATGCTGGTATTATTATTTCTTTAACAATCTCGGGAGTCTCAGGTCCCCGTCCTTTGAAAGGCAAGCCAACTCGCAGAGTCCTTGTTAGACATGCATCATGATATGTGGCACCCAAGGACAATTCCCGGTTGGTGCAGGACTATTGTAAAATATGGAGATCAATATATCGGGCTATTGGTTTGGGAGGTTTAGTGGATTGATTGCCTAAAATTATAGAATGACTATTGGCCCCTGCCTGACCACTGTTGAAATACACAGCTAAAAAATGGCAGGGGGTGACTTGCACACTCAATTAATGGGCCCCCATAAACGGTTGCTAGCACTTGAGTGATGTAGCGCCAAGGGGGCTATTATTATTATTATCAAACAAATGCTTACATTATGCTTCTTGTCCACAAAATCCTCTAGCACTGGTATTTCAGTATCATTTGTGTTTTCACAGGAATAATCTGTCAATGGTGATTCCGCTGGTTCTATTTTTGGCACTAGGTTCTGCAATCATGTGAAATAGAAGAATAGATCAGCATTTATTTCAACAAGTTCTTCAGATCATAGTCTAACCATACCTAGTATATACTACCTCGCAAATAGTAAAGATCAGCAGTCCTGATGAGTTTAACAACAAGTGTTGAGATTTAGTTCAGTCACAGATAATATAATACTGGCATACAGATACCTCATCCCATAAGAAGAAACCGTGCCGACGTAACTAGCTTTTTTCGTCTGATTAAAATGATTATTTTTCTAAGAACATCGATCGCGATCGGTTCCGTTCCACGGATGTAGATGGTGTAAGCAGTGACTTGTAAGTAAAGGTGTTCATGAATACTTCTTTTTCAATACAGAGACGATTTGTTTTATAGTATTTTTTTGCACGTTTTTACAGTTTCATTATACCAAACTGTTACTAAACAAATTAAAAAAATCAAGTGGGTGCCTAAGAAATTTAATACTGCACCATCTTTTGAAATCAATTTTAAATGATCCATTGAAATAATCTTTGAAATGTGACCTAAGATCCCAATATTCCTTAATTTTGTACTGAGGGGAGTTAATTAAACAAGAACATACTTTTTTTACAATTGTCTCTAGAAAATCTTAATATTTCACAAAACTCAATAACTAATTGAAGCTTCTCATCAACCATCTAGTGCAGTAAAATGGAAAAAAGAACAGCACTGGTAATCAATGGATTTAAGTGTTATGGAATCTTTTTATAATAAGATACAGGTCAAATGCATTAATTTGATTGAATCAATCTGCCGAACCTTTTTGCTGCCTGTATTGAGATCATTTTCCAGTCTAACTGGATGCAGCATTTTATATCAAGTGACTTCTTATGTCACCTCCATAACCTAGTACTTCTCGCCAAACTTCTTGGCCACCATGAAGTTGGCTACAATGGCTGCACAGTAGTAAATCTCATACAAAAACAGCACCAATCCATGCCTGGCACATCGGGAAGCCAACTTCAGGGTGGCCCAGAAGTTTGTTGAGAACTGTAACTGAGTAACACAATACCTTTTGACAAGAAAGGTGTCAGATTTCTTTGCTTCTGACTGTCTGTTATGACTGTCAAAGATCTAAATGGTTTAATTTTATTAATAAGCCAAATTAGGAATGACGTCTCCCTCAATTCATAAAAACAAAATTATGTATGCTTGTTTTTGAGCCTTGGCTCTAAATGATAAGTCACTTGATGTTACAAGTGGCGGCTACAAGTTACAGAGATGAAGACATTACAGTAAAAAATTATGACATACATTCTGAGCCGAGTCTTGCCTGTTCTGAGCAGAGTCTTGCCTGTTCTGTGCAGACACACATTTCTTGCATTTGCCACTACCATCCTCTTGTTCGCTTTTCTTACGCTTTTTTGGCACAGTACTCCCTGTCGTTTTCTGAAATTATTATTATATCAGTAAATTGGAAAACTAATACACCAAGTTCTTATAATAATTATTATGAGTAAACATACTTTATTTCAAGGCTCATTTATATTAATCTAATATGAATATTTACAGCTAATAAGACAGAAACTTACATCCTCTTCGCGCGAAACCTCACTGCCAGTAGACAAACCACAAATTCTCAATGTCTCTGCAGTCTTCAACAATATTGGCAGGAATTCTTCTGTCACATTCACCTCGCCATTGTACATAAACGTCAGTAGCGTCCGCAGAGAGGCCGTACTGATGTCATGAAGTACTATAATTGGATCCTTGTGGGGGTTTTGCTACGAAAAAAACGTGTAGGCGTTAGGCTAAAACTTAACGTAAGGAAACCATTTATAGGCAATATGTATAACTTTTAGTAATTTACCTGAAATATCGTCCTGAAAACTGAACTATTCGCCGATAATATCACTTTATGAGCCTTAAAACTGTGGCCCTCGGAAACCAAAGTCACATCCGACAAGCCTTCGTCTTTGAATAATTCTTTTACGTTGAACAGTATGTTACTCTGATATCCGTTCCATTTTAAACTTATTTCCTGATTCATCATTATAAACCACTAAGTTAACATATGGAAATGTGTTAGTTTAATATTCTAACAAAGCAAAATAAATAATAGAAAATGAATCTACGAAACGACGCAAAATTGCTTTGATTGATTGAAAGAAAACAATGCCAGTTGCTACAGATTATCAAATATTGTTCTGCAATGTTACCAGAACATAAAAATATTTCTTTAAGTACTTTTGGGTCAGTATCAATCCCCTGGGCAAATACGGATTTTTTTCTGAGGTCGAGCAATTCTATAATATCTTTAATAATTAAATAAGTATATGACTAGATGTATGAATGAATGTGAGTGAAGCAAAAGAAGTATGTAGGTAAGGATCGTAGGGTCGTGGCGTTCTGTAGTTTCTGCCCACCCCCATGGGAAAAAGACTTGAGTTTATGTATGTAAGTATTAAAAGTTTACGTTTGTGTTTCAATCACGCAAAAACGACGGATTTGGATGAAATTTTTGCACACACAGGTAGTCTAAAACCTCTTCTAAAATCTTTCTATGAACCAAGGTGCCCTTCCAACTGGCAAAAGAGTGACACTTCTCCGTCCAGCCCATTCTTAAATAAATAGGTGCAATAACTAAGAGCCTACTTTTTTCAGATGAACGCCTTTGAAATAACAGTGGCAAAATCTTAGCTTACTTAAATTTGAGGGTCTGAAAGTGTATAACTCATTTTCAGACGCTAAAATTTAAGTCAGCTAAAATTTCGCAAGAAATTCCATTAATTGACTAAATTTTTTCAAAGTATAACATTAACTGGTTCACCACGGATAAAAAAGACATTATTAATGGAAGTTTTTTGATTTTTTCGTTAACTCTCATTGGCTTAGTTTTGCCATCTTACACTTATAGTGGCAAGTAGTGACTGTAGCGTGGCAAGTAGTGACTGTAGTAAGTATAATTATCATTATTGTATGTGTTATTATAATAAAACGGAATGAATGGATTAATAATACAGTTTATGTGTTAGTGTAATTGTCCTTGCAGGTAGGTAAGAATACGGTAGTGTAATAGAAATAAATGAATTACTTACTTTCAATTAATGATAGGCAAAAAGAAAAGTATTCAAGTCAAAAAAAATATTGCTTGGTTGTTTACGACGACATTTTGATACACGTCAAAAAAAAGGCGGGAAACGGTTGAAGTGGAAAGGCGCGCTTTTTTTAAATAATTATTTTGAAATTCATTTTCTTGGGTTTATTGTAATTTAATTCTGTAAATATTCATACTATTAGATCTTATTTAGTGTACCTGTTACGGCTAATACCCGAAGTGCGGCTACACCTAGTATTAGCCGGAGCTTAGGGCACTTCGGGTATTAGCCGTAACATACCTATATATGTTACGGCTAATACCCGAAGTGCGGCTACACCTAGTATTAGTGCGGCTACACCTAGTTTTAGCCGGTTAGAACTAGGTGTAGCCACGCGACGGAGCCGCACTTCGGGTATTAGCCGTAACATACCTATATATGTTACGGCTAATACCCGAAGTGCGGCTACACCTAGTATTAGTGCGGCTACACCTAGTTTTAGCCGGTTAGAACTAGGTGTAGCCACGCGACGGAGCCCCGCTGCGGGGCTCCTATTTCCGTCCGCAGGGTCTAAAGTAACCTAACACGAACGAGATGACGGGAGCTGAGTTCGCTCGCTTTGCTCGCTCACTTCAGCTCCCGTCATCTCGTTCGAACCTAACCTGTTCGTGTCGGGGTGCCCTAAGCTCCGGCTAATACTAGGTGTAGCCGCACTTCGGGTATTAGCCGTAACATATACATATAAGTGTACTTGAAGACATTAAAATGGGGAAAAAGAGGCGGAGGAAGGATGAGCTGGAAATTCCTCCGGATCTGAACCATTCGCAGGAATCTTCGGACTCTGACACAGCGGAGTCCACGGTGTCGCCATATTCGATTAATAAATTTAAAGATGCCACTGATAAAGAGCCTAAGGACAATAAATATGCTATATATAAGGTAAAGGGGTATACGCGTAAGTACAGCGAAGATACGAAGCAGGCAGAATTAATCGTTTTTCTTAGTCATATGGACGAGAATAAGGTTTTCAACGACAAAGATCGTATGGCCCTCTCCAAGGGCATACGAGAACATGCAGTGTCTGGTGTGATGCACTTGCGCACTATCAATAAATGTAAGGTCGGTGTCACATTCGACTTACCTAATAACGCAAATATGTTTCTAAAAAACAAAAACATGTTTGATCAGCTTTCTTTAAAAGCATGCATCCCTGCTGGTGACACAGAGGTTACTGGAGTCCTTACTTCAGTTCCAGTAGATATGTCTAATAAAGAGATATTTTCTTTAATCGGCAGTTCAAAAAATGTGATACAGGTGAGGCGTTTCATGCGCAGGGTCAGAGGTGATGAAGGTAGAATATCTTTTGTCCCTACCCAGACTGTTGCTGTGACATTTGCATCCAATATTTTGCCAACATATATTTATTTGGACTCATGGCGTCATGAGGTGAATAAATATATCCCACCAGTGAAACAATGCCTTAAATGCTTGCATTATGGGCATATCGCTAAATTTTGTCGTAATACCGAAGTTTGTTCAATATGTACTAAACATCACAATTTTAAAATGTGTGTTGTTGCCCCGAAGGATGCTAAGTGTGCAAATTGTAACGGCAATCATATTGCAATCTCTTCAGCATGTCCAATTAAAAAGCAAAAGATAGAAGAAAATAAAATAAAAACTAAAAATGCTACATACTCAGATCTTTTTAATGTACCTAAACTCTTTCCCAGTTCTAACATCACGCAATCTGGACACACAGATTAGTAACCTCATGAAATCAGATAAATTTATAAATACTTTAGTCGAAACACTCACTAAAATAATAAGCAATAAAGACGAACCTATTAATTCACTTTCTATTAAAGAAGCCCTGAAAACAACGTTCAGTAATAAATTTTCTTCAACATGTTAATGGATTTTTCAGAATTAAATATTGTACAGTGAAATGCTCAAAGTTTAAATAGTAATAAACTTTTATTTATCGATTTTCTTTATAGTCACAATATACATAAAGCAATTATCAGTGAAACATGGCTTAAACCTCACCAAAGTTTTAAAATAAAAAAATATAATATTGAGAGATAGACGGTAACAAACATAACGGAGTTGCAATAATTATTCACAATACTATTACCTACTCTAAAATTGATACCTTCTTTGATAACTCATTGCAAAACATTTGTATTAAAATAAAAGTAAATAACAAGGAGATAAGCATAGTCAGTTTTTACAGTCCTTTGAATTGTAATCCAGCATTCAAAAACGAAAATCTTGATTTATTAATAAAATCTATTCCTTGACCATTTGCTGGTGGTGGGTGCCATATTTGCTGGTGACTTTAACGCTCTTCACACGTCTTGGGGCTGTGGCTCGGACTCTGTACGAGGTCGAAACATTTTGGACTTAATAGATGAGAATGATTTGGTTCTGCTCAACAATGGTCATGCAACAACAGTTGGCTCTTTAACTTGGCGTCCTAACGCACTGGATTTGACGCTGGTCTCTTCGTCTTTAGCACTCAATTGTGAATGGAACGTACATGATTGTCCTCTTGGTAGTAGTTATCACATTCCTATAATCATTAAAGTAGTGATTAGTAATATTAACAATAGTAATACATACAACAATTGTTCTAATGCTGAACATTTGCCCATTTATCCAAATTATAAATTGGTGGATTGGCAAAGGTATAGCAGTCTTGTTGATGAATTGTTGCTTGATTTTAAAGTCGATAATTTAAGCCTTTCTGGTACATATCTTCAATTTTGTAGCATTTTACATACAGCAGCTGTAAATTCTATTGAAAATAAAAATCATTTGACTGGTAGGACACATCTTGTCAATCACTCGTGTCTTGTAAATAATTATAAAAGACCTGTACTTCCTTGGTGGAATCAAAAATGCACAGAAGCCATATTAAATTTTAAAAATGCATACATATATTTTAAAAATCATCCATCAGAAGAAAGTTATTTGCAATTCAAAAGGCTTCGAGCGGTTAAAAAACTTGTTCTAAAATTGGAAAGACAAAAAAGTTGGTTTGCTTTCTGTGAAACATTCAATAGGACTACGCCATTATCTGTCATATGGAAATTTATGCGGAAGTATAATAAAACATATCTCACTCTTGAAGATGATGGATGGGTTTTAGATTTTCTTAAAAAATACACTCCAGATTTTGTATCACAAGACTCAAAATCTTCATTCAGAACCAGTACTAATCCCAGCAATAGTTTTCTTCTTAGTCCTTTTTCATTGCAGGAATTAATATCGGCCATATCTTCCAGAAAAGATACCACCTATGGTCTTGATGGAATGCCATACATACTTTTTAAAAAACATAGCATTACTAGTTTAAAAATATTTTTACAACTTTTGAACTTATTATGGGAAAATGATATTATACCTCATAACTGGAAGGTGGATTGCCTTGTACCTGTTTTAAAACCAGATAAGCCTAAAATTTGTCCTGATTCTTACCGTCCTATAGCTCTTACTTCTTGTGTTGGTAAATTATTTGAACAATTGTTAAAACAGCGTTTAGAGTTTTATATTGAAAAAAATAATATCTTACCATCAAACCAATTTGGTTTTCGTAGGAATCGTTCTGCTAGGGAAAGTGTTTGTCAATTACAGCTTGATATTCACAAGTCTTTACTGGCAAATAAAAATTTGGTTGCAGTGTTTTTTGATATTGAAGGTGCATTTAATAGTGTGAATATAGATATTCTATGTAATGAGTTATATACAGATAGGAATCCCTGGAAAAATAATAAATTGGTTAAAACAATTTCTTAGCAATAGGAAAGTCTTTGTAAAATTTAACAGACACCTCTATGGTCCCAGACTATCGTCTAAAGGAGTTTGTCAAGGGGGCATTTTATCACCTTTAATATTTATATTGTATATACGCAGATTAAATTTAATTTTAGGGTCTCAAGTTAAAAACTTACAGTTTGCAGATGATTTAGTGGTTTATGCATCTGGGAAAAATGTATCACAAGCAATTGAAATAGTAAATGTTGCATTAATGTATCTATGTAAATGTTTCTCTTACCTTGATCTTAGTGTCAACCCATTGAAGTCCAAAGTTGTTTTATTTGGTAAACATAATCATAATATGCCTGCTGTGTTGTACAATAATTGTGCATTACCCAGTTCTTTGGATGTAAAATTTTTGGGTGTTATTTTTTCACATAATTTGTCCTGGAATAATTATATGAAACATATTATTAGCAAAGCAAATAAAGCTTATAATATTTTGAGATCCTTGAGTGGTACATATTGGGGTGCTGACCCTAAAATTTTGTTAATATTGTACAAATCTTTAGTTCGTAGTCACTTTGAATATGGTTTCTATTGCTTTGCTGCAGACTCTAAACATGTAAATAGTTTAAATATTTTGCAAAACAAGTGTTTGCGTGTTATAACTGGAGCGTTCAGAAGCACTCCTGTAAATGCAATGCAGATTGAATGTAATGTTCCACCGTTAGCCATCCGTTTTGATTACCTACTTGTTAGAAAGGTTCTTTTTGAAGCTTTATAGTGTTTTGGGTAATAGTCTTTTAGTCAATATGTTGCATTTAGCTATGCAAACTGCTACAAAATCTTTTTATATACTACTGCAACTTAGAAAATTCAAAAACTTTATTGAAAACATTAACATTTACCGATCTAAGCACATCTTGCCTTGCTACGAGGGAACTTTCAGCAGTAAATTTCCAGCTATTAGTGTTATAATTAATAAATAAGAAAAAGGATTTGCCTTCAAAAGAGGAAGTATATATAATGTTGTCAGAGTGGTCAGATCATAAATTTGTGTATACTGATGGTTCCAAGAATGATAGAGCTGTGTCTTTTGCCATCTATGAGCCATCTTCAAACATAGGTATTGGTAGGAGAATCGACAGAAATGCTAGTATTTTTACAGCTGAAGCTGTTGCAATTTTGAGTGCTTTGAAACATATTAAAAATAGCAATTCCGAACGTAGCAAATGGGTCGTAGTAAGTGACAGTATGAGTGTTCTAAAAAATATGTGGGTATTTAGGAAACAATTGTTTTACTATTGTTAAAACACCTGATTCAGCTTTCATCACACCTTAGATGATAAACTACATGCCAACACCAATTATATTATTTATATGATAAAACAACTGCGGGCTGAATTAGCCCAGTCAAACATTGAAGTTCGTTTTGTGTGGGTACCATCACATATTGGTGTTGGAGGAAATGAAAAAGCAGATTTTCTTGCCAAAAAAATTGTTGAGTTGGAAGAATTAATACCTAGCAAAATTTCTAGTTTAAGCCTACCGGCGTTCCTGTCTTCGGTCCACAGCACTGAAAAGTTAACCAGAAAAATCCTGTTGCCATCACTGGTTAACTGTGAAGTGCCGTACTCGACCGATGCAGTGAATGCCTGGAAAGTGGCTTGCCCGAATACAGCGTTGCCCAAGACCCCGTTTTTCCAGAGACAGTGGGATGAGCCACTCTGCAGGTTGGTACGGAATAAACTTATAGATACGTCCACCAATACTGCTGAGCGTGCCCGCCTGCTGGCTGTGGGAGAATGGGAGTCAGGCCTCTGGCTACAGGCACTACCGTCACCCAACATAGGAACTATGTTGAGTGACAACACTTTCCGGATCGCTACATGTCTGCGTTTGGGTGCTCCCAGCGGAGCTCCACATAGTTGTCAATGTGGTGAAGCAGTCGACCGCCTCGGACACCATGGCCTATCCTGCAGTAGGAGCGCTGGTCGGTTAGCACGGCACGCCAGCATTAATGACATCATACGTCGAGCTCTTGTCTCCGCCGGTGTGCCAGCTGTTTTAGAACCCAATGGCTTGGCGCGCGACGATGGGAAGAGACCAGACGGGATGACCATAATGCCATGGAAGGTGGGTAGGCCTTTGGTGTGGGATGTAACATATGTCGACACCCTTGCGCCATCCCATCTTCTTAGCACGGCGGCCTGTGCTGGGGCAGCTGCTGCTAGTGCAGAAAACCTCAAACGGCGCAAATACAACAACCTTATTGGAAGTTATATATTTGAGCCGTTTGGGGTTGAAACATTAGGTCCATGGGGTCCGAGTGCTCTTCGAGTATTTCGAGATGTGAGCAAGCGGTTAGTCGACTCTTCATGTGACCAGAGGGCTGAGCTTTTCCTTGGCCAGAGAATCAGCAATGCTGCCAGCGTTCTGGGCACTTTTCACGTTGACAGCGATGTGGACGAATTTTTTGACGCCCTATGACCCCTGCCCTTTTATACGTGTTCGTCGTATTTTATTTTTATTTAAGTGTATATATAGGTAGTTATTGTTAATTAGGTATTATACACCCTGAAATTTAATTGGTTGTTTTCCCGCGGCAGAACGACTTGCCTTAAGGAGTACTTTCGAAGTATAGAGTTAAAGTAAATAAATAACGATGTTTCTGTTTTAAAATAATTAAAAAAATATTCATCAACTCGAAAAAGTGAGTAACAATAGTAACTCTAGACGTAACTTGTAGGTACTAGGTACTACTCGTGTCACCACCTACAAAGAAAACCGATGCACAAAATAATGTCAAACCAAAATAAACTCTCGCACGTAGTGATAAGGCATAAAATGTTTGCACGGAACAATACAAAAAATCACCGCGATACCGACAAAGAAAAGACCGATTTAGAAATGTTCAAAGTAAAATTAGCTCTCGCGTGTAGTGATACGGCATAATCTAGCCCGCGCGTAACATGATCAAACGCAGCCGCCTTCGAACCTAATCCTTTCGACGGTGACCTAGCACCCGGGTCAATGGCCTGCTGTCGGCCGGTACCCTACTGTTCGGCCGTAGATATCGGGAGGTATACTATTGGTTCGTGATCGCTTTTGAGTTTAGTTTTTCACAATGTTAAATATGCTAGTTTTTGTTTCTAATATTTTATATAACTACGAAACGATTGTATTACATAGACAAAACCATTTCGCTGCGGGAAAACAACCATTTAAATTTCACGGTGTATACTGGTGTCAGCGCCAAAATCCAAATTCGCGATTCTCCATATTATTTATTATACGAATTCTTTAAAATACGAAATATTATTTTTCCTAATTATTATTTTTTCAAATTCTTATATTTCCGAATTCTTAGGTTTCTTCATTGTTTATTGTCCTAATACCAAAATTTTCCGAATGAGTACAGTTCGATACAAAAAGGAAAATAAACCGATTGTCATACATTTTTTTCATCTGATAATCAAACTTTAAACCAAAACCATTTATTTCAGCAAATAAATCAAAGAAAGAAAAAGAAAAAGGTCTAGAGCAAAATATAAACTATATACTACATATGTATGTGTATAAAAAGATGGGTGAAAACAATTCATTCCCTTTCAAATATTTTCTGAAATAAAAAGGAAACATGTTTTTTTTTTTAAAGAAGTGTTATGGTTCACATATCAATCATTTACTTGAACCAACATGTTATAATTTCTTTAAATATTCTTCAGGTGATTTTGCGCTTTTTTATAAATCATCAATGACTTTGCTCCGTATGTATTTGGCAATTTTTAATTATCTTTTCATAATATAAAGGCCTTTGCCCAGCAGTACGACAGTAAAGGCTGATAAAAAAAATATGATGCCACTTTTTTCAGAAAATGTATGAAAAATTATATATTAATTCTTCCTACCTTTTTATTTAATCGGAAGAGCCAATCTTCTAAAGCGTTGGTTGTCCCATGGCGTTCACTAGAACAACTCCACAAATCAAAGTAGATTTTGGTCATCCATAAGTTAAATTGTGTGTGGAACAAAATCTGTTACAAAGTTTTTATTGTGATTGTACTTAAATGTGGAAAATACAGAATGTGGAATAAAATGGAATAATATGTGAAAATAAGAATTCGGAAAAATAAGAATATGAAGAATTAAGAAATTGGACAATTTAGACTTCGGAAAGCATCGCCGACATCTGTATACTACGTAAATTAAAAAAAAAACTGTATAGGTAACATTGATTAACGTGTAATAATAAAATAAAAAAAACAGAATTGTGTAAAAAGAAGATTATAACTACTAATCAAAGACTAACTTAAAATGACTACAACATGATTTAAAAAAAACGGAAGACATGATTTCTAAACCTATTACGTAAGAAAAAAATACCTACGAAAGACTAGGCAGTATGGTTGAAAGACTATAGCCTGCCCGAAGGGCGACTGACGTAGGTATTCGTTATTTGTTAGCCTGTCAAGCGCATTTTTTAGCGCAGAGATCTAGCTATCTTTTATGAAGAATAGTAACAGGCAACCATAAACAGTAAAATGCAATACTTCATGGACTGATTGACGCTTACAAGTAAAGCGTCGTGCTTTTTCGCTCCGTTATGCCAATGGGTTGGCCTTAGTATCCAGGATCCCAATTTTGGGGTTGTTAAGAAATTTTTCTATAGGGGTTGGTTCCCGCTTTTACATGACACCCCCCATAACCCTAGCAAACGCTTTTTTTATTTGTGTTTACACTATCGTGCAATGGAACGTAATTATGCGTTTACATGTTCGTTTTAAAGTTTTATTTTGTAGTTTTTTAATTATTTATTGATGCTATATATATATATATATATATATATATATATAGCAACAATATATATAGCAATCTGCAATTGTTATTATTTGACCATTTTGTAAAACTAAATTGCAGAGGTCAATACTAAACGCTGTTTTTAATATATATTAATGACCTCTGCAATTTAGTTTTACAAAATGGTCAAATAATAACATTTGCAGATGACACAATGTTATTGTTTAGCTCCAACAAGTGGGAAAATGTAACCGAAGCATTTGTTGACACTTAGTCTTGACAAAACTAAATTTATTACATTCACGATTAACGGCAGAACTCAACCTTCCCCTAACTCAATAATTATAAAAACTCACAATTGCAACAATCCAAGTACCTGTCACTGTAACCCAATCACCAGAACTAATTCCATAAGATTTCTCGGTGTGATAGTAGACCATAACTTAAACTGGAAAAAACACGTCATGATACTAAGTAATCGCGCAAGAAAGTTAATTTATATTTATAAATATATGTGATTGCGATTAGAAATATATGTGACATTAAGCTTCTAATAAAAATCTATTTAGCACTATGTCAGTCTATACTGATATACGGCTTAAATGTATGGGGAGGAACTTCAAAAACCACCCTGTTGTTTGTCAAAAGAGTCCAACGCATGGTTCTTAAAGTTATTTTCCGCAAAAAGTACACTTATCCGACACACCTACTTTACTCAGAACTGGGAGTCCTCACGGTACGAAAATTATTCATTAAACTAGAGATCATGGCACAACATAAATTAAAACCGCACTTTGAAAAAAGTCGACGATAAATATAGAACTTCTTTTGCACAGAAATTGCACAATTATCTCGGACCTAGCCTGTACAACAAAGTAAGTAAAGATCTAAGATTGAAGAATCTTGACAGCCAAACATGCAAAAAAGCTATAGATAAATATTTGAAAACACTAGACTACAACAGCACTGAAAATCTACTAAATAATTTGGTGTAACAGGGCACATAAATAATAAAGCACACATAACTGTACACATACAGAAACATACATAACACATTAATATATCCCTACACCCATATCAAAACACAAAACAACACAGACAATTCCAATCATGTAACTTAATTAATATAACTGTACTATAATTTATTACCTGTACATTAAGTAATCAATCTACCTAATTATGTATAACTGTAACTGGAACCTTGTGGGAAGACTATCCGCTCGTGATACAGTTTTATACTAGTACGAGGGGATAGGGCGAATCACTTCAAAGACAACCAAACCATTTTTACCATCTACCTTTTCACATTCTCCAACTATTGACCTGCCTAAATTTTATTGTCAAAATTACTTTGAATGATTTTTGTCTATTATGTGTTTATTATTAAGTTTCTTTGTATGGTTGTCTCTTATTCATGAACAAATAAATTATTATTATTATATATTAAATATTTCCCCACACTAGGAATTTCTGCCTGTATCGCGGGTGTCACATACCTACACAAGACACCCAGATCCGGAACAACTATCTGTAGTCCATCCAAATATTTGTTCCGTGCGGGAATTGAACCTGCGACACGCAGCGCAGTAGCCGATCGCTCAACCACTACGCCAACAGTGTCGTCAAAAATGTATTATTTGTATGATCATGAAACGGAATATTTGCCGCCATTTTGTGGGTCAATGACCTGATATGACGTGTCATATTTTCCATTCCCCCTGTAGTTACATTTACATTATTTATTACACTTCATGGTTAAAGAGAGTTAAATATGTCCCAATGTAAACGCAGTACTGGCCATGCGCCCGCTCGGAGCCAAAATATCATAATTGAACCTCCTTTTGAACAGTTTTGTTTGCAAAACATTATTTTATTTACGTATGCTATGTCAGTTATGAAGAAATTCCAGCCATCAATTTTTCTGTGTACAAATATTTTTAAACATCCAAGTCGCTTTGGAGGAGTATCCAAAAGTTGCAAAAAATATCGCGTTGTTAGTTATTTTTTTAAAGCAAAACTATTTGTTATACGAAAAAACCATGTTTAAAAAATAATGTACTTGAAACAATAATATATTTTTTTTTTTTTCAAACCTTTTAACCTAGCCGTTACTAAGGAGTATGCTTTAGACGGTTACCGTTTTACGACACTAAAGCGCATGTAGGCACTTAAGAATTAGTTAAGTTAAGAAATTCATGCTGTGCAGTCGGAGGATACATATTCGAGAGCTGGCTAACCAAAATCAGATGTATTCTGCGACTGCACAGCATGAATTTCTTCTAATTTACGTCTTTTTAGTTCGCTTTTTAAGCAGTCGGGTTTTTGACACTATTTTTCTACATTAAGTCAATGAACCCATAAGCCCCAATACATTAACAAGTAAAAGTGTGCTATCAAAAATAAAATGTTATTTTATGATGCAGTTGTTTGAAAAAATCAAAGTAAAATGTTGCACTCGAATGGTTTTTTTTTTCCTTTCACCTATCATGTACCCACATGATACATGGACAATATTTTTTGAATTAATCCGGGGATAGCAAAACTGTGTCAATTCTGCCTGTTCTCAGTACGGTCTTCGAAAAGTTAACGCTCAACCAATTGTTGCAATCTCTTATCAATACATGCTACATCCTCGAGATTTCCTATAAAAAAAAAAAGTTAAAATTACAATGCAACATTATTATTATGGTATGATAAATAATCATAATGCATTATTATGAAGGTGTTTAACTTATTATAAAATGAATGTGAATAATAGAGAAATAGTTTTTGCATCCATAGTAATTATGAATTAAAACAAAGTATCAACTTATTAGCGTCATACTAACTTATGAAATTTAACACCACACGTAAACAATCTTATATTATTCTCTCCTAAAGATTTAATTTCTTCTTCTATTACTTTCTTCCATTTATCTTTTTCTCAAGATTCTACTGCTTCTTCATATGTTAACATAGATACTTCAGTATCATAATCCATTACATTAATCCTTATAACGTTCTGATAGTCTTCGCTCTCTTGCAGGTTGAATCCTTCTACTTACATCATTTCCCACGGTTCGATCTTCAGTATTATACTCTACGACTCGATTTTCAATATTCTCCTCGACTCGACACTCATTTTCCTCAACTTCTTTAACACAAAATAAATCTTCGTTTCCTTTATCAGTTTTTGTTTTGTGTTTGTCAAAACTAAAACGCCTTCCAAAATTATCACTATTATTTTCACTATTTATTCTTTCTTCATTTTTTCTTTCAACTTCACTTCTTTCGTTTTCATTTATTTCATCTTCATTTCTTACAACTTCATTTGTTTCATCACTAAATCTGACACAATTTTCTCCTCTCGATTGCTATCCACATTGATGCTTCTTCTAATATTTTCTCCATTACCACGCGTCTCTCTTATTTCATTTATTCGTATCATTTATTTTTACTATGTTTTCTCCACCATCAATATAAATGCCTTGTTTTTCTTCATTTTTCTCACATCTTGCTCTTGTAATCTTCCTCTCTTCGTCTACCCATATTTTATAGCCACTTCTTACGTAGCCAACCAAAATGCATTTATTGCATCTTTCGTCAAGTTTGCGTAAATCAGAATTAATTTTGTAGAAAGCTGTAGATCCAAATCTTCTAATATTTGATAGGTTAGGTTTTATGTTAAACCACATTTCAGCTGGTGTCTTGTCTCTTCCTTCTGTAGGACTTCTGTTAACCAGGAAGCTAGCTGTTAATAAAGCTTCATCCCATAAGTAATTCGGCTCTTCGGCTCTTGTCCTTTCCATTAAGGTTCTGTTCAATCTCTCGGCTTTTCCATTTAATTGAGGTGTAAAAGGAATAAATTGTCAGATCCACCCCTGCAACACGTCCAACTATGGGATCCGCTGTGGTCGTAGATGCAAGCGCCCGCTTACTCCAAGCTGGCAAATGGGTAACCACACCAGTGCGGCGTGGTACGGTGCGACGGGACGGCTGGTGAATCACTACTGTGAGCAGTGGGCCGAAGTGAACGGCGTGCGCATCCTGTGCGTGCTGCTGGCGGGTTCTGTGGCGGGGCTTCAATAGGGCCGCAAATATCTGTATGAATAATTTCAAGAAGGCATTTAGCTTTAACTCTATTATTTCCAAGAGGCTTTCTAGCCATATTTGACTTAATGCAAATTTCACAAATTTTATCCAAATTTTCCCTCCCAACCAATTTAGCTAGACGCTGTACGTCGCCTAAGATGCCAGATATTGACGCTCTCAGTAAGTAAAGCTCCGCGAGTAAAATTAGCCGAGAAATCTGTTTATAAAGATCTTTTTTTTTACATCCTTTTTAAATTGTTTTGTTATTTCTAGTGATAAATACCGAACCGTTCTTATCCGTGATTGAACTCACTGAGATCAGGTTTAAACTGTGGCAGACATAGAAATTGGTGTTGGTCGTACCTGTTCCTTTGGCTATGAGGTTTACTGCATTCGCATGCTTTATATCTATATTTATTTTTTCTGCAAAATTTATAATGTTTTTATTATTGAATATATGAGAAGATGCTCCCGAATCAATCACAGCTTTAATTGGATTCTCCATATGTAACTGATTACCTACCGGACTGTAGTTCTGGATGGCAATACTCCTGGATGTGGCCTTTTTTATTGCAATTTCTACATATTTTTGTTGAAAAACAATTTTTAGAATCATGACCTGTTTTTTCACAAAGGCTGCATTCTTTATTTCTACAAAACCTGGAAATTTAGCCCGGTTTTCCACAATTAAAATATATTTTTTCAGTTGATTTCAAAACTTCATTATTACAATTCGAATTTTTAATATGTATTAATGGTTTTCAGATTGAGTAAATTACGGGAAAGATCAGGAACACTGCGAAAATTTTTAGTGTTATAAAAATCGCCTTCACAAATGGCTTTAAGGTAAGTCTTTTTGGGCTGTATCAATTTCAGTGTTATTTGCCTTAACATTAGACGGTAAGTCTTGTATCTTTTACTAGATGCACCGTACATCCAGAGTCTATCACAAAACTCTGTGAGTAATCATCCTCACCCTTGTTTTTATAGGCTACAAGCGCCACTTTATCTTTATTTAAAAAAAAACAGTTTTTCTCTTTATGATTTGTCTTTTTACAAATCCGACAGTGATTCCTACAGTCTCTAGCTAAATGCCCTATTTTTAATAGATCTAATACTCAATGACTGCTTAGAATTTAGTTTGTGCCTTCAAGGCTTTATAGATAAAATACTCAATACCTGCTTCGAATTTAGTTTGTGCCTTCAAGGCTTTATAGATAAAATACTCAATACCTGCTTCGAATTTAGTTTGTGCCTTCAAGGCTTTATAGATAAAATACTCAATACCTGCTTCGAATTTAGTTTGTGCCTTCAAGGCTACCTGAGTAGAGGTTTTGACTGGCCTCTTCTTTCCTCTTCTTTAATTAGCCTCATTTTTAGGTTTTCAGTGTTCTGCCTGCTAAAGGAGTTGATTCCCATGCTGTGATGAAATGTGGATGTTTTTTCTAGACTAGTTAAGATTTTCGATTCCACCATTGTATCGTCCAAGTTGAGTTTCATTTGTTTCAAGCGATACGTAAAATTTTTTCGATTTTTGCCAAATATTCTGCCATGGGTAGGTCTGTTTTGAATTGAATATTGTAGAAATCTTGCAGAAGCCTCATCTTCTTCCTTTCCTCGGCACCTTCAAAAATACTGCAGACTGTTTCATACATTTCTTGGGATGTTTTGCAATCAAACAGCTGGCTTATGTATTTTCGATTAATTGCCCGAATAATATAAGTATGTATTTGGCTTGAGCATCTTTTTCTATAAATATTTCACTCTCTTTATTTTTTTGATTTTTTCCACTGATGATTGGGCCGAGTCCTTTAGCTTCCAAAAGTATATCGATCATTGAGATAAAATGAACTACGTACTAGAGAAGCTATCCTAAGCAAAGGACATGCTCCATTTTGACAAGGGTTTAAACTAAAGTTCGCTGCAGCGCTGAAACAATAATTAGTCGTCTAACAAAACAGTATAAACACGCAGCGATAGAGCGCTTCTAAGGTGTAATTTTTTTCACGATCAAAAAGACGGAAGCGGCGTGATTTTCATGGCGCTAACGCGTTTCTTTCAAAGTTCTGCAACAACTTTTCACTTATATAGACTAAATAAACTGCTGACTGACTACAGAAGTGGAATCTACATAGCTTTATGCCTTTTTAAATTTTGACTAGTATTTTTTTTACAAAATGATTTTTAATTAATTTTGGAACGATGTCGTCTCCCTGCGGTGGACGTTAACGGCCTACACAGTTCCGCTAATGCAGAATTGTGTTCGAAAATAGTCGCATAAGCTAGCTTATGCGACTATTTTCGAACACAATTCAAATAATTGTAGATTGTCTTTTTGTTCCTAATCCTTTATCCAACACAAATTTGATCATGTAGATATGGAGTAACTAGGTACTGCTCTCATATTTGGGATCTGCCCGATTTAAATACGAGCCTATCAATACGTAGTAAAAAAACTAGACCTATGATCTAGACAGTCATAGAACTCATAGCAACTCACAGAAAGTAAGTTGGGTCCCCATCCAACTGTACTGCCTACTAGAAAAACACCGTGTCGTGTAAAAAAACCACTGCTGCGACGAGCTGCCCTTAACCACGTGGTCTCAGCGCTAAGAAAGAAAATTTGGTTCAAATAAATCTTACTAAATGGCGTGATATGCACCTATCTGTTATTGAATGTGTGTAAAATTAACATTTTCTGGAATTGAACATAAAAATTGTTTTTTTTTGTTTAATCAACTCTCCAAAGTACAACATTAAGGAACATTGGGCTCTTAATTCATATTCCAAAGATTATTTGAACGGATCATTTTAAATTTATGCCAACAGATGGCGCGGTTTTAAAAATCAGAGGCATTTCACTCGATTGTTTAAATTTGCATTGTAACACATTTTGGTGCAAAGAAACTGTAAAACGTGCAAAACAGATACTATAAAACAAACCTTCACTGTATTTAAAGAAAAAAAAATCACGGACCGAGTAAACCCTTTTACTTGCAAGCTGCTGCTAACACCATTTATCTACCGCCATGGAACGGAACCGAACGCGACTGATGGACAAAGAATAATCGGTTTAAACAGACTAAAAACGCTAGTTACGTCGGCACGGTTTCTTAGTATGGGATGAGGCATCTGTATGCTAGTATTATATTATCTCTGCCTTAACATTATTTGCTACTTACCTACTTCTTTGTACACTGATTGGATCAGTAACCTAGGCCCATACCCCATACCGAATTCGTCCCAAAATATTCCTTTTAATGGTTTGTTTAGAAGGAAATGTGTTTTTACTCATGTAAAACCTATTCGTATTACATAACTACCTAAGTATAACCGATTTACAACATACCTACCTACTTGCAAGCTGATTATGTAGTTAATCCATGGGCCAATATGTCGCAAACGTTGTTTTTGGAGTGCTTATTATTTTTAATCTTCTAACCTTGATCCTCAGCTAGTAGACAGCTATTTGTTAGCTATATCTACTTCATTTCGAAATATCTTATCGTAAATATTCACCTTATCAGATTACCTATATATTAATTAAGATATTATTTTATTGAAACAGCTGATTCTTTTAGATAACTAGTTATCATGTTAGTTTATCTCTTGAAGATCAGAATGAAACAAAACCTCATCTTTTTGTTTCGTTTGATTGATTTGTACCTTCGCTAAATTATGTGAACACGGTTGTAGAAATCACAATCTTTAGAATAATAAGGCCTCGTTCCAAAGAGTCGGTGCGGACCGCATTAAATTCAAACGCCATAATATTAGCTATATGATTATATGAGATCGTTTACCGGTTTTCGGAGAAGCGTTTTTACACTCGTTTGCTTGATATGCAGGCGGAGCCAGCCGATGACATCGCTGCGTCTTAACCGATGTTTACCGCGGCGGCGCACGCAGCGTTGCCGCTTGCTATTCCTGTAGTGCTATTCTCTAAGGATACAATCATGAGCGCAGCGCTGCGCCAGTTACATAACTACTAGTTTTATACTAGTTTCGTCGCTGTATCCTTAGTAACAGTAGCGCGAAACAGCACAAAACAGCAGCAGCGATTAAACTAGTACAGAACTAGTATTTTTATAGTTGGCGCAGCGCTGCGCTCAAGGCTGTATCCTTAGAGAATAGCACTACAGCAATTATTCTCCATTCACGGTAAAACGTAGCTAGACCCGGGCGTCGAACGCCCCGCATCTTCATAAGCATCTTCATTATACACCATAATGTTTGTTCGCATGTGATGACGCGGGCCGCTGCACTCACCGCTGCACGAGTCGCCTGTCCGCAAACTGAAATGTCCAACGCACCGCAAGACGCCACGCTGCACGCGACGTGCAACGCCCCGCGTCTCTGTAACCGAGGCCTAATTCGTTTTGAATTATTTCTACATTACTTTTCAATTTATTTCTACATTTTTTCATTTGAAATCCGCGATTGTTTATTTAAGATACATATGTTCAGGAAACTTAACTCTCGTAGTAGTTCCTAATACTTTTGCATGAATTGTTTCTACGAAAAACCGCTACGCGTCATTCTGTGGACTAGAGTGGAATGTGGTCAGTTGTAGTGAGAGTGAAAATCAGAAGCCAAACATATAAATCAAATCAACAACACTAATCCAATATTGGTTCTACCGATAAAATTACAGCACTAGTAGGCACTACTTCAAACTCTTAAGGAAATAAATAATAAGTAGGTCACCAAACAATATCCGAGCATTGCCCTGAAAATCGGCTTATCGTATCTAGCTAATCAAATAATCTAGCCCTTATGAAACTGTTGTCTTAACTTTAGTCAACAGTCTATCATTAACAATCGATGGCTCTTCACCTATTATAAATTAAATTTGATAGGACTGTTCACTGATTACTAAATAATCATTTGCTTTCCAAAATGTTTTGTTTTTCAAAACTGGTGTACTATCTAGCCTTAGTGTTTTTACCCCAAATTGTTCATTCATCTGAATATTACAGTTTCTATTCTTCTTCAGACGAAACTTCGTCTGAACATACTTCTTTCGACATATTAGAAGATGCACGCTTAGATACGGTAAGTACTTAAGCATAATCATGGTTCTAGTTTTTATTATTGTGACTTCCATTTTTGTATTTATTCATCTTGCCCGATAAAAAGTTTTATATTATATATAATATATTATTATTTTATTATATTTATTCTCAAATAAAAGGTCTTTAAAATTACAAATATCGCAATAGGTTTATTCGCAGTAGTTACTGAAACATGTGCCTAAGGATTGATTGACCCAACCGTAAATAAAAAAAAACGATTGATGAAGTAATTTAGGAAAAGTTGTAGAAAATTTGTAAAACAAAAACAAAAAAAGTTATGGAAAGTCAAAGGGATCACTCAGTCCTTGCTCAAGGGTTCTTATATTCGATATATTGATGCAAGTACATGCTATACTACCACAACAAATACAATACAATTATTCGTATTAAGGCTCAAGTCCGATCACAGTGGCTCCGGCGTCACTAAGAAGTCGCGTTAAGTTCTTTTGCGTTTATGGTACTTTTATTACTTACTTACTTTTGAAGTTATAATTCCGCGGCCGCTACGATTGAAATGTCGTGGCGTCATTCAGTGTCGCCGAAACCGCTATGATCGGAAGCGAAGCTTTAAAATATACTCACATTTATATCCTTACCTATCTCAAATTTTGTTGACTCACCATATAACTTTCCAAACTATTAGCCAACTCGCGGCAGACAATCGTCTGGTCGATGTTAGCGCTGACTCACAATTTTCTCCTTAGTTCTCCTTGATAAAAAAATATGGATACCCGTGCGAGATTCATCGTGTTTATACGGCAGATAAATATATACTGGAGATGCACCGGATACCGAGCAACTCAACGACGGCACCCGTGGTTCTTTTGCAGCATGGGTTGTTATCTTCATCCGCTGAATGGGTGCTCATGAAACCTGGGCGAGGACTTGGTATGTCGTGAGATTTTAGATTTAGAGATTGATTTATTTAAAGTAACGTTGATGTGAACGTTACTGGCATGCATCCTGATTCATACATTGCAGTCACTAATATTTAATCATATTTAATGATGAATTAATTACATATGATCGGTTTGTTAGCATTAACGTATTAAGATTATTTCAATATACTTTTATTTCAGCGTACATCTTAGCAGACGCTGGTTATGATGTATGGATGGGCAATGCGCGAGGAAACACTTACTCGCATAGGCACGTCTCTCTGAAGCCTACATCATCCGCTTACTGGAAGTTCAGTTGGCATGAAATAGGCTACTACGACCTCCCTGCCATGATTGATTATGTTCTCAAAGACACTGGAGCGTCCAGGATCCAGTACATTGGATTCTCTCAAGGCACCACAGTTTTCTGGGTTTTGATGTCCACAAGACCAGAATATAATGATAAAATTGTTGCTATGCAAGCTTTAGCGCCCGTGGGATATGTGAGCAATATAAAAAGTCCTCTTATAAAAGCTATTGCGCCTTTCACAAACTCCCTTGAGGTTTGTTGGGACAAATTTTAATGAATTTATTTTCTTACCATTTATTAAATACAGTTTCATTTTCTTCTTTTTCTAGCCTTGCCCTCTTTAGGTGAGGTCCCTCCTTAATTCACGTCACCATGACTTTCTAGCGAGGGTTATCCGGTTAGTTAATTTCTCTTTCAGAAACTGCGTCATACTGGTCCACCAAGTCAATGGAGGTCGTCATCGGCCTCTTTTGCTTTCAAGTAGTCTGAAGGCTACCGCCGAAGTGCTGTTCTGTCCTTTTAATGATGTAGGTAGATTGAGTCGGTACTATCTCAGTCTACATTCTCATAACTTTTCGTGTATTGGAACCACTTTTAAAGAACCTCAGATATATTCGTATACTGTATTAGTATTAACTATTTTAAATTATTTATTATTTATTTATTTCAGGTTATATTCAAAATATTAGGGACCAATGAAATACTACCGAATGGCAAGATAAATGAACTTGCAGGACAGAGATTTTGTGTAGAGGAAGCTATAACCCAATCTCTATGTACAAACCTTTTATTCCTTATTTGTGGATTTAATTCAGAGCAACTGAATACAGTAAGTTATTAAAATATAATATAGTATAATACAGTATCTATGTATAATAATTACGACGTGTGATGTAAATATAAGTACACCTGTATTATAGTACCCTTACATTTAGGTTTCGTTTAGTTGATAAATAAGGTTTTTTCAAAACTACAAATATAATATAGGGTGAGTTTTTTAAGTGGGTGTGGATGGCCAAATCCGTAACTATGAGGAATAGCGGAAAATAATCCAATGATGCAGTTTTAGTTTTCATCAAAATCGGCCTCGTGAATCCTTTGAGTATTTTCCGCTATTCCTCATATTTTTGGCTTTGGCCAACCAAGCCCACTTAAAAACTCACCCTACGTAGGACATCATTCAGAACTGATACGATAATTTTATTTTCAGACGATGTTGCCAGTTGTGTTAGGCCATACACCAGCAGGAGCTTCCACAAGACAACTCATACATTTTGGTCAACTATACAAATCGGGGAAATTCGTACAATTTGATTATGGATGGATTGTGAACAAACTTATATATGGAAGCTTAAAACCACCGGCATATGACCTAAAGAAAATCAGAACTCCTGTATTTCTTCATTATGCTGACAACGACTGGCTATCAACACCTAAAGATGTCAAAAAACTAGCAATAGAAATTCCAACAGCAATCGGGATGTATAGAGTACCTCTGGCTAAGTTCAACCATTTAGATTTCGTGTTCGCCATAAATGCGACGGAATTAATTTATAACCGGCTGCTAAATATTATGGCACAATTTAAAAACGATCCATAAACTATTATATTATTTGACAAAACAAATGACATTACTATACATTTACAATTTTTTTCTCTTATGGTTTATCTTTGATTTTCACCCCTCGTCCTTTCTGTAAAACATTACAATTACATATTATGTTAAAAGTGGCACTAAGTACAATATAAGTTTTAATAAAGAAATCGCTACTTACAACTCAGTTCATATTTGAAATAAGAATCATGCAAAATGTGAATCAGAACTCGCAAGTGTCGTTGTTGAATATGAAGGTGCAGATTTACAAGCATTTAATTTATTGAACGAAGCATCAATATCACATTTGCTTTCAGTCTCATTCTTATTCGCTATTACCATTTCTCGTTTCACTATAGCACTGAAAGTGTTTTGTACTGAAAAGGGTTTATTTTTCATAAAATGTTTTATTTAATATGTTATTGTTATGTGAACACAACCAAATTGTTATAACAAATATTAATATACTACCTTTGGTCAATAGCTCAATAGGATCTTCTTTCTTTTTAGAACAAGTATGTCCCAGACTTAATTCTCTCATATTTGGACTATTGGTTTTATGAAGAACTTGTAACAAAGAAATATGTCCGTAATTCTGAAAAATTAACGTTTATTGATAGATTACACTTAGTATGTTGCATTGTCGAGTTCGCGCCCTTGTGTACATAACCCCGCGGAGGAATGTGTCCTTTCGTTGACATAGTTACGATATTTTACTAAAGTATTGTATGAAACTGCACATAATTAGGTAAAGTATTCGTTTGCGTTTGCTGCGACTCGATGTATAAACTCACACATATTTATTTTAATCATCTATTTTTGTTAATAGTATCATAAACTATTGTTATTGTATCCAAAATAATACACTACCTCATTTTTACCATTCTTCATTGTAATAATCATTTCTGACTCTACACCTTTAACTTGATTCGTATCTCCTCTATCGTCTGCATAACATTCAAATGGCTTTGGTAGTATAGCAATGCTATCATGACTATTACGAGTACAAGTACATCTTGAAGGAGTAAAAAAGACGGATTTCCAAGAAGCATTTTTGTAAATATTTTGAAGCTCAATTCTTAAGCAACTATTTTCTCTTCTCAGTTTGTCTATTTCTTGCTTTTGGCAGGAACACTTTTGTTGTAAATTCAACAACATAGTTTTCTGAGCATTAATTTCGTCAATAATTTCGTTGCAGTTACATCCCGTGTCCACCATTTTGACTTTCGCCGTGCTGATTCTACTGTGTCTTCGACTATTTAACGATGATCCTGTTCTGTTTGATCTATTTACCATAGGGTTTGATAAAATATCAGTGTCAGTTGACTTTGCTTTGAAAGATTTTATTGTGAAACCACTTCTACAGTCCGCTTTTCCTTCACTTTCAACGATGTCATTATTTTTATGATTTTGAAGACTGCTGGAGTCAATACAAGGGCTGGTTTCTTTTTTCATTGTCCTCTCTTCCCAGATGGGGGGACGATGAGGAGGACGATTCAAATAAGAGATATTTTTCACAAACATGGCTTGTTGGGTCATTTCCGACTGCCAAAGCTTTGCTACAGACCGCACACTATCAGTACCGTAACATTGTTTTTGATCAAGAACTTCATCTTTCGGAATAGATACATTGAATATTTTTTCAATAATTATTTTCCAAAACATCTTGAGGCTTTTAAGAGCCTCCAAGCATCGTTCACAGGGCCAGTGGCTCGTTTCAAACTCCTCCTAAAAAATTAAAAGTGATATATAGCTTGGAATAAATATTCAAAATCAATGTATATCTCTTGGAATGAAAAAATACTTACATCGTCAAAATACTTTTCAAAACTCTGTTCATTTTTTAAACAACTTTTCATCATATGGCATGAATTGCAAATGCTATCTAGCACGACTTTTGATTTGCAATCTGGATGGCAACGGGGCGCAGCCTGGGAAGAATGATGATGAGGATTATCATTATGATTAATATCAAATGATAAAATTATTTTTCATAACACTTCCTCTTGCCTCTTATTGCTTTAATGATAAATTGAAAATGCAATGTATTTTACACACGTTGTATTTATCATCTATCGGTAAAGTGCAAAATGGTGACCGACTACGTCCAAAGTGATCTAATTTATATATTAGGATACTGAAGTTTTTTTTTTCTAATATGAGCACTTATATGCCTTTTACCTTTTTAGGCCTAATAGTGTTGTTTAATATTTAATCTGGATTAACTTTAATTAATCTGCTTAGCCTTTTCCCATCCATGCCTATGTTGGGATCGGTTCACAGTCTAATGATTAGACTTGGAGGTTAGACTCTAACCAAACCGGATGCTGCTACAACCCAGGAACCGAGTAACACGATACCCCTTGGCAACACTGGTCTGATACCAGTGTTCCATCTTCCTGGCTTTTGACTATCTGTAATGATTGTCAAACTCCAATTTCCTGGCTTCTGACAAGATAAATGATATAGATGAGAAGGCATTGATAAATGATTGCCAAATTTCTGCAACTGACAGCCGGGATCAGCTTAATATGTTATACGTAATACGAGACACGGAGGAATCTCGGTAGGTACTTACCGCGAAATGTGGCAACTTTGCCATTGGTACCTTGATTGGCAAAGTTAGCATATATATCTTTACCCAAAACCAATTTATAAGCGAAATCTACTGACTTGGGCAAGTATTTTAGTATTATGGCATGATTTAATACTGGGTTGGAAAGAGACATTTTGTGAAACCACTATACTTGCCCATCAAAATATACAACATAGGTATCTTACCCTGCCTCGGCTTCTGCTCGTCAATGTCCTCATGAATCTGGATAAAGTGCCCGTGGGTAATACGCAAATAGGCATATCGGCCTTTATCCATTCCCTGAGGTAACGATCGCGCGCCCGTAAGTCATGGCTCCATGCTCTGACGTCTCGGCAAGAATCGTATGATTTGATCTTCCCTTCGTTGCGTGAAAAAAGTCGTAACTTACTATGATCATAGAATGAGAGAATCATTGAATAAAAACACTTCTGATTATTTTACAATCGCGATTCCATGTTGACGAAAAATTTTGAAATCCAAAATGATGATGCCAATTAACTGTCACGATATCGATATCACATTAGAACACTGGAAGAACGTCATTTAGTTGTCTCAAAGTTATATGAAGTTTCCAGAAAAAGTTTCATCCTAAAAAGAATAGATACAAAGTTTTAACTAACTCCCATAATATACTGGCATATCAAACACAAAGAAAACAATTTAAATTTGACATTCTATTTAAAGTCACCATTCCGCCTAGATTCTTTTGACAGTTCAAAATATTTGATAATTTTCGATATACACATTTTGTCATAAGCTAATTGCAAAACAAAACATTTTAAAATCGTATCGGTATGTTTAAAATGGATGGCGGAGAAAAATAGCATATATTTATATACACATATGCTGCTCTAGGTATATATGTTTAGAAAAATATATTATTCTATAAGTAGACTAAACAGTTGGCATCGCGATGTCTTTCATAACGAAAAGGGAACGTGTGTTCAACGATTACGACCTATTTGATTTGCCGTCGAGGAATGAAGGGAAGCTGAAGGACTACGCGTCGTGTACAGACGCGAGAGCCTGGTCCCACTTCGGTTCGGATAAGACCGAGCATTTGGTGGATGTAATAAAGAGGAACAACGAGACGGTCACAGCGAAGTATATACCGACGGACGTGATCGTTGACACGCTTATGGTAGCCAAAAATGCAGAAATCGCACGCTTGAAACGAAAGATTGAAGAGTTCGAGAAAATGATGACTGCATACGATCAACTGGAGCTTTCGTGCGATCAAAAATGCGAAATTGCTCATGCTGTAAGTAACCGTAAGCGTCGGTGCACTTGCCTAAACCCGTATTTGATTAAATTCCCAAAAGGCGGAAAAGTCGTTTCTTTTTATAACTACTTACTCGTAATAAGTTTAACAAAAACCTAAAAACTAAAATAATGCTGGCATCGTCTAGGTAATTGTGATAAAAATAATTAATATGTGGTAATATTGCCTCGTTTTTCTCTGTTTTGGTTTGCGTCATTTTAATCCTATAGATAGTAGGTACCTAGGTACCTCTCTATATATAATATTTTATTTACCTGTGGAAATTAAGGCGTGTTGTTAGGAGTAGGTATTTTTTTTGCTATGAAAGTTTTGTAGGAAATAAATAAAGTTTTTACTAGTTATAACATTTCAAATAATTGTAACTTAAACTTGAAAAAGTAATTTAAACAAAATTTTGTAACAAAATAACCGTCTTTATTTTTAAACACAAATTTTCTGTCATTGCGAGAAGCGCATACTTTGGTTAAGGAATTTTTTTGCTATGAAAGTTTTGTAGGAAATAAATAAAGTTTTTACTAGTAATAACATTCCAAATAATTGTAATTTTGTAACAAAATAACCGTCTTTATTTTTAAACACAAATTTTCTTTCATTGCGAGAAGCGCATACTTTGGTTAAGGAAAATCAAGGCAAGGTATGAATCAGTGTTTCTATTATGGGATGTTTCGGCGGTCAACATTTTATGAGATTTAACAGCAAACAAAAGTTCTGACAAACCAATTTAGTACGTAGGTACCTACGAGTTTTGGCAAGCACACCGACTTATTGCTCCTTATAAACTATAAGCCTTATATATTATAAGCTTGTATCTTACCTTACCGTATACCATCATATAACTCATCATTACGTCTATTTATGGACTTGTAGGCCTTACCTTAGTGCGCGTTTCCATTTGCAAGCAACTAGCAGGCAAGTATGATTACGTTACATACAACCCGAATCTATTCAAAGTTAGCGTTAACAGGCTTCTTCTGGGTAAGCTCACTCCATCGTCGACTTTGTCTCTGTCATGACCTAGACTAGAGTCAAGAGCAAACCCAAAATATACAAAAAAAAAACGTCGCGGGGCACGATCGAACGATTGATCACATTAAACCTACGCAATGTAATGCAGCCGGTCCCTAGTGGAAACGTGGCCTTAAGGCGTTTCGTCAGCCACCCCTAAAAGCTTTTAGATGAAGAATCATCATCTTCTTCTTCTTGTCCAATGTTACTTGGGGTCGACGCAACACGTTTTGTCCTATTTCCCGTCACGCTATCACTGACTAAGGGAGTCCGGTTCTTTCATATCACTCCTCACATAGTCCATCCGTCTTTGCTTTGGCCGTCCCCTCCCTCTCTATTTAACCCCATTTAAATTGATAACTCTTTTACTCTCCGTCCAGCCTATTATTTTACTTTTGACAGATGCACGCCTATGAAATTTCATAATTATTAACAGGCAACCATAGACAACATCAAATTTTAATACAAAATGCAATAAATACTTCATGGACGCTTACAGTAGTGAAGCGATGCTTTTTCGCTGTTATTCCGATTAATTAAGATTCTCAGTAGAATCGAATTTACGTTGCAGTAAATATCGCATTGTAAATTTAATATTTGTTACATTATAATAATGTAATTATAAATAAGATTTGTCAATCAAGTTCATCCTTACAATGAAATAAATATTTTTTGAATAAATTTTTGAAAAAAGTAATATTGGATATATAAATAAAGATTTTTCTTTATTTATATATCCAATCTCAGCAAATTAAATTATTGCAATTTTATTAGCATGAATCGTTGGATTCTTTTCCATATAAACTGGAATCTGCTCTTGAATAAAATCATGCGTATGTTAAACCGATTAAAATTTATGCAAAGTCGATTGTTGTAAGAAATCGAATCGGTACCGCATTAGTTCATCTTGTAAATCATTAATTTTTGAGCTGTCAAAAGTTAAACAGGCTGGACGGAGAGTATTAACATGCTTTTCATTCCTCCTCATCTCATGACCATACCAGTACAAATGGTTTCCTTTCAACTTTTCTGTCACTGGCACCACTTTCAAACTTCCTCTAAAGAAAAATACAAATAAATAATGATACAAATTTCTTATTCCACTTCAGCATGCAGCAATAAAAGCGGCCAATAAAGAGCTCGACGAACTGGTAAGAGCAAAACTAAAATCGTCAAAATTATTTTGTTTATTGAGTTGAATAGTATAACCAACATCTTTGTAATTCCAAATTACACTAATAACACTATATATCACACTATAACCTACTAATATTATAAAGGCGAAAGTTTGTGAGTGGGTGTGTGTGTGTTTGTATGTTTGTTTGTTACTTCTTCACGCCCAAACGGCGAGACGGATCTGGATGAATGTTGATACAGATATAGATTATAGTCAGGAATAGCACATAGGATACTTTTATCCCGGGAATATTTTCCCGCGGGGATAATTTTCGAATTTCACGAGGGCGAAGCCGCTGGAATAAGCTAGTGATATTTAAAAAGGCGAGAGTTTGTGAGTGTGTGAGTCAAACGACTATACGGATCTGGATGAAATTTGGCACAGAGATTGATTATAGTCAGGAATAGCACATAGGATAATTTTATCCCGGGAATATTTTCCCACGGGGATAATTTTCGAATTTCACGAGGGCGAATCGCTGGAATAAGCTAGTAATATTTAAAAAGGCGAGAGTTTGTGAGTGTGTGAGTCAAACGACTATACGGATCTGGATGAAATTTGGCACAGAGATAGATTATAGTCAGGAATAGCACATAGGATACTTTTATCCCGGGAATATTTTCCCACGGGGATAATTTTCGAATTTCACGAGGGCGAAGCCGCTGGAATAAGCTAGTAATATTTAAAAAGGCGAGAGTTTGTGAGTGTGTGAGTCAAACGACTATACGGATCTGGATGAAATTTGGCACAGAGATAGACTATAGTCAGGAATAGCACATAAGATACTTTTATTCCAGGAATATGTTCCCTATCAATTTTCGACTATTATGCGGGCGAAGCCGCTAACAGAAGCTAGTCTGTTAAAAAATGACGATGAGGTAACAAACTCGAAAATTGACCGAATTGAAATGTCCTCTTTTTTTGAGTCTTTTATAAATGGACGTAATAAATTAAATCAAAGCCTTTATTATTTCCCATCCTTAGAGTTAACAGTATGTGTGTATATATTAAGTACATTTCATTTTTTACTTTTGTTTTTGCACTATACACTTTTACAATTTTCATTTTTCTTGGATAGGATCCCCTATTCGGGTATCCTCCAGAACCTATATATAGTATATTTTTTTTTCTTGTTTTGTTCTCTAAATGGACGTAATAAAGTGAGGTATATCGAATGAGTCATGAAGAGTCTTCTTTATTGTAGGTACTACTATAACCGTCACAAATACAGTAACAGGACACCATTATCTTGGAGTAACTCCTTTACACGTTTAAAAATGGTGGTCTTTAAGAATACCTTCTATAAATAATTATGCAACCATAGACAACATCAAATGAATATGGATGTTTGTTAATCGTTTACGCAATAACTACTTAACGGATTTTGTTGAAAAGTAGTACAGTAGTATTGAATATTAATTTAAACAATACCTTTGATTTACTTGTACCCAAATGACATTGAATATATTAAATAGGTATTAAAGCAAAATATTATTCCCTGCTAATTTTCCTGTTTGGTTTCAGTTCTTAGATTTGGATTTATCCGGTTTTACGGAGGTATATATTAAAACATAAAATTATTAATGTTGCACATACCGATTATTGATTTTTTTACGTATCTATAAAATTTAAACTATACTAATTATTATTGATAAATTTTCAGGGTGTCGATTCGGAAGGGTTTGCGGTAATTAATTGATTGAATATTTAATAGTTGGATATTTTTTTTAATTTTCAATCTAATACTATTTTTTTATTCCAGACCGGCCATTCGAGGGGAGATGAGGTAATTCAGGTAAATTACTTAAAGTATTATAGGTACGGTCATTTTTCAAACTGCAACTTCAATTATTAACCTGACAAAAAATATCCATTATCGACTTCGACCGAACGAGCGTGAAGCGCGAGCGAAGCGTTCCGTTGGCCAAAAATGCTTTTGTTTGTCTGTCCGGATGTCCTGCTGTTCTCTTCTACACGTCGCATTTCTCAACCGATTTTCGTGAAATATTGTGAGCAGGCTCGATAATTATATGGGATTTTTTGCCGTTTTTAAATTTCCAAAAACTTAATCGACAAAAAAACAAAAAGACAGGCTCGCGAGGTCTCACGCCACCAGTAAGTATGTCTAATGCTTTTGAGATTACTCACTTTAGTTTTGAGGAGTCGTCTACTCCTACATACATTTAATATGATCAGATATCTGGGGATCGCTACCGCAGGCACTTAGAGCAAGGTTTTCACTTAGGCTTTTCCATTGTGCGTAAGAAAGAAGAAAAGAAAGAAAATGTTTAATTTTTTTGCCACCAAACGACATACAAACATTAGCAGATTACAAGAACAAAAACAGTCGTAGTAATTTTTGAGTCGTTTTCTGATATTTTTGAGGTACAGGCTCCACCAAAAACAAATAAATTTGTCCTATAACCAAGTAGTTTTTCAAGCTAATAGGTTCCTATAGCTGACTACAGAGTCAGCTTTAGAATGGTTTCAGAAAAAAAGTTTCACAAAAGTTAAAATTACTGGTGGATTATTAATAATCTGAAAAACGGACAACTCATGTACAAAGGCGAGCTTAACCCATAATTGGATTCTCTTAAAGCAAACCTCAGTAAGTCTACTTCTTTGAACAAGATGAAAACATTTCAACAAACTTCGGCATAAATATCAGGGTTAAAGAGGACTGGGCGACTTAAAATGGTATATTTCAGTGTACTTAAACAAATTTGCTTTTTTTACAGGATCATAGTAAAGACTCTAAAGCCGTTCAAAATGATCCGTTTACATGTGAGGTTGCTACACGTAAGGAAAAGCTTAATAATACTTACTATTTTTTTTTTATATTGGTGCAGTGGTGGCCCAGTGGTAACGGTACCGACTATCGTGTCGTAGGTCGTGGGTTCAAACCCAGGGAGTTGCATTACTTTGTGTAAATTATTTCATCACCACTGCTCTAAAAATGGTGAAGGAAAACATCGTGAGGGAACCGCCATGTCTTAGAACCAGAAATTCGAAGATATGTGACATCAGCCAACCAGCACTGGGCCCACGTGGCCACGTGGCACGATTATGGCCCATTCCCTCTCTCACAGAGAGGAGGCCTGTGTCCCAGTAGTGGGAACGTTAAAAGGCCGATGATGATGATGATTTTTTTATATACAAACTTACTTCTACCAGCTGCTTCACTCGCGTTAAGGCTGTATATTATATATATGTATATATATATATATATATTATTATATTATTATTATCACAAGTGAACATACTCCCGGGATTAAAATTCTAAATTTTATGACCTAATCCTGAACATGATCTAACTGTTTGCCAAGTTTTTACGCAATTAGGGTACAGGAACGCTTGTCAATATAAAGAATAAAAGGGCCTAGCAGGTGGTTTTCTGTAGTTTCTGCTATAGAAAGACGTGAGTTTATGTATGTATGATTATTATAATTAAGTAAAGTCTCTTACCACGTCAATAAGTACAGCAGACTAAGTTACAACTTAGGCCACTTGGAACTTGGGCCACTTTTTGTAATGATCGATTTCGTCGCAGTATGTGTAACACTAATACTTCTCGTTTCTAATTAACAGTGGCCAAAGATCCAAGAATCGACGAAATGCAAGAAGCAATTATCAGAAAAGACGCAAAATTAAACGCTATGAAAAATACAATAGCTGTATGTAATGGTAACATATTTCTTGTTTATATTAGATACCCACAATTACTCAACATATTTTCATCTGTTACAGGTTATGGAAAATGATGTATGCGAACCTTATTGTATATATGCACACATTTATACAGCATTAGAAAAAATATTTGGTGTTCTTTGCCAAAATGACAAGTATAGACAGTATTTGAAGTTAATGGTCTGTAATATACCGTCTCTTTTGCTAACTCCACGCACTGGGTGACTAGACCGCGGATTTAGTCACCAGACTCGACAGGAGTCTAACTTTTATGTTGTAAAATAAAGTTCATTCTATTCTACTCCTAGGCTACCACAGATTAGATATAGCTATAGCGACCAACGTTTTACTGATTTTGTGACGTACAAAGTTACCCAGTGCGCGTGGCATCTATCCATTATGCAACATTTGCCTTTTTATCTTTTAATGTTCTTTATTTTAGACTGCCGGTAAAGATATTCGGTGTATTGATATTAAAGGTAAAATACTCTTCAAACTCAAAGTCTTAGAAAAATTTAGCTGCGCACTGATAGCTCCTTGTACTCAAGAATTCTTTGCTGACCCACAACAACAACAATCTCAACAAACTGAAGATTGTGCTTGCTATCATGTTAAATTAGTAGAATCCCGCATGCATCCGACTACAGCCTACGCACTCAGTACAGCAGAATTAAAAACGCCAAACCTAGATAACAAAAGAGCACAACTTGTTGCTGATATCATAGAAAATGACGAAATGAAATTAATTCTCAGCATAGACAGTTCACCTATTATACCTGGTGAAGATCAGAAAGACGAAGGCTTAATTGTCGATAATCTTTACAATATAGACAAAGAGAATCTCAACCGCTTGAAAAGTCTACAAGCGAATTACGATGAATTAATGACATGTTATGAAACCTTAAAACATGAAAACGAAAGATTAGAAAAACGTTGTTTTAATTATGATGAAGTGGAGAAAGAATATGAAGATTTAAAAGAACAAATGCACGAGTATAATTCTTTATGGAATGAGAAAGAACATTATAAAAAGCGTTCTGCTGATCTTGACTCATTAAAAGAACAGTATCTTGTACTAACAGATGAGACTTCCAATTTAGAGACACAATTAAGAGCTGAATCAGAAATTAATATCATTAAATGTAAGGCGATTGATAGCTTGCGGTCTGACACCATTTCGTTATCGAAACAGTTAAATGAGGCTTCAATCGCTCATGAAAAGGAGACAAATAATTTAATGTGTAAGCTAAAGGAAGCTGATTGCAGAATAATGTGTCAAGAGCAACAAATTAAAACATTGTTACAGCAAATTGATGAGCTACTTGATCAAGACCAGGGAAAGGTACATTTTCTTTTAATAATGTGTGTGAACTGTTAGTGATTACCAAAAACTTCTAAAAATACTTACAGAGGGAGAACTAGAAGGGGTTTTGACCAAGCGTATTAAGGTCGAAAAGTGGCTGAGTACGTGCAGCTTGCTGAGAGAACACCGAAAATATATCCAAAAAGTTTCACATACGAACCTTATGGTCAGGGGTCCACTTTCAGATTTCCAAAAAGGACACCTAACTGCAGAGCCATTCATTTTCGTTTGTTCTTGTGCGGCAAAAATCAGGCAATGAAATTGTATGCTTTCCCCAAATCTGACGACTTCGAAAACTTCGATATGGACAATTTTTAAAAGTTGCTCTAGATATACAAGGTTGCTTAAAAACCATGCCAGTTCCCCTCCCCCCTCCTCCATTTTCTTAATCTTCCTTTATTTATTTCAGGTTTATTCACGAGACCAAGAAACTCATGAATTAGCATTGCTAGATGAAATGGAATCTTTAAAAGACCTTGTTAAAACTTTAAAGGATGCCCTTCTTTGTAATGAGGAAGAAAAACAAGATATACAACAACACTACCAACATGACCTAGAACTTATCAATGCGCTCAAGCTTGAAATAGAAGATTGGAAAAGTAAAGCAGTTTCTAGTAATACTAGCTTTTTTCCCGCGGATTCGCGCCTTTAGCCTATTCCACACGGCCCGTGCAATTTTCCGGGATAAGAATAGCCACAGAATGATTGAGAAACTTCACCACAGTGCAATAGTTTCCGGGATCGGATCAGTACTTTCAGAAATTACCTGTTAAAAAAAATGTTTTTACTAAACTAGTTTAGATTACCTTACACTACTTTTGCTTAAAATAAATACGTCTTAAACAAGGTGAATCGACGGATTGGGCCATCCGCGCACACTGGATTTGCCCAGTACATTGTATACCGGTTAAAAGTTATCGTAGACCCATAATAGTAATACTGCGGGCACTCTGGCTGACTTATGAAATCGTAAATTGGTACATAATTTATTTACGTTTACCTAACATTCGTTTTGCAAGCTTTGCATGATAAGGTGGTGCAAAGTTTTGTAAGTATACCTAGGCACAAACTTATCTAAAATATCGCTTTATTTACAAGGTTGAATGTCACGTGATGAAACGGCTTATTTTTAAAGCTATACAGTTAGAAATAAAGTTGTTTGATTTTAGGCACGTATGCAAAAACTTTACAACGCAATGACTATTTGGAAAAGTATAATGAGAGTTTAATAGATGAAAATAGACATTCCAATCACGAACTGGAGGAAAAATCAAATGCCGTAGAAAATTTAATGAACGTCATCAAAACTAAATCGAAAGAAATAAATAAATTAATGCAAGAGGTAGAAAAGGAAAAAGATCAAAATAGGAATTTGTATAAACAATTGAATGAATTGCGAGATAGTTTTGACATCAGCCGCGTTAGCTTAGAAAATGAAAAGTTGGTAGCTCTTCAATCACTGCAGGTGGCTAGACAAGAAAGTAAAGAGTTATTAAATAAAGTTAAAGATTATGACGAGGTTATCCATAAGAAAGCTGATGTAACAAAATCTTTGGAACAACAATTACAAGACAACAAAGAACTACAAGATTTATTAATGGCTACGGTTGAGGAAAATAAAAATTTAAAAACAAATTTAGATAGCCTAGAAAACCATAACTCGATTCTCGTAGAAGAGATTCAAAGATTACGCAATATTAATGAATATGCTGTTGAGAGTATCAATAGTTTACAAGATCAAAATTCTCAATATAAAATGTCTTTAGATTCTACTCAAAAAGAAAGTGATTCGCTAAGAGATAAAATGATGGATTATGATAATATAACAGTTCAACTGCAAAATTTACAAAATTCTCACGGAAAACTTGTAAATGAGAAAATGCGCCTACAAAATGAGTTGCTTGAAAATTCTTATGAACTCGACAATGCAAAACATTCTATTCGATTGAGTAAAAGAAAAAGCGAGGAAATTATAGACAAACTACAGCAATCTGAGGGCTCAAAAGACAACGAGATATCTAGGATTCGGGAGGCTTGTCAGAACCTGTCTAGTGAAAAATATGAAGTCCAAAAAGCTCTATTGGAGAAAACAAGAGAGTTGGACAAGTTGCTGCAGATTTTGAATGACATGAAAATGGAAAATGATAAACTATTACAAGAACGAGATCGAGCTGATAGTTTAGAGCAAGAGACAAAAGGTTTGAAAAAGGCTTTTGCTGAGTTATCGAACGAAAAAAATATCCTGGAAGTAAACAAAACAAAAGAATATAACCATCTGTACGATACACTAGAGAATAAGATTGAAGAAAACAGAGAACTAATTGAACAGATTAAATCACTGGAGGCTAAACAAGTCACTTCTGCAAATGTAATGGAAACCTTACAAAACGAAAAAAATATAACAGAAAGTAAACTAAACGTAATAAAACAAGAAAACGTCGAATTATTAGATAAAATTAAAAACTATGAAACTTTGGCAAGCGAATACAAAAAATTAAAGCATTCACACGATCAAATGACGCGTGAGAAAGAGAATATACAATCTGAACTAAATAGGCAATTGGCTATGCTAAAGAAGATCGAGCATGAGAACTCAGAATTACATAGTCATAGTGAAATCTTATTAACTCATAGCGAGGACTTGGAGAGCGCTTTAATAGATACAAGGACAGAGGTGATACAAACATTTTGTTATTCACATCTTATTTTACAGATTTTATTCTCTATTTGTTTTCATTGTTTTCAGCTTATTAAGAAATCCAGCGATACGTTTGAGCCATTCAAAGACATTATGAATGAAATCGAAGTGATGCGACAAGAAAAACTACAGAATCAGAACAAAATTAGGGACCTACTCGACCAACAAGAATACGCAGTATGTATCATAGGCATTTTGTGACTAAAAATGAGAAACTCCTACGACTCGAAATGAAATTATTAAAAAAAATCACAAAAAGGGCTTTGCTCACAATGATCAAAATTTTAAGTAGGCCGGTACTCCAGAGTATTATAATATTACAATTTCAAGTGGATTATTTTATTATAATATTTTAAAAAAGAAAGTGGATAGTAATTATAGTAATTGTGTCTTTCTAGATACGTTATCTTGTTATTACAAGGGTTATCCCTGTAATAATTACAGTTTCACCCAAATTCTTATGTTCATATTTTTGTTATTCGAATAAATTAAATGATTCATACATAATATTGTCAAACGGACTAAAACAAAATCACACTAATATTATAAAGGCGAATGTGAGTGAGTGTGTGTGTGTGTGTATTTTTTTTACTTCTCCACGCTCAAACGGCTGGACGGATCTGGATGAAATTTGGCACAGAGATAGATTATAGTCAGGAATAGCACAAAGGATACGGGACTTTTCATCCCGGGAATATGTTCCCTTGGGATAATTTTCGACTATCACGGGCGAAGCCGCTAGCAGAAGTTAGTATAATTATATAGTGCTCGTTTTATGGACAAGTTGCACTTGGCCATTTTTGAAATGCTCATGCATACTATCTTACCACGGGGAGATAGTGCAGTTATGTGGGACTCCAACTCACTAAAACACCATGGTGTCCTCCTGTGCCGCTTATGTCGGGAATACGGGTACGCGCTAGCATTCACCGCGAACCCGCCGCGGCTGTCCGACACCGGACCCTTCTCTGGAGAGTACCCCCCATCACCGGTGCACCAGAACACACTGCACGCGGTGACCACCCCAGGGATCAAACCAGCAAATGGGCGCCAGACGACCCCGTGTATTATCCCCCTGTGACGGGTCAAAGTCAATGGCCCCGCCTTCCACCTACCATTTTTCGACCGCAGAGGATTGGGAGAGCGGCCAACGCTATGCCGACACTCTTCCTCCCCTGCGGCCCCACCGCGTTCGCCGTCAGACGGTGGCGACCCCGTCCAGGCTGCGGAAGGTAAGAAGAGCGGCGCACCGCAATACTGGCACTCCTCTCCCGCCGCCTCAACCTCGGCCTCCAATCCTCAGCCGCGATATCGTATGGGTATGGGAGGCCCCATATACGACATTGCGACCCGCCTCAGTTGCGATTTCGCCCAGTGGCACCGCAACCTACTTGTTGGCCGCTATGTCATCGGCAAAAGCCCTGACGAGCGGCCTCTCCTCGGGTTTTTCTTCGCTTCACCGTGGGTGACCAAGGCACGGTAATTGAGTCCCCCGCCGAAAAGTTGCACTTAGCCTAAAGATTAATAATAAAACAAATGTAATTAAATAATAAAACAAATGTAATTAAATAGCCTAATGTTTCCTTAGAGAGTTTCCCCGTATGTCTTAAGGATTTTACTATAAAGTCATAGTTAAAAAAAGCACCATGTTTATAGTAAAATAGTATATTATGCAACTAGTGAATAAAGGACGGTTTTAAAGCGAGGGCCAAAGATGAATCACGAACAAGTGAAGGATTCTAACAACTGAATCACGACCGTAGGGAGTGATTCATGATGATTGAATCACGAGCATAGCGAGTGATTCAAGTGTTAGAATCCTGAACGACGCGAGTGATTCATGGCCCTCGATATAAATCCGTTTTATTCAAGAGTTGCATACTATATTTTATACAATGACTTCGAGAAAAAGAAGGATTTAAGCCAAAAGCACAAGGAATAATAATAAATAAATAAATGGTTTATTACCTTCAAAATTTACAGAAAATGAGAAACCTTAGGGCTTCACATTTTTTGTAAATTGAAGCTGAGCCTTTGAGTTTGAGTTACCTAAACAGCACCTGTGTTTCAGGGGCCAGTGACCACCTCCGTTTAGTTACATAATTATAATTAATTAAACACCAATGCAATTAATATTAGAATTACAATCCAAATAAGTATTCACTAAACATCCTAGACCAAAATAAAATCATTATCAAAATCCTAAATATAAACAACTCAAAATTAAATCGACGAAGGAGTTTGAAATTCGAATATTCTTTGCACAAGAAGTTTGTATCGAGTATTTTATGCGCAAGTAGGTTGTATTGCATTGAGATGGAGGTCAAATATATATTGGTGTGTTCTAAATTCAAACACCAAAACAGTGATTAAAAGTGCTTTTTATTCACTGTTTTCAGTGAATAAAATAAGCTTTTTAGAGGGGGAATGGTATAAATAAACATTTTAAATGATTTTAATAGATGCAACAGTTCTGTCTTGTATCAACTCAAGGGCGACATTTTCAGTCTTCGGGGCATAGGGGACGGATTTTGGCTATACAGGATGTCAACAGATCCAAGTTAATGATCAGACAGTTTGAGTCCACTTGTTCCGGATTAACCCTAAATCCTCCATGAACATTGCTGGAGAATTTGGGTTTAAACTATCGTTTGATAAGAAGTTGTTCATATTAGAGCATCCAATTCGAGTATTTGTAATATGCCAAGTAATAACCTTGTTTTTTACCAGGTGCGAGAGTGCACCTGTGTTTGCGCACACACCTATGCTCTATAATATCACCCTCGCCGATTGCTAGTCTCCGCTGAGATTGGTCACCGCGAGGACAATTATTATTATATTTTAATATATATATTAAAGTTTTTGTTTTAAAGAAATAATTATAATAATATAATATGAAAGAATAATAGCAGGATAAATGAGAGCAGTTGTGGTGATAACGGCCCAGACATACGTTTTGTGGGTTCGAACCGAGGCATTACTTTGTGTAAATTATTCATCTCCACTGCTCTAAAAACGGTGAAGGAAAACATTATCGTGAGGAAACCGGCATGTCCTAGAACAAATAGTTCGAAGACATGTGACATCCACCAACCCGCACAGCGCCCGCGTTGTGGCCCATTCCCTCTCCCACAAAGAGAAGGCCTGTGTTCCAGCACAAGTGCGGATGCACCGTTGTGGGCAAGATGAAAATGCCCACAACCATAAAAGACTAGTGTCGTTACACTTTCACGGTCACCAAATTTTGTACCCTTAAATAAAAAAAAACTTACAAATATAGGTACCTACTGGCAACTCGCCCGGTCACCGTAGCTACCGCAGAGAGATCGTTTTTTACTCTTCGCAGAGTAAAATCTTGGTAGTGTGCCTCAATGGCACAGGAAAGATTATTCGAGCTAGCTCGCCTACAAAGATTTGAACATGGATATCGATGAAATTATCAACATTTTCGCGAAAAAGAAACGCAAGCTTGAATTTGTAATTTAAGTAAGCACCAATTATTACATGTAATATGTAGTAAAGCGTTTAGTTCCTGCCTTTTGATCCGGTCTCTTCGTGAGGCCATCGCGGACCGTTGAACCTGTCTTTGGAAGCAGTCTCCGAAAGGGGCGATGCCAATCAGGTCAGGTTTAATGCCGCTAAAACACAGGCGTGTCTTTTTGCCGCTAAAAAGAGCCAATTTCATCCGGTTCCATCTTTCCATGTAACCGTGCGGATAACGGACCATCTTGAACTTCTTAGCGTAACGTTGACATTGATATTCAATTTTGGTCCATACAAAGGCTCAGCTGGCTACCAATAAGTTGGGGATTCTCGCAAAGTTGAGACACTATTTCATGCCAGAACAACTGCTCAAGTTGTACCAAGCGCAAGTTCGATCATGCAGGGAGTACTGTTCGCACCTCTGAAAAGATATGCCAATTATCAGCTTGTTGCAATAGAGTTTTTCGAAAAACTGGCCAAGAGGCTCACTGGCAATGAGGCACAGGTCGAGGTAATGCTCCAGAGCCTTGAACATCGTCGCCGAGTTGCCAACTTGTCGGTATTTTATCGGTTGTATGTCAAGAAGTATGCGATGGAATTGCATGATCTAATTCCGCCTAGCCTGTTGCATTATCGGACTACAAGACGTACAGTTATACGCCATCAGCACATGGTGGACATCCCACCCATACGCACAATTACTTTTAGAAATACTTTCATTATGCGTACTGCTAAGGAATGAAATTCCCTGCCTGGTGATAGTGGTCAAGCGCAAGATTATTATAAAATAGTAATAATATAAATTTCATCGAAATTGGTTCAGTAGTTTAAGAGTCTAAATGTCGCACTGTGATGTGCAAACAAACACACATTTACTTTAATAATTTTCGTGAACGAACAAACTAAGCCCACGTTGAACTGTAGGCTGTACAAAATCTTGGTCAGGGCGTTATATAATTTGTAAAAATCTCCTTTGTACGAATGTACTATATCGATCATGACTCATGAGCGAATTCATAGTCTGACTCGCATTTGGCCTTTATTTGGTTGGCTGTAACCACAACCTTTTTTGAGGGCTGGATCCGCGCCTGTCCCAGCAGTGGTAATATTAAAAGGCTGATAATGATTAATATTAAGGAACATAATATAATTTGTAAAGTTATTTTTAGGAGAATTTAATGTCTAGTCTACGTGATGATGTCGCGGTTCGGGATAGCAAAATAGCAACTTTACAAAATCATATAAATGAATTAGAAGAAGAAGTGCTCCGGCTTCACAGCAGTTTGGATGAAGTTATCAGCTCCGGTGAACAAATGAAAGACTTTAGTTTAGAAAAGATGGAAACCTTACAGAAAATTGAAGCCCACCGTAAGCGTACATCTTTTATTTTTAACCGACTGCCCAAAAAGGAGGAGGTTCTCAATTCAGATTTTTCTAATTTTTTTAATGTATGTTCGGGCATGACTTCGTCATTATTTAGACAGATTTACAAAATTCTTTTTTTGTTTGAAAGGATCTACTCTCGAGGTGGCGCCATAATTGCCCAATCAGAATCTGAAGATGGGATCTCATGGCAATATAGGGAACTCCTCAAACATTATAGGCAAACTTATAGCGATTTTGGTATTTTCAATAACATGGCGGCAAGCATTTGCACTCAGAAAGTATCAAAGTCAAAGTCAAAAATATTTATTTCAACTAAGCCACTAAGCGAAATTTTTGAACGTCAACAATTAAAAGTTACGAGTTTTAATAATTGATTCTACCGTCCATTCAAAAAAGTAGCTTGTTATGGAGAAGAACGGACAAGAAACTCCATACATAATATATACTAACCTAACCTCTCCGAGTCGGGGCGCCCTAGAAGATGATTCTGACTTACAAAATTATGAGTGTATGATAAATGAGTGTATGCCAAATGATTTTCTGCGAAATGAAGTTTATGCTATCCATGTTTTGTTTTATGAAAAGTAATATTAAGACTTAAAAAGTTCTGCTTTAAAAGGTAGAGCCCTTTGGTACCTATTGTTTTTCGTTTTTCGACACCGACTTCGGAAAGCAAAGTTATTTTTCGCTTTGTAGTAAAAACATTTAAAAAATTTAACCGACTTTTAAAGCAAGAAGTCGGTTAAATTTTTTAAATGTTTTTTATTTCACTCTTTTTAGTGGTATCTCATATTACCATGAAAATCGTTTATAGCCAGAGTAATTCTCATTTAAATTCAATAACTCCAAAAATGACTCGAATTCATTGTTTTATTACGGTGTTCCAGTCCCTACCTTTCGGCTTCATCATCAGATCAGTTCGATGGTATCATTTTTATCAGTATTTGGTATGGTTCCATTGTATAATGTATTTGCTCAACCAGTTTCAGTTCTAAATCAGCAGCCAGTTTTCGAGTAAGGGACACGAAAACTGACTGCTATCACCCCGGTGAGCTATTCAAGTCCAAGGTCAGACTGCACGAAAATCGAACAAAGCGTACGAAACAATAATCCGCGAGCTATTATTGTGTTTATGAAATTTTATATATTGTTTGTTCGTGTATTTACAAACGTCATTTGATGCATGGATGGTCATTTGTCATTGCGGTCTTGGATTCGCTTCTACTCGAGTATCAATTTCACTTCGGCTGCAATGATAAAATTTGCCCGCTTGCATTAAAATGTTTTTTTTTTTTTTAGACTCAAGAGCAACACATAACATGAAGATGGAATTAGCAAAACTTCAAAATGAAAACTTCAATTTATCTGAGCAGTTATCAGTTACAAAAATAAAATCTGATGAATCTTTAAGAAATAAGTATCAATACGCATCCCAATTAAAACACTTTATTAATGAAAGAGAGATAATTGTTACTGATATAAAACAACTTGAATTGGATAGTGTCGGTGATTCTGCCTTGGCACCAAATAACTGCAAGGTTGAAGATATCTTAGCATCACTAGATAGGATTAGAAAATCCTTCAAATCGAAAACTACTAAGAGCTCCTCGTTAGAACGCACATTGTTGAAAGTACAAACATCTTCACAACTACTTTTAAGTAAAGCGGATGAGGCAAAGAAAATTGTTGAAAGGGAAAAACAAAAAATTATTAGTGAAAAAGAAGATGCAATCATAGATAAACAAAATATGGAAACAGAACTATTTGACCTCAAAGCCAAACTTGAAAAGCAAATTGCTAATGATAAAGTTGTAATTGAAAATTTGGAGTCACAAATAAAAAATCAAAAACTGATTATTGATAGAATAAATAAATCAACAGAAGATTACATTTCTAAATTAAAAGAAGACTTGCACTCTGTTCAAGATCTTTATAATAAATCTGTTGAAAGAATAGACGAATTAAAAGAAAAGTTGCTTAGTATGACTGAAGATAAAAGCCATCTATCAGTAGCGTTGGCAGAAATAACGGAAGGCTTACGAAAGAAATCGAATGAAGTGGCGGAATTGCAAATTGAACTAGATACTTTGAAGTTAAAGAAAAAATCGCACCGAAACGCGGCAGTTCAGGCTTCAATAAAGGATAAAAAAAGTGTGGAAAGTCAATCAGAAGCGGAAAACTTACCTTATCAAACAAAAGAGATTGATAGAGAACGGCATACTCAACCACAAATGAACATGGAAAACCCATTCTTTGTAAATGAAGTAGTAGCTGCAGCATTTGTAGAACAACCGTTTAACGACATCAGAAGCAGTTATGTGGATTACAAAATGAAACTATTAAGCATAGGAAGACTAGAACAACATTCTATAACTTGCTTAAGTGAAGAAGAAAGTAAAGAAAATATTGAGTCCACAAATAGTCCATCAAGAAAGTCTTCAAAATTTGAAAAAAGTAATACGAATGCTAAAGGTAACAATTTAATCGATATTTATAATAGACAATCAATAGACAATTCATCTTCAAAAGAAATTGATGAGACAGAAAATATGACTACGGGTAAACATGCATCTCAAAGTCAAGAAAAATCAACTGAATACGCAGCAACACGTGAAAGTTATGTAACAGATAACAATATAATAAGTAAATACAAAGATAGTAAAACTTATGAAGAATCTTCGTCGGATAAATCGGCAGACAAAGATTTATTTGTTATTTACAAAGACAGTGATAGCAGTGGTAACAATATTAAAGAACCATCAAAAGGAGCATGGTCGGGTAAAGGTCCAGGTCTAGTAGTTGAGGCTGTAACTATTCATCCCACAAAAAAAGAAATAAGCTCCGATGTGATTCGCCGTAAAAGGAATATTGAAGAAGATACATTTGTTTTTCAACAAAATGAAGAAAATCACAACGTAGACAGCCTCAAACATAAACTCAAAATTGATATACCAAGAGTTATAACTGACAGTCCTTCTATTATTACTACCTCGGATGCTGACAAGAAATCATTAGATTCGTATCTCGCACTTTATTCACCCCCAAAACAAATCGACTCAGATACTAAAGTTAACGAACACTTAGATGGCAAAACTATAATGTTCTCGTTGCCAACGATATCCGACGAAGGCAAAAAGTTTTTGGGATCATACAATTCTTTAAGTATGGGTTCAGATGAAGATGCTGTAACACCTAGAATAAATCAACGGAACGCTTTTGAAACTGATAGTGGTACATCAAAACAAAAACATTCACAAATTCCTAGTAAAAAGGCTAGAGTTTCTAGTCCTTTGAACAACGAATCTCATCATAAACTTTCCAGAATAGGAGCCGATGTTCTTCTACTTAAGGCAGAACAAGACCAAAACATGTCCCAAATTGGTATGAGACAAAACTTTGGATTAGAATACATCATGGATACTGTCCAAAGTGAAATCGCTCCCGAGTTGCGCAAGACAAAGAGTGATGAGAGATTTAATTTATTAAAAACGATACAAAAAATTGATAGCCCTTCAAGGCTAAGTAAAATTTCTTCTAGTGACAGAAGTCCTCAAAAGATTTATACTGAACGCAGCATTATGGCCAAATTAGATGCAAATAAAGACTATGAAATACAGATTAATACCCTAACAAGGGCACTAGAAAACATTGAAAAAGATTACAAGAAAAAAATTGAAGCCATTAAAGTGCAGTATGACAGCAATATAAAAAGCATAATAAATGAACACAACCTAGGCGTGAAAAGTATACAAAGCCTACACGAAGAAACTCTACAAGACATTATTAAGCTTCATGAAAGTGAAGTAGAAAACTTAAGAGCGATGAGTATGGATGCTATGAAAAAGGCAGATAAATTAGAAAAAGAAAATCGAGTTTTGAAAACAAAAGCTAAAGTTTCGAAGACATGTTTAGATGAGGTAAGTTTTTACGCGAACTCGGCAGTCGGCCGATGCAGATGGTTATATTAACTTGAAATTACGGCCTACTTTCGACCCCCTCTTAACTTCAAACATATTCAACCTACACATTTGCAATTTTGCATGTCTAGTAAGACTCCCTTCTTATTATTAAATACCAAATTTCAAAGAAAAAACTTTTGCCGTTCAAAAATAATGACGTCCGAACATCTCTTTTTTTATTACTGACTCAACCAATCACTCATCAAAAGTTCTGGTTCAAGTTTCCAGGTGACTTGAAAATTGGTGTGGATGTAGGCACAACGTTCTTCAGTTGCTTTAAAAGAAAATTTGTAAGGTATGTTCTTTGCTACGCAATAGTGGGACTTGGCAAGCTGACACATATTTGACCTGAAGCTTTTAAATTTGTTGGGTAGATAAAAACTTGCAAATAAATAATTTGAAAGAAAAGAAAATCTTTTAAAGCCACTTTGGCAAGCTGACACATATTTGACTTGAAACTCAAAATTTAAATTTGGTGGTTAGATAAAAACTTGCAAATAAATAATATGAATTTGAAAGAAAAGAAAATCTTTTAAAGCCACTGAAAAAGTTTGTGCATGATAGGAGCCTCAAGGAGCAGTATGATTTAAGGATCTTCGAGAGAATTTGGTATAAAGTTAGATCTCTTTTCTTTTATCAGCGAAGCCGTTTCCAAGAACTTTGCTTTCTTTGATGTTTTGTGTGGGATTTGGTTACATTTACTGTTTTTTTTTATTTCTGAAGGGATCATTGTGATTTGAAAAGTTTACGAAAAGAAACAAAACAGTATAAATAGTAAGGCTTTATAATTATTTTCAGAATATGTTCCTTGACTCACTAAAGTGTTTGTGTCGATATTTTCTGGATCTATACCAGAAATATATTTTCTAGTGTAGTCGTATGGAATAAGCTTTTTAAAACATTGAAGATTAAGGAAACTGAGTTCCATTAGGAATGCCAGATTTCTGTTTGACCTGAAAATGCTAGGTCCACAACTAAAATAATGTTGTCCTGCTAACACGACCTACTGCGGCCGTTTTTTCATCAATTAAAAATGTACATTAATTTGTTCTTTATTAAACTAAATAGGAACCAACAAAAATTATATCGCCCGAAATTAAGAAGCGAAGAAAGTGTCGAGATGATACCAGAATGTTGACAAAAACTACAGTGGAGGCGTTTAACGTGAAGCCCAAGAAAACCTTGAGCGGTCCCTGCACCTGCTCCATGGACGTACACGTATCGGACACTATAAGGAATATATTCGAACAAGTTGATGTCGAACAGCGGAAAATGGCTGAACACACATATTTAAGATACATCGTCAATAAGATTCTGAATGGAAATATAGGAGTAAGAACAATTTCATTTTTTGTTTATTCTAGGGAGATCCTTACTTGATAGTAATAAAATCCCTAGACAAGTAAAAATAAAAGAACAATAATAAATTGATTCTTATTGTTCTTTTATTTTACCCAACTGCCGTAGGAACACATTAACCTTAGTATGTATGTTTGTTCCTATGTGGCGTTCTAGAGACCAAACGAGTTGGCCGATTTTGATGATTCTTACGTCAATCGATTCGTATTAACCTTGCAAAACCACTAGCTTCATTAAATTTGGAAAATAGGAAAATGGCGGCTTTTGGGTGCCATATTGTGGGGGCCCAATTTTCATTTTCTTTCAATCCCATTGAGTGGGATATCAAAATAAAGGGTTTTAAGAGGTGATTTCAAAATTATACAACACTTAAATGTTTAAATGTACCTAATTGTTGTTGTAATTGATGTGAACTAAAAAGTTATAAATAAAAATAAAAAATATCGAAAAATCCGAGTGCATAAAAAGCGAACTAAAAAGACGTAAACAAGAGGAAAATCATGTTGTGCAAGCATGATTTACAAAACAGATGTGTCCTCCATACATCTGGTTTTGTCAGCCGGCTCGCGAATATGTATTCTCCGACTGCACAGCATGATTTTCATCTTGTTTACGTCTTTTTAGTTCGCTTTTTATGCAGTCGGGTTTTTTGTTTTTTTTGTTACTTGTCTAGATTAACGGTAGTGCATAAGAAACGTAGAAATGAATAAATGAAACAATAAAAGTTCATGGCAACTAACTTGCTTGATTGACCATTTCCATAAATGTTTATCCTCATTATTTGGTGATCCTCGTCTTACTGTGTAATATTACATTTAGGGAGCAGAGAAACTTGACGCTCTTCAGAGTTTGGACGCCCAAGAACTATCATTTCTCCATTTTAAAGTATGTCGCTCTTGGAAAAATAAATTGACTAAAGAGGAAGCACTCCAAAAGAGGATAAATTCATTGGAAAATGAACTCATCAACAAGCAACGGAATGCACAACAACACAGTAAGTTGGTTATTCGGATTCGTTTTCCTGCCTTTGTTTACAGGAATATTGTTGATTCATTTTATTGTTAGTACCAAAATAGTATTCTGTGATACAATTATTCTAATCATAATGTTATTTTGCCTTATTAGCTTAGGTTTTCCTGTTATCACGTTTTGGTGGCTTTTATCTGCTGCTTCTTTAAATCACAGTGATTGTTAGGTTTTTAGATATCTAGGTATCCAATTAAATGCACTATGCGGCCTGTGTCAAGATGATGCTAAAAATGCCACCACTGGCCACCGGTGCTTGATCATTTAAAGCAATAAATAAAAATGATTGTCTTTTTCCTGGCCTGAAAAAGTAGTTAATTAATTTAATATATCTATACTAATATTATAAAGACGAAAGATTTTTTTGTTTGTTTGTTTGTTTGTTTGTACCGAATAGGTTCCGAAACTACTGAACCGATTTTAAAATTTCTTTCACCTATAGAAAGCTACATTATCCCGAGTAACATAGGCTATAAATTATTTTCAAAAAAAAATTAGAGATCCTTATGAAAATTGCAATAATGTAACGTAGCAAAGCAAAGTAGCAAAATTTTGCCTATAAAATGCATTATTTGGTAATGGCAAGGTTGGTGGGTATGTAAGTGGGTAGGTATGTAGGATAGGTAGGAAGGGTAGATAGGTAGGTAGATAGCCAGTTGACGGGAGTGAAGTCACGGGGGTCAGCTAGTAATTATATATAATAACTAGCTTTTGCCCGCGGCTTCGCTCGCGTGGAATTTGGTCTGCCACATAAAGTTTCGTGACAAACCATTTTTTTTTAATAAACAGTATCCTATGTTAGTTCTAATACCTCCAAGAATATATGTACAAAGTTTCATGATGATCGGTTCAGTAGTTTTTGCGTGAACGCGTAACAAACTTACATTCACATTTATAATATTAATATGATGAGTAGATCTAGATACTGTGTAAGAGAATGTTAGTCTAAACACAGTTTTCTAGGTAATCTGATTAGGCCTTATGGAAATAGATAAGGAATCTTTGATTAAACAGTAGCGGACCTGGATCGCAAAGTGGCGGAGGAGCGGAGACGCCTGGAACAGGTGCGGGAGGCGGTTTGTCGCAGATCTATCGCAAGCTCTAGAGAAACCAGTCCTCATCCTGATGTTCGTTTCGCACCCTCGCCAGCTGCAGTCACCGGCGCAGAGAAAGACGCGTATGTATAATATTGCTCAAGACATAAAAATAAATTATTGGTCAAAATTCATTTATGTAGATTGAAAAGATCTGCCATAAGCAAATAGATTTTGCTGATTTATCACTTGAAGGGGTGTTCAAATGAAGGATCAACAATAATTGTTGTCTTTAACTAGCCATTTTATGCGTGATAATGGTGATAACATAGCAGAAAACATATCATTATTTGCGTATGCGAGTGTGAAAGCGCCCTAAATACCGGGACGTGGGTAATAATTCCAAATAAAAACACAACGAAGTGCAAAATAACTTAAATTTTGGCAGTTGGACTCAAATGAGGAAGAATGAAACCAGAAACACCGACTACTGTCTATATAGAATAATTCAGTCTCCCCAGGGATGTGGCCTAACAGGCATTTCACAGAAGGGGTTCCGGAGTGGTCTTTTAAGAGGTCACAAGGCCTTACTACTTCTACGTACTCATAAGATCATCATCATCGATGGGGTGGGTTAAGTCTAAAAAAATATACACTTCCTGGTCTTATCCCCAAAAAAGCCAAGAGCGTTTTGAAGGTTTTCCCCATTATAAACAACAAAAAAGCAAATTAAAATATAGATGGAAGAAATTTAAATCATTATTTTATTGGGTTCAGGTGCGGTTGCAGCGCTCAAACTTTCAGCTTAGTGGCAAGCAGCTTGCCATCTGCCGGGGACCTGGTTGCCCGACCATCCAGTGGACTCAGAGCCACGCTGCGTCGGCCACGACCTGACCACAGAGTTAGTAACCCGATAATAATTAACAGCTTATCTACTGCACTGTTAGAGCCTGAATAGGGTAAAGATTTTGCGCATATGCTAAGACGGGTGCAATGTGTCTCTATTTCTAAATTGTATAAAACTAAGATAATTTCTGACTCTATCGGTTTTTCTGCTTGCATAAAGTTCTCACAAATAGAGAGAGCGATAAAGGAAGAAGGTCTGTATATATAATTAGTTCCGCGCGAAGACGGCGGGTTGCTAGTCAAATCATCACATAAAATGTGAAACCGCCGTGCGTGTCCATACTGAAATGACTAGATGGCGGGTGCCTATCACGTCGTTATGGAGCAGTCTCGCTACCGAGTTTTTTTACTCTGAGTCTGAGTCTACGTCTAAGCTATAATGAGTACTCCTATTCGATCTACAGAGTGGCCCGTTCTATCTGGTTCCCTTACAAAATAAAATTTGTTGAATATAAACTTCTTCTTTAAACTTACCACCATTGCGAGTATCATTTAGTTTACTGTATCAAAAGTTTCATCCCAATTACCAGATGCCCTCTGCAAGACAGGAAGCTGAAGAGCGCCGTGACAGGAGACTCACGTACAACGACGAGCCCCCAACTCGGCTGCGTCGCTTCCACGACCGGCAGCCGTCACGCTCCGCAACCAAAAAGTAACAAACACGCACACGAGGAATTTGGCATTCTGCATCCACCCTTCGACAGTACAGAATGTCGAATTCTAAACAAACTCAAGGACTTGACAATAAACCGGAGTTACTTCTTCTCTTTTGGAAGGATCCGTCGTTATTTGTTGGAACGACACTGGAAACATTTTAAAAGGAGATTACAATCTCCATCTAAAAGTTCTATTGAACAAAATTTGTAATTACGTACACGGCATCGGTGTGCTGCTGTGAACATATTGTAACAAAATTTGTAAACGATTTCGAAGTTATTTTTTTATTTTTTTACTTGTAATTTATTGCATATTTACTTCAAATAAAGCGGGGGATACTGCACAAATTTTGAGTACCTACCTAATAAACTTTAAAAATGAAAGAGATTTTAAAATTTAAATAAACGGTCTGACTGAATCTATTGAAAGTCTTACAGCAGGTGTCATACAAAAAAAAATACATTATCACCCGGTTTCTGAAAAGATTTTATTAAACAAAATTTGTAAAATACGTACACGGCATCTCGGTGTGTGTGCTGCTGTGAAAATTTTGTAACAAATTTTGTAAAAAACTTCAAGTTTTTTTTTTTATTTATTTTTATTTAAAAAATTATTGCATATATATATATCACGAAAAACGCGGGCGATATTGTTCAAATTTTGAGTACCTACCTGATATACTTTAAGATGAAAGAGATTTCTTATTTATTTAAACGGTCTGACTGAATCCATTGAAAGTCTTTCAGCAGGTCTCATACAAAAATACATTATCACCCGGTTTTTTAAAAGATTCTATTTAACGAAATTTGTAAAATACGTACACGGCATCGATGTGCTGCTGTGAACATGTTGTATCAAAATTTGTAATCGATTTCTAAGTTATTTATTTGTATTTATATTTATAGTTTGTTGTATATTATTATTTCGATTAACGGGGTGGCCATTGTACAAATTTAGAGTAACTACCTAATAAACTTTAAAAATTAAAGAGACTTTTAATTGAAATAAACAGTATGACTGAATCCATTGAAAGTCTTTCTGTGGGTTTCATGCAAAAATACACTACTACCTGGTTTCTGAAAAGGTTCTGTTGAACAAAATTGATAATTTACGTACATGGCGTTGGTGTGCTGCAGTGTAGTAAAGGTTATAACAAAATTTGTAAACCATTACTTAGTTATTTTTTATTTATTTTTATTTATACTTATAATTTATTACATATTTATTTCGAATAACGCGGCGGATACTGTACAAATTTTAAGTACCTACCTAATAAACCTTAAAACTAAAGGATATTTTTAATTTAAGTAAACGGTCTGACTGAATTCATTGACAGTCTTTCAGCAGGTCAAAATTCTTAAGAAAACTGCACGACATTTATAATACTGCTGTTTCATACAAAAATACTCTTATCACTCAGTTTCTGAGTAGACAACTTGTCAAACCCTACTTTAATGCTTTTCGACAAGTTTCCTTGTAAGGTTTGTTGGATTACTTTAAATTCTTAATTCATATTCTTTCATGGTAGAATCAATTATTATTACAATTTGACTTTGACTTTTTATTAATATGGTGTTAGTACAATAGGCTGCAAATCAGTGGAATAAAATATTGAAAAAATTGGCCACGTATTCTATTGAAATTCCGTAATGTGCTAGACCAGCTTATGGTCTAAGATCTGAGAGTTACCACCGCTGACCACGTGAAGTCTATTATAAAAACAAAGCCAGTCTAAATATGTAAAACACATAGATTCTAATACCATAACATTTCCAAGTTTCTAGTTAGTCTAAGTTGTTCAAATTCATAATTTTGTACTTCAGGTCGTGAAAGATTCCCAAGGAATTGCAAGTCCGTCTAAAAAGCTATAATTAGAAATATCTTACAAACTACAAATATTATAACAACAAAGAAAATTTCTGATTTTATCTAATATACAAGGCAAAAAGACAAAGCATGGCCGCGCTGTAATGCGAAAATCTAATATCACTTTCATACATTTTGTATCCATCGCAAACTATAGGATGACCGCATAGTTCTTTTTTTATACTGAATACTTAAATGCGAAATGTAGTGAGCGCTGCTTATTGCTCAGGTCGAGACAAAAAAGCTGAAGACTGTGTATTTCATGTCATTTTCATACAACTGGTGTAGGTAAAGGCTTTTTGGACAACAGTTAGGGATAGTTCTGTTTGTTTTCCTCAAAAAATCATCTATATATAGCATTGACACATAACACATTTTTCCTGTTTTGCATCATCAATTACATTGATTATTATAAACTGGGTTCGAAAAGTTAATAGAGGGGTCTTGGTACAATGGATTCTCTGACACATCGTAACCTTGGGCCAAAGCTTCGGCCGAGAATTTCTGGTATTCTCTTTTGTCGTGTATGTCCACAAGTACCTTCCAGATGATGACGGTTAATATGCCAATCAGCAAAACCAATCCCACCGCCGAACCAGCTGCAACTGCAAATAAGTGTACAGACATATTGTAATGTTTCTGAAATATGAGATTTTTGTAGCACTGATTGGCTTTGGTCTAAGGCCGTTTACGTACTACACGTCAGCGTCCGTGATCTGTGTCAGTGATATGAGTTCCGATTTCAAAATATTCTGAATTGTAATAGACTAGCTGTTGCCTACGACTACGTCTGCGTAGCTTTAGGACTTCCAATTGCCTATTTTTTGTATGTCGTCTTACTTGAGAAAATATTAGTTAACCATACCAACTTCCTGCCCCCTTCCACCGCCTTAAATACGATTTCCGAGCTTAAAACTATCCTATATCCTTCTCAGGGTCTCAAGCTATCGCCATACTAAATGGCATCTAAATCGGTTCAGTGGTTTAAGCGTGAAAAAGTAATATACGGACAGACAGACAGACTTACTTTCGCATTTATAATATTATATGAATTATGACGGATAGAGAGTAGTAAGTCGTGTTGTAAGCCTACAAGAAGAACTACGGCTTCTTCGGAACCGAAATTGCATAGATACGGATCGGATGTAGTGCGTAAACGCCCTAATGGTCTTAAGCATTACTGCTGAAAATGAATTTCTGGGTTACAAGACAGTTCCTGGCTCCCGATGGAAGGAATGCTAAATGATCGTGATTTTGGTCGCATTCATTTTTGAAATCACGATCGATATAATTCCTTAAAATTACGGTTCATATTGCGTTGCCGTGCGATACAAACCTTTTACATTTTAAACCGAATAAAGCGGCAATTTAGCGACAACAATCACAACTTAAAAAAATCGGTTCATAAACGACGAAATTATGGTGTCAGCGCCAAAATCCAAATTCGCAATTCTCCATATTATTTATTTTACGAATTCTTTAAAATACGCAACATTAATTTTCCTAATTATTATTTTTCCAAATTCTTATATTTCCGAATTCTTAGGTTTCTTAATTGTTTATTGTCCTAACACCAAGATTTGCCGAATGAGTACAGTTTGATACAAAAAGGAAAATAAACCGATTGTCATAAATTTTTTCATCTGAGAAAAAACTTAAAATTAAAACCATTTCAGCAAATAAATCAAAGAAAGAAAAAGGTCTAGAGCAAAATATAAACTATATACTACGTATATACATTCAATTCATTCCCTTTCAAACATTTTCTGAAATAAAAAGGAGCCTGTTTTTTTAAAGAAGTGTTATGGTTCACGTATAATACTTGTACTTGAACCAACATGTTATAATTTCTTTAAATATTCTTCAGGTGATATTGCGCTTTTTAATAAATAATCAATGACTTTGCTCCGTATGTGTTTGGCAATTTTTTAATTTTTAATTATCTTTTCATAATATAAAGGCCTTTGCCCAGCAGTGGGACAGTATAGGCTAATAAAAAAATAGGATGCCTCTTTTTTCAGAAAATGTATGAAAAAGAATAAATTACTTCTTCCTATATTTTTATTTAAACGGAAGTGCCAACCCTCTAAAGCATTGGTTGTCTTATGGCGTTCACTAGAATAACTCCACAAATCATAGCAGGTTTTGGTCATCCACAAGATAAATTGTGAGTGGAACAAAATCTGTTACAAAGTTTTTATTGTGATTGTACTTAATTGTGGAAAATACAGAATGTGGAATAAAATGGAAAATGTAATAATGAGAAAGTGTAAATAAATGAATATGAAAAATTCGGAATATGTAAAAATAAAAATTCGGAAAAATAAGAATATGAAGGATTAAGAAATTGGAAAATTTAGACTTCGGAAAGCATCGCCGACATCGAAATTATCCACGAACACATAAAAATAAAAATAAATTATATATATACTATCGAATTGCGAAACCTCTTCCTTTTTTGAAGTCGGTTAATTACCTCTGACAGGTACTAAAATACTATATGAAAACAATACTAACTCCATATGTTAGCTTCAGGTGGGCTTTCTAATTCCTTTTGAATTGTAATTTTTAATTTATTTTTTTCGTATTGATATTTGAAAACCATGTAAGTTCCATTGTGGCTTTCCAGCTCTTTCTTGCAAAATTTAGCCATATACAGTTTTGGTCCATTAATTTCAGTTTTGTTCACAAAGAAGACATCTACTTCTGATTTTGTTTCGTTGTTCTCTTTGTCGCAGAATGCCTTGTCATTCATGTGCAGGTAATTACAGTAAGCGTAGGCTTCAAGTTCTTTACAGCGTTTTTCGGCACATTCTTCGCAACTGTCGCAAAACGCTCCAGAAAATGTTTCGTTTTTTCCTGGTACTGCGTTACATTGGCACACGCCACAAACACATTTCCCGTTTCCAGAACAGACCTAAAACCAATTAGAATAATTAGTTTATTCAAGCGTATGTTAAGTTTCTAATTCTTCCCTTTGCCCTCAATCGTAGTACTTGCAGATTTTATGTATGGGCCTTATAGTCAAGGATAGGTGTACACCTTGCCCGCACTGAAAATGCTTGTTTCTGTTAATGCTACTGTAGTAAAAAGACTTTAATACCTTCTTTGAATACGGCGCATAACAGGTCCCGTCACTAATGGGACAACTGCAGTCTGGCCCGGACCATTGCGCGACACAATGGCATTGCCCTCGTCGACATGTACCCTGCCCAGAGCATAGCTGATTATTAGGCCTAGGACATGCGTTATCATCAAACTCACAAAAGTCACCCGAGAAGCCTTGTTGGCAATCTTCGCATTTACCGCATCTGAACAACAAGAAAATATTTATAAGAACTTTCGAATGGAACTTAAATAATAACAGCCGTACGGTTCGACATCTACAAGAACAACACTCGTCGAAGTCGGTTCGTCGCCGTCGATTGGTTCGGGCTGTCACTTGGAGATTTTTGTTTACGGACTTACGGGCTGCCAATCTTACCAAGGTAGCTCGTGTTACAGGACGTGATACAGGATGTATCTGAGTTGCGAATATACGATTGGCAGTCGCTCCTTGTATAACACAAGTACCTAGCTGCATACACTAAGACTGGAACTCAATCCCTACGTTATTGTTGTGTAACAATATAGTTGGGAAAAACTAAGCAGATGATGTTGCCTCAAGAATAATATGAAAACTCTTTCAGACAGACAAACCAACAAACTTATGATTCAACCAGGAAGAGTTGCAGGTCCGTCTGTAGATCATTATAGTATCATCATTGTACATCGTGAGGAAACCGGCGACATGGCCTAGAACCAAAAATTCAAAGACATGTGACATCCACCAACCCGCACTGGGCCTGCGTGGTGGATTACGGGCCATTCCCTCTCTTAAAGAGAGGAGTTCTGTGTCCCAGCAGTGAAAATATTAAAAGGCTGATGATGATTGTACATTTTACATAAATTTATATACAGTTATATAGGATATTAGATATTATTTTATTTACAGATATTTACCTGCATTTTCCTCTACCGCTACACAGTTTTGCATCGTCGGTCTTGAATTTACAATGTGCCATATCAGTCTGATCTGTGGATGAGCCGTTGCATCGACAGTCGACACCATATCTTAAAAAAACACTGATGTGAGTCTTGAATCATCAATACCATAAAAAAAATACGTGTCGAATTGATAACCTCCTCTTTTTTTCGTCGTTTATTAAACTGATTGAAAATAGCCACTGGGGGCGTAACTATATCATATTAGTTAATGTTACAGGTACATTAAATATATGAAAATATTTTACCTTCCTTCATCACATTTGCAAATTCCACATTGCAAAAAGCCTGCCCTGTGGCATTCATCATCTGTCACACCTTTTGTCTTCTCACAATCACATTTACAGTCTACTTCCAGTTGTATTGTGAGTTTATCAGGAAGACCGTATGGGTTGATCGTGATAATATATGTCGAGTTCTTATCATCTTTAGAAGGGCATGATTTTACTTTCAGAGCTCCTGGTATACTGACTATCTGTTTGTGCGGAATTTCACAATTTATCTTGGGATCTGAATAGCAGTTCTGGTCTATGGTTACCTCTACAAAATCCGGGGCTTGTTGAACCTTCAATTCTACTTTGTTTGAAAGTTCCTAGAAAAAGAGTTAAATTATATAATACATTAGACATATTCTGGACACGGTCCATTTTAATTGAATTTAATAAAAATGGTGTATATTGGTGATATGCAAGTTAAAAGCTTGTAAAAACTACAAAACCGTCACATTTGTCTCGACAAATTGTCGGGTTGTAGGTATTCTGTCACCAGTCGTATTAAAACAGGTATCAGTCGGCTTAGAGCAAGTTTCTACTCGACCGCGTTGACGATTGAAACTCGATAAGCGCCGTCCGGAGGCAGTAAGTAAAACCGTTTTTATACAAATTTACATAAGAGAATATTTACGTTAACGCGATCGAGTACGTTATAAAACTCGGCATTAGGCCTTATTTTGTTTTTAATTATTTTTACTAACGACCCGCGCCGGCTTAGCGCGGGTTAATTTAAACTTACACTTCTTTCATACATGTGGCATCTGATTTTTATTTATTCAGATTATTAAATATGTTAGTATTTCTCACCTGATAAACTTCTTTGATAATGTTAATGACACTTTCCCCACCTTCTAATTTTGCATATTTGGCTCCAACTATCTGGTTGGCTAATTCCTGGTATTCCGTTTCAGGCATTTTCTGCATTTTAAGTGAACAGAATTAATAAATATGTGTTTTGAATTTCTTTTTTTTTGGTTGAGTGAGATCTTTAGTTAAATATAATAAAAAAAATATAAATAAAAAAAATTAAAAATTCATAAATAAATAAATAGATTAAACATACTTTATAATACACCGAACTTGCAACAAAACTCCTTTACAATACCTATTCCTGATTCTATGGGTATAACCTTTGAATGAACTAAACGAACTTAAAATTTAAAAGGGGTTAAGTAGTCTAGTCAGTGATGTTCATAATATATATACCGTAAATTTAATTGAAATCAATGTGCTTGTCTGTACCACGTAAGTACCTACCTACATTGTATATACCCTGCTTTTCAACGGAGACTAGCCATTAAGCTAGTCTTCCTTGAAAATGGCGACCGTGATCGAATATTGAGATCATTAATCATTGTAATTGATAATGTACTTACATGAGTTTGCAAATTTTCTGTTATAGCAAATATTAGTATAAAGTTTCCATCAATTGCCACTTTGTTAATCTGGCTTACAGATGGATAGTCATACGTCAAGGCTTCGGAGTATAAGTTATCTTTCAAATGGCATTTCATATCGTGCGGTTTCACAGCGCCTACGATTTTCCCGTCTCCTGCACTATGATACGGTGAATCTGTACAAAGTACTATGATGCGTCTCGCACCTTTCCTCCATCCTACTTCATTTTCGCACTTCATCGCTTGCATCAGAGCGTCTAATCCAGCTTCCGGGTCATCGAAGTTAGATCCGAACCTGTTTTTAATGTCATCAATCGTCGCCATGAATTCGTTCATATTATATGTTAACGAAACCTCATTTTTAAAAGCATGACTTTTGTGCCTGGAATGGAAGTAAGTTAATTTTATAATAATTATGATTACGGGTTTCTTTCGCTCAGTAAAACATTAGCTTTGCCATGCATTTTCGCTCCCATAGCTCGAAAAAAAAAAAAAATTAGCTGAAAATCCGTTCGCAATCTCAGGACTGGTCCTATGGATAAGGTTCATCACAGTTTAAAATTATTCAAACCTCAAAAGTGACCACTGTCATCGTGTACCTACAATTACCAACAATAACTCATTCTCGGATTTTGAGTTATTTCAATTACTCGTCGTGTAGTACAATTAAATAACTTACTTGTTAGGATCAAAGAATGGGAAGCCAGGTTTTTCGACGAAACTTCCGATGCCCAGTTTTACGTTATTCGTATACGCTCTCAAGTCACTGTGTATTTTCACTGCTTGCTCCTTCAAGTTTTCTATATTTCTTCTCATTGTATCAGAAATATCCATAAGGTAATAAACATCTAAAGGAAAATCTTTAGCGGGTTTAAACGACATGTCGAAATTTATTGTAATCCCTGGACGTGCTTTCATCTTGATCAGTTGTGGCCTGAATTGGACTTCTTTCGTTTTAATTTCACTAAAATTGGCATTCTTTTCCACAGTCAAATATGGCTTTGGATCGATCACATTATCCTTGCACCACGATTTGGTTGTGTTCGTGTAACTCAGGGGTCGACATCTGCGTTCATTTGGGTCCATTTTATCCTAAAAAGATAATACCTATCACTAAATAAAATATATAAAAAGGGATAGGCTGCCGTTGGTGGGAAATAATAAATATGAGCTGGTTAAAATTCTAAGTGAGCGAATGAAATACTGAAGCGGGCAACTCGAAAAATACCGAATGGGCGAGTTTAATTATATAGATATTACCGCCACACTTTCTCTGACTCCATCACGATTACTCTTGAATTTATAAGTCTAAGAGCGAGCGAAGGGACTTCGGCAACTTAGAGCTCCCCGACATGAAAAGTTAGGTTTGGTTGACAGAGACTACACTAAGCCAGCGTAGCGAGCGAATGAAAACCGTCATACCGTCGTGTTAGGAACCTTGTAGACTGAAACGGGCTCCTACGATTGCGTTTAAAACGAAGATTATTATTAGATCTTATCACAGACATAAATCTAACTAGATAATGCACATTGATGGTAACTTTACTCCGTTTTTTGGCAAGTACATACAATCGCGTCATCTAGTTAGATTTATATCTGTGTGTATTATGAATGTAAAACCTACCTATGTATGAGTTGTAAATTTGTTACTCAAATAGGAAAAAAATCGCGCAAGACTTATTGTGCTGCTCGTTTAGATACACTAATAACTCATTTGTATTTAGATATCCCTGTCTTGTAAACAGTCATTCGCCACCTTAGTACTTTAGTAAGTCATGTTCAGTACTAGCTTTTCCCAACGGCTTCGCTCGCGTGAAAGTCGGAAATCATACCACTCGACAAACAAAAAATCAAAGTCACTTTTGCATTTTATATTATTAAGTTAGGATAAGTAGGTCTACATGTAAATTATGTTATATAAAGGACTAGCTGTCCCACGCGGCTTCGCTCCCGTCAACGGGCTACCTACGCAGCGCACGCAACGAACGCTCTCTAAAAGGAATAACTTTGCCCGTTTTTGCAACATTTGTCGTTTATCCTCCGCTCCTATTGGTCATATCGTGATTTTATATCCTATAACCTTCCTCGATAAATGAATTATCCAACACAAAAAGATTTTTTCAATTCTAACCAGTAGTTCCTGAGATTAGCGCGTTCAAACAAACAAACTCTTCAGCTTATAATCTTCTTATATATAAAAATCAATTGCTGTTCGTTAGTCTCGCTAAAACTCAAAAACGGCTGGACTGATTTGAATAATTCTTTTTTTGTTTTGTTCGCCCGAATGTAGGAAAGGTTTAAAAATAAAAATTGTTGACGTGGGTGGGTAGGTAGTTAAGTAGGGAAGTTAGGTAAGTAGGGTAGGTAGGTAGGTAGGGTAGGTGGGTAGGTAGGTGGGTAGGTAGGTAGGTAGGTGGGTAGGTCGGTAGGTAGGGTAGGTTTAAGCCGCGGGCACAACTAGTATTAGTATAGATTAGATTATTATGTTCTCATGAATATAAATAGCGATATAAATAGCAATATATTTAAAAGTTACATATTTACTGACGTGATGTCATTTGTTTATTCAATAAATGGCATGGGTAAGCACTCTTCTTGGGTGTGGTACCTACGTGGTGGAATACCACCACTTAAGTGGAAATGCGGGCAGAGAGAAACTGAATTGCCTTAGTAAAATGTCATAATTTGAGGTTTGGCTCTAGTTTATTTACTCCCCCAGTATTGGACAATTTAAAATATATTCCATGAATTTAATAAAAAAGGTAAATGTTATGGTTGTGTGTTCTTTTTTCAATTATAGTTGTCAAATTAGTACACTAGGCCTATGTTGACAGCGAAATTTTGGCCAGTTTTGAGGGTTCTAGTGCTTCAATAGAAAATGTATCATTAAAAAGAAAAACAACATTATCTTTTTATTCAATTTTAAACTCACTATTTTTTGCTCACATAAACTAAACAAACAGATTTATAAGCCATTCTGAAAAGTGACATTATTTACCATTTCAGTCAAACTTAAATGCAAAAACAAAATATTAAAAGAAATTAATAATACTTACTGATGGAATGTTAGAGAACACAAAGTTTAATTACTTACCTTAGAACACCAAACACATCCTTCAGGCTCTCTGATGCACTCGCCGCAAGTTCGGAAATTGCATGTTTCAGTTTCACAACTTACATAGTTAATACAAAAGAACAATAATATGGGTACTAAATAGTTCACCATTGTTATAGTGATCTTCCTTGCGAACTTGGCCCAACTGTGGCCCTAGTTCGGACTACGGGTATGACGAGAGAGATAGTCAATTTTGAATAAACTATTAAGTTGTATTTTTTTTTTTAAATATGGAACGTATTAAAACACGAACATCGGTACGGTTAATGACTACTGTTCGTATCACTTGTTGTTGATGGATAGAACGGAAAAACGTTAAGCCGCAAAAGAGGAAACTCGTCAATAAGGCAAAGTATACAATGGAACAATTTTCGTTCTAAAATAAGATAGCCTGTATTGTGACCTATTTCAATTTCATTTAAAATATATATTTTTAAGTTTTATATCTATCATACTCGCTTTTTGGGTGATTTCAGACGAAAACTCAATGAAACCCGTAAATTATACATGCGTTTAATACTCTTTTGAACAATAGCGTGACAAGAAAATAGACTTTGGCGAATGTTCTCGCATAATCTCATCAAAATCCGTCCATATTTTTGCAGGTAACCTACAGTAATCACAGCGGATCTTTGTGTCTCTGAAGTTGGCTGCAAGACACTGCGCAGTTTCTATTTTTGTGTCAATGTTGAAGTAGAAGATAGCATTGTACAACTGCCTCTTTCACTCGCTTACGTCTGTGACATCGTCCTATCTCGCAGTATACTCGATGACAAACTGTTTCTTGCGCAATGTTTCGCAGAACCTAACTTCAGAGGCTCAAAGATCTGCTTTGAGCTGTGACTGTGACAACTTGTACATAGAAACGATCTAAATATAAAGTAGAAAACTGTTAAAAATAACACAGCATAATCTTAATCATATTTCTCAATCATCATCAGCCTATTAATTTTCCTACTGCTGGGACAAAGGCATCCTCTTTCTGAGAGACCAATGCGGGTTGGTGGATGTCACATGTCTTCGAATTTTTGGTTAGGTTAGCCTGTCTAGCAAAATTCTGTATACCTACAGGATTTTACTTAATATCAGTCGCTTAACAGATGCAAAACAATTTTAGAATTAGATTTTTATGAATACAATGGATTTCTGTAACAAAATTATCTATAGGTACCTATATTTATTACAGTGTATGAAAAAGGACGGGCAGGATGTGTTTTCCCCTTAAGAGGACGTTATTATCCTCATGATTATTGTACTGTATTCAGTACCTATGTCATCATAATATATATATTTAGTAAAGCGCGACCGTTTCAGCGCCATGTTTGCTAAATACGTTTTATTTTTTGTGGGTCTAAGTTTGCAATATCAATTGATTTCCACTTCAGGCTCTTGTCAGCAAAAACTTACGTGTCAAGAATGTATCAGCGATGCCAGTATCTGTGTTTGGTGTGCCGAGGTAAATACTCTCTTTTTATTTAAATAGTTTTCATAATGAATTTATAGTTAAGGAAAATATGATTTGGTTTTGCATTTTACCTGTAGATGTAAAGACTTGTTCTTTTGTGTTGGACGGTGAATCAAGACAAATAACTAATATTATAAAGAGAATTTTGAGAGTTTGTTCAGATATATGTAGGGTAATCTATGAAACCACTAAACCCGAAAAAATCTTTCACCATTTAAAAGGTACATTATTCCAGACGGGTAATGGCTATAATAAATGACGCGGGTAATAATTTATAATAAACGAGATTTATCGCCCATATTTCAAGTCAGTTTGAAGGACCTCCACTCGATTGAGTCGTAATAAAAACGAAAAGTCTCGATTAATGTCAATAACTGAAAGACCAATTAAATAGTCAAATTGACCATTATATGGTCCTTTAACGTTGTCATTGGAAGATCGGGAGGGAGTGGCTGAAATTACGATCATATCAAATATGCTGAAATGAAATATTACACACTTAATTTTCTGCAATTAGTAATAAATATTTTTTTAGCCCACATTGTCCCACTGCTGGGCAAAGACCTTAATAAAATATATATTTAAAAAAAATATACCGATATTTTAGAAAGTAACAGAAAACTTAAAACGTGTACTGGCCAACCGGCAGAATAAACCAGTCTGCAGTAATTCGAGTCACGAATACTGTTAAAATAATGTTTAGTATTTAAGGAATTCTGTTAATCATTTCAGAACGATGTCAATCTTACGACGAGATGCATGCCCCAAAGTTCTGTTGAAGACAGTTGGTGTCCAAAATCACTCCAAAACCCACAAAATGTGGTTGAGGAGTTCGAAACGAAAGCATTTAGCTCCGTTTCAGAGCACGTCATCCAAATAAAACCACAGCGATACAAGTTACAACTTCGGCAAGGAATGCCGCAAAGTTTTAATTTTTCTTTCCAGGGTTCTCCAGATTACCCAGTAGATTTATATTTTCTTCTAGACGCTTCCAATACAATGGATGATATAAAAAATATGACCGCCAGTAAAGGCGAAAATATTTATAATACTATTAAAAATATGACTAATAATGTTCATTTAGGATTTGGTACATTTATAGACAAACGAGTGTTGCCGTTCATGAGCAAGTGAGTAGAAACTTTTTCTAAATATATCTTTTCCTTTTGTGTATTTACTCATACTAATATATTTTTTCTCTTTTAGTACGAAAGACGAATTAATCTACTCATTTAGACACCGTTTGAAATTAGTTGATGACTTTAAGCAATTTAAAAAGGAAGTATCAAAAACGGCCAGTAGGGTCAATCGTGATCCACAGGAAGGGGGCCTTGATGCACTTGCCCAAGTTTTGGTCTGCAAAGATATTATAGGATGGAGAAACGAGTCCAGAAAAATAGTAGTACTCTTAACTGATGGGCCGTACCATGCTGCTGGTGATGGGAAATCTGCAGGTTTATTTGAGCCATACGATGGTCAATGCTATACTAAAAATGGCACTTATACCAAAGAACTAGAAATGGATTATCCGTCAGTCGCTATGATAAACAAGCTAGCTACTGAACGCGACATTATAGTTATCTTCCTCGTCGACACTCCCGTGCTGGAGACATACCGTGGACTTAAGAATGCAGTGGGCGGTGCCCAGGTTGCGACATTTTACAGACAATCGGAAAACGATACGATAGTCGATATCTTAAAAAATATTTATAAGGTGAGTGTAACGCCACGACATGTCAATAATTTTATCATTTGAATAATTGTATCTTTAAAAATCTTTTATAAAGAAAACCAAAAGAAATTATAATTCACGTAATAAATGTCTTCATTCCAGAACATTTCAAAGAAAATAAAATTAGTAGCAAAGGTAAGGTCAGGAAGTAAGAAACATTTTAAAATATCCTTTGAGCCTGACTGCACTGTTGACCTCAATAATCCTGCTTGTGACGTAGAGATTGGTAAAGAACAACAATTTGTTGGGACGGTACAATATGATGCTGCAGAAAGCGCTGCCATAGATATAATAGTAGAAGGCATCGGGGAAAAGCTCACGCTTGATATTGATTCTATCAAAACATGTGATTGCGAACGCGATCCCGAGATCAATTCAGCATTTTGCTACGGAGACAAGAGGGTGTGTGGAAAGTGTAGCTGCAGTGAGAATCGGTGAGTATTTAATTCTGCTGTGTTATATATTGGCGGGAAATCATTATTGGCTTTAATTTTGTTCGTTTTGATTATTTTGTATTTAATTTGAATTCCGTGTTGATTTGTTTGACTAATATTATCGCTTCCATTTTATTTGAAAATATTGATCATTCTGTTGAGAATTGATAACAATTTCATTTCACTGTTTCGTTTTTTATTCTTTAGACATGCAGTAATTCGTGTTGAATTTAAATAATGATTTGATATGCCAACTACTTTCTGATTCCTCTAAAAAAACTCTGATTTTCGGTTGATATTAGGATTTAATTTGACAGCTTCCTTTTTATTTCTTTAAAATATTAAAACATCCTGTTCTGTTTTAATAAGATTTTACTTTGTCAACATCCGTTCTATTTATTTAAATACATATTTTTCTACTGAAAAATACCTTTCTTCCTCTTTTGGGTTTATATTGCCAGGGTTTATTTTGATGTTGCCCACTTAATTTTTATCATTTTTAACACGCTTTTATTAGCTTGGTACGTATACTATATAACGGAATCTTTGAACGTGATTTTCACACCCTTCAAAACGTCGACTTTAAAAAGTAAAAAATAAACAATAGTTTAAAAAAAAACACGCTTTAATTAAAAAAAACCGGCCAAGTGCGAGTCGGACTCGCGCACGAAGGGTTCCGTACCATTATCGCAAAAAACGGCAAACAAATCACGTTTGTTGTATGGGAGCCCCACTTAAATATTTATTTTATTCTGTTTTTAGTATTTTTTGTTATAGCGTCAACAGAAATATATCATCTGTGAAAATTTCAACTGTCTAGCTGTCACGGTTCATGAAATACAGCCTGGTGACAGACGGACCATGAAGTCTCAGTAATAGGGTCCCATTTTTACCCTTTGGGTAAAAACCAAAGTAAAAAGTAGAAAATAATTTACACTATTCTTAATTTAAATTTATTGAAAATTATTTTTCACCTCAGCACCCCAAACAAGCAGGTTTTGCCGTATATAGACAGTGAGCAAAATTAGATTTTGCTGCGAGTGTGATAAAAAGTAACTTTTTAATATTTTTTTTGAATGCTGATAACCACAGAACATATATACCCTAGCGAATTTTAAATATAAAATATAACCAGCAAAAAGTCAATAAATTCAATCATTGAAGAGCACCTGCCTCCCGTTCCTGTACATAAAGTTGCTGAGAACAGTGCTCGGTCTACTTTCACAAAATTCGAAAGATTTGAACTTCACTTTGTTATGTTACTTTCACTTCAGTCTTCAGTCACAGACGATTCCAAATTTGATTTTAAAATTCTATATATAACAGGCCCAAAAAAGAAACCAACAATAAAACGTTCGGATATGTATACTGTAAAACTTCAAATCATTTGTTAAAGTTTAAATGTAATTTTTATACTTTTTTTCTTAATTATCGAATTATATTTTTTAATAATCGAATTAAAATAAAAAAATAAAGAAAAAAATACGAAGTTTATCTTGTATCTACATAATTATTTAAAGTTATAACAATCTTTATTGTGACAGAATAGTTCGGAAATTGCACCTGCGGGCTTTAATTTCTGATTGTTTTCTTGTTATGTTACACTAGCTACACAGTTCGATACACGTAGGATGTTATTAAAATAAATATGAGTGAATTCAGTGATGAAGTCTGCTAAAAATTGAAGCAGTATGTAAAATATACAGAATTAAGTTACCTGCCTGAAAAGTTTCGCGAAAAATATATAAAAGCTTATGATATTTTTAAGCAACGGAGACTTAAAAAGGGTGCAAACACTTTTTCGGAGACTGTACTGTTATTGTACTTCATAGAGTTATCACAAACGAGGCAACCATCTACAATGTGAAGTATCTACTCAATGTTGAAAACGGGAAAGCCAAAATAAAGACAAATGATAACGTGCACATTGAAACTTATGTCAAACTTATAGCATTTTTGAAAAGAATATGAGAATGTCACAAATCCGAAAAGTCCAAATTTTTTATTGAAAACATTTAAGACTTTTCTCCTGGGTAGGATAGGTCTTGGCCTCCCAAGTATTCTTAAATAAGTGCGGTTAAAAAAAAAGAAACATGGCGGATTTTGGGCGCCATATGGTAGGGGTTGCAATATTTTCTTCGTAACCCATCGAGTGGGGTACCAAAATGATGGGTTTTAAGAGTTGATTACAAAAATATATGTCACTTATATGTTGAAAATTCATCATTCAACTAAAATGTTGTAAATAAAAAAGTTAATAAAATCAAAAAACCCAACTGCAAAGATGTAAACAAGAAGAAAATCATGCTGTGCAGTCGGAGGATATTTATAGTTATGGTCAGCTAGCTCGCGAATCCTCCGACTGCACAGCATGATTTTCTTCTTGTTTACATATTTGCAGTCGGGTTTTTTGATTTTATATTTTTTTTTTACTTTGGTTTTTAATGTTTTTTTTAACTATTATTTATTACTTCCCCGGTTAACTTTACATAAGCTTGACATTTCCTATAAATTAAAACCGATGTAATTCCAAAGGAAAAGTATTTTATCGCAGGTCATGGAATAGACAACCATAACAAAATTAAAATACTTCTTTGTTCATTTTTAGTTTTTAATCATTTCTCCGACATTTACAGAAAAACGAGAATCCTGTGCCTCATTGGTCTAGTGGTCACAAGTGCTACTGCTGAGCATGAGGTCCTGGGTTCGATTCCCGGTTCGGGCAAAGTGTTATTGAGTTTATCCATCTGGAATTTCTCACTAACAGCTGGAGTCTATAGTCCAGAAATATTAGTCAAATGAGGGCAAGTATATCAGAATGAGAGATAGTCAGCTATAAAGTTGTATAAACCTTTATTTTGGCGCCCTTCATCTTGTCTCAAAACCTACTTATCGAAAGGTATCCAAGACTACAGATATTCCAAGGTCTAAGGTCAAAAATCGATTTTTTACACATTTATTGAAATATCTCGTTTCCTATGGGTTTTTATGTTATTTGTATTCATAATAAATATTGTAGAGGATTAAATTCTCTACAACTTTTGTTTAAACATTTTTTTTATATCTTGAACCCTTTTCGAGATAGAGGGCTGGGCGCGCGCAGCTTTTTACTATTAGAGTGTCATTCGAGGTCAACCTGTAGTCCCGATTAAAAACACACCGTATAAAGCGCGCACGGTTGGCGCAGTGGTTGAGCGATTGACTGCTGCGCTGCGTGTCGCGGGTTCGATTCCCGCACGGAACAAATATTTGTATGACCTACAGATAGTTGTTCCGGCTCTGGGTGTTGTGTATGTGAGTTTATATGTTTGTAAACGCTCCCACGATACAGGAAGAAATTCCTAGTGAGGCGCAACTTTTTAAAAAGAAAAAAAAAAAAAAAAAAATTAATTATTGATAAATATATAATCCTAAATAATTAGCATTTTTTATTATCTATTACGTTATAATTAATAAGTTGCTCTAACCAAGTCTGAATTTGACAATAAACACAGTTGAAATGTTGGTGAGCTGCTACACTCGTTTGAGTTAGGTAATTAAAAGTTATTTTAGTTAGCAAGTAATTAGTATAAATAAGATTAGAATTAAAAAATAATTTAGTACAATACTATTGCATAAGATTGCATGTGCTGATGAGTTGTATGCCAAGAAGTGGCTAAAGTATTTCCCATAATAACTTTATAATTACACGAGTAAGTGTTATTAAATGAATAGACACTGAATTATTGAAAAAAATATTAATTATAACGTAATCTATACATACATATACATAAAATTGGAGTGTCTGTTTGTAATATTGAAATAACCGTTTTTCACTTCATGTATATGAATATATATACAGTACATAAACCAAAATAACATTTTTTAAAATTTTTGTCTGTCTGTCTGTCTGTTTGTTCCGGCCTATCTCTGAAATGGCTGGACCGATTTTGACGGGACTTTTATTGGCAGGTAGCTGATGTAATAAGGCGTAACTTAGGCTACGTTTAATTTAGAAAAATTCTTTTATTTTAGAAATTTGTTAGGCGCAACGAAGTTTGTCGGGTCAGCTAGTAGTTAATAAAAAATGGAAATTCCTTAGAATTATATGTATATCAATAATTTTTAAACTTTATACGGCGTGTTTTAATCGAGACTACAGGTCGACCTCGAATGATACTCTAAATAGTTAAACACTGCGCGCGCTATGCATTTCTATGAATTTAATCTTCTACAATATTTACTATAGATATAAATAGTATAAAACCCATAGGAAGCGAGATATTTGCAATAAATGTGTAAAAATCTTTTTTTGACCTTGGAATATCTGCAGCCGCGGTCACCCTACGATAGGCAGGTTTTGAGACAAGTTTTAGGGTGTCAAAATAAAGGTTTATACATGTTTATATCTGACTATCTCTCATTCTGAGGTGAACCCCTAATATTCCTAGACTACTATATTTGTGTATGGCAATAGATTCTCCCCCTCTTACATGGGACTTAAACATAGCTGGCGAAATGTTGGTATACTATTCACGCAACTCTGCTCAGCCTTCGGCGAAAACAGGTGTGATGTTATGTTATGCAAACCAATATTATGTGCGAATTCAACAACGACGGCGATGATGCACCGACATATAATATCATTTTAAACATGAAATTAATTTCAAAAACATCAATTTTGGACATAAGTGGGCCAAACATTAAACAACCATATTTCGTAGATACGGTGAAAGATGCCGTTGTGTCAAAAGTGAGAAGACCGGTTATACAGACAACACAACTTGCATAGCTGAGGGCAGCCGTGACATTTGCAGCAAACAGGGACAATGTTCTTGTGGTACTTGTATATGCAGAGATAGGTAAGACTCCACCGATCCGTACTAAAAAGAAAAAAAGAAAATACATCTAACAGCTTAAACCTGTAATGATGCAAAACTAGAACATCAGTAGAATGTTATGAGACACACACAGAAACAGAGATTTCTATGAAATGCTAAATAATACTAATTTCTTAGGTACAAAGGTAAGTTTTGCGAATGCAACATGGACAGCTGTCCTCATAGTATGAAGATTTCGCCAGAGAGCGTTTGTGGTGGAGAAGATCATGGTGAATGTGACTGTGGAAAATGCAAATGTAAAGCCGATTATTCCGGCGTCGCATGCGACTGTTACAAACCAGAAACGAAATGTCAAGTAGCAGGCAGCAGTGTGAGTACCTACGACATTCTAATCTAATGCCCCTTACAAATAATGTTTGGGCGCCAGAACGATAATCTTGCTTTAACTTATGGCATATGCTCATGGGTAAATAAATCTCTGGCTGCATATTTGCCAAAGCGCTTATTACTTACCTTGATTATAAATTTACAGCTTTGCAATGGTCGTGGAAAATGCGTGTGCGGTGATTGCCAATGTGATCAACTCGCTGAATGGGATGCCCGAAACAGTCAGACCCCGAGATGCGTAGTAGAACCCTGCACCGACTGTCACGACCGACAATGCGGAAAGTTGATAAAATGCGCTAAATGTCGTAGAAATGGATATGAGAACTGCGACTCCTGCTTTGACCGTACCAAGGTAGAAGTAGTAGAGTCCTTAACGGAGGAGCACAAAAACAGTAGTCTATGGAATATGTGCAGTAACGTAAAGGTGGAAATCGGCTGCCAGACGAGCTTCGTTTATAGATACAACGACGCCAACTATAGCGTGGAACTAGTAGTGGAGAAAGAAAAGGATTGCGCTCCAAATTATTATTGTGAGTATATTTGTCACCGAATTATAGTAAACACCGTAGGTTTGTAATAAATCCTGCAAGGTCATAAAATATCAATACGAGTATATTCTGAACAGATTCAAGTAACATATGACAACTGTTACTGCAGGAAGATGATGATGATAATAATGCTGAACAAAATTTAGAACAAAATTGTTCTAAATCCGTTCAAATACAATAAAACCCATCCAAATTTGATAGCTCACAATATAGCCGTGTCTTATGAAGAAGAACGAGTTTACAATCACACACGATTTATTATAAACTAACGCAGCACTAATTGCAGACGCCGTAAATTTGTAATGAATAGTGCGGGATTATAAATTTTCGATATATTGTGAAAAGATTATTTCAAATATAATAAATCCCATCCAAATTCGATAGCTTAAAATATTTTTTTTTTTTTAAGAAAAGGTATATAGTCTCACACGATTTATAATAAATTTACGGTGTATACAAACACTCATGCCTTTTCCTATGAGAGTAGGCTTCTGTGTACAGAACGCGATCTGTTACGATCCTTACTATTCCTTACGTACCCCTTTGCCTAATTTACGTTCATACATCTCGTCATACACGCACCGACCTTTCTGATGATCATCACCAATAGTAGCCGCCTATGTCCTTCTAGGAACAATTTGCTTTAAATAAATTATATTGTTTTGTATTCCAGTATTTGGCGGTATATTTCTCATCACGCTCCTTCTAGTTGGTGCCGGCACACTGATCGCCTGGAAGCTGCTGACAGACGCTCGGGACCGCCACGAGTACTTGAAGTTCATGCATCAGAACAAGCTGGACGCTTCGGGTCCCAGCAGAAACCCGCTGTACGAATCTCCTACCACCACTGTCAATAACCCCGCATTTGGAAAGAGATCGGTTGATATACGATAAAGTTGTAGTCCTAGCTATAACCTAAATATGACCAAAACTTTTTTAACATCGTTTTTTTTTAATAATTTCAATTATTGGCAGCCGCAGATAGCGAGTCCGAAAGAACTTTTGGGTCATTATCGACCCCCTGGGCATATTCAGGTTAAGGTTCTCACAGACAGCCGTGAGGTCAATGGGTAATGTGACAACTGACAACGCGTTAGCATAGAAATTGTTTTAAATATAGAATATAAAAAATAATCATTTCTTAGAAAATGCGTTTCCTTACTGTCGCGTCACCCCTATCTGTGATTGCATTTATTCGAAATATGTTTTCCTCAAGTATTCCTTTCTTTTTTGTATTATAATTAAATAGCGAGACAATACGAGTTTTATTTAATACTAGCTGTGCCCACGGATTCGCTCCCATCAACTGCCTACCTACCCTACGCAATTTTTTCAAGGTTATTTCTTCGGCGGAGAATCTTAACATTGCCATTCAGAAAATGACGTCAATATGCACAACGCCATCTATCGAATATGGAGTTCGACTGTTAGAATATCTGAATTATTGCGTGTGTTGTGATATTTTACTTCCTCACACTTTAAATTCATATATCTTTTCATAGTGAGAACCGATTGTGATGAAACAAAAACTCAGTAATATCTCAAGTTACGCACAATTTTTAAGTATAAAAATTATCTACATTGGTTTCGTAGATTTTACGTGATGCGTGCACAACTAAACTGGCAAAAGACAGAAATTCCAAAAATGCTGGAAATGGGTTCTGTTGGACTCTTTAACACCCTGGATATTTTTTTGGAAATATTTTTTGATGTACGAAAATGACTTTTCTACATTTATTTTGTCATTTAATTGGTTCACTCTAACTTCTTTAGCTTTTTCCCATGGGCGTAGACAGAAACTACAAAACACCACCTGCTACGATTATTGCATACTTCTTTTGTTTTATATATCTTTATATATAATCTGAATCACGGAAACGGCTCCAACGATTTTCATGAAATTATCTTTAGATCTAGCTAGGTTTCATTTTTAGAAAACGTGGTTTTTTCACCCGAGCAGAACTCGGCCGCCCAGGTACTTTACCTTTATACATCAGCACCTGCAGCCAAGTTGACAATCTACAATCGATAACGCTAGTAGAAAACGAATGAATGTATGGGAATGACACAAAAGCCAGTATCAACAGTGGTTACCACCAGAAAAGCGCCGAAGTAATGAACCTCGACCGAAGTCCTAAAGAATGAATTTATCTGTCTTGGATCCCGCAACGAAATTAATCAGAAAAAAATAATGGAGGAGTAGGAAAAAACGCACGCCGGTTATATGACTTATAACTTATGAGCACTACACACCTGGTCTCTCTGAAAAAAAATCACAAATAAGATCCGTGCAAGTCTTTCTAGGTCATCCCCTCCGTTTCCGCTCATGTCTGCTTTATAATAGTTATTTGTTGTACAAGAGTGCAAAGTTGCTTTTTAACCGCGTGCTCAATTTTGATGACCGAGCAAGCGAAGGATTCAAAAGTCAGAATCCTGAGCGTTAGCGAGGGAATCAAAAGAGCACGAGGTGAAAAATCTTTGCACCTCAGCGAGGAAATGACTAAATGCAAAAAAAAAACATTTACAATCACAAGATACTTTTATTTCAGTTTAGGTATTAACTACTACATTATGATAGGTAAGTATTACAGAATAATCTTTAAATTATAACAAATAATACTTAGGTATAATAAAGAAAAATTTAAAGTAACGTTGCTACAGTTACATAAGTTGAGTGTAATATTTTTGTTAGGTACTGTAATGTTGGTGTTAGTAACTTTTGTACTGTTTTTCGGTAAACTATCTGTCATACTTAATAGTTGTACCGATTCGTCGGATTCTCTTGGCGTAAATATTGGCGAGAGAGGGCGATGGTTAGGTGTTTTGTAACAGCTCATTTTTGATGTAGAAGTACCAGTCCAGAATCTGACTAAGGCTCTTTCAGTGTAATGGCTCCTACAATGCCTTTACATATTTTACACTTATTTTGGATAGAATCCTCTATGTATCCCTCTACAACTGCATTGGACTTCCAGTCTCCATGTCGTTAAAGGGGCAGGAAATCAGCTCCTGAATCGGCCTAAAGTGTGGCTGAAGTTCTGGAAGTTCAAGAAATGTTGCAATTTCTCGTGGGATACTGCTAATTTTATTAGCACCCATAGGCTGTCTAACACACTTCGTTGCTATATTGTAAAAAATCGATTGAATGGAGTGTTAGGCGGGCGTAAGGCTTGATATTTCTCAACAATTGTTGCGAATGACGAAGTTGCGGTCTCTTTTTGTCTTTGTATTTGGTAAATTCATTAATAGTAAGTCATCTGAATGTTTCTCAATGTTTTTGACATTAAGTTGTGTTAGTTAATTAGTTCGACATGCTCCGTTTATACCAATAATAAGAACAACCTATAACGTGGTAGATAAATTAATAAAATATCATATTTCAACATCTACTAAGTACGTATTAGATTATGTTAAGTAGTTGATTAATATACTTAATAGATACTAAATGGGCAAAAGACTTAATTTTGCCACTAAATATACGGATCAGGTGCTTCGTTAAGAAACTTTTCAATGTCAAATGCTGTGAAAACCTTCGATTTTTTTGGTTGAGGAACAGATGATGCTCGTTTAAAAATTCCACTAATTTAGGATAGGTGTCGATATGTATGTCTTTTTCCATCTTTATTGTTGCTTTTAGCATTGGATACGTACTCCATAGAGTGCTTGATTTTTTGGTCTCGGATAATTCAATAAAATATGCCAGCAAAACGTTTTCTGAGAAAGTTTTGGCGCAAGAAAATTGCGCGCGCAAAGCAAATTAAAAAAAAATACACCAAGAAGGTGCCGAGTCCGAGTTTTTAACAAATTAAAAAGGTTGTATGATAAATTCGGCACCATGGAGGTAGAAGTAAATAGGTTTAATGATGTTTAATTCACAAACTTAGTGCACAAGATGTTCTAAATTCAATTTACTTTATCCTCTAGCGGATAAAAACGGCTTTTGCACTCAGATATCGAAGAGCAAAAATACTCTTTCCGATTTGAGGGAATGACAATACCTTTTGTTAGTCGACTTTCATTCATCTTCTCAACATTAGCAAACCGTTTAAGCATACGTTTTTAATTTTTTGTGCCTACCTTTTCTTTTACACCACAACGTTGTCTTATCACAGCATTCCTCAATCTATTAGTCAAATTTGCACCTCACATACTTCGCAAGGAACGCATTTTGCATATTCTTTGACATCCTTACGACTTTAGTTTCCAAACGCCTATTCATATTAATATATCAAAAATTTGCGAAAACTCAACTTCGGATCACATTTAGATTGGATAATTTATTTGGTAGGTACTTCTTACGAGTACATTCAAGGACATAACACGATTTATTGTATCGATCATCATCTGCCTAGCCAATTCAAACTATGTTGGAGTTAGCTTTCCGTCTAATAACCGGGTGCAACTAGTATTTTTCACGGAACTACTGCCCGTCTCATCTGATGCATCATATCAATATACCTAGGTATGTAAGCCAACATAGGTCTAGGTTCTAGATATGGTTCAAATAAGATCCAAACAAATTCCATAATAATAATGTGTAAATGAATAAATAAAATGTAAATACGTCAGTAAATCTCATCTGTCTATCTGTATGTTTGTGTGGTACATTTGCCCGCTTAAATCGCTGGATGGTAAAAATAGGACCTTGGACATCACAAAAGAAAAAAGGAGCATATTTTCAATACAGATTTTACAGGATAGAGAGACATTATCTACTAACACATAGATAAGCTTTCTGTGTATAGCATAACTTAGCTACAGTAGATAACTTAAAAATTTGTTAATTCTTACAATGTGGGTATCAGAAAAAAATCATATCGGTTTCTCACGTCGAAAGAAAGAAAGAATAAACACATTACCCTCTTTCGGCAGTCGGGTAAAAAGTGTTTAAATGTCACAAAATGACAAACATATTATACATGCTTGTGCTAAACCCTTAAACATAGTATAAGTAGTACTTAAATTATGTTAGTTAAGACTAAAAATAAATATAACAATAATATACCACCTAAAAAAACTAAGAAATAAAATTACTGTTTTATGTCGTTATACTTAGTCAGATTGTACAAGTACTTGGCCACTTGTTCCTTTTTATACAGGTTACCCACTAGTATGATTAACCAATTTATGTCAAAATTCAGATATCTTCTGAAATCAATTTTAATTAAGTATTAGTGGTTGTAGTTCGATTAATTCACTACATATCCTAACAAACAAACCTAAAAAAGTTATCAAACTACGAATCAGTTTATTTGTGTCGATTGATACGTGCCTAACTATGACGACATAATTAACATAAAAAATCGCAACTAGTAGTGTGTCATACCGATACGAGATGGCGCTACTGTCACTCATATAACATTTACAAAGGTATTTTCCCCATAACTAACATAAAACAGCTTAATAAATTGAAACTAATGCCTTTTTACATATAATAATACATTAAATTGATAATTCATAGTGAATTGTGTCACATTTTGCACTATAATGTAAATAATTATTTGAAAATTCTACAACACGCTATCAATGTTTTCATTGTTCATTGCATAGGTGCAGGGGCGATTAGTATGTACTGGGGAGTCCTTTTCTACGCAGTAAAGTAGTGTCGGGGTGGAGCTACCCTAATTCCACTTCCGAAGCACGATTTGTCTGGGGTAGCTTATTGTGTGGATCCCGTCGTCGCGCACTTGAGGAGAGAAACCCCCTCTCTCCTTGGTCGACGCGAAGACGCGTTGGTGGTGGATCCCGTCGTCGCGCACTTGAGGAGAGAGACTCTCTCTCTCCTCGGTCGACGCGAAGACGCGTTGATAGCTGACAGGGGGAGACAGGGTGTCCTCGGATGCTCGAGGACAAAGCTGAAGGCGAGAGCCTTGAGCTTCGTCCTGATCCGGCCGTGGAGACACCCAGTTCCCCCCCCCCGGCTGCTCGAGGTAGAGAGAAGCCGGCGGCGGCGTGCGCTTAACTGTCGCAAGGTCCTTCGGACCGATTGAGGGCTTGCCTTCAAACCCACTGATGTTAGAATATTTGACTCCCTTTTTAGGTTCCGTACCCGAAGTCCAAACGAAGCCCTGTCGCTGTCACTCACGTGTCCGTCTGTCGTCTATCACACAGGTTTTACAGCGAACGGTTGGAGCGTCTTCAATTTTTTAAGGGGAGCTCACATACAAAAACAAAAATTTAGTTGGGATGGGGTTCCAGTTTACCCCGGGTACTTTTTACAAGGAGTGACTTCCTATCTCACCTCCTCACCCCTTAGCAAAACTGGTGCCAGATTTCTGGCTGCTGACTATCGTAACGACTGTGAAAGATTTACAAATAACGACCGGGAACATGAGGTACGGAGAAGTCTCTGTATGTAATAATCAGTATAATCAGTCTTCGGCAAGCGTTGCTTAAACCTGAAGACCGACCCACGCGGATAGCCTCGACCTCCTCTCCATAACTAGGGACAGATAAGAGTGAAAAGAAAAAACAACAATATTTTGTTGATACCCACATAAAAATAATATTAGCAGAAAAATAAAAGGCGAATGTTTGTGAGTGTGTGTGTTTGTTTGTTTGTTACTTCTTCACACTCAAACGTCTGGACGGATCTGAATGGAATTTAGCACAGAGTTAGATTATAATTTGGAATAGCACATTGGATACTTTTTATCCCTGGCATATGTTCTCTCGGGATAGTTTTCGAGTTTCGGCGAAGCCGCTGGCAGAAGCTAGTACTTAATTAAAAATCAATTTCCGAATGTAGGTATATAAAGGGCATCACCTTCAGAACGGCTTATTTATCCGTCTGCGTATTGTATTTCGAGCGTATGTATGTAGGTATGTAAATATGTATGTATGTCCATTTCTATAGCACGCTCTACAGCCAAAACAGCTTGACGGATTATGACTTATTAAATGAGGTGTCGTTTGATTCGTCTCAATTGTGGGACTGAAAAATAGCGCCCCGCCTAAAAAAAGGGGGTGACACATTTTTTTTTTTCACTGTCCTTGTAGGTATCAAATTAAAGCTACTAAATAGGCCATTACAAAAAAATATATATCGTATTTTTTAGTTCCTATTTTGCCACAAATTCAAGATATTCGAACTTTAATAGCAAAATAAATAATCTTTTACCAGATAACCTATTTGGAGAACTCGTTCATTACTAAAACTAAAAAGTTTGAAATGACAAAAATTACTAAAAAAACAAAAACCTCTTCAAAACGTTTTTCTCTTTTCAATTAATTGATTTTTAGCAATTGGGTTTTTGTTTTTATATTACTTGCTTCATATATTGTTGTGTTTGTATGTGTATGGACATGGTTTATATAAAAGAAAAGGTTTCATTTTCTTCATTAATACCCGTACGAAGCCGGGCGGGCAGCATTTAAAATATGAAGTCGTATTGTGAAACATCCACCATACATTTGTTCCCACTTTCTCTAACGCGACGTATCACAAGAACGAGAAATATTGAACGAATTCAATTAATTACGACATCTTGACGAGACGCTCACGTAAAAGTAATTTCCTCGAATTTTCCTTGCACGCCTGCGACGATGCTATGATTCATCTCGATCGCGAGTTGAACACACTGGCGTTAGTCTCAGTCTGACAATAGTTCACTACAGTCTACACCACAGTCCGTGTTCATTCGTGCCACCGAGCGCGCGCATTTTGGATTTCGAACGTGCCATCGCGTCTTCCAATTCGATTTTTATTAAATAAAAGAAAAAATAAGGCGCCAATTTTTCCTTACGGTTTAATTGCATTACGGTAGTGTTGATATTTTGTAAGAAATACTAAATTAAAAATGAGAACTATGGCTGGTGTGTGGTTTTCGGTGATAGTGCTCGTTTCGATACAGAAAGTTTTCGGAAACGTATGTACTTCTCACGATGATAACGAGTTTACGTGCGATGAATGTATCAGATGCGGTGCAGAATGGTGTAGAGAACCTAGCGAGGTAAGTGTCATATTTTTGTTTATTTTGAATTTAAATTAGGAAGAAAGCAATAACGCTCGAACTTAAAATCACTTATCATCCGCTTATCTTCAGTTAATCGACACTCCGTAATTTATTCGTAACAAATCTTTCTGAAATATTCTTGTGAATTTTACATAACTTAGATGGATTTTAAATAACTTCAAATCCTAAACTTCTTTTTCTAGTCTTTCGACCCAAGCTAATATTGTCCTAAAATGCCGAGTAGAAAATAATAATAATAAAAAATGTTACGTAAACATTAATTAAATTCACATACTTACCCAGAAAGCCAATTTAGTAACTTCTAAATTACTAATCAAATTGACTAGCTGTGTGTTAGTATAGTGGGTGATCCTGATGTGATTCTTGATTGGCAGTCAAGGCTCTAATCAGAAATTCTTGACTTGTCAGTTCTTTAACCTTTTTCTATCAATCAGACTTCGTTTGCATAGTTTAATCTAAGTAGGTACTTGTCAACACAAACAATTATGTAATTACTTATTAGGCCACACTAGTTACAATCATAAAAAAGTTATCAGTAATTTCAAATTAGCCAGTATATTTTTATAGGTTGGAACTCATTAACAGCTTTGTATCCAAATACGTATTATCACGCCAATGACATTTATTCCTATTTGGGAAATAAATAGCTATTTTTATGACACAACTAAATAATTTTATGAACTCAGATTCCGATTACACTGATACATTTGTAGAAATCAATTAACTTTAATGAAATGTCATTAAATAAGCGATTACGAGAAGAACATAATAAACTCAACCGTTAGGTTATTAACGAAGGAAATTCAATTAGAAAAGAAAATAGGTAGAATTCTCCCACCACAAACAGGTTCAAAAAGAGAACTTTTAAATGACCACCACGGCATTGAAGAGAGCAATAAAATGATCAAAGAAAAAAAAAACGAAGATGTCAGAAGTCAGGCGGAGCGGAAGGAAACAATTGATTCAATGAACGTACTTACTGACTGACCGAGAAAATCTATTTTTGATCATCAACAGAATGCATCATACCTGCCTGTACAACGCTGTAGTCGTAAACAAAGTTTGATCAAAGGATAATTTATTACGAACTTTAATTGAACAAACCTCCACTTGCTATTTCAAACAGCTTAATATTTCAGTAATATGGGCTAAGATGATCAAATATTTGTTACAAGACTAAACTCCATTTGAAATAACATTAGACATGTTTCCAAAACTTTTAAAAGTCCGCTCAACCGATTTCGAGTTCTATCCCGTAAGCATAAGGATGACATAAAAGGCATAAATCTGTTACCAAAACCAACTGTTTACTACAGCTACCATTTGTCGTATCACCAACGCAATAGATATCAAAATCGGTTGAACGGGCTGTAAAATGGGCTAATTTAAACTTCTAATGTAATCGCAAATGGAGTATAGTTTCTGCAGTTCTGCCACGACTGTTTCATCTATTTGTTAAGGTAGGACAAGCTGGGTAGTAATGTAACTTTCTGTCATTGGAAGTCCTATTGTAATCGGATCAGTTCCTTCATCAGTTCTTCCAGAGATTACCTTTTGCAAACATATAAAGATACAATTTTACCCCTTTATTAGTAAATTAGTTTAGATTTAGATAGCAATATTGCGTAGGAACCATTTTCTCATATTTTCTAGTGTACTTAAAGATATTTCTCATGAAAACCAAAAAGATCTTTGTCTTATAGTTATTCTGCCATCATATAAGGTCAGATATAGAACCAATCCAAGCCCCGTGAAGTATAGTAGATATTAAGGAAGCATTACATTATGTCTGGAGTAGATCCGACATATTGTATTTACGGGCTGCCAATGACCTTTACAATCAATTTACACTTGTGCCGATAAGACTCGCATAGGAACGATCCCACTTTTAATATCCATCTCAATACTTATGATATTATGAAGTTTCAGTAGTTGGAGCAATTTGTTTGTGGATCCTACTCATATGATGCTCGCTACTTCGTTAGGCTCTGGCTGAGACTAGTGTCAATCTTCTCGTATCAACGAAAGCACGAAATTGCGATCGGAAGAAGTTCACAAATGTATCGGTTCCGATAGCACTTGACTTGCTATCGGAATATCACCAGACCAACCCCTTACATACTATCGACCATCGCCTTCGCCTATTATAATAAAATTTTGTCTAAAACCTCTCGTGACAAATATGTAGTCACCTCATTGAACTTTAGAAAAACCCAGTTTTTGATAACTGTACCTAGTCACCGTTTAGTCACACGAGTCACGAGAGTTATAGTTCTCCCCAAACTAATAGTCCGTTCTGATGTTGGCTTTCCGATGCACAAGGCATGGATCGATGCTTTTTAACCGACTTCCCAAAAAGGGAGAGGTTCTATGTTCGACATTATTTATATATTTTTTTATGTATGTTCACCGTTATCTCCATCAATTGTTGACCGATTTTGAAAATTCTTTTTTTGTTTGAAAGAATTATTATAGGTGAAGATCTGATGAAGAACTTCGAAGATATACAACAGAACTCTTCAATAAATAACGGCAAATCTCTCGGGATTGCTGCAATCGCATGTCTGTTTATTGTTTATACCATTTCATAACATAACATCGCGCGAGTACGCTCTTAAGGGGTAAGCAGATCTCTCATTTCACCGGTTATGTTCATGTTTCATGATGTTCGGATAATCTATTCTGGCGTTATAGGTACCTTACTAAACAACTTGCCAATTAGGCAAGTACAACTAAAATGTGAAAAAAAACAACTTTTTACAAAAAAAATACTACCGACTTCGAAATAAAAAAAACTACAAATTGAAAAAATAACTTTATTTTTGGAAGTCAGTGTCTATAACGCAATAAATTGGTATCTATGAAAGACACCGACTTCCAAAAATAAATATATTTTTCAATTTGTAGTTTTTTTTATTAGGAAGTCGGTAGTATTTTTTTGTAAAAAGTTTTTTTTCTTGTTTGAGATTTACTACTGCGCAGTGCATTGTAGGCAACCAGGGCGGCCAAGAAGTTTGGCGAGAACTCGATCAATGGGCGTAGTCTTATCAAGAATAATGTATCCTTTCTGACTCAAGCTAACCAAAGTAAAGACTACCCGAAATTAAATTAAATGTCTTTCCATACAATTAATAGCTCTAAACTCACAGGCTCTCAGAACCAGTGAAGACGCATTTAAATGCAAATATGTGCAGTAATTCTCTAACTTATGCATATGGATAGTAAGTCCATAGAGCATAGGTGTTATGTAAATATTCCACGGAGTAATGCGTCAATAAGCCTTTGGCGAAGTTGGGTTTATTTTGAAAATACCTATCATACTGCGAAATGTGGGTAGGTATACAGTGCAATGCTTTTGAGGCCTTTATCTTGGTCCCTTTGAATTTGGGTGAGGCATTTGCCGAGCAGTGGGACAGTGTAGGCTAATATATAAAAAAATGTTGGATCCACGCACTGTATTCTTTGCTATAGCAGTAGCACTTATCAATGCATTGTTTTATTCTTTGAAACGAATTTTTACAAACAAACCTACCCTGTAAACCTGAGAACTAGGAGTGGTTCATCGATCATACAGCGTACAAAATGCTCGAATTCAATCAATCAATATCAATGTGTTTGCAGCTTTAGACCTAGTTCAAACATGGCGAACCTCTTTCTTGTAGTCATAAGATTTCAGGGTAAAACTAAAAGCCTGCCTCTATCAAACTGTGGCATTAGTAGATATTATTTACAGAAATAGTCTGTAAAAATAATAGTAACAAAATCCGATTCTTAAACAATCACAAGAAGGATATATAGTCGTATATTTTCAGAAGAAAATCGATCGTTCGATCATAATACCTACCTACCTACAAATTTTATTTAAGAGGAAGTACGTACAGACCACGAATAGATCACTTCCTTCAGTTCCCGTGTTTCAATTGGGTGACTAAGATTGGATCTGAAGGAGGGCTAGAAACATTGCATACATACAACGGGAAGGAACACCGGACGTTAATTTAACAAATTGTGAATGTGTTGCCGGGAAAGTCAATGTCGAGAGTGAAATACCTATGGATGTATTTACTACTACTGATCATGACGCACCGGAAAGATACATAGTTACCTCATTATCTACTGTTATTTATTCTATGGCATGATTATTTCATATAAAAAAGGCAATTTTATCTGCGTTGGATGAAAAACTTCGCTGCAGGTTCAGTAATCTAAGAGGCCTTTGATTCAGAGGTTTTTAATTCTTTAGTAAGAATTAAAATCTTATTATTCCTAAGAGCAGTGGTGGCCCAGTGGTATCGGCCGCGACTTACAAGTTGTAGGTCGTGGGTTCGAGCCCAGGCAGGCGCTTTACTTTGTGTAAATTATTTCATCACCACTGCTCTCAAAACGGTGAAGGAAAACATCGTGAGGAAACCGGCATGTCCTAGAAGCAAAAATTCGAAGACATATATGACATCCACCAACCCGCACTGGGGCAGCGTGGTGTATTACGGCCCAGTCCCTCTCACAGAGAGGAGGCCTGTGTCCCAGCAGTGGGAACATTGCTGATGATGTGATGTTTGATGTAATTCCTAATATTTTAACTCTTTAGCAACCCGCAGCGACATTTTTTTTTCTTAGAAACCTTTTCCTGATAGTTACGAACACAACAAAAAATATATCCGCCGTTCTCAAGTGATGATCTTTTAAATATGCGGCTATTGATTTTTATTTATATATAGCTTGGTCTTCATCATAACCTCTCTAACTGCGGAATTTCCTGGTTCCACTTGATTTGCTCTTTCTTTTATTTCTTGTTTATTATTCAAACAAATTTTAAACGGTTATCATCTTATGAGCGAGCTGAAAGCTGGTCCTACATAATATCCACATGAATGAACCCTGACCGGCAAACTAATTTGTCCCTTCACTAATTAAGCTAATTGTTCGTCCAACATTTGTACAGAATTTATAAAACAAGTTCATAAAAATATGTGTAAATTAATGTGGGCAGTTGTTTGTATATGTTTGTTTATCTAGTAAGCCCCATCTAAGTAATTATTTTTGAAAACAGTTGTAGCAGTGTCGACATAGCTACTTTTTTTAAAACATGATTGCTTCGTATTCCAACATCTCCGTTAACACTTACAACAATGAAAAAGTCGAACAAAAAAATTGTGATAACAACACTTTTTTGTAGCCCAACAATCCTCCAAATCTTATCTGGAGTGTCATTGAAAGTATGAACTTTGACCCCATTCATTACAATTAACTAAGTAAAATTAACACTTGTCTGACTTTACAGTCTTTTGGTTTATTTTATAAAGTTCTTCTTTAACATTTTCTAAATATTAAATTTATTTATTTACTTATTGAAATTGAAATAGAACGGCCGGAGCCAATTACACTATTGCAACACTTTACAAACACAATATGTATAAAAAACAATAATTAATGCAAAATAAAATACAATTCACAAAAAATCAACAATAAATAACGTAAGTAAAACAAGAAACAAAATACAATAAATAATAATACAAATAAAAAATTAAAACAAAAAATTACGGAACTAATTTAAGAAATGTCAAAAAAAAATAAAATTAAAATCAAATGTCATAAAAGGCAAAAAATAAAATTAAAACCAAATACCTACTGTAATTTCAAATAATTAAGATCAAAAACAAAGGTTAAAAAAGGTTAAAGGTTTATGTAGCGTACCCTTACATGTATGTACCGTACGTACCGTAGTTTGTTTGGGTTATTATGTAAAACCCTCCAACCTCGTTGTTCTAATGATCCGCTCAACTACTGAGCATGAAGACCTGGATTCGATACTCAGGTCTGGAAAAGAGTTATTGGGTTTTACCTGGCATTCTCAATAGCACCTCGGAGTCTGGACTCCGCTGTGTCCGCTGTAATCTCGTCAACTTGAACATAACTGGTGAAATATGGGTTTATTTTAGGTTCCCTCTGCCTAAACCTTTGGGGCATACGTGCGTGATGATATATTTATATTTGTGTATAAAGTTCCAGGCAGGATCATGACGTTAACAACGCTTAGTCACCACTGAAACATCCGTTTATCGCTCTTACTTTTCACGAGCACCAAATGTTCCCACATTCGAATGATAAAACTTCAATTCTTCTATAAGAAAATATGTTATTTACTAAAATCATCGAAGTGTCAGAAATTGACTTTAATTATACTTGATAATTAGATTTCAGAAGGATAAGTTAAGCTTCCTTTTCTCACCAAGATATTTTAATATACCTATATTACAAAATATCTAAAAGTCAATAAAGCAAAGCTGAAAACCTTGACTTAAAATATAAGTTAAGTCATTGATTATAAAAACTGTAGGTACTTCTTTCATTGTTTTATAGCTCCCAAGAGTCAATATTCCTGTAGAAATATACATATAAGTACAAAATCTTCATTAAGCTGACAATACACAATCAAGTGAAGTGCCTTTGAATGGAGATCGATACACGAATTTCCTGCGCAACCCCATTTTCCAATATCCGCCTGCTCAGAACAAACTACTTTTTATATGAAAACTAACAGCTAATAACATTAAGGTAAAATCGATTTTAGGTAATAATATTAAATTGTGAATCATTTACCTTTTGTTACAGTATGCAAAAACATTGCAGAAAATGTCACAAAAGACTCGTAAAAAGCTGACAAAAACACAAATAAATTCTTAAAATAGGTTTCCTTTGCAATAAACAAAAAGCAAAAACTTGCAACATCCATTGCAGTAAGACCAATAAATTAGTTACTGCGAAGACGTCGCCACCCGGACTGAGACTCGAAAGGATGACGTCACAAGAATTCCATGTGCAAGTCTAGCCTTAAGCCATTAAGAGTTACTTGCACTGTGTTCGTACCTACTTACGTCTTCCCAATCAGTTTAAAAGCCACAAAACAGTCATATGAATGCAGTACCGTAGTGAATCATGTTTTCATATACAATCATTGTTATTTTTGCCATAAATGCTTTAAACCGTTTGGCTCCGCGCCATTCATATCCTTTTGTCAGAGAAGTTTGAATAACGGCATTCGTATTTAAACGAAAGATAATATTAGTAACGGAGAATAATGATATGATGCAGTTTCGCAGCAGACGCAATGGCATTGCAGTGCAATCAAGATAACTGAAATGGATTGCTTTTGAAGGTATGATAGCAAAATGTGCAGGAAGATCTGATCTGGTTTTGTATCATAAATTTCAGCAGAGCATCAGTCAAAAACTTTTCAGTTATTTTCTGATGTTTATTTAAGGCCCTTTTGTTTTGCTAACCTTACGTCTTAGGAGTTAAAAAGCCCAACAAAAAAAGGCCAATTGGAATACGGTAAGTTTCCTGCGGTCTCTCACGTAGGCACACAAGACGCGAATAAAATGGGCTTCCCGTTCCTCGCCAATTTACTATGACGAATACTACATGATCCATGTTATTGACAAAAACTAGGTAAGAAGTACCAGTCGTTATCAAAACGTAAGTAACACGCAATGTTTTTACATGCGTTTCCTTTGGAAATATTGTAACAGACAGAAAAGTTCTAAGATTTCTAAATTGGTTACGAAAACAAATCACATATTATCGATACAATACAATGTAATTCATCTCGAATAAACTTCCAGCTAAGCGGTAAGTACACGTGAGGCGCAATGAAGTGCGCACAGCCACCAAACATCCGCGCAATCACACCATTCTGAGAAATTATAAATACAACCCGTTGACCTATATCTGGGCATGTTTTATACATTAAAATGTTACACAATTTTCATGCACGTCAATGTAATCGAGGGAACCGTTAAAACGCACTTGATGAAACACACACCACTGTCATCAATCATTGCTATAAGTAATAAGTTGTGAACATACGCAATCCCAATTATTTTTTGTCACTTTAAAAATAAGTTTTACAATATTTGCATGAACTTTATACGCTTTCGAAATGTCATTGAATCCAAGTTACCCTTTTGTTACTTATACTTTAAATTGAGGATAATCATAACCTCCGAATGATTGATTGATGGGGTTACTGATCGTTGTGTAATGTTGGTATTCTGAATGGGCTTGAACCACGACACCTGACATTTGGAGCCACTCGCATATGGCCCACAAGAATGACACAGATCATGTAAAAAGGTCAGACCTGACTCAAATTTCCAGTCAGGGGTCCCGTCTTAAATGTCTATAAGAAATTATCGTAACGATTTATTTGGAAATTACGCTCGTTTATCAGTTTATCAGCTTATGTTTAAGTAAGCTGACATTTAATTTCGTTATCTATTTCTCAATTCATTGGCACCATATTTTAATGGATCACGGTCCAATTTTTTCTGATGATTTCTTAAAACAAATTATCTCGGTGTTTACTTGTGTATTTCAGAAACCATTTGCGCCAAGGCAGTTAAATTATATTAGTTACGGTCTCTTATGAGTTTATTCGCAAATACTTAACTTACCTAATTGAAGAGGTTATTTTATTACATGCTCAGTTGGATTCTTTTTTTTAGATTCCTTTATTATAACCTCAATAAAAAACAACATCTACCAATTTATTTGAGCTCATCTTGTAACAAACTTTTTTACTACAAAACCTAAGCTATAAATTACAAACTCGACTTCTATCCATATTGATGCCCACTTAGCCTTATATTGAAGCCAAATCTGGTCAATCATTTAATTTTACTTAGAAAACAAAGTTGTGTTTGTCGTAATCTGACACTTTTATTTTGTTGGCTTCGGGCTTTCACTCCGCATTATACACATATCTAATGTATTTAACGATATAAGTCCTCGATATTGGTATCCATGACGCCCTTATTCCATTGTATGCTCTATAAACAATGCACTAAAGTTCGGTTTCTAATAGATTATTTAAATTGTTCGACAAAAAAGTTTAGCCTCCACTAAAACCGCTGTTGAATTAAACAATAGCATTTAAAACATTATTTTAGCGATCATTTTCGTTTCAGAATCTAGGCCTTAGTATAAAAAAATCTCTATTAGTATCGCTATCGCAAAGACTGCATCAATCTAAACTTTTTAGCGATAGAGTTGTGCAGCAAGTACTGGCCAACTGACCATGACATGAAATGCACCGGCTAATTACGAAATAACTCTACCCAGCTAAGATTCTTACGGACAACCATTAAATTAACACGACAAGTCTGTACTTTTTGTGTTTTAATTCAATAAGGAGAATTATAGGTTTTTTAATGTAGATAGGCTTGCGCTTGACCACCATCTCACCTGATGGTAAGCGATGATTAGTCGACGGTAATGCACGCTTGCCTAGAAGTAAACTATTCACTCTTGACTTAAATACCCCTAAGTACTCTGTTCTAATGAACAAAACGGGCGGATCGTTTTGCATTTGCTTTCCAGAAACACCACTTCTTTGCATTGGATCCTCACAATACAAGACCTTTGAAAATACTTTTAATAAAGACTTTTCAGACATTCCCGATGGTGATTTTGACTTCTTTATTGTAGATACTTGGTTCCTAGTATCATCTTGCATTTGCACTGAAATGCTTTTTATTCAAAGTTGACAATTAAGACATTAACAATGGTGATTTGTTATTTTTTACTGAGCTGACTAAAACTACGTTCCAGTGTTTGTAATATAAATAAATTGGCAGTTTTCCTAGTACCGATTGCTAAGATTCGGGGATACATTGCCAAGACGATTACAAAAGGTCCCCACACTACCTACATACAAAAGCACTTCCCTCATAAATAGGAACAAAACAATAAGATGAAGGCGTAGTTCTAAGTGCTAGATCAGAGTTCGCAATTTCTTCGCCTACAATACAACCCAACCATAACTGGTTTTCCTCGGTTTTGTTTTGCTACTTACGACACACGGTCGGTATCATGCATTTAGTAAGGTCTTGAACAGACGTACTTAAGACCTGAATGTAAAAAGTAAGTCAAAGTCAAAGTCAAATATTTTTATTCAACTAGGCCAAAAAGCGGCACTTTTGAACGTCAAAGAATTAAAATTAAAATTTTCAAGTGATGAAAATTGATTCTACCGTGCATTCGGAAAAGTAACTTGTTATGGAGAAGAACGCACAAGAAACTCCATACTCACTCTTTTTAAAAAAAAAAATGTGTTTTACATTATTTACATAAGTACATTTATTAATAAATTCATATATGTGAGGACGATGCACCCAGAATAGCACTACCCACTATACTACGTACAGGTATAAAGTATTAAAAGCATTAACAGGTAAATTCATTATATTTTGTATTTTTGCCAAACTACTACTGCCTATTGCTTAAAAGTACTATTACTTTTGCCATACAAATGAGACCACCGACACAACTGTTAAACAGCACATCAGACTCAACACAGACCGATGACTCCGCACAGGTAATTACTGCTGATAAAAACAAAAAGGAACGGAACACCCAAATATGGGTGCGCGTGAAAAATTAAAAGATCCCATTGCATATCAATCAATGCAATTAACGTACGCTCCACTTACCTATTAACATGTTTTAAAGATTTTAACACTGAGCGCGTAAAACATCTCATTTTTTATGTTAACATGCGTTGCGTAAGCTTTACCTTTAAAAATTCGTAGGTATTACAAAGGGCATGTTATTTCACGTTGGGTTGCTCGGTGAGTTAATAAGATAACGCAATCTCACCTACAGCTGTCTAGGCATAATTGAGTGTCTGGCAACACTTGAACAGTAGTTTATTACCGTACCGTGGATCTCTCATCAGAACTATAGTGTTAATGAAGTTGATTCTTCATAGTTCAGCTTGGGTCAGTTAATTTATCGTGCCCTTAAATCTGAAATTATAGTGACTGCTAGAGTTATTGCGACTTATTAATGTGAAGAGCAACGTTGTCTATTTACATCTGGTTATTCGCTTTATTAAATGCAATACTGAGGCCCTGAAGCAATTCGCTGTCGGAGGTTGAACACATACGAGTAGGCACTTAGACAGTCAGTACGGATGGCCTTATCAACAATCAATTGACAACAGAGACACCGACATTGGATTGGGAAATCCCAGAACTATAATTTTGCTGCAAATATTATAGGCACAAGCCTAGTAAGTTATCATTGCATATTAAATTCCATACCTATCAATTAACGTTTTTTATAAACATGGAATCGGGTTGATTACAAAATCTTTAATAATTGTAAGTTGTAAGTGTCACGGACGCGATGATCATAACCGTTTTAATTAAGTATATTAAAGATAGCGCAACAGTATCTATTGATTTCATATGCGTTTGAATTTCTATAACTTTTAAAGATTCTTCGATCAAACATATCTTATAGATAAACAAAGAAAAATAATCGTCCATAAATTAAAAAATAATATTATAGCAAGCGTAATAAAATCTGTCTTACAAATATTGCATTTCGTGAAATACGTCATAGCGTTGCCTACCATAATCACTAAGAGATAAACGCCTCTCATTTGCCATCCTTATCTAACACCGCAATGTCCTAATCATTTTGTAATGAATATAATCATTACTTCTTACTTACATGTGGTATCACAATAGACATAAATTTAGCAACATCAAAGATTTGATGGACACAAGCTATTGCAATCGTATATGAATCGAGCAAAGTAATATAGCATGCTCTTATAACGATTAATATGCTTCTAATGTTTTCGTAATAATCGCTTGCACCAGTTAAAGTATCAAATTTTCAAGGCCCAATTTTTAAGATTCTTCAATTTGTTTCCATGATATTCGGGTAATATTTCCGTGATTGAAATATTACTTGTGGACTCAACTCATATTTAAACAGCTCTTAAACCACTTTAAATTTCTATATATATATAACATGTCTGCATAATATTTGTACATCACTCAACCAATCGCATCTTTTATTGCTTAAGTGCGGAAACTGAATACTTCACGCTGTATACCAAAAAGGCGACAGCGCACTAAAGTTGGCACCAACTCCCTTCCACAAACATTCTAGTTTAATAAAAGTCTTTTGAAGATATCTTGATGATACTTAATCCCTGCATTTGTATCCTCTTTTTGGAATCGCATTGCGAGTTTGCGACAGTGGTTTACTCTTAAAGTTTCGGTTTTATTTTAATTCATTAAAATAACTTCTTGCTTACGAGTTTGTTCCCTTTATCTGAACTCCTGTTGAATAATTTGCGATGATTATATTGGACTTGGGATGTCTATTTTATTTGTATATCTACTTTTTATTTTATTGTCACTAACTTGTATTATTTGGCACTTTGCCAATGAATAAATATTATGTGCAAAAAACCCCATAATTCCAAGGTTTTGCTAGCTACCCATTGACTCATTACTGTTTTCCACTCAATAGGTATTTCCTGTATTGACACAGAAAGTTCACTTAACCGGTAAGACAAGAAAAATAGTGTGATGCTCAACTTTTTGGATTACAGCCAGCCACTCATCGATTTTTCTACAAACTTGTTTACAAGTCTGGTACTTTTTGCAATTCTCTTGAAATTCACTCTGAGTGCGTCGACCTCGGTGTCACAGAATGTAGGAAGAACAAGAACCAAGAACGTACGTCACACGTCTTTTATTTTTAATAACGAATGTATGTCAGCGCTTTTGATTTTTTTCTTTTTTTGGCTACCGTACCGCCGTACGTGACAATACGCTGTGCCAAAATGTTATAAACAGCAAATATAAAATTTGTAATTAGGACAGTCAAGCATTTTTTAAACACAATAATCGTCGTATTGGAATGCGGACTGTAGTGAATAAATTCATGGCCGTGTTTAACTTGACTGTTAAACACATAGCAGTAATGGCAGCATTTTAAGTCAAACATTAGCTTTTAGTGTTGATAAAACAGAAAATACATCGTCATTTTAACCTGAAGCTAAAATAAAGGTGTCACATTTCTAAAATTAAGCCGTCAAACTTAAATCACTCAAGAAATAATATTTTAATTTGACTAAAAAACAGCTTGTGGTTCTTGATTGACAAACAGCGCGGAAAATACTTGCTAGGGTGAACTAAAATACATTCTTCTAAGAATATAATTTTATAGAAATATCACCACAGAAATGACTCAAACGGTGTGGAATTACCGAGAAGACATGATGCGGGTGATCTCATTATTTAGGACAAACAATAACTTTTTATCTTAGGGTTATGGCAGCCATTGTTCTAAAGTTCAATCAATAAAGTGACTTTTGTATATGCTTCTTCTTATCCATTATTCTATAAAAATAGCAGCAATATCATAGTCCATAGACTAATGAATCGCATTTGTTTAAAAATACAATACTGAATTGCATCAAGACGATAGGTCTACTTGCGTGAGGTCCTGAGGCCCTAGACAAGTGACATTCTATCATCGAAAGAGTGACGATAGTAGCGATTGTTTTGACTAGGCAAAATTTTATGGGATTGACAAGCGCGATATCGAAAAATCACGTGATCAATCCCTAACATTTTGACTATCGCCTTCGCTGAAAACAAATGCCACTTGTCTAGAGCCTCTCTGGGTTCGATTCCTACATCGGGTAGTATTATTGAGCTTAAATAAATAAAATAAAATTTCCGGAGTAGCAGCCCGCAGTCTGATTTGTTCTTGGTAGATGGCGCAATCAGCTCGCCCCCAACTTCATGGGAATCTAACTGACGCGTTGTGACATGTTTTAAACCTCTGCCCAATCTGTTTGAGAGTACAGAAAGGATGTTTTAAATACAATTTATCCAAAATGAATATGATTTCTTTGAGCATCATCTCAATCAAGTTTCTATTGAATTTGAAGCCACAACAGAACAACATAATCAGATTCTACACTTATATGTTTATTATTTTTATTTACGTTATAACTGGTTAGAGTGGCCAGTGATGTCGCAACAGGGAGACAACCTTTCTATAGGTAGTTATATCGCCTAACGCCCACATGGTTTAGCTAGAGTTGTGCTTTGTAATAGTCGAATTATTCGAAAACTTTCGATAGTTTCTCGAATATAACGTTTATCACAATACAATTGTGAAAAAAATCATTGTTTTTTATCACAAAACTAAGCCTAAATGTAGATTCTTACGTAAGACCACAAATCAAGTGTTCAATAGATGCAATAAACAAACCATATCAAGCGATTGTCTATTTCCGTAATGGTCGTCAACAATGGCCCAACGCAAACCACTGCGATAACGCCCGCCGAGTCAAGAATTTTATCATGGCCTTTAAAGCTATTAACGTTAATTTATTTCTTAATTATTATAACAATATTTTACTGGGCATTCATCAATCATTTTGACGCTACTATTTTATTAGGTAAAACTTATTCGATTATAATCAAGTAAGTGGAATAATTATTCGATGTATCAGTCTAATCGGCGCATCACTATTCAAAACCTACTTCCGTAATTTTATAGTAAGTATTGCTCTCTCAGTCACACTTTCAGAAGAAATATGGGGTATCGGTAAGATCTACTCAGGTCGAGAGCAATCGTCATGATCTGTGCTACTATTGTGATTGTGACACCCACAGGCACTGTTTCATATGCACTAACGGCCACTAAAGGGTTTATTGCCCTGAAATAACGAGCTACATAGACTACGATAATTTGTGACTCCCACAAAGAAAGATTATCATTTTTTGCCCTAAATTCTAAAGAACAAAATGCATTGGCTTAGTTAAGATATGGCTCTATCATGAGACAGGCCAATTATGCCCATATTTGTATTTTCAAGCACTCGATAATTTAACTAGGTTCTTGGCTATGGAACAGGTTTCTGAGATCCCTTAATGCGTACCTTAAACTAAAGATAGACTAAAGGAAGGTTCAGTACGGCAATCATTACCTCAAGGTCTTTTTGCTTGAAGAGAATACCTGTTTATGTACATTTTTAGGTAAAACAGTAGCGACGATTTTTTAAATTTAGCATTTCTAATGTTTCAATTAACTGTTATGTTATGTCTGCTCTGGTCCTATTTTACTTGCAGTTACTTTAGCAAGTTTTTATTTCTCACTATCCCCTGTTTGTCTCTTAGTTTCTATGGGGATAAGCTACTAAGCTAACTAAGTTTTTCGGCAGGGAGCCATAAAACTTAGTTATAAGTTTTAAAGGGGACAATAGACATGCCTGTAGCTTGCATACCATTGTGCCATAATAACATCTGATTGTTAAACGTCATAACGGCATCCAGTTAGGTTCTCGCCAAAATTCTTAGCCACCCTGAAGTAAACTACAATGGCTGCACAGCAGCAGTAATAGCATATGTTGAAAACAACTTATATTTAAAATTGTTTAAGCAATGCACCTGCCATGTTATCTCTTCACCACCCATGGTTGACTGGTAGAGATTGCCTTAGGCATTAAGTCCGCCTTTGTAGCTTTTGTGCATGAAGTCTAAATAAATAAATACACAGGCTTGTAACTTGTTTATAAGCTTACAAGTATAGTACTCGACAAACTTCTTGGCCACTCTGAAGTCGGCTTTCCGATGTGCAAGGCAGGGTACAGTGCTGTGTTTGCATGAGATTTACTACTGCTTAGCTTATTTATGAAGTAACAGAAAAGAAGAAGGTGAGATGACTCTCCTTAGTTGAGTTGAAAATAAATCCGCAATTTCCGCTTGAATGCAAACAGACTATATAATTATGTGTGTGTAATGTCCCCTTTAAGATAAAGAAAAGTTTTCGTTCACAAAAATCACAGATTTTTGTACCTACCAGTTAATATAAAATACCACACAAGAGATTGTTATTGTAATAATGTTCTTTATACCTATCCTGTTGAAACCACATTCCTTGAGAAGTATTTTTTGCGTAGGCGTCGAACCCCACACCCATCGTTTCTTGCATTATAATTATCTGGAACGGATCAACATGGTTTTATAGTTTACGTCGGTTTATAACTTACTCTAATAAATTAGTTCTACATTAATTTGTAATAAGCCCTCGGGCAACAAAGGGCGATTAATTAAAGTTACCTAACCATTTGGGTACTTCGTTATTAACGCACTTATTCACTCAAATAAATCTTTAATGACGAAGAAAATTAATGAATGCTTAATGACTCTTATGTTTATGTTAAACTAGCTGTCCCACGCGGCTTCACTTCCGTCAACTAGCTCCCTACCTACCCATCTAAACCGTTTACGCAGCGCACGCAACGGAAACTCTCAAAAAGGAATATTTATTTCCCATTTTTGCTATATTTTTAATTTATGCTTCGCTCCTATTGGTCGTAGCGTGATGTTATATAGCCTATAACCTACCTCGATAAATGGGCTATCCAACACAAAAAGAATTTTTCAATTCCAACCAGTAGTACCTGACAAACAGCGCGTTCAAACAAACAAACAAACTCTTCGGCTTAATAATATTATTAGTATAGATTAGATCTTTTTGGGAATCGTTAACAAAAATACACTGAGTGTCTAGATAACCCGCTTTGACACGGAATCCAACGCAATGATTTCCGCTCCATTCTTCGGTAGTTGAAACGGCACCATGTTTTGAAATTTCATAAAATGTCCTGAAGCAAAAAGCGCTTGCACAAGAGCTAAAAGTTGATACCTCAACAATTGAGAACCTTTACACCCCGCGGCAAAATCGCAAATCGCTTACATAATCGGAAAATGCAGTACGCAAATCGACTTACAGCTCAGTCTATAACAACCATCCATAATTTATTTATCATCTCGCAAAACCAGGTAGCATACTAGCAATATCAAGTATCTGTTTACAACTTTACAATGAATACCTGATTATATTTACTTGTGCTTTTCCATCGAATTATTCATGCGTCCTTCATACAGCATAGTCAACAATGTGCTTAATGAAGGCAGGTAGCGTATGGATGTACTCGGTGTGAAGCAAGCAACTCAAGCAAGCTGCCAACTTGGTCATTACTTGAACGAGTCTGCGCTGGCGCCAGGCGACGCATTATACATGGAAATATGTTGACCGGATATGCCTTTTGTGAATTGTGTTAATAAGAACAAAATAATGGTCAGAAATTATTAGCAGTACGTACTTTTTGTATGACAGATTTTGACTGACAGAAAAAATATAATAAAGAAAATTAGACAACTGCCGTCGCCGCGCAATATATTTCTAATGCCATATTCTGCGGTTGTTAATCAGTCTTCCATTTAGGGAAGTGATGAAGTCCATGTTTAGTCACAGAATAGATTGCACAGGCATCCGCAGCTGTCATTACAAACAAAAGCAAATAGTTAACTCATATTTTTCCTGTTCACCGCTCCAAAATTAAAACGGCATTTTATATGCCTATAAGCATCTTCGGTTATCAACCTAAAATACGTGTCTCGTTTATATTCCGGTGGCCAGTTAATGACATTAACGACGAACATCTTTGGCCTTGTGCCAGCTATCGCCTCGGACCTGTTGTACAAGACCCTGTTGATAAGAATCGAAGTTTTAATTACCTTATATTACAGAATACTGTCAACAGTGCTCTTATGTTTTAAGAATTTGCATAACTTGTAACGTCTTCATTATGTCGTTGGCAACAAAAGAAATTCTTTACTGAAACAGTGATAAACGTCTTAATGATAAATTAGTTACAGCTAAAACTACTAAAAAGAACAAAAAATCTATAACCTTCTTGCATAAAATTACAAGGATAAATCGCCAGTCTTACAGGGCACGCTCTACTTAGAACGAATTTCACGCCCTTGTCACATCCAGTTAGCGCATAAACATTGTTAGTGATTTCAACCAGTTTGAATCTGAACAGCATCATTTAACATTGCAATTTGTATAATTGCATGTCTAGGAACACACCATATATGGTAGAATTATATATGAAGCAGACCAGCACATTCCTTTGTTCATAATATATGGTTATAATTGGCTCACAATATTAGATTTATGTTGTGTAAATAGAGATATTAGTAGGCAAGCAAGACTTATAAGGTGACAAAGTAACATCAAGTTTGTGGACAAAGGATAATGAATATTATTTGAAAGGTTTATAATTTGCTGTTGCATTTATTCACAGGTTCAGGCATAATAAATAACAACTTGTAGTAACGTAATTATTCTCCTCCATACTGAATACGACTTGAAATGATGAAGAAGAAACAAATTATTTTTATGGTCTCAGACGCTTTCCAGATGGCACAAACACTAAAGTATGTTAACATAAAAAAAAAAACTTAATCAGCATTCAAAAAGGCTCAGTGCCAAATCTTATTCAAACGACTTTTAAACCGATTCCACACTTTCAAACACACCTGCCTCCTACATTAAACATTGTAGAAAACGGGACAGCAAACAGCTCGCCTGTACGATTTGTACTTCGTTTAGTATATCCTCAATTGGACAATTTCAATCTGGTGTCGCACCTAGAATATTATAGATACCCTATGGCCTGTGTAACACACCTTCGTGAAACTTTATTCGCTGTAAAGTCTTCTAAATTTCTATTTTCGCTGTTAATATTTTGCAATAGTAGGAGTGCTACGGGCTTAAATTGTTGTAAGATATCTTGGTAGGCTATGAAACTAGTATTTACTATGGTACTCTTCGATAGAGATTTCTTATCACATACTATTTCGATTATAACTTATAATACAATAATGTTAATTTTGCTTCTGCGGCAATCAGTTATGTAATTTTGTTCAAATACTCTCTCACCGTTAAGCTTACCTGCTTACTATCTTACACTAAGACAATCAATAACCGTCTTTTCATTCGTTCTTTACAGTCGCCTCACTGCTCGTTCTCGTCAGGAGATGGCTGGTGTCCCAATGACAGAGAGTACCGCAAAGAAGTGCAAGCAGGGCCGGACCAGATAGGCGCCGAAATCAACCCAGTCTACGCCGAGAGAACCCTGTACATCGGAGAGCCTACCAAAATCGACTTCCAATATTCGGCGAAGAGTAAACAGAAGGTAAGGTCCATTGTAGTATAAATCACTTGCTCTTAAGTACTGACATTCTATAAGAAGTATCACCGAAATCCAACATCTAAAAATTCCAATGATCTAAAAATGAAAGTAACATTGGCAGTATTATATTGACAGATGATAGCCGGATCGAACCAAGAAGATCTCAGTCGCCAGAATTAAGGTCAACGAGTGTCACAATAATGATCTAAGAATAGGATATAATAATAGAAAAGACTAATAATAGCTGTCACTTGACTAGTTGACACTTATTACGTAACAGCAGATAAAACTGATGATATTGTCAAACATCCTTCAAAAACATGACATGACAAGTACAAAATAAGGTTTGCCCATGATTCATTTAATGTATTTAGACCAATAAGTATAGGCAATTAACCTAAATTGTTTCTTGCTTACAAATATGTTATGGTTGTTAAAACTAACGTTGATTTCACACCACATTATCGTAAGGGAACAGACGTCGGAGTGACTAAAACTGTATAATATGTACGTGAGTATATGCCAGTTTTAGCTAAGGGCCGTACGAATAAATTTCGCAGGTGTTTGAGTAAAACAAAATATTGGATGTATGTAATTAGATCATTTTATGAATGATTAAGCTTTGTTTGACGATATTATCATATTAGTGACATTGTCAACCTGTGCTTTAATTAATATAACCTATTAGCAGTCTAATAACTTGTAAAGATCCGTTAAATTATGTATCTAAACTTTACCTAAATTTCATGTAATTTCAAAGCGTTGATAAACATAACTAATTATCTATCTACGTAAGAGTCTAGCTTAATTTAACTTTCTTTCTCCATAACGGTAGCAACAAACACGAGGAAACACATAGTTGACCACGTATCATTCTAACAGCTAGATGTCCCAACAATTTAAAAATTAGCGTCAGCATCTCTACCACACTTAACCGTCCCTTTTAAAATATATAATTACAGCAATTATAATAATGGTAATAATTACGGCAAACTACACTTAAATAATGATACTATAATTATAATTACGCTTTAATAGGCGGCTAGTTCATACAAATAAGATAGTTGGGACGGCAGAAAAGCGAAAGGGCGGCAATTCGGCCATCTAGCCCAGTAGTTAAAGTAGATGATAGTTAAACGCTTGAAGAAGTCACAAACATTTGGCTGAATCAGATTATCAACTGAAAACTGACCCAAATAGGAAATGCCTCGTCCAGTAAAATAATATAGTCCAACTTTAGATAATATTCCTGAAGAATTTGTTAAGAAATACCAATGCTAATGCAATGGTAAAGGCTATATAAAAAAATTTGGTAATGAAATGCTGTGTTTTAGATACAAACATGTTGCCTTTTTAAAGTACAGCTCCACTTTGTTGATAAGCATTAGCTTCACGCTTGCAATGCTTATTTAAACTATAATTTAGCGTGTCGATAGTATTGTTATATACCCTCTGTATTTACAAACCTTTCAAATAAACTAAGATCAAACACAATCCCAGCTCATTTCCAAAAATATGAGCGCACGATATATTGATTTGAAGGATAACCGAACGGTGATTCACTACGAATTCTCGTATTTCGAGATTCCACATCCTCTTAATAATGGTGCAATCCTTTCTCACTTAAACTTTAGTTATTGTTAAACTTCCTGACATATATTAACTTTTGCAGCCAAATATGACGATAGTGCATTCGTCGCAAACCTTAAACATCGAGCTGAAGCAATATGACACTAAATGTTCTGGGACAAATTGTGTCACCACCATCGAAGCTACTCCATCCCAGGAGTTCTGTAACGCTACTGGAGGAGTCACAGAGTCAGTAGAAGTGAAGATCAACTTGGGCTTGAGTGAAGAAGCTCGCGTGAAGTATTCCGTGGCGTGTGCGTGCGAATGCAGTAAAAAGATGGTGACGAGCTCGCCGGTTTGTAACAAACATGGAAACTTCTCCTGTGGGGCTTGCTTTTGTGATCCTGGATGGTATGTATCACAGATTTTATTATTTATATTGATTGTCAAAAATTTACAGTAATTTCTTGCAAAGGCTGTAGGTAGTAACAATGTCATCAAGATTATTAATCACACACAAGAGTGCAAAACTGCGTTATTCAGCAATATTCAAATTTAACCTTTTATTTAAGTGTCATAATACTTATTCAGAAGAAAAAACGACATTGAAATTACATTTAACTTTGTAAATCAAGGAAAACATGTCATGTTCGCACCATTACTGCAGAACTAAAAAAATGCGGTATTTTAGCAGACAAAGCATAAATTAACTTAAAACGTGCTCAAATTAAACTTAAAGAAGGTGTAAGAATAAAGATTAGTACAAGCGTACCGTTATGAACGCAGACAATTGCAAGACTAGTTAAACTGTATATTTACTGTAGTACATTAATCCTGCAAATCTCAGAGTGGATGTAAAATGCTGTCACTTTGTTTACAAACACAAAACAAAAAAAATAAGTAATAGATACCCACTGTAACATACTAAGTTGTAGAAAGTAAATGAGTGCAACCTATCACTTGAGTCGAAGTATAACAAAATACTAAAACGCTCGTAAACATAATAAACTTATTTAGCTTCACAAACTGTCTTGAATTAACAAGTATCAATTCAAAAAACAATAATACTGAATTATTCTGGCTGGATAGAACAACCAATGCAGGCAGGAAAGTTTATGACACGTTACGTACAAATTCACGAAGAATAGGTGAACGTCGTTCATATAAATGAAGCATATTAAGCACAAAAAAGTAACATCATAATGAAGCACAACACGACTCAATCCAACAAGCAACCAATGTCGTAACACCACATGCTAAGGTTAAATTTCGCATAGAAATTAATTGCCAGTAAATATTTAAGTTTAACCCAACAAAAACATCTTTGTCCGACCATCTATGTAGAGTTAATTGTGGCACAAGAGCCGGCTTTCATCTGAATGGCAGGGCATTTATTAAAAATGCTCCATGTTTTGATGCAATACAATTTGTAGGAGCAGCTGCATGTCAAAATCTAATTATTCTGATGCAATTGTTTGTAGATTATACTGTTCCAACAAGTTTTTTGTTGAATCTTCTGCATACAACACTAAGTAGAAGTTTAACTGTCAAATTTACTAGAAAGAAAAATTGGATAAAAAAAATCACTTGAAAAGATGGTATATGCTTCTATCATGCTTCGAACATTAGGACATAATATCATAACTTCGATCCATTTTCAAATATAAGTACGAAATAAGTATGCGAGCCCCTTGCGTTTTGCCTGTCTATTACCACCTAAAGTATAACATAACGGTCATAGTGCGTTCAACCATATTCTGATACGGTGATAGGATGTCCGTCAGCTTTGGACCGATAATCAATTAGCTCCTGATTATTATCAATAGCCCGTTCACCGTTAAAGAATGCCTAGTATACTTATGTAGGTCTAGGCAATTCTTATTATTTGTCAACATTGTTGTATATAAACTTTTTGTGTTCTATACCTTCCTTATAGTATTTTTTTTACGTTTTTTAAAGGGCGATTAGGCTAATGCCATCCCTTATAATTATTTTAATCATAATTTGTTGCACATGGCATTGATTTACTATATACATTTCAAGTATTGAATGTCATCCAAAAATAAACACTGTACCTAATACGATTGACCGAAATCTTTCAAGGATACCTACTCTTGTTCAATCTAAAACAAAACTTAACTGTACTCAACGCAGCCTTTCTAAAAACACTGAACAAAAAAGGCACTAAATTGGCATTCGAAACTATAATAATGTTGTAATGTACCAACTCCCAATGTCATCAAATAATTTTCTTCTGCAGGACAGGCCAATATTGCGACAAATCAACCAAGCCATCACTAAATTGTGACGAAAAACGAGGAGATATAAACCAGTGCTCACTGAACCCAAGAAACGATGTAAGTTACACAAGTCCATCCAAAAATTATCATCATCAACCTTTTAATTTACCCACTGCTGGGACACAGTCCACTCTGTGAAAGAAAAATATATGTAGGAAGAAATAAGAAGCCTCAAATCTTTATCTCTTTTCTTCATAATCTTCACTGTTCACTTACAGCAGTTAGTTAATATTATTATGAACAGTATACTGACTTCTCTTCTTCTTCTTGATGTAAGTTAACATAAATATATTTCTCTTCGCCTGTCTCACAAATAAACATTTCTAGGCGGACTGCTCAGGCAACGGCTACTGTGGTCCATGCGAGACATGTATCTGCTACACAGACCGAGATGGCTCTCAGTACTTTGACCAGGAGAACAACTGCGCAGGCCTCTGCAGCGTCGCCAGCGAATGTGAAGACTGCCTGGTCAACAATACTTACGGAGAATGTACCAAATGCAACCATCTCATGACCATGCAACGCTATAATGAGTCTCGGACGACAGAAAGAGATGCTCAAAACAGAACAGTTTGGGTAAAATGCAGTGAAACTATTGATGATTGTGGCCGATTAGAATTCTACGCTAAACGAGATGAACATGGCGAGATTTTTGTGATGATGCTGAACCACTGCAACGAAATCAGTGCTGCTGCAGTTGTAGCTGATACTAAAGGTAAGAAACTTGGTAACTCATCTAGAACTAACCAATGGACTTCAATCTGAATCATAAGCCAACGAGGCTAAAGAAAAAAGGACTTTTATATTCATAAAACTCATAAGGTAAAATTTGCAAACACGTTGAAACTGCAACAAAAGACTTGTATAAGTTACCTAATGATAAATTAATTCAATTAACATGACTGACAGAACAGTTTAATTTAATACGATATAGGTAAACAAAAATTAACGTTAATTAAGAACGATTCTGTTATGAAATTGCCACACAGCGAATTCCATGTCGCTCCGTATCTTATTTGCGTCACTTTCGAACAATAAGCTTCTTATGAATGAAAAAGTAATTTTTAATTTCATATGCATACTTGTACTGTATTCAAAAATATGCTTTACATGTTGGGGATAGAGTCTTTTCTTGAGCTTTGTTTATTAAAATTTACACAGATGTGTTCAATAATTCCAGCCTTTTGACACGACAAAACAAATATATGCGCTCTGACACCAGCTGCGTATCGGACTTTCTTAGAACATACTCGTTCATAATTATATATATCATTTGGTCTTGTTCTATCGTTGTTATTAAAACAATCATGCCCACTTGTATAGTATCTTTTATTTATTATTAATATAGTTTTAAGTCGTCTAACTGCTCCGTTTTAAGACAGGAAATTCGATTAGCGTTCAAAGGTCGACACATAATAATATAATTCTTCTTGTAATAACGTTAAGTAGTTTTTGTTTTACTGGTTCTGTGGTTTTCCCGCACACCAGTTAAATGGTTTATATTGGTAAATTAATAAGAATCTTACATAGGTGCAATATATTTTAAACAGTTAACCAAAGCGAGCTGCAAACTAAAATTGATTGAGACAATTGTATATTATTTTGTTTGCTCATTTTCGTAACATTTGTTAGGTACTGACCTAGAAAATTACAACTCATTATGACAATATTTATTCACCAGTCACCACCGATAGAGAATGACAACATTATGAGATAGGGGGGCAACAGACGGTCATTATAAACAACTTACTGAATCACTACTTTTTGCCATCGACCCCTTTTACGTCCCTCAAAAGGAAAACAAATATTTCTTCTACAAACATTGTCCTTTTGAAATCAGTATCAGTCTGAGTAAATAACCCTTCATTCATGTGAATCCCTTCTCTAATATTGCGTCATAATAGGTCAAACAAATGGTACATTATTATGACAAAACAATAAAAACCTGGGTATTGGGGAATCACTTGAACTGTTACCAAAGTTTTCGAATAGGTCTTCCAGTGTTTATAATCTAACTATTTAGAAGCATAATGTTCCCATGGGCGAATGGGCCATAATGTTTTATTTCAAGGGCGGTTTCCTCACGCTGTTTTCTTCATGGTTTTGATAGCCATAAGACTGGATATATAGCTCATTAAAGGAAAAATGTGTAGACAGATATAAACCCACAAACGCCATACCATATAAAGGCAATGCATTTCTAAGTATGACGTCTTGGTACAACAGAGTCCATTTTATTCAGCGTTTACGTCTAGTGTGGGATGATAAGTATCTGATACCATTTATCGCTGTTACTCCTACAATAGAGAAAATACTTACCTTTCCATATCTTGCATAAGATTATAAGTTACACTAAAACCAGTTCCTACTTGCAACAATATTATACTCTCAGCCAATCGGCTACTAAATACTTAAAGTAGATAAGGTATATTTACCAGTTTATTTTACCTAATATACCTGGTACCTACGTGACATTTTGCAGTTTCTTTGCCCGTATTATAATCAAGTAACGCCCACAGCTGCATTGTTTTGGCAAACTAAAAGGAAAAGTGTGTGGGCTGTAGGCAGAACTGGATACTACAATGAAACCGCTTTACATTTCATTACACGATGTTTGTTTGTTTGTATTTAATATGAGGAAAGTTGTGTTGTTTTGCTTATGAGCTAAAGGTGTTATTTGTATTCGTCATGCGTTTTCCCCCAACACTAGGTACAAATTTATTAATTTGAAAATCAGGGTTTAAATATCGACCTTACGCGAAACGACTATTGTTTAATATTGATTGTCTGTCTAACATAAGTCTTCTCCATACCAGAAAAGACTTAAGTGATAATTTAATATACTATATGCCACAATTTAGGATGTCGCAATTGATTGACGTGTGTATTGTGTACGGTGAATAAAGCCTCTTGTCTATAAAACATACCTCCTAGATATCTTTAACATCTAGTCTGCCTTCATCAGGTCATTAACCAACCAACGTTTCGGAGCCATTCAAACCTAAATAAATTAAATAATGCCATTAAATTGTACCTATTTCCTCCTTTATGCTGTTTTATTTGAATTTGTATTCAATCATCAAAGTTTTTAAGGCGTGTCATTCTAAGACCTCACTAATAGAATTGTATTCTTTGTTTGACATCATCCTTCTTTACATCTTCATTATTTACAATTCCTATTATTGGTTAATTTAACTTATTTTATTAAGTTCCGAGACCTAGCCCATCAATAGTATATCTCTACATTGCCTTTCCTCCCTCAGTGCCAATAATCCTGGGTGTCCTGGGTATCGTAGCAGCGGTGGCAGCGGTCAGCGGCGTGATGCTCTGGAAGCACATGAACACGGTCCCTCCAGTACCTCTCAACGACCCACAGTACCAGAACATTGATGCAGAGGACTGCACGGGAGAGAATCCTCTATACAAACCACCTACGTCATCATTCAAGAACCCTACCTATGGCAAGTGGTAGTAATGGTGAGTTACCTTTGTTTTTCTTGTCTTTTTTATCTTGTGTCAGAACAGACAACCCAAGACAGAACAACTTAGCGCAGGAAAGTGATGAGGCCCGACCCCAAATAATGGGACCAGGGACGAAAGAATAGAGAAGATCTTGTGTAAATGTATATCATTAATGGTTCCATCCCCAAGTCGGGCAGTAGTTTAAAAAGTTCGATATATACATTCTCAGTATCTGCCGAGAGATGTCTATATTTCTGCCTGATTGTTCACTGAGTCGCTGCCTATCATATGGGATCTTAATACTAATATGTATATTGTATGTGGGAAAAGTATATTGTTTCTATCTACATATTACAACAATATCTTTTTGTGCTCCTTCGGGCAATACAACCTGTTTTCTGACTCTTTATTTTAAACTCGGTGCTCTTTAGTAAGGCTAAGTTCTGGCTCCAAATGGTTGAGGCGTGTTTTTATCACCTCTATAAACACACGAGAACGCAATAAAAACGCATTGACCGCGCCGTCTGAAATTAGCATGCGGTTAAAATAGATATATTAGGTATGTGCCTTTACGAACTAATAAGGTAGGATATGCTAACAATAAGTTGATTTATCTAGAATTAAGTACGATACAAGTATTTATAAGAGACTACCTTTTTCCCGCCATTTCGCTCCCATAGCCCACTACGATGGACCATTTATTCTTTGGGATATAGTAGCCTATGACACTCAGAATGTAACTTTAAAAAAAAATTCAAAATCGGTTCAGTTATTACAGAGATTGCTTCCTACAAACACTACCACAAACCACACAATCACTACCTCTTTATAATATTAGTATAAAATATAGATTTATTAAAAACAAGGAACGGGAGAAAATGCCCGATGGGCAATAATAAATTCGTCCGCATCGCTATCAATGGGAAAACCGCCCAAGATATGGTATATAGTAATACCATAATGAGTGACAATGCAATCAGCTTTGCCTTTAGCCGGAAAAGGCTTATGCATACCTTTTGCTTTGTGTTATTTTATATATATTTACGTTGCAAATTATTTTATTAATTTACATACTTAACTTTGTCAATTTCAATGACAAGTTTATATAGTTGAAGTATCTACTGCACATCATCATAAGTAGGTATTCCGTAAAATTATTTTTTTGCATAGAAAACAATTCAATTGACTCAATTGAATATATTTTGTTTTTCCATAACTTTCATTGCCTACTTGTTTCATTGAGGGGTTAATGAAATCATAGCCGCTCTTAGGTACCTATTATGAAGAATAACAATCCTTCATATACATCGCGGTTAGTTGAAGGATTGAACCTTGAAAAGTAAACAAACAGTGTAAAATAAATATAATATATTTATAATTATTTTTAATTCTAGGCACAATATCGCCTATTAAGGTCTTTAATATCAATCCATCGAATCTTTGGAACCTGCAAATTGCATTCACGTCCAACCTCGAGCTATTATTTACTCTCTTTCTTAGCCTTGATGTTTTATAACTGCAGACTGCAACGGAATCCGTTCACTTTGCTTTATACAAGCTCCTTACAAATACAGTTAATGTAGGAACTATAGACACGTGCATATTCAGCAAATTTAAGGATCTTAAAAGATATACCAAAAACTTTATCAGATAAAGATTTAACTTGATCTGGAGCAAAAGATTACCGTGTAGTTTCTGAAAATAAATATCACCATGCCATATTGAATAGAAAAGAATATAATCAATTTTATTGTAGACCGAAAAATGAAGTTACACATCACATCAAACGCATCGCAATGCAACGCAACGTCATATACTGCTGCAAACAAAATAAAGATGGTCATAATCATTATTCTACGAAAAAAAAAAAACAACAGATCACAACTCTTTGCTAAAGGCTTACTGCGAAGTACTGAGATAATTTGTCGAATTCATATCACAAACTTCCAAGCATTGAAATTGTAATTGGTAGATAATTTCAATATACATATCAACATTTTGGCAGTCTTGTGGACCTACGAAGACTAATATATGTTACTTATTTTTCTCCGTTTCCATCCACTATTTGTCATCGTAAATCGATAGATAGGAATGTAGTTTATGGCACGCTTCACAGTCGCAAGATGCAGTTATGGTCTCCATTTCCTCCATCTCTATTTTATGGCATGGTTGAGCAATGTAGTTTGGTGTAATATGCGATTTATGTTATAATAACTCTACGTTTACAACATAAACCTTATTTGCCATCCAACTATACTTAAGAATTATTGGATTGGTGTACCTTGATCGAATAAACAAGGAAAGGTTTTGTCTCCTTTGTCATACTGACAAAATACATAATTCATAATTACCTTTTTATTTTATATCCACAAATTCAAATAGCCCTAAAGTTCTGTTAAATTCCAATATCGTAGAATGTTACGAATTTCGACTTAATGATAGTCCGCCTTTTTACTCGGCTGCCGAAGGAGGGTAATGTGTTTATCAGTCTATGTATGTTTGTTCCTATGTGGCGTTCTAGAGACTAAACGTGTTGGCTGATTTTGATAATTCTTACGTCAATCGATTCGTCTTAAACCTGCAAGTGTCACTGGCTGCATTAAAATTGGAAAATAGAAAAATGGCGGCTTTTGGGCGCCATATTGTGGGACCAAATTTTTGTTCTTCCAAACCCATCCTGTGGGGTATCAAAATAAAAGGTTTTAAGAAGTGATTACAAACATATATAACACTTATATGTTAAAATGTACATAATTATAAAAAAATACAAAAAAATATATTAAAAAATAACAAAAAACCCGACTGCTTAAAAAGGGAACTAAAAAGACGTAAACAAGAAGAAAATCATGCTGTGCAGTCGGAGGTTACATCTGGTTTTGGTCAGCCAGCTCGCGCATATGTATCCTCCGACTGCACAGCATGATTTTCTTCTTGTTTACTTCTTTTATTTCCCTTTTTAAGCAGTCAGTTTTTTTGTTATTTTTAAATATTTTTTATTACAATAATTATCAAAATAAATGTGCAGCCAGTTTCATTTACACATACAGGATGCGTATAGCAAATGAACTCTCTGTCACAAACAATCTACACAACACGAACGATATATTCTTTGTGCCACTTCCAATATAACTACAGTATAGTCTTAATATACTATATGTATCTTGTCGTGACTAAACTATACTGCATATATCTATTACTATATATCTGCACATCTTGTATCGATGAGCTAATCACTACTTGTGAAATGCTATCAGTACGATCTACTGTACTGTTTTAGTGTCGCAATGAACTATTGCGATTTTGCATGACTTACATTTTTAAATATAACAGTTTTATTGAAGTATTGGTTCTAATGAGACAATTGATCTCGAAATCGTGATCAAAATTACGTCATCCTCATCATAATCTAAGTACTTTACTCCACTTCACTCTACTTCGACTCAGACTCGCCTCAATCAATGAAAGTTATAGCCTACTAGCTTTTACCCGCGGCTTCGCTCGCTGAGAAGCCATTTTTTTTTATTGAAAAGTATCCTATGTTACTTCTAATACCTCCAAGAATATATGTACAAAGTTTCATGATGATCGGTTCAGTAGGTTTTGCGTGAAAGCGTAACAAACAAACTTACATTCACATTTATAATATTAGTATAGATAATGTAGTAAGTTTAATTCAAAGGGACTAAGAATATATACCTACTCAGTATTTTTGAAGGAAACTATAATCTGTCAATTTGATTGAGTCGAGTGGAGAAGATGAATTTGAAATGGGTGTTACTCATCTCCTAAATAGGAATTCCCGTTTGAAACAAATTGTTCTGTTTTGAGCATAAGGAAAAAATCAATAAAAATCTTTAATTCGATTGACACCCATTTCATGACACAGCACGTGCGACCGACAAATCATCTTTTTATGTCCCATTAATTAATCAATCCAGTAGTAAAATCAAATTAAAGATACAATGAGTTGAAGAGCTATAAAAAGTATACAGTTATCTTTGGCCTCCAGTTTTCAGAACAAGTTTTGAACTTGGATATTTCTTTATCTCCGACAAACATCTCTTATCTGTGGGATCGCGATCCGATCTGTGTAATTACGAGGTTTATCTTCTTTATGAAAGAACCGTCATATGGTGTATATGGTGGTATATGACTGCATTCTTTCGTATTTCATAACAAGATTCGGGTAAAACAAGAGCCGAGTATTTTTCCAATTAGCAATTCCAAAGTCAGCCCAGTTAACTCGGTCTTCTCCAATTTACATAAATACTTATTTCTTTTCTAAAGCAAATTAAAGCTTCCCGCTTCGGCTTTGAAGACAAAAACATAATTTCTTTTTTTTCGGTACCGATAAATTTATACAAAATAATAAAAAATCTGTGTAATAAAACCGGATATAGTAATAATTATGTGAGTTCCGCTTTTGGATATTTTAATTTGTTCGATGCTTTTGACAACCTTTATTCATAGTTAGGTTCTTCATTTATAGGTTTACTTTTAACTTACACAAAATTTAAAAAATAATGCCACAATTATTTAGTTATTCATGCAAAAAATGAAAGGTCATGTATGTAAACATTTTTTTTATTCCTTACCTAATAGGTAGTAAGATTTGATGGAACACAGCTTTCGTTGTGCCTTCAGTATAAGGCAGTGACATTAAAAGCTTATCAGCGGAGCGAGGCCGCGCTATGCATTAATAGATTTATAATGTGCAGTAAATTATAGCGATAACTTGTACCAATTATATGTACTTGCGTCCATCTTTGTGTTGCTGGCCAGTCTTACCCTTTTAGTGTATAAAGTCTAAAATAATACAGGAAAAATACTTTAAGTTAGCATGGGTAAAAGGCCCATATTTTATGTACTTCCATCCATCTTTGTGTTACTGGCCAGTCTTACCCTTTTAGTGTATAAAGTCGAAAAAAAAAACAGGCGAAAATTCTTTAAGTTAGCATGGGTATAAGGCTCATATTCGAGGCTAAAAGTGACCATTCATTACTGAATAATATTTAAAGTGGAATTCTGATATACAGGGTCAAATTAAATAACTTGAGGAGGTATCGATATCTAATGATGATACAAACATTTTAAATTTCTGGTAACTAATATTAGCCTTTGACCTCGTACTCAACTGAAGTTGAATTTTTGAAAACTTCGAATTTTTGTTTTGTTGTGATTCATTTGATACCCCGTCCTATCTGCAGAATTTATAAGTACTTACTATATTTGCAATATTTGTAAGTATGTGAGAACCATGTTCCTATTTTTCAAGTGAAGGAATTTACCTGTTAGTGCTTGTAATACTTATATGTAGTATAGTAGTGCTAGGTGCAACGTCCTCACGTATATGAATGTATTAATGTATGTACTTTAATATTGTAAAAGCTTTTTTTTTTTTAAAGAGTAAGTATGGGGTTTCTTGTGCATTCTTCTCCATAACAATCTACTTTTCCATGTGCACGGTAGAATCAATTTTTATAACTTGTTAATTTTAATTGTTAACGTTTGAAAGTGCCGCTTAATGGCCTAGCCGAAATAAAAACATTTAACTTTGACTTTGAATTCCACTGAAAAATTTAATTTGACTCAATTTCATCAACCCTTTACAGAAGAAAACTATGATGAATACCAAAAACACTATCTACGAGTACTATGATCCCTTTGTACTATAAACTCACCTGTTACTTGGGAAAGGTAGAACAAAAGCTTTTGATGTACATACAGATAGCTGTGTACATAAAATATTATAGTTGCAGGATCAATGTAAACTCACACAACAGACTAAACAATCCAGACAGGAATCCCTCAATAAAGTCTAATGATTATTGCAAGCTTATGACTTTATGAGTAAGTAGCACTGCCACTGCAAGCTCGTCAATATTTATTATCCTAAGAGAGATGTTAACAATGGCTTTAAATGTTAATTTTGTTATAGGTGGGTACGTCGCTTGATCCTTTCTATAAGCCAAGTATCAATCTTAAAGAAAACCAAAGTAAAATCTTGGTTTTCTTCAGAAATAATAATTTTTGGTAGCTGATTTACTCAGGGACTTTAGTCATATTATAAGAAACATCTGCGTCAGATGTTATAACAGGAAAACCCGTAATATTCCTTCATAAAAACTGCACTTATATATATATACAACAAAAAGCATAAAAAACCGCGCAAAAATTCGACTCGAGTACTTTTCAATTCATACCTCTTCATACAAAAAAGTTAACATACATTCCAAACGGTCGTAAGTCAGCATCTTATTTGATTTATTAATTTGAAAGGTATAAAGTCGGTTGTAGAGATATGACCTTCCGTAGAGTTCAGTGAACGCAGACACTTTAAAACTTTGACCCTCGCACTACGGCGCGTCGAGTTGGCACCCCTGCCGAGAATGTACTCGTATAAGGACATTACGCCAACTAAATGCAGAGGAAATGCAGTGAAATGTGTGAGCACATATTTCTTTGTTCTTTGGCAAATACGGGTTAAGTTGAATAAAATGTATGCCAGCGTGCCGAACATGAAAATGCTTTTTATCAGCGCTGTTTCGGGCTATTTATGTATGCTGAGTTGACACAATTTCTTGTTTTTTTGCGTTCTACCCAGTATTGAAAGATAATTTACTAGTTTACCAATATTTACAATAATTATCTATTATAATCTAATATAACCAGTTATAAGTATAACTATACATATTGTCATTGGGATGTGTATAAACCTCGTCATCTGTGTGACATGCGTCTGGCGTCGAAACGGTGTACCTACCAACGTTTTTTTTTCTATTTATTTATTTTTAAATACAGGTAAATAAACAAGGCTAAAATACAATACATGTAAATATAATGATGTCTATATACTATAAGACACTTATAAACCTATTGTGTTTGCTAAATAAATGTACCTATCCACTCACAGATGAGTACATGCGTCAACTGATAACTGTGGGTTAAACCTTGTTTTTCTACTCTTAAATATAATAAAATAACCTAATTATTTACCTTTGAGGAAAAAACAATCCTAAACACATGAGGTGTGCACGCACTAGATGTCAAACCTTAGGTAAAGCAAAAGATTTCAGTAAGTGAAACTATTCAAATTATTATTTGTATGTATTTAAAAAAAAATATATTATCCATTATTTCTTACTTTTTAAGCTAATCTTAGCCATAATTTATCAATAATTCGAAACCTTAAAACCCTTGAAAACATAACATCTTTTAACTTGATACGAGTATCTACCAAAAGATTTACAAGAAGATATTAAACACATCAAAGGGCTTTACAAGGCGAAGGTCAACGACTTCCCAGTCTAGCATGTTGTGATAGAAACAAAAAACAAATCATTTGGCCAACCTGCGGTCAAGACATCTATGTGTATGTATATTTATGAACAATTTAATCTATTAAGTGCCGCTAGACCGAAAAGCTGAACAAAAAATGAGGTGTGCCGAAACAAGCCAAGCTTATGTAGAATACCTGCATGTTGATTACTTGGTGGTCTAACATACAGGCTGTGCTTTTTCTGTACCGTCTTTGCTAATTAATTTGTATTTCAGAAAGTAAAAGATATATGTTCATTACTGTCTGTAATGCGAACACAACGTGTCTTGCGCTAGGATTCTTTAGTGCAGCAACTATTTAATAAAAAATAAATAAAAAAAGATCTACCTTATCCTAGCGAATAGAATCTTCTAACAAAAGTTAATATCAATTCTTCAAAACTTTGACCACCAATGTATTCCACGTTTTTTAGCAAACCCAGATAAAGAAACGAAAACATGCCAAATTTTCAAAGCTATTTTGATTGGTTGAATAAATTTTGAACAGTCAATCTTTTTATTTATCTTTCTTTCTGTCTATTTTTCTTTCTTTCTTTCAATCGCTACACTAGACTTTCATTTAATTTGCGGCGTCGATATAACTTTTATTTCTGAAACGGGCGTAAAACAGTTAATCAAGAAAGTAATAAAACAATTTCTCAGCAATTAGATTTTACACAGTAGTAGATTCTCATTGAAGAGTATTAAGAGTACAATGGCAACGTATTCATGTATAAAGATATATCTGGTTTCAGAATAAATTCTCATCTCCATATTGGATTGTAAATGAGCACTGCTGAACATAGGCTACTTCAGAGATTGCTAGAACGAGAAGTGCATATACGTAGCTCTTGTTAGTAATTAAGTTTTGGTATTGGATGTACAATTCAGTAGTTGTTGTGTGTGTTTCAGTAATTACTTTTATCAATACTTTAACAATCTTTCAAAGCTGTTTCTTAAGTCAAATGTCAACCACATCATCGCTGTCGATAGTGGTCCAACGAGAGTCCATTAATAATAAGTTTGGGGCCTTTTTTCTTCACTCCCTGCGATAAATTGGACAGTACCTAGGTAAATAGACTACTTAGTAGTTGTGGAAACTCGTAAAAACTTGAATTTAATACATAAAACCCTACATGATTCAGTTCCTTTCCTTTTGATGACGTCTTGGGGTTTACCACGTCATCGTTTCTATCATAAACTAAAAAAAGAAACAATTGAATAGTTATGTTACTACGTAATAGGCTCAAGTAATAATGATAAAAGATATAATTTACGCAAAAGGATTTTTGCTATCATCAATAAACAAGAAATTTTATAATTTAACAATAGTAGCTACGTACAATAGTAGTAGGTACGTGCAAACTAAGCGGAAAACCACATAAAATAATTATTACAGAAAATTAAATCGAATAATTTGCTACAAACGGAAGGCGGAAAATCCAAAAATTTATATTTTTTTCTATTGTCATGTTTTGTTGAAAAATCCGTATATAACGTGAAAATATCTATGGACACTTTTTCGACACTCTGTATAAGATCACACAAAAATTTAGACTCAGATTTTTTTATTATCAAAAGAAACTATTATCTTGATACTTGATATATTAAAAAGTAAAAAAAACTTTTAACAAAAAGGTCAAACCGACTTGCAAAACAAAACACCACAAGGCGAAAAATAACATTCTTTTCCGAAGTCGGTGTCTTTGGTACCTATTGTTTTCCGTTTTTCGACACCGACTTCGGAAAATAATAAATATTCCGAAGTCGGAAAATTTATTTTTATCTATGTCTTTTTAGTTTGGTAGATACATCCAAATACCATGCAAATCATTTATAGCCAAAGTAAATCTCAAGACAATTCCAATAAGCCCAAAAACAACTAAATCAATGAATTGTTTTATTTTGGAGTTCCAGTGCCTACCTTCCGGCTTCATCATCAGATCAGTTCCGTGTTACCATTTTCAACAGTACCATTTATTTAGAAATATTTGCTTCATCATAGTCGGTTAGCTATTCGATATATCTTATACCCGTGACATAGTTAGCATTAAGGAGTGCCAGTGGCCATCTGTGGTCTTCTTCATCAGTTCCATTTCACCAAATGACACTTTCTGAGTGTAAATTATTGCTTTGTTGATAAAAATACCAAAATCGCTATATGTATGCCTATAATATTTGAGGAGTTCCCTCGATTTCTCTGGGATGCCATCATCAGATCCTGGTTTCCTTATCATAGTACCACCCTTAGGATATCTCATTTCCAACAAAAAAATAATCATCAAAATCGGTTCAAAAAACGACGAAGTTATCCGCGAACACAAATAAAAATGTAATATATATACGGTCGAATTGAAAAAACTCCTTTTGAAGGCGGTTAAAAACTATATATCGCCGAAAGTCTATACAGTCGAGTAAATAGTACCCAAAAAGAAATCACATTTCCTATGAATCTATGTAACGGAATCCTTGAACGTGATTTTCACCCCCTTCAAAACGTCGAATTAATTTTAAACTTTGCACACTTAGCAAGGGCCGATGACAATGCAATAATTTAAATAGTTTGTCCCAATATCCTTACGAGGATCTTCAGGATTAGCGATTCAACTAAAAATTAAATGATAGTTTAAAAAAACACGCTTTAGGTAATAAAAAACCAAACTAAAAACTAGAAAATAATTTTCAATAAATTAAAATTAAGAATGGGTGACATTAAAATAGCGTGGAGTGCTTGATGTCAATTGTTGTAATATTTTATTGACAGATATTGGTAAAAGTAGAGACATTTTAAAAATATCTTAAAAAGCACCCCACACTTTTATATAATAAATTTATTTTGTTATTTGTCACACTATTCTTAATTTAAATTTATTGAAAACTATTTTCTACTTTTTGGTTTGGTTTTCTATTAAAGCGTGTTTTTTTTATTCTAATTTATTTTCTATCAGTAACAACCCCATAGCATTTCAATATATAAAAATCTATAACAGACTACAGTAGTGTACAATTCTACCATACGTGCTAACACCCACGAATGAAAACTCGAGGTCATCGACGACAGCTCACGTCGCGTCGTACGTCAGCCATTATCACACACATCTAATTCACTCACTATTTCACAAATAGGAACTTCCGCACATCATTATGCATAAAACTTTACGTAAATATAGATGTTGTCAGTTCAAAGCCCTCCTACAGTTTACAGTGATACTGAGAATTTTGATCGTATAAGGTTATAAAACATTATCAGCTTGTAAATGTCTTAATACATATAAGACTTTAAGCAGATATAGTACGATATGCTATATGACGTACAATGAACAGTCTAAAGTCACATACAATAACAACAACAACAACAATACAACAACAACAAACAAACAACAACAACAATACAAACAACAACAACAATACAAACAACAACAACACGTTGCAGTATCATACAGTTTTGCCATAAGTCGCACTCAATCGGCATTGACGGCCGTTAAATTCTAAATCGCCTAAACTATCAATAGAGGAAAAGAGCACATTACTAGTATAGGTACTAAATATAGAGTATACACTATACTACCTACTATACTACATATCTGTAGAGTCTATACATGTCTATCTCAATCACGGCCAACATTAGTCAGTTCTTCACTTTGTTCGTCTCTAACAAGTTTTAATCATTACATAAGCTGTAAGTTCAAAACTAAGTAAACCCTATTTCAAAGATAAACAAAGGACATCTTTGAACTTATGACCGTATCGGTCTGCTATCATATTTTGGCGCAATACCTTGACACGGTTTAACGTGCCAGTTTACAAGTGCTTGCAATTACTTTAGATTAATTAAGTGTTACTACATAATATAGCCATTTACAGGTAATATAATATATTGTACAAAGCTTTCAATAAAAGTTTCATTGCTGCCGTGAACTTTGAAATTCTTTGGAATTGGAAGTTCTTCTAAAGATTCTACAACATTTTATTTCTAATTGACTTCATATTATTTAAATATCTCAATCTAAATCTACTTAAAAGGCCAGTTAAATATTATTTTACGTATCAAGTCGTCGTTAAATATAACGAATCTTTCATTCAAAAATATTACAAAGTTTAAAACAATTTAAGATGCTGAAAGTTAGTACATTTTCTTCTGTAACACAACCTACTTTGAATGACTGTACAAAAACATAAGTATATTTTGAGTGACAACATCCCAACAATAAAATTTTACCTCCATTCCTCAATGACCCGTAAATAGCGTGAAGTTTTATAGCTTTGACAGCTACAAGAATAGGCTTTCGAGCTGTTAAACTGCCATTAAGGCCATTTAAAGGTTTTTAGACCTATCGACGAGACTGACTTTTAAAATGGACAAGAAATCTATGCCAGCATATAAAAGACCATTGCAACTTAACGGTTCCGTAAGAATCGTGATTCATTTTAGAAGCAACCTTCACTTTGACTTCTCATGAAATTAGTCACCTTTTTCACGGAAAAATCCGTGTCGAAAACTTGATTTTTATCGTTCATTCACTGGTCTCTAAACCAAGACGTCATCTTGATTAATTTATTCCACTTAGATTCTCGTATAATTTACATTTAGATCATAAATCTTTACTAGCCATTGGATGTTAGACTTTCTATCTGTATTTCTTACGTAGAGACAAATAATGCACGATTGTATCAAATAAAGCCTCCTTTTATTTTGCTGGAAAGTAACTAAGAGGGAGGCACTTTTATACAAGTTATTTCAATAGTAGGAGTTTCTCTCCTAGGCACTGACTCTACCTAGAATGTTGCTGTGCCCCAAAGGGTCCATGTACCACCTGTATGTACATTATACATGCAATAAATTTCTTTTTAATTTGAATCTACCTACAAGTATATTTTATTTTACTTACAGGATTCTTTGTCAGTTTCATCCGAATGAATGTTTTTTATTGATATAAATGATTCAATTGATAGGTACTTAGTAGTTAGAGTTACAATAACTATTAAATATCGTTTTATAAATATAAATGATTTGATTGGACAATACCATTGAATTCAAAGCGGTATTGGTCTCCATTTTCATATAATAATAATATTATGGATTGAAGAAATAAACGAAAGACGCTGATTGAAGTAAAATAACATTTATATAGTGCGATGATTTATTGTACCAATTTAAATACCTACCTACCTTTATTGTTCCAACTTATCGAATTGGAGCACGATGAGGACACCGCAACAAATAAATACCGAGACTTCACGTGTTATCAATAAAAATATTCAATTATTTATTGAATTTATTTACTTATTTATCACTCATAAATAGTGTTCACCTACCGCCACATCCTTCGTGAAATATTGCGTCAGTGATGATGTCATATTCATATCCCTGGTAGGGATCATTGCCAGTGTGTCCTGATAAAATGCATGTGTAATTGTGTACCTTACCTACATATTTACTAACTATATATCGATAAGCTGTAATTTGTTACAGGACTACTTTGACAGTCGTTACGGGTAGTCCTCCTCCTCCTCCCGGCGCCGTGTTCCTCATTACTGAGTGTTGTGATTCCCACGACGGAAGATCAACCGTACTCTTATATTACTACTCCATCTGTGTCTGTCCGTGGCATCGTGGAGTGCATCGTGCAAATTGGTGTTGAGCGTTGAACGAATTTGGTCCGACCATCTTATAGGGCTGCGACCCTGCGGCCTCCTGCCATCGACCTTGCCAGTTATCATCAACTGCTCAAGGTTATGGATTATTTTTCAGGCAGTGTGGCCAAATAATTCCAGGAATACACGCAGGCATGTGGTGGCAAGTCTGGCCCTGATATTCAGTTGAAGTAGGATAGACTCGTTTTTGCGGAATGCAGTCTACGGGATTTGAAGCATCCTTTGCCAACACCACTTCTCGAAAGCGTCGATGCGATCACAGTCGGTCTTCCTTAGCGTTCATGGAAGTCAGTAACAAGAAAATGAGACATCAATCTTCCTAGGTTGTGGATGTCAGATAGGTAGTCGTTCCATGTAAAATTCTGGCATTCAGCTGCATCAGCTTCCTGTCTAACCGAAACTGAAAGCCAACCACAACATAATTGAAAAATGCTAGGCAGATTGACTGATACCACATACATAAATCTAACTAGATAACGCAAGTTCCTCCATCTGTATGAAAACCAAGCGTGCCACTTTTTCACACCCAATTTAAGAACAAATTTACGTACCGAAAGAAAATATATTCATTATTAACTTTTTCCCGTACAGTTTTTACTACTTAATATGGCATAATTACTCTTTTTTTTATTTTGGTGGATGTCTGGTGCCAATAATTGATCGTAATTTAACTCCCTTTTTTGACACGAGAAGTACATACAATCGTGTCATCTAGTAAGATTTATATCTGTGACGGATACCAACAGGCTTTCCTTATTTTCAATAATTTTGTTGTATAAGCTATTCAGATTCTTGTTTACAGTTACCAACATATACTCGATTAATGAACAGACTTTACCTTTAATACATGATATTGAACTTAAAATCATGTTTAATTAATAAAATAACTTCCTCAGTACTGAATTACTTATACCGTCATGTTGAGGAAGTTCGAGAACACTTATTTTTTATATAAAAATATAAAATGTCTGTATGTAAATGTGTGTATGTATTATTCACATTTTTCTGTGTAATTTAACCCTAACCAGTTTTTATACAGAAATACCTATGAAATAACAAGCTATTTTTCAAATCAAAAATAATAAAACAAATAGAATATCAATCGCGCAACCACTTTGTCCAGCAGGAAATTAAATTTAGCGTGAAAACTACATCGAGTTTCTAAGAAATTAAAGTCGTTATTCGTTCTCGATATTAATTTAGCAATAACAGTTAGTGTAGTGGTTGCACCAGTGTCGTAAGTCGCCACCCACGTACCTATGGGTTAAGATAACTCGCCTCTTACTACTCATTTAATGGTCTAACTATTTGCATACGTAGGATAGTAGACAAAATAAGCGGTGAGGGAAATGAAAGGAAAGGTATTAGGAGTGCCTTGAATAAACAAAGTTGTAGGAGTGCAAGTAGGTATTTGAGACCATAGTAGGTTTTACAGAAATCTGACATGTGACCTTTTTTACAAAAAATCTCATTCACACATAGTTGAGTATTATTTTTCATACAAGTTTAAGTCGGACCCAAATTAAATTTATTATAGAAACTCCACAGACGAGATGAGTAGATTGTCATTTTAATGAAAATAAACGAAAAAAAAACTTTACATTCAAGTGCCTACACCACCAGCCGGCTCCTCTGACCATGTAGTCAGCTGTAGTCGCTTCAAATTAAATGTTAATAATTGTCATAAACTATCGATATCTTTATTTTATTTCGTCCCCTCACATATTTATTTGAAAAAAAAAACCATGTGGTTTTGCATTATTTCCTATAATTAAAATATACACAACTTGCTGCTGAGAGTCAGACTCCATCTTTTCATTTAATCACCTGTTCAAATGCAGTTGCAGTTAAGGTAATGTAATATAGTGTGATATGTATCTCAACAATTTGCAAGACACGAAGCGACTACCTGCAGTGAATCATCGATCTCTGGTTCTTGATAATCATTAATTTAATTCGAAATACATCTAAGCTAAGCAATACGTGATTCACAACGATATTTTATTTCTGTAGGTATATCTTTTTAAGGCACTGACAAGACAAGAAGCAAGTCTTACAAGTCATTTGTAGACTACTGTTGATTTGTAGAAAAACAATAAATTGCTAAAGAGTAAAGAACTCTTATAGCTAAAGCCTAATAATTATTCAAGGATTTAAAAATAAAATTCTAATACACAGACACTCAGACATACTTTAAGTAGGTAAACGTATGAAATTAACTGAACGAATACAATCCTGATTTTTTTTTTGACGACTAACAGCTTTCGAGCATTCTTATTGAAGTAACTTGTTGGATTCTACATTTGGATATCTCTGAAAAAACATCGACCTGTACATTGTCGGTTCCCTTTTTTACTCAGTAAATGTATTTCATATAACACTTGTTCTTATTGACTACTGAAGATTTTTAACAAAACTTCTTGATGTACAGTAAAATCATTTTCTTAGCTCTAGTATAAGTAAAGATTGCCCAGAAAGAATTCACTTCCACGTTTTATATAAGGTAAAGTAACATTCAGTTGTTGTTCTGTTAAGTTGTCTTTACCTAAGTACATAAGGTAAAATATTTATGTGCTTATTGACGCATCAGACGATTAGGTAGGTACGTAAGAAGGTTTTTGTTTTTATATCTTTTTATACGTATTTGTTTTCCTGTTTTGCACCCGTTACTATACGTCATTCATTCATGGTAAAATGGACTTCCCATAATGATAAATATTGTATTATTACACAGACTTTATTATTGGTGATGTTCTTCAGAAAATCCAGGTGCATTGTACTAAATACCGGAGTGGGTGTATAACCAAATGCTTGAACTTAAACGAACCAAAAGGTGTTTGTGAGCATCGTAGCAGGTGGTGTTATGCTGTTTCTGCATACCCCGATGGAAAACAGACGAGTGTTTGTGACATTATCGGATCTACCTACATTCGCTTGAGTTTGAATTATCCCCGCAAGCTATTCGCTAATCTCTCAGCTCATCAGTTCTCGTTACTGTCAATTGATCGGCAATAAGTTCATTGCCGTTTGACCGACAAAAAATTGACCAACAAATTATTGAACAGTTACTGAAATTAACTGAACCTACTCACAGACATATATTTACAGTTAGGTATTTACAACTCAGATTTTCATGTATAGTTTCGTGTGCATAACTGTTTTCTTCAATTATTAGTATCAATAGTCTAGGTTTGGGAAAAGCGTGCTGATCTTTAAAAAAATGAGTTTTACAGGCCAAACTTCACATCGCTAAATCTTCCCTGTATAACAAATAAAACTGAATGAAAAAGACTTATCATTACAGACGTAATGAAAAGTCTTTCTGATACTTAGTTCCTTAACGAAGTTTCGTCATTAAATAGTTAAAGCTTCTTTGTTTCCTAATTAACTGCACCATAATCAAACGAAAGTTAAAGAATGGTTGCGACTTGCGTGTATCAAACAAGTTGTTAATAACCTGCTACCGCGGTACTGCTCTAAAATGATCTTAATACCGATTTAGAACTCCTGACGAAACCAAGACGATCCCCGTTTTAGGACGACTTAAAGGAGGGTTTTTTTTAATACGACTTAGCGGAACCACATTGAGGTTTCTTGGCGATCATTTGAGATTTTTTTGTACGTGAGACAATGAATCACCATGACATGCAATATGGTAGTCTCTTTGACTAAGAACAATATTAGCAGAGCTTTCGCGAAACACGCGAAAAAAAACAAATAAACGCATACCACGAAAACATTGCAAAAATCGCAAGTCGTAGACACACTTTCAAAATAACTATGTGGACCATGCGACCGGTATCTCCAGTCGCACGACAGGCAGTCGCGTCGATCGAGTTCATACCTTGAGGTTGAGAATGAATGCCGGTCATTTTATGCGTCCAGTGCTCACTGCCCACTTGATACATGAGACCGATAAAAGGTCGGGACCTGTAAGCAGGATGCCTCGTCTAATAAGAGACAACAGACATGTTTGTATCACAAACTATATTACTGACAAAGTAGCCAACTAAACAGCGCTCCTTTTATGCTGTATTGTACATCATTTTTATAGAGGTGACTTGTCCGCCCATCACAGACATATATCTAAATAGATAACGCAAGTTCCTCCATCTGTATGAAAGCCAAGCGTGCCACTTTTTCACAAACAATTAAAAAACTAATTTGCTTACCAATGAAAGAAAACATTTCCAATGCTTTGGCCAACTTTTTCTATACATTCTTTCAGTAGTCGATATCCGGTGCCGATAATGCTAAATGAAAAACTCAGATTACGATTATTTGTCGTAACTTTAGTCGGTTTTTTGGCACGCAAAGTACATACAATCGCGTCATCTAGTTAGATTTATGTCTGTGCCGCGCATACTACCGGTTTTTATTATTATAGCGTTTCTGGTTTCAATAAACTGGTAGTTAAATAAGAACTCAATTCGTTATGATAAACACGACGTAACAACAGTGAATGGACGTAAACTATTAACTATCAGATTTATTCAATTATTGAAAATTATAACTTGAAAATTGCTTTTCCTGTAAGGACTATGAATGAACGTGTATAATTTTACAATTTGCGATAAGCCCTTCCTTGTGTAATATAATTTATTATATTATTATAATCCCATATGTAAATAACATGGGTTACATTACTATGCAGTTATGCAAGTATTATTCATGGTACATAAGAAACACTATTTGTCATAGTTACTGTTTTTAACAAAGATTGCACAATAATCCTTGAAATGGTACTTATTCTCTTGAATTGAACGGATACTATTATAGTTTTTGTATTAGGTATAAATTCAATGCGGTATCATTGTCTAATAGACAGTACCTGTATAACTGTAGGCTTGGGAAACTACTTCGTATGTTTTATAACTTTTACAAAGGAAACAGTAGCGAATGTAGCCGTTTACACGTTAAACAAAAAGAAATTCACACGACATTCACAAACATAGGAGAAATACAAAACAAAAATGACATGTTATGTTTTATAAACTTTTAGTTCAAATAACACCAGCTAGAGTCACACAATGAATCATCTGAATTTTTAAGAAAAACAAAAGAGAATCTGAGTACCTAACTTTAAGTTTCTATATCCTCCAACTTTACAGTCGTTTCAATATATTTAAACCGGAAGCTTTGCTTCTATCGACAAAAAGACTCCTGAATTATACTTATGCGTTCGTGAAAGCGTTACCCGATAATCACTCACATCCTTTACCACACATTATCGAACCTCATTCCCCATAACGCTGTAGATTCGTCATCAAAAGTCACATACCTAATAGTAGTCCATTATTCGTGGCTAACAAGATTGAGTCACCCGCGCGTCACGTAACCTCTGAGTCACAGTGACATGCCGCGAACCGCGCTCCTCTCTCATATATTAACATGTATTTTTTCCCCATAGGTGTCACCTGCTGGCTGAATCATCGAGGACCGAAGATCAGGGTCAAGCGGACCAGAGGGCCTGTGGAAATGACTACCCATCTTGAAACTCCCAACATTTCTAAAAAGAAGAGCGCCTGAATCATCAGACGCACTAATAACAAGCCGTTGCATTTAAATAATCGAGCGGTAGTCACCGGGGCCCCTCTCCAGTCCAATATTCCATTCCAACACTGCCTGTGATCAACACCACGATGAAGAAATTACATTCGTCCGGTGTTCGCGTCGCAAATTGTAACTAGAATAGATTTTATACCGTAGTTGTAAGTATTAAGGTCGGTTCACACATCACCGCGCCGCGCCGCCGACGCATCCTGACAGGAACGGGATTAAAATATCGTCGCATACGTTTTGCATACGATCTGCGCCTCGCCCATTAGCGGCTATCGCACTGCATATTTTCTCTTCACTGTCAGACGCTGAACGCTTGTATCTGACGTCATATTTAGAAAACACGTATTTTCTACAAGTGTCGTTCCCATGTCGAGCCGTGAAAGGGCATGTATTAGCCACATCACGGTGATCTGTGCACCGACATTTTGAATTATGTAATTAATACCTCTGTGATATTTAAGATGATTTAATAAGAGATGTTGGATGAGTCACCGGAGCGCTGTTTGATTTGTAATCTAACAGTAAACACAGACCGTAGGTATTGAACCGTGTTGACGCATAATAAAACAACGTATTCATGATACGAGTTCAATCTCTTAGCATTGTGTACTACACTACACACGCAAGGTTGATTCGAATTAGTAAACAACTTAACGGGTGACTCACAAACGATTAAACACGAAAAAGTTTAGCATTACGTAGAAAAATATATCGACATATATAATTCTTTCGAACTGCATAATTAACATCTCTTTAAAGACATCGTTAATTTAGATTTTTGTATAATAGAATTTCGTTAAGTATTCTATTGTAGAGTTGCGTTGACTGAGTACCGTATTACTTACTGAGCGCGAGATACAAGAATAAGTAGACTGACAGGCATACATAGACAGTTTTTGTACTTCTAAAACATTAGTAATGTAATGACCTAATTAATGATTTGTTAAGGAGAAAGCAACGCGAAAGTAGGATGCTTTAGTGATTTTTTTACGTAGGTGTGCTACAATACCTAGTGGGCAGATTCAATCGGATGGAACACTTTTGTGACTAACGGGTTTTAGCCCGAATCAACCTAAACGTGATCGCCTATTGGCTACGTTCCTGTTGAGTTCCATTCTATTGTTATTCATTAGAATTATGACAACATGTCTATTTAAAATTTTAAATTAACCACACAATTCCGCGAGTTGCGACGTTCTAAATGGCTTAGTTGATAGGTACGTAATTTTTATAAATAAGTTCCTACGAAAGAATGATTTATTTAGGAATGATTAGATTATGTTTTAAATTATGAACGGGCAATTATTATTTTTGGCACTATTCAACCAAAGTTATTAGAAAAACAGTATTGTATTTGTAATTAAAACAAAGTCTACGCTTGGAATTAAACATGTAAAAGTAACACTAAATTAATTCATCCGAATAATAGGAACATTTTCATCTCTAACTTACAGAATCTCATAAAGCAACCAGCAACTTGTAAACAATCATATTTGTGTGAATTGTATACAATTTACATGCAATTTAGTCTGTATAATGTAGTAAACGCTATCAAAGTGCATTGTACTTCCGTTAGTTATAACTATGTAAATACTATAGTCCAATGTAAACACTATCAAGCTGTAACGTTTAGATAAACATCTGTAAATAATGACTAACTAAACTGAAAAAAAAAATTGGGACTTGCGAACTTTTTTCTTACTGACATCAAAACGAGAGTTTTGCTATTTTCTAATTATATCAACATCACCATCACCTTTTAACATTCCCACTGCTGGGACAGTGGCCTCCTCTTTTTGCGAGGGAATTATTTAATTTAATATTATTTTATTAAAGTTAATTTTCAAAACACTTAGAGGGTTTGCTTAAATTAAAAGTTCAAAAAAATAAATATCGGATTTACTCGAGTTTTGAAAAAAAAATAAGCAAATTTTAGTTATTAATAAAAAAAAACTCGATATAATATCAAAACTAGTTTGGTTGGTAGTAAGAAAGTAGTTCGCAAGTCACAAATATATTTTTCAGTTAAAATCTTCCATACTTACGTAATATAGCTTGTAGTATTAAATTATTAACAAACATCACATAGACAGTAAATACCTAATTATATTTTTTAGTTACTTCTCATTATTTTAAGTGTTATTGAATGATTTGCGCTGAATCTTGCTGAATGTCGACATTTATTACCATGATATAATTATCTATTATGCTAGCGCATTTTGTATTTTTGTACATTTGTATCACTTGTTAAGCTAGTCAGTAAAATATCAAACCTATTTTTTGTCTTTTATTATCCGACGAAAAAAAAAGGGAAGAGGTTCCCAATTCGACATGTACATTTATTATTTTATTTATGACCACGTTTATCTTTTTATGGAGTGGTCTGATTTCAAAAATATATTTTTTATTGGAAAGAGTATGCCTCAAAGTTTGAGAGCAGGAGTGGCTCAGTGGTAACGGCCGCGACTTACAAGGTGGAGATCGTGGGTTCAAACCCAGGCAGGCACTTTACTTGGTGTAAATTATTTCATCACCACTGGTCTCAAAACGGTGAAGGAAAAACGATGATTTATGTACAATAAAGAATATATATCGTGAGGAGACCGGCATGTCCTAGAACCAAAAATTCGAAATAATGTGACATTCACCAACCCGCACTGGGCCCGCGTGGTGTATTACGGCCTATTCCCTCTCACAGAGAGGTGGCCTGAGTCCCAGTAGTGGGAACATCAAATAGGCTGATAATGATTATGATGATACCTCAAAGTTAGTCCCATTAAAATCTTAAAAATAAAATCCACCCCTAAATGTAGAAAAGATGGATCTATTTATAATTTGCCCACAGAATTTTTAGTTGTGATCCGATTCTGTTGAAATAAAGTAAACTGAATAATGGACAAAAAAAACCTTTTTAACATATAATTTAACCAACGAAACAGCGAACTGAAAAGCAAAAAATAAAAATAATATTTCGCTAGACATTCTGAGCTGGCGCCGCGCCGGCGTTAAATTTTTTGATAAAAAGGTTTTTTTATCACAACGCAAACGCTCCAAAAACGGAAATAGAGCAAGCTGAGTTGGTCACATCTGTCGGCTATCGGAAGAGTCCTGACCCCTGATCTTGAGTACCTCCTTGGTCTAATGGTTGCAAATGCTGCTGCTGAGCATAAGGTCCTTCTTTTCATTTTTTTTTTTTTGTGTTGGATATCATCCAATGACTTCTCCCGCTCTAGGTGAAGCGGGAGGGCGTGTCAGACTTTTACTGACTAAAACCCACCCGTGTTCCTTCAGTACCTTGTACCAGGGCCGCGGTAACTCTATTTCAAATTTATCCGCGACCCAGACAGGCATCGGCCCTTAGAGGACCCCATCAATTTTTGCTGACTACTCTTTGAGGCGCGCGTGGAACACTACGCGCCGTCGACTCGAGCCTGGTCCTTATCGGATTGCAAACTACCCATTTTTCGCCGTCCGCAAGCCCGCGCCTACGGTAGCCGGGAATCAGCTTGTGACCCCCTAGGGGGCTAGGGGCGTGAGGGCGTCTCCGTTGTGTTTCCCTCACGCGTTCCGCCTCCTCCTTCACGAGCATTACTGCTTCGCTGAAGGAGGTGACAGCTTCCCATGCCCTCTCGCTCCGTACCATGGCCTGAACCATGGCTGGACGCGAGAGGTCGCCACCGCTGTGAGCATAAGGTCCTAGGTTCGATTCCTAGGTCAGGCAAAGTGCTATTGGGTTTTTCCTTTTGAAGCTTCTCCGAAGCAGCCTGGAGTCTGAATATGTGTCCGTTTGATGGCAATAGGATCGCATGGGACTTAAATATAACTACCGGCATTTAAATGCGCTACAAACGCTGCTGCTGTGCTTATGACAATAAACTATCAAAACTATTTTTGTCTTTTATTTATTATTTTATTTTTATCACAGCGCTCTAAAAACCTAAATAGCGCAAACTGAGCTGGTCACATCTGTCGGCTGCCGGAAGAGGTATATCCTGATCTACACAGACTGACTTAGCTAAATACACACCAGAACGTGATATTTGACCACTGCTTGCTTTGCAACTAAGGACCACCAACGGGGCCGAATCGAGTACTACCGTTTTCAGGGTAAAGCGTAGTTTAACAAATGCTCGTTTTTTTTTTTGTCTGTAACGAGGACACATCATCATCACCATCACTCTACACATTTTTCTGTGAGAAAATTCAAGTTTTCTCAACTTTGTATATGGAATTTAGGAAATCTACGTTTGTTTACAATAAAGAGTAGGTAAATATTTAAAGATTCGTTGACAAACAATGGACAATGCTATATAATTTTTGCACAAATATCTGGGCATGTGATGTATACCATATAATAGTGATTTTATGGTTCACCGTACTGTTATTACCCGACTGCAAGTTTTACCTACATACCTGCTGAGCTCAGCTAGGCACAATATCAGCTACCTAACATGGTCATAGTCACCACATTACACTACTGAAAGTTTATTACCTACACGGTATTTTATTTAGTGCGCTAATGTTACTATAAATAGCTATAATGGACTACTCTTGTATAGTTTTGTGACGAGTAACTTCTCGAGTCCTCACACATTCAGACGTGCACATGAGCGAGTCCTTGCTATGTTTTCACATTCGATCCGAGACGGTCTAATCCCATTTTCACTTATACTAGATGGCAATTATATTATTATTATTTCATCGTATGTTAGAACTCTTGCATAATGCGTAAAACACATAAATAATCATGAATCCCTTTAGCATAGTCAACAACACTTCACAGAAATCAAAGGTAACCTACATAGTGAAGTAGGAGTATGGGTTTGTCATTCGTATTCCCAAGAAGAAATTGATTTGCGAAAGGGTAATAACCTTTTCGTAGCATAATGAAAACAAAAAATACTTAGCAGAAGATAGACTTGGAAGTCACCAGACGAAAATGTTAAAAACGAAATCGACTACATCATGACAAATGTCCCTAAAACGGTCCAAAATTATGAAGTTCTCAATAACGTAAAGTTTCGAACAGACCATAGACTACTTAGAGCAATAATCCTATAGAGCCAATCGAAAAAAAGTAGACTAGGCTTTAACCACCACATCACACAAGGCATTAAATCAATACTATAAAGTGGAAAGGGCCAATCGGCAAAAGAAGGGTACGGAGACCGAAAAGACGATGGGCTGACGATATAACCGAATTAATAGGGAAGGACTGGCAAACTATCGGCAAGGACAGAGATGATATCGAGAAGAACATTTAGACAATAAGCAAAACATTAATAACTAACTAAACACTAGCAGACAAATACCAACAATTGAAATGGAAATTAAGGATAAGGAAATACAGGTTTTTTGTTTATTATTTTATAATGAACCGTTTGTTGGCACCTTATTTAACATCACATAAAATGCAAGAGTTTGACCGCTATCCAATCGACCAAATAGACCAATGACATGCGAGATGAATGACGCGATATGGATTTCCGTCTGTGTGATTGGTCGATTTGGCCGATTGGATAGCGGTCAAACACTTTGTTGGGTTGTCTATGGCTAGAATTCGAAAACTGCCGCCATCATCACCGAGAACCCGCTTAAACGGACGTTAACGCGCGCCGCCGCATCAACCTGTGGCGTCACTGTCGCCAAAAACTCAATTCGCGCGTACGTTGCTCCGTATAAAATTAATCAGAAAACTAGTAAAAACACTTAATCAGCCCCGAAAACGGTGCTGTTCTACAATATCATTGACAGTGAGTGATCTGTGCTGATATTCCTGTCCCGGGACACGCTGGGTTCTTGGATAAAACTGGTGAGTTTTTCGTAGTTGATTCTAGCCATCCATTTTTCAAATATTCAAGTTTTTAAAGCTATCGAAACACACATTTTGGTCAATCGAGCCAGGATTTAACCAGTTACGAAATCAATACAACTAATTATCTATTAATTTACGTATTTATTGGTCAAATTCACATTTTTTACTTGGAAAGTTTCAATAAATTGTCGGTGTAGGTGTTCACAAAAAAAACTTGGTGCACTAATTTGGTTATATTTAGTAGACTAAACAAGTTAGAGGTCTGAAACCTATTCAGATCGTATTATTTTGTGTCCATACTCCTAATCCAACGTATATTTCATTTCCACAAACATTATTTCAAGTACTTAGTCATTTTCGCAAATTAATTACGTAAAATTTGCCGGGGCCGTCTGTCCGCCATAGTTATTTTGTGTTCTGTGATAATTTATTTTTTGCAAAATGCCACCGAAGCATGATGTCAAATCCGATGAGGAATTCGAGAAGTTGGTTCAACCACATATTACCACAAAAGAAATGTGTTTTATGAGATTACAGTCTTTGTATGAAGTTTCAAAGAATGTTTCTGACAAACCCTAATGCCTGTATTCATGACCTGCTCGAATGGCGGGACCAGTTCGTGTGGGGTGCGTTGGTGAAACGGTATGACAATAAACGCGCTCTAGCAACTACCTATCTTGATAAAATATTTAACTTTAAACCGTTACTTAATGAGTCTGTCTCGGGACTTAATGGGTTCTTACAAACATATCTAGAAAACATTAAAGCTCTGCAGATCTTGAACATTAAGGATTTATCGGGTTTCTTGTTGTTTTATATCGCTTTGCGTAACCTTGACCACGTGACTAGGCGCGAATTGGGAAAAGGAGTTAGGGCAGAATGAGTTTCCTACCTACGACGATTTAATTACGTTTATGGAAAAACACGTACGCGTGCTCGAGATGTCTGAGTGTACTACAAATTCCACTACTACGAGAAGTGTATTGTACACTCGGGGACAAAATAAGGCCAGTCAACCATTTTCATCAAAATCGAATAATTTACAGCGGCCAACTTTGTCGTCAGCTGTTCTCGATACAAACCATCCTGTAAAATCAACGAAGTCCATGGAGTGTTTGTATTGCAAAAAGATGCATTCTATTTATCGATGCACCGACTACATCGACCTGACACCGGCGCAGCGTCTCGATAGGATTAAACAATTGAAGTTGTGCGAAAATTGTTTACGCGATCATTCTGTCGACGACTGTCCATCAAAGGTACGTTGTACGGTCTGCAAAAGCAAGCATCATCACACACTACACATAGATTCTGTTGCGAACTCAGCCAGTTCCACAGTCTTGCTCGGTACCGCGGTTATACACGTCTCAGATTGTTGGGGTCACTACCACACCGTACGTGCTTTAATTGATAGCGGGGCTATGACGAGTTACATAACTCAAGACTGTGCAAAGCGATTAGGCTTGTCGCGACGTAAATGCAATTTTGAACCAATTGGTTTAGGGGGTAGTCCGGTAAAAGAGTTTGGTTTAACCACCTGTAATGTTAAGCCGCGACACTCAGCCGGACCCATCTTATCTACCGATGCAGTCATCGTCTCCACCATAGCGGGCAATTTACCTACAGTAAATCTTACAAATAAGGTGATAGTCGAGTTCCAACATTTGATGTTAGCTGATCCTAATTACTATAAACCCGCACCTATTGACATATTGCTAGCTGGTGATCTGTTTCCCTATATCTATGACGGTGAAAAGATACTACCGCGTGAACACGGGTTACCTGTTGCGATGGGATCAGTATTTGGGTATGTCTTATTAGGTCAGACTGAACACTCTCGTCCACGGTGCTGCCACAACCGCTGATATCACTAGTCGAGATGGTACTTTCTGTGCATTCACCATGAACCTTGGTCAAGTAATGAACTCGTTTTGGAAAATTGAAAACATGCCGTCTGAGGTACCGCGTAACTCAGACGATGAATTCGTTGAGTTCCTATTTTCCAAACAGCATAGACGTGACTCAACGGACAGATATGTGGTTAAATATCTTTTTAAATCTTCGGTTGAGCTCGGCGACTCGAGTCAAATGGCAACTCGTCGACTGCTCATCTTAGAGTCTACATTAGAAAGAGAGCCTGAACTAAAAACTCAATATCACAAGTTCATGCGCGAATATGAGGACCTCGGGCATATGACTTGTCTTGGTGATGTCCAGAACGTGGATTCGAACTACATCATCATACCGCATTTCTGCATCATCAAACCGACAAGTACCACGACGTCTCATCGAGTGGTATTTGATGCTTTTGGCAAGACATCAAATAATATGTCACTCAATTCAATGGTGTTACCTGGGCCCAAATTTCAAGCTGATATCAATGAACTTTTGATTAATTTTCGTCTTCACAAAATTTGCCTCTCTGCGGACATGTGCAAAATGTACCGGCAGATAATTATTGATCAATGTCAACGACCGTTTCAACATATATTATGGCGTTACTCATTGGATCAACCGATTCAAGTATTCGCTCTAAATACGCTAACATACGGTGTAGCTAGTTGCCCGTATTTAGCAATAAAAGTCTTGCACACCCTAGCGGACGACGAAGCGGACAAATTTCCAAAAGCCGCTCAAATTCTGAAAACTGCCTTTTTCATGGACGATTTGATATGGTCTGTGGCGACTGTAGAAGAGGCAGTAGAACTTCAGAAAGAACTTATGAATTTATTGAAGACTGCTTCGTACTACGCAAGTGGTCAAGTAACTGTCCACAAGTGGTCAAGTAACATCTGGACGAGGCTCATCGCGAAACGCCTGTTGCATTCGCCGATGAAAAGAATTTGGCAATCAAAGTTCTTGACTTCAGTGATCGCCAGCCTGCGATGCATTTTCTTTTGCCACCACTCCGTCCAACCCTGTCGTTTCCAAGAGAACAGTATTATCCCAAATAGGTCGACAGTTCGATCCTCTAGGTTTTGTGGCTCCGTGCATATTCTATGCCAAATGTTTTATGCAGGAACTTTGGGCTCGTCAACTAGACTGGGACCAAAGTCTACCATCAGCTCTTGAGTTTCAGTGGCAGGCATATGTCAATGAACTTCCATTATTGTCACAAATAAAACATGATCGCCACGTCAAGGTTGAGCGCCATACCTTCTGTCAGGTCATAGGTTTTTGTGATGCCTCGACTCTTGGCTATGCTGCGGTTGTGTATTTACGAACTAAACACGCGGATGGTGAGACTAAAGTTAGTTTAGTCATGGCAAAATCTAAGGCCGCGCCCTTAAAGACTATCACCATTCCATTCCACGTCTAGAACTCATGGCTGCACACTTACTAGCAAAACTTACCAAATACGTCCATTCCATATTCCGTAACCGTCTCGAAATCAATGATACGTTGATGTTCACCGATTCTTCCGTCGTTCTGGCGTGGCTCAATACTCCCAGCTACACACTCAAAACATTTGTGTCCGTTAGGGTATCCAAAATTCATGACAGTGTACCTAGCCAAAGCTGGTATCATGTTAGCGGTGTGTCTAATCCTGCTGACATTTGCTCTCGTGGTGCCTTACAACTGAGACTGGCACGTCTGATTTGCTTTACGAATTAACAGAGCGATATTCTAGCTATAATAAACTGCTCAACGTTGTAGCTCGATGCTATCAGTTCCTTCGTCATTGCAGATTAGCTGCTCATGAACGAAGGTCACTCACGGTATCTGGCCTTAGGAAGGCGCATAACATTCTAGTAAAATCAGTTCAGAAACATCATTTTTTCGGTGACATAGTATCTCTAACAAAGGACGGTAGCTGCAGTCACTCCTTGAGAAAGCTCAACCCCTTCATAGATTCCAACTATTTCCTCAGGGTGGGGGGTCGTCTTTCACAGTCGAACTTGACGTATGAAAATAAGCATCCTCTGCTACTCCCTAAGAAGTTTTATGTTCACAAATATACTTATTGATCATTTCCATAAAGTCCATTTACACGTAAGTCCACGAACTCTTCAAAGCTTAATAACGCAAAAATATTGGATCATTTGAGCGCGTGGTGCCATTCGATCACGTACCATGAAATGTATCTCTTGTTTTAGGGTATCTCCTACAAATAGACAACCTATAATGGGTGAACTTCCTACATATCGCACTCAAGATATTCATGTCTTTCATACTGTAGGTGTTGACATAGGCGGACCTTTTCCTACCTAGGAGTCATCTCGTAAAAACGCTCACGTATCTAAATCTTATTTGTGCGTGTTCGTGTGTTGTGCCACACGAGCGGTACACTTAGAAGTTTTGTCTTCTTTGAGTACAGAGTGTTTTCTCGCGTGTTTCGACCGTTTCACGGCAAGAAGGGGTCTGTGTAATTCTATCGTATCCGTTATTGGCACCAATTTTGTCTCAGCTGGTAAACAGCTGATCGAGGTGACAAAATTCTTTAATTCAGATTTAGACAACATATCTAATGGCTTTGTATATCGCGGTGTAATATGGAGGCACAATCCACCGACAGGTAGTAACATTGGAGGACTTTACGAAGTTGTGATTAAGTCTGCCAAATTGCACCTGAAACGTACCATTGGTACACGAGCTCTAACATTTGAGGAACTTGGGACACTCTTTGCTCGCGTCGAAGCTGTGCGTAATTCGAGGCCACTGTGCGCTTTATCCAGTGATCCAAACGAGTTCGAGGTTCTAACTCCCTCTCATTTCCTCATAGGCAGGGAACTCTTATCGGTACCCGATTACGATTTGACTGGTTTGACTAGTTCTAGACTGAACCGTTGGCAGTCCGTCCAACAAATGTTACAACAATTTTGGAAACTTTGGAGGCAAGATTACTTACATACTTTACAGCAACGTCAAAAGTGGTTAACCCATTCTCGTAGTCTAAATATCGGTGATCTTGTATTACTCAATACTGATGCTCCACCACTAAAGTGGTGCTTAGCCAGAATTACAAAGTTACATAGTGGCCTGGACGGCGCAGTCCGTGTATTCGGTTTAAAAACCTCAAACGGAAATGAATTTACTCGTCCTGTTTCAAAGGTGAGCCCTCTGCCGTTGGATCAGGACTCTGAATAACTAAATACTTTACTTTTATTATAGTTGTATGTTATATGTAAATCTGTATCTAATTTATGTTTAACCTTTTATTTATTATATATTATATTATACAGTCCACTTATCTCAACTTATTATATATACATATTCCCTATATATACGCAAATACCGTAAGTTTTAACTAATTCAACTTGTCATGGTATCGTAACTGGGAAATCCTTGCGGATTTCGGTGGGGGGAAATGTTGGATTTTCTATGGCTAGAATTCGAAAACTGCCGCCATCATCACCGGGAACCTGCTTAAACGGACGTTAACGCGCGCCGCCGCATCAACCTGTGGCGCCACTGTCGCCAAAAACTCAATTCGCGCGTACGTTGCTCCGTATAAAATTAATCAGAAAACTAGTAAAAACACTTAATCAGCCCCGAAAACGGTGCTGTTCTACAATATCATTGACAGTGAGTGATCTGTGCTGATATTCCTGTCCCGGGACACGCTGGGTTCTTGGATAAAACTGGTGAGTTTTTCGTAGTTGATTCTAGCCATACATTTTTCAAATATTCAAGTTTTTAAAGCTATCGAAACACACACACTTTGTTTTGCTTATTCACTTACTCACTCATACTTTACTTTTTTTTGTATTCTCTTACTCACTTTTTGATGAGTGATAAAGCGATAAGGGCCGGTAAAATTATAGCCCTACTTGAAGAACGCAAACTTACGTGTCTCAGCGGCTAAATGTGAGTCGTTCAACTGTCCAGAAGAGTTGACAACGGTCTCAAGAGACCAGTTCGGTCAAAAGAAGACCCGGTTCGGAAAGAAAACGATGCACAGAACCAAGAGATGACCGCTTTTTGGTGAGTCAGGCGTTGCGGAATCGTAAGGCGTCAAGTGTGGACCTGAAGAAGTAAGAGGAGTAGAAGTTAGCTTGTGGACGGTCAGGAGGAGGCTTTTGGCTGCCAATATCAGAAGTTACCGCCCGGCTCGGGGCCCTAAATTACTCCGTGAGCACTGTGTTGCTCGACTTCAGTTTGCTCGAAACTGTGTTTCATGGACTCTGGAGGACTGGCATAAAGTATTGTTTTCTTATGAAGTTAGAATCTCTTTATGTGGAGAGGATCGAAGCCGGCGAGCGCTGCGACGACGGGAACATTATGCGGAAGTGTGTTTCGAAGAAATCGCTTCTTAAGGCAGAGGCTCCGTTATGTTTTGGACAGCAATTAATTCGAGGGAACGTACGGAGTTAGTTTTCATAGAAAATGGAACATTAAAAGCACACCGGTTCATAATGGAAGTCCCTTAATCTATATGCACAACCCGCATTGACTGCACTTGGGGAAGATTCCATTTTTATGGACGACAATGCTCGACCGCACCGTTCTGGCGACGTGGAAGCGTACATGCAAGAAGTTGGGATCCGTCGTTTAGATTGGCCAGCTTGAAGTCCTGACCTCAATCCAATTGAGCATGTCTGGGATTTTCTAAAGAGATGGGTAAGATCAGTGCAACATGCTCCATAAAACCATCAGGGAGCTAAAAAAGAGTCATTGCAGAAGAGTGGGAACGTATTCCTCAAAACGTTATTAAAAACATCGTGGAAAGCATGCCCAGAAGGATTCAAGCTGTGATTTTGGCAAGCGGAGGTCACACTCGATATTAGATTTTTACATATGCAACTTTATTTAATTTAAATAGTAAAAAAATCTTCTTGTCTTTATTGCCAACCACTTCTTATTGTTTGGCCGTGTACATCGGTTTTGACGAATTCATTAAAAAATTGCCAGAATTCCTGCACGCGTATTAATTTACACGATTATAAGAATACTGACTACGTCAATCAATTAAATTTCATTTAATTAACTCAAATCGACTATAGAATGTAAATTTCCTTAGGTGCCCGTTTTTTTTGCAAAAGAGTTTATATATTTAAAGGAAAGCATTTTTATATTATATTCATATCCCGATAACGTGCTATGTCGGTTATCTGCCACACTATTCCCAACCACTGTAACTCTGAGAGCCAGAATCAATAAACCACTATTGATTTAAGCTTTTAGAAGTTCTTATAGTGCCACTAGCCATCGTTAAAAGTTACTGTATGGTGGACTGTTTCAGCTTGTTCAATGTTGGCGATTTGCACTGACATCGCCTGATTTAAACGTTCCAGACTTCTTTTTGCGGGGTTCTTTGAAGTCGCAGGTCTATGTCATATGGGCTCACTCGTGAAGCCCTCAAAGAGAATATCTATCGCCGGCTGCTTTGGCAATATTGATGGCAAATGCCAATAAATCGGGCCCGAATGATGGCGGCCACTTTGAAGATAATATGTTGACGACTTAATGGAAAAAAATTAAGCCATCAAATAAACCCAATCTCAAAGCAGAACAATGTTTATCATTCATAAAAAAAAAAAAAACCGACTGCTTGAAAAGCGAAGTTAAAAGACGTAAACAAGATGAAAATCATGCTGTGCAGTCGGAGGATACATATGCGCGAGCTGGCTGTCCAAAACCAGATGTATCCTCTGACTCCCACAATATGGCACCCGAAATCCGCCATTTTTCTATTTTCCAATTTTAATGTAGCCGTAAGAATCATCAAAATCGGCCAACGCGTTTGGTCTCTAGAATGCCACATAAGAACATACATACATAGACTGATAAACACATTACCCTCCTTCGGCAGTCGGATAAAAAATACAAAACATTTATTACCATCGACCATACAGCCCCAGCCCCGGAGGAAAAGAGATAGAGAAAAAAATACATTAAAAAGAAAGAGACGAAACACCAAAGACATCAACGCGCGCGACAAAATTTGTGCTGTTGCGGTTTTCACCTACAATAATGACCAGTACAAAATGAACTCCGATAAATAACATCAGAAAATAAATCTGATTATGATTATGTAACTATTAACTTACCGATGAAATGTTATGCCATTTTTCGGGAAACTCGAGTTCTGGCTGTTGTTACCACACAAACGTATTGTACACGGGACCATCGTAATATTTATTTTACCAATTTTTTATTGCCTGACACGGAAGTGTTTACGGCTCACAAAAATGGTCGCTACTAATTCGAAATTGTCGAGTGGACCTGTATATGATCTTGTAGTCATATGTGTTGACAGACATCGCTCGCCTGTTGTTAGGCGTCTAGGGGCTGTATGGTCGATGTTTATTACCAAAGAACATCGTGTGAGAAATTTTTGTGCCACCTTGTAGATATAACTTTTCGCCTCAATGACGCCGTTCTGCGAGCAATGTGTTCCGTTCTGTGTGCAAAGCGATCCTGTCCACTGCCACGTAAGTTTGGCAATCTTTCGGCCTATATCGGTAACCTTGGTCCTCGGATGTCTTATTTCTGATTCCATCACGCAAGTTAAGCCTGTACTCGCTAATAGCTCTGCGTTATAATGCGTTGATAATGGGTTAAGAACACAATAAAATGAAACAAACACTTCCAAAATTAAATAACTTCTTTTATTTCAGAGTCAAATTTGTTTCCTACATAAACGTGTTAGAATGATGACGCCGTAACATTAATTGACCATTACACTAATGGTACGCGCCGTTAGCTGTTAACTTGGTGCACGAGTGGAGGGCCGTGAATATATCCAGTATGACGTGTTAGTGCGCGCGTCACGTTCCTCGAACGCATACAACATGTGCACAATGTGCAACTACCCATCTGCGGACTTCGCAACTCTAATTCCTTTAATTAGCCGCAAATATGACTGGACGAGTATTTATAACCCGCCCGAACGGCACCAATACGTCTTACATGTTACATATGAACGATCAAATTAAGCGATCCCAGCGTGGCGCGCGCAGTAACGCTACTACACGGATAACTAATGTCGGTTTCAATACAGACTTTTATTATAATAATATAGATTTTTATTTTTTTAATAACTATGCAAATATGATCACAAATACCCATGAACCAAACGACGCGATCCCGAAACATTTCTGCAACATCCGAAGATAACAATAACTACACTCCACTACACGCGCGGCGTGACGTCACGCGCGCCACACGACGGTGTCAACGCGTCTCAACTACTATCCAATGCCACAAACACCTAATTTTAATCAATAATCAACAATTATCGCCCACCTCTAACACTACACGCTTTATTTATACGATCAAGTGGAAAAATAATTTTTGATCCTCCATCGAAATCAAACTAACATCTCCCATGATATTTTCACATGGCAAAACAAAAATTCAAGGCAAAATACGCAGAGTAAGAGCGCGGCCCGCTGACACTTATCGTCAGAGGCTATTTAATGTTCCTTGTTACGTCAGGGTAGCAAGCTATCTGCACTATACGAACTAGACGTTACTAACAACGCGGGCCGCACTCTCGCCTGCGCCACATAGGTCAACTGGAAAGACATTAACTACTCTCCATATGCTTATAAGAACACTTCATAAAACAGCTTTATATTATACTACATAATTTACATTTATATTAGGTTTACATTTTTACACAGCAATAATAATGTTTGTAGTTTCATTATAATATACTCTATATACTCCCAATTGCTAAATATTGTCGCATATTAAGCATGTTTTTTTTTATTATTTATATCGACACCTCATGGTCATTGGTGTCAGCATCACTTTATATTAACAAAATACTTTAAATCCCTCTTCAAATCACTCTACCATTATTCTCTCCTAAATACGAACAAAACTATGAAACAATGATCGGACTATTATTCTTTTAGAACTTGTATTAGTCACTAATTTATTCCAAATCGGTAAGTAGCCGAATACACAACTAAAACTAAGCTTCAAATAACTAAACTACGGGAATTTATAACAATTTTAATAAACGGACACAGTTCACAGATGTAGCGACTTCACAAAAATCAACTGAAATTATTTCAAACAAATAATCTATAAATGCTGACAACATTGTCTTTTGTTTGGAATGACACTTAACACTTTCTAGATAAAGTTTCAAACATCGATTTCTAAAGCATATAAATATGTTAAATTTAGACGACTGATCACAATTCTAATCAGACTTCTCTATACAAAACGATTGTGTTAGTAAAAAATAATTTTAGAAAAAGAAAAATTATGGCAAAATATTGGCGAAGTGTAGCGAATGAGCTCTCCACGAATATTTAAGTTAAAAAAGATCCAATACCGTTGTAAAACAAACCCAAGCACTCAACAAACAGCCGCGGGAAAATTATACTAAAACAACTCACAGTGAAAACTTAAACATGCGGCCACACGACCGGACAGTAATGTACACACAAACACGTGTGTCGCACTATACATACGAGCTGGGAAGCCAGCTGACTAAACGTTACGATATAATTATGTTATACAGCGTCAAGCACTGTAATGTTACATGTTAGCACAACTAACTTACCCCGGGGCGAAATGATATTTACACAAATAATGCACATAATATAAAATATTATAAGACATAACCATCTTAAGTATTTATTACGTTATAGTTTTATTTATTACACTATGGCATTGCAACTTTGTGACTCGGTTGCTGCTAAAATTCTCGCCAAACTTCTTGGCCGCCCTGAAGTTGGCTACAACGGCTGCGCAGTAGAACATCTCATACAAAAACAGTATCGTTTCGTGCCTCGCGCATGCGGAAAGTCAACTTCATGGCGGCCCAGAAGTTTGGCCTTCGTTACAGTAACATAATCTTGTTAGCGGAACAGTTAGGCTAATAGTTTAATGCCTCGTCAAAACCGTGGTATGGGTAAGAATATTTTCGACAGGTTTCAGTTCACCAAAACATAAATATTACAGTAAGGATGAGGAGTAGGAGGTGGTAAGTGTTGTTTGATCACAGTAAGATAAAACCGTTTATTTTGCCGGTTATTACTAAACTTCACTTGAAATAACATTAGACACGTTTCCAAATCTTTTTACAATCTGTTCAACTGATTTTGAGTTCTATCTCGTAACAATAAGGATGACATAAAAAGAATAAACCTGTTACCAAAACCAACTGTTTACTACAGCTACCATTTGTCGTATCACCAACGCAATAGAAGTCAAAATCGGTTGAACGGGCTGTAAAATGGGCTAATTTATACGTCTAATGTTATCGCAAATAAAATATAAGTTCGCATACGGAAGCATTTAGTCACTCGGAAAGAATTTCGAATTGATATAGCGTTCAGTGACTTGATAAGAACACAGCAGCTCAATGTCAAGCGAGATAACAGAACTCTCATATCAGTTTTTAATATGAACAGGAAAACTGTGACTGTAGACCGTCGAAACAATTCTTCACATATTGGAACAGATAATGCGCAGACTTAGAAATCAACATACACAAAATAGAGAATAGATCTCGTACAGACATGGTTCTGTAAATCGTTTTACAAAATGGCAATTGATGTGTTGATTCCGAGTTCCGATGACGAGCGTTTGACGAGCTTGCCGAGCCTGGTGACAACTAATTATAGAGATAGTTTGTTCCCGTGATGTCGGTATAGCTAGATGTGGCCGAGCGCTCGTCACCGGAGCCCCGGCGGTCGGTCGACTCCGTCGGCTCTGTCGGCTCCGTCGGGAGTGCAGTGTGTTCCTGTGTGCGCGTGCGCAGTGTGCCGCCGCCGCACGACCGCTGCGTTTATTATAGCTCCCTGAGAACAGAAACAATTATGTTAAAACATTAAACATATCGACGCAAGATGCACAGGACCACGCTTTGGAGATGCCTTTCCCCAGCAGTGAGCGTCTTTTGGCTGAAATGATGATAATAATTATTATAGTAGTCAAGAAAATCAGAATATTTGGCTAAGAATTAAAATCTTAAGGCTTAGATTTTTGAATACAGATTATATTACTCTGCCTAAAAAACTAAAACAAACAGCCGCTAACCGACAAGGATCTGACTTTGACGCCGATGAGGTCATAACGCCTCATGACACACAACACCACAAAAATGAATATCCGGTTCGCTACATCAGACAGATGACGGTTATCTTTGTGAAAGGACTAGGATTACTAACGCGGAACCGCAAGTATCCACCAATCCATTCTGACTATGGTAAAATAATATAAAAGAGACTTTTGCTGGGTAAGCTGTCTATGACAGCATTCATGAAACTGAGTTTATACTTCAAAGTGCACCAAACCTTATTATTGCGAATAATCAACCAAACCAAATTATGGTTAATTAAAAAGAACCACCACCAAAAATTGTTATATATATCATATTTAATTTAAAGCATCGTAATTAATTTGACATGCGCATATTCTTTCAACCTTTCTATGATGTAAAACTATAGGAAAAGAAAATAATACTACATTTAGAATACCAAATTGGATGTATCATTGACCAAAAGCTGCTGAAAGCAAAATTTTACCCGTAGCTTCATTACAATATTCAGTATTAGTTTCTTTTTTTTTCATCATAATACCCAACACCTGTGCAAGTAAACTGCAGTCTACCGTAGTGCAATATATTGTTGGATATAAAGGTTGATATTAACGTACCTACCTCATCCACTGCTGCGCGGGCGGGTTGTGGGTGGGCGTGGACGGCTGGTGCGACTGTGTTGCCACCCTTTGCACCACCTGGAAATCACAAAATGATTATGACTCACTTATTATAGTAATGAAGTTGTTCTCGGTTGAGCTATTGCAATAAGTTTTAGGCACGTTAACAGAAGTAAAGACGTAATTTGGTTTTAAAACGAAATTGCATTTTATGACACAAACAGTTAGAAAAAAAAGCAATAGAAAATGGAACTTATCGCAAAATTAGGGTTAGCTTTTCCCTGGTCGAAAGTCAATTGGAGGCTGGTGGGCTATGTTCAGAAGTCCTGCTGCCTTTGGTCTCTATGATTACAGATATTAGTAGGTGTGTTACCTGCTGCACGAAGGCCCTAGTGAGATGTGGCGCGGCGCGCTCGGCGTGCTCGAAGGCGCGGCGCAGCTCTTCGATGGCGGCCGCGCTGCCCGAGCCGTGCTTGCGGGACAGCTGGAATACAATAACACATATTTAAGTAAGTCATTATATTACTTTACTATCTTCTCACACCTTTAAAATTGAACGTCGATATACAGGGGGACAAAAATCTGCGACAATGAAGTCACTGACCGCAATCAGTGATATAACATTTTCGGTAAATATGAGTATTAATCGTGCTTCACTGGTCAGATGTGGTACTTTCATGAATGATAAAACTATTTATTAAGATTTTTTTATCTCTTCTCGCCAAGATTTAACTCTTTAAAGGACGAGTCGTAAAAAGTGGCCAGTAAACTGGACAGTCACCGAGGACGCTGTCTCATAGATTTTAATCAAAATATTGAACCTTATAAATATTTACGGCCTGCTTTGAACGATAAAGCGAAAATTTCTGCCCAAACTTCGAAAATTAAATCCAAAATTATTTTATTTACCTCATTCAGTAGTGGGTATATAAGTTGTTGCAGATAAGGATGTCTCTTAACTTTGTTCTCCTCACTGTTTGTTCCTCTATGGTCCAGAGGGCTGGCCTGAAATTTTAAAACAGACATTTTATAATACGTCAGTATAATATAATAAGCATGATAGATATAAAAACTAGTGTCCAGCTTCATAATAAATTAAAGGATAATTAAAAAAAAATTGTAAGTGAAATTATCTTTTATCTGTGTACCTAACTTGTATCGTCACTCTTCAGGGAAAAGATGTAGATCTTTCCACACATCTTTTTCGCCGTTTTTTAACTGTTGGCTCCTCAATCCTTAGAAACACTATTTTGCATACAATGACATCCACTACCAATACTTCTTCAAACTAAACCAAACTGTATTTGACCATGCATGTAATACTAACGTTTTTGTTATAGACTACGCTATCCCTGTTGGAGGGCTGGTGCTCGGTGCGGTCCTTGCGTTCGTCGCGGTCACTGCGGTCACGCTCGCGTTCCTTCACGCTTCTCTGTTCCGCGTTCACTTGCACGTTCGACGATTGCCGAGACTGGAATGTTACAAATAATCGGATAAATTATGGTTTTCTTCCTTGAAACCATTCGTGGCATTATAACATCAAATCATGACGTTTCAACAGATTGGTCCAAAGTCTTCCCATATCTTATGTGGAAACATACATCATGAGCAAATGTTCATAATGTTAGATTTAAAAGTCGCATCAAGTATGAACAGCAAATCCACAAACAATTTTCACGACAGCTGTTTTTACAGACCCACATATAAAAATTGACAATTTATTTGAAAATTTACGCACGTATGCTTTTGCTTACAAAAATCAGTGGTTCCATCGATGTATACCTCGCCAAACTTCTTGGCCGCCCTGAAGTTGGCTACAATGGCTGCGCAGTATAAATTTCATACAAAAACAGCACCGTTTCGGGCCTCGCGCATGCGGAAAGCCAACTTCAGGGTGGCCCAGAAATTTGGCGAAAACTTACATTGATGGAACCACCGATTTTTGTAAGCAAAGGCTTACGTGCGTTATACACGTCAAATCTGTAGAAGGTCTCTGTCAGGTCGAAATCAGTCCTTTATTCACTATAGGATGAGAGTCAGATATTTTTGAAAGTCAAAATCCTACATAAACAGTGTCCCCAAAATGCTCGCCCGTCACTACTTCGTACTGTTTTGCTGGGAAGAGAAAGTTTATTTATTTTATTTATTAATTCACACATACAAATATCTTTACAGGTAAGACAAAGCTAACAAAAGTCACAAATAGCCACACTCAAGAGACGCCCATTTTCGTGATCCTGATTGACAAGTCTCTGAAGCACAACTAACACAGAGGACAAATTTATATGATTGACATCTTACCGGGTGCTTATCATTAGTATTATTATTGAGCGCATGCGTGTGCTGCGGCACATGCGGCGCGTGTGTTGCGTGCGGTGCGTGCGGCGTGTGCGGCACGTGCGGCGCGTGCGGCTGATGCGCGGGCGGCGGCGGCTCGGAAGGAAGCGCGGGCGGCGACGCGCGGCCGCTCAGCGCGCCGTTCTGCTTGCCGCCTGCTCCTACGCTTACTGGCTCGCGAGTTTCCCGCTCGCGAGGAGGCACTGGAAATGGATTGATATGTGTTAGTTAATAGAAACAACACTCTTGATGGTATAAGGGTATGATGGTTAAAACCCCAGGTCTCGTTTAACTGGGACCGTGCCTAAGTAGAGTCACATTTGTGCACCCTGAAGGTACCTACAATCACTAAGTGTTTCTTTAAAACTCAGCTTCAACACCAGACAATCCAAATTACATGCTGTTGTCAGAAATATCTGCACACCAAGGCAAGTAAACAAGTACCGAATCTACAACTTTATTTCTTTGCGAAAAAGATCATTGAAGGTTCTTGAAATTAACTTTGCATGAAGACACAAGGATTGCCTAGGACCAACATATTTAATGCCAAGCTGGGAAAAGATATCCAACGAGATGTGTAACGTTATGCAGTGCTGATGAGTAACTGAATATTGAGAGTAGAGAGATTTTTTGATATGATCATCCAGCAACTGCAATTCAATAATTGAATTTTACAAAATATACTCTAGTTTAAACCTTTAAACCATTGCCCAGCAGTGGGACAACATAGATTGGATAAAAATCTTAATATTCCAGAACTATTAAAGTCATGAACACACACACAAACGCATACCATTGTCGTCGTCATTGTTATGTTTGTTGCGTCGCTTGTTGTCCCGCTCGGCTGACGCCTGTAGCGCTCCACCGCGGACCGTCATGATCCACGGCTCGTCTGCTTCGCCGTCGCCACTCCGGCATTCTTCCCTGGAAGATTTTTAGAAAAGATGATAAATAGCGGTTTTATAATCAAACAATAGCTCGAAAAAAAACAAATAGTTTTACTATAAATATATAACTTTTTTACTAGGAAGAGCTCTTGGCTACATAATAATATCCGCTCGGGTCAATCTTCAAGGTTAAGTAATGCTTTCGATTTGGATTCGAGGGACAGACCATCCAGCACATACCGAGTCTGTTCTCCGTCGTTACGGGTAACTAGAACTGACTAGAAGCCAGAATACCCAACATCAATCCCACCGCACTATTCACAAACCACTGCAACTCCTGAAAGCCAGAATCATCAGTGGCGACTACCAGAAAAGTGCCAGGACAATGAAGGTCGTCGGTAAGACGGTCGAAGGTAGTCCCGGAGAATGAATTTAACTGTCTTGGATCCCGCAATTAAATTAATCAGAAAAGAATAACGGAGGAGGGAAACAATACAAATTACCACTACCCTCCATACCAAGCAGGAGACAGAAAAAACAAGGCCAATAGGCACAAAGGGTCGTTTATAACTAGGATAAGCCTAGTTGCCTAGCACCACGGATAAAAATTATCATTAATATTAATAGGTCCTAACATTGTGAACTGAACATTGAGAGTGATATTTGATTCCAATAATAGTTATGGCAAAAACGCTTGAACCCACGTAAATTTGTTCTAGTTTCCGCATAGTAAACAACTATAGATGCAGCCTGTACACTATCCAAAATAACATTGCGTTCATTCTGCCAAAGAATACACTCCCACAAGATATGATGCAACAAATTCGTAGTCAAATGTAGAAAACTGACATAAAACCCGACATCAGTCTGCCCAAGGTGTACCAGTGTTATTCAGTTACTGGGTTGTTGAGTCCGTGACTATCTTTTTCCTTTCATTCTCTAGCCCTTATCCCAATTTATTTCTGGTCGGCGCAACATGTTTTCTTATTCCACATTTCTCTATTAGTCATCTCAGCAGTCACCTCCTTTATAGACTTATCATCTTTCACACAAGTTATCCATCGCTTCCTTGCTACTACTCGTACAGCCATCCAATACAATCAAAACCTGCCTGATTATTATGTAAGTATACTATCATCCTGTAATGAAAGGCTGTGGCTTCTCAACGTGCACAAATCCTCGAAACAGTGAAGCCGCTTCTGGGCGGCGGAGCTATACTCCATTTGAAATAACATTAGAAATTTTTACAACCCCTTTTTACAGTCCGTTCAACCGATTTTAAGTTCTATTCCACAAACATAAGGATGACATAAAGAGCATAAATCTGTTACCAAAACCAACTGTTTAATACAGCTACCATTCGTCATATAAATAACGCAATAGAAGTCAAAATCGGTTGAACGGGCTGTAAAATGAGATTATTTAAAGGTCTAATGCTATCTTAAATGGCTGTCTATGTAGCCAGGACCTCAACGCAAAACGGAACGAAGCACGGCAAATGGGAGTCCCTATAATACTACTACTGTGTTTACCTACTAAAATAATATGCTAACACACAATATATTAAATATGCTTGAGTATTAAGGGTATGCTATAATGAGGCTTAAGGATAATTTAATTATTAAGTATGTGAAACGTCTGTATATCGGTCGGTACGTGTTATGTCGGTTGCTATGCCACCCACAAGTTAAAGTCTAGGTATTGAAAACACATTAGGCGGTTTTGCGTTAAAAAAGGTTGGACGGTAACTTCTAAAGCATAGAATTCTTAGAACTCATTATTATAATATCATAAGTAGGTTATCGGTAAAATATTATACGAGACTTTTTTTACGGTCGATTAATAAACGAGGAACAAAGTTAGCTCTCAACCCTCATGATATTTATGAACGAATTTCTATACATTTTTATACTAAACACATTTTTAAGGTTGTCTTGTAGATGTCGCTGTTAGCGATAAACCGCCTTTGTGCCCATAGTATTAAGTTCTTATAAAGAGATGTGTAACTTTTTGGTGTACAATACGATATATACTATTCTATTTTAACTTACGCACAACGGACCAAATCTAAGTGAGGAAAAGAGATTCCCACTACTACTAAACTAGCATAAACTAGTAGGTGTTCCCGATTAAACGTAGAACTTTGCACGCGGGACCATACTACCCGGACGAAAAGTATCCTATAAATTTATTACAGGTTAGGGTCAATCCGTGTGGCAAAGAGATTGAAGCCGTTGAAGCAGATTATTTAAGAAGCATATACATCCAGTCTTTCACATTAACTTAATTATTTTTAATATTATTCCTCTAACATGTTGAAGATTCGTTAGCAAAGAATGTGTAAAATATGAAATATACTCACGAATCCGAATTCTCCGACTCGGTTTCGCTCTCCTCGCTCCGTTGCGCCTTCCATTTCTTATACCTATCTATAAGATCCATTAGATACGAATTCTTCTTAGCCTTCCGGATAAACTGGAACTTTAGTAATTCCTTAGCTGTTGGCCTCTGAAACACAAAGCAAAGAATGTTTAAAATTTTGTTGAGATAGAAAATTGCTACAAGAAATACTGAAAGTTTTAAATGAATTTTGATTGTCTTAAGATAATATTGAAGCTTAGGGAATAGTGAATCTCTAAGACAATCTATTTAGCGCAATGAACTATGCGTTTATATGTACCTTCCAGATTAAAGGATCACGCGTAATCCGAAACACTCGGGAGGGTTCTAACAAAAACACTACACGAAAGCCGTCGGTCGGGGAAATTAATCCGTATCCTCCGTCTCCGTATGAGACTGTTTGTAACTTACATTTTCTGGGTCCTTATTCAGGCACGCCTCGACGAACTCTTTGAAGGGTTTCGAGTAGCTGCCTGTGAGTTGCGGGGGGTTGTTCTTGGGGATGAGGAAGAGCACCCTCATGGGGTGGAGCTCTGAATTTGGCGGCTCGCCCTTGGCCAGCTCGATGGCCGTGATGCCGAGGGACCAGATGTCAGCTTTGCTGTCGTAGCACGACTGTTTGATCACCTCGGGCGCCATCCAGAACGGTGTGCCCACGAACGTGTTGCGTTTGCTTGTCGTGTTCGTAAGTTGGCCCGCCACACCTGGAATTAGAAATATTTGTTGTAAGTTACATGGCGTATCATCAAACTAGAAAGCCCACTGAGAAGCCATGATTCGGTAAACTATGTAATTTTTAAACTGGAACTTAGTGTTTTTTTTTTTATCAAAATCGTATAATGTTGGTGTTATGTTATGTTAGTATTTAGCAGCCTTTTACCTTTTATAAGCATTGCTATTATCATTCGCCTGTCCTTAGCATCCTAAATTAGCATGCATTAAAAATTATTATTACTTAATTATACATTACTACAGTTAAATTGAAAAAAATATAATTTCAATAATAATGTCAATAATAATGAATTTAATACAATTATGCAGAAATATTTATGTCATCCTTTTCAGGTAAAACAAATTATAATTATATTTTTGTAAGAACTTAAGGCGATGTATAGACTGTTCGCCCGCTCGGAGCCAAAATTTCAATATTGAACCTCCTTTAGAACATTTTTGTTTGCAAAATATTATTTGATTTACATATGCTATTTCAGTTATGAAGAAATTCCAGCCATCATTTTTTTTGTGTAAATATATTTTTAAACATCCATGTCGTTTTGGAGGAGTATCCAAAAGTTGCGAAAAATATCGTGTTGCTAATTATTTTTTTAAAGCAAAACTATTTGTTATACGAAAAAACCATGTTAAAAAAATAATGTACATGAAACAACAATTTTGTTTTTTTTTTTCATACCTTTCAACCTAGCCGTTACTAAGGAGTATGCTTTAGTAAGTTACCGTTTTACGGCACTAAAGCGGATGTAGGCCCTTAAATAGGATAGACTAAATCTTATTGTTTGTATAGGACAGATCGCCACTTAAGAGAAAATCGTTATTTTAAGCTAGACTCTTAAATATTCTTTTACAGAGTCGAAACATTTTTAGATTAGGTATAGTTTTAGCCTTTTTTGGAATATTGTTACTGATTTTTCAGACTTGTTGTTCTGGTTCTATTCTCAGATGTCGTAGCTAGATGTTGTGACGTTTCTTTCCCAATACTAACAAATGAGTCACGGTAAAAATACGAGTAAACAAGAAACACAAATAAATCACAGAATGATTAATTTGTTTTGGCATATTATTGGAACATTCCTAATTTGCTACCAGTTACGCTTATCTACGTGTACATGAGAAGCGAACAATATACCGAATTCAATCGATTAGTAATGTATGGGCAATCGAAGATACGCCTTCTGAATAGGACCTAGACCTAATATCTACCTGCGTAATGGCTTGTTTCAGAATTGAAAGTTTTAGAATTAGAACGTGTCCAAAACCTACTTTCATGTCAGTTTATGGCAGGTTTTGATGCTAAAGTAGAATTAGACAAGTACAAATTCAAATTCTTAAATCAGAAACCAAGGTTAAATCTATAGCTACTCCTACTGGCATTCCCATTTCACACATATTTGCGAGCGGCAAAACCAGATGTATCCTCCGACTGCACATAATGATTTTCTTCTTGTTTATTTCGTTTTAGTTCGCTTCATAAGCAGTCGGGTTTTTTGATATTTTTAATTAACGTTTTTATTTATAACTTTTTAGTTAAGTTTTTTTTCGAATTAGGTACATTTGAACATATAAGTGTTATGTATTTTTGAAATCACCTCTTAAAACCCTTTATTTTGATACCCCACACGATGGGTTTGGAAGAAAAAAAAAAATTGGACCCTCACAATATGGCCGCCCAAAAGCCGCCATTTTTCTGTTTTCCAATTTTGATGTAGCCAGTGACACTCGCAAGGTTAAGACGAATCGATTGACGTACGAATCGTACAACGCGTTTGGTCTCTGGAACGCCACATAGGAACAAACATACATATATGTATAGACTGATAAACACATTACTTTCCTTCGGCAGTCGGGTAATAAAAAGCCAAGTTTCAACAATTGCAGGCAGGTTGCCTTAGTAATGTCACAAAATAATTAATAACAGGTGTCTCCATCTCAAAGGAAGACGTACATCTTCATCGTAATTAAAATTGCATGAGATGGGACTATGTTCGTACATACGGTACATTAAAGTTTCATTTACGACATGTCTCTTAGTTTAACCGTATGTATGCGCACGTTTACCCAAGGGTCGGAAAACGGGTCATTTATTTAACAGCATATTTTTCTGGCTAAAATGTCAGTTACATACATAATGTACATTAAAATTGATTTATGTGAGACCTTCGTATTAAAACCGCGTTATCGATCGTTGGACATCACGTGTCAAGGAAAACCACATAATGAGGTAACTTGGATACTTTAAAAAACTTTATTTTACTGTGTCCCGAACTTTATTTTACTGTTTCCTGAATCCCGAATATTACTGTTGTCATTATTAAATTAAACGGGACTATTAAAACATTAATGGAGTAGGTTCGTCAGAGATTAGCTTTGTTTCTCCTTTTATAGATGTTTATAATAATTGTTTATACGCAAGGAATTAATAAAAGCTGTTTACCATGGCATTTCTTGGTTTTATAAGCAGTCACGACTTTACGGTACAATTTTGTATTTTAATAAAATTTATTTTATACAGTTTGTAAAGGGCCTACCAACAAATCATACAGCATTTTAAAACGGTCAGTAAAGTCATCGGGCTTTTTGTGACTCACTGTGTTTGTGTACCTTTTCCCCAAAGAGAATACTTTTTATTTACCTTCTCAACTGTGTATTCAAAGCAGTCACGACTTCACGGTACAATTTTGTATTTTAATAAAATTTATTTTATACACTTTGTAAAGGGCCTACCAACAAATCATACAGCATTTTAAAACGGTCAGTAAAGTCATCGGGCTTTTTGTGACTCACTGTGTTTGTGTACCTTTTCCCCTAAGAGAATACTTTTTATTTACCTTCTCAACTGTGTATTCAAAATAAATTACATTACATTAAAACAGTGTTAACAACTCTTCATACTTCCAAGTTGATTGAGAGCGTCCGGTCTGCATCAAGCTCAAAGGGCAACTGATAGAAATCCGATGTAGGTATTTACGCTAAACTATGAGTGGTATTCGATACATTCCGTTTCTGTCCCCTACTGCAGTAACGACGCACAAAGATTAACCAAACCATGAATCAAAAGAAGTGCATGGGTACCGATTGGTACTACAGCTCCACAAAGCTCCACAAGCATATCAATGAAGTGCCTTCAGCTCATAAAACTCCTCAATATGACGTGTCGAACGAATTCGAAACGACATAAAGCTAAAGGTTAAGGCGTTGAGTGGTCATAAATACAAGGAGTTAAAATCCCGCGCCACTTGACTATTAACCTACTTCGAAAACACTCAAATGTGTCTTGCTCAGCGCCGAAGATCATAGCTGTAAATTCTAGAAGAAACAGATTTTTTGTGATCCCTTACAAGTGCTATACAAACAAACAAAGCAGAAGTAAACATTAATGTTTGAAGAGCTTGAAAGTCTTCACACCGCTCTTCCCGAAGCAAAAGGGCGTTCACTTTACTTTGGCACGGCACACAGTTGCCTCGCAAACGGTTCAAACATTGGCCTCAAGCCAGAATTCATGACCATAATGCACGCTTAACTTATAATGCAAGCTTGCATATTGTTGGTATGACATCTTTTTCGAGAACAAGAATATTCGACAACATTTTTATTGTTGAAAAGTGTTGAATACAGACTTGTAGATCACAAAGCCAACAGCCGAACACTGGGGCCCATAGTAATGTTGCGACTCTTGGATCCTATCAGGTCTATACCCGCGAAACTGCAATACGCAGCAGCGGCGGTCAGCTAGGGGTCTGTTCTTAGAGATACTGGTTCCCGTCAACCAGATGGAAAATTGTACGATGGTATAATTTACCCTTGTCCTCGCGGTGGTCTCCTGGTGGGGACGTGGGGTAAAATATAAAGGAAAATGAGGGATAACCGACGTCTTCTGTTCCGGAAGCTCCGGCCTCCACCAGGCACGTGAAAACAAAATATCCTATGTCCTCGAAACAAAATACCTCGCTGCGCGCGAAATATACACAAATACAACTGCACGGGCGAAGCACAATACCAATCGCGAATGGCGAACGTAATTTCCAATAACGATGGGTTGATTTTATTCAACAATTTATATAATTTATTCAATTATAATAAAATCAAACGAGAACCCGATATTACGTCCAGCCATGTGAAATCACACATTTTCAGTCTAGTTTCAACTGTCAACTCAGCCCACAGCTGTCAAAATCCGAATCCAAACTGACACAGTGTTGCAACAAAATAACAAAAGGAGGAACGAAACGTTTGGTTCAAAACAAAAAGGGATCTCAAAGAAAACGTTTTGAAGATCATTCTTCGAGTAGTATTCTGGTTAGGTACTTGAGTTTCCTTGCAAAATCTACAGGGCTTAGTCAGACCTCTTCAGTGCGATAGCATCTTGATTTAATTCCCAAAAGATAAAATCTGGACAGCTTCATGAAAATTATAAAACTTTATTTTTGCTCGCCCTAACAATATTTTCCGAGATGACACTTTAAGAACTTATTAAGAGATTAAGGCGTTGATAAATAACTTCTTGCTGCTGTCCCAAAAATTTCTTATTATCTGGTTTAATAGGCGCGGTTAATTAAATGAACTTGCGACGGCTTGATTAATAAATAACTCGGTACTAAATTATACCTATTAAATGCAGATGGTGTCCATTAACGACTGAGTAAATGATATTTATTGATAAAATCGTTCATTTACACTTGAATCGTTACAACTGAGTAGGTTAACAGAGTTTACGGCAAATTCATCAACGCAGCACACACAATCTTCGCTGTTGATTAAATTATCGTCAATTATGTACAGTCAGTCAGTGTTGGCAGTTGTAAACACGACCCTTGGGTGTCGTAAAAGTTGACACCATTACGTTCAGAGGATGGGCAATAGCATCTACCTACAGAACAACATTGTTTTATTCAGGGGCCTTAAATAATATGGTCGCCAGACGCCACTATCACCAGGACATCAATGTCATTGAAATACCATTTATAACAATTGATGTTCGAACATGAAAAGAAACACGCCTGCCGATACATACAATTGCTCTAAATTCTTCATTACCGATATATTTCTAAGATGAGCGTTTACTGTGAATGGTTTTCGTGTTCAAACTGCATGCATCGTTCGTTTTATGTGCGCAGGAGCAGCCGTCCATCCGTTGCGAGTTTATTCGAAACTCGTATCACTGTTGCATAGCGTTCTAAATCATGCTGATGCGAGAAAAACCTTGACTGAGATGTTTAAGAACGAAGTTGAAGAAAGTTATTATTTATGCACGTGTATTTACATACATAACGGCGTACAATCTTACTAATAGTATAAATTCAAAAGTTTAGATGGATGTGTGTATGTTTGTTACTCAATCACGCTAAAACGGCTGAATGGATCTGGATGAAATTTGACACAGAGATAAGACTATAGTCTGGAATAGCACATAGGCTATTTTTCATTCCGGTAAAATGTTCCCTTGGAATAAAAACACTTTTCATGCGGGCGAAGCCGCTGGCAGAAGCTAGTTATGAATAAGAATGTGCTCTTGAGACTAGCAGTCGACTGATACATAATCTAGAGTGCTATAACATCGCACTTGAGCGACTTGACACTTAACTGTTGATGCTGTCAATGTTACAATTATGTTAATAATTAAATTAGAGCAGCCATGATATGAATGTCACTGCTCTATTAGTATCAGTAGCTCTATTAGTATCATCTCACCGGCCAAGATTAGCATTGTCACATCGGGAAAACCCTATCTTCAACAAACATATTTTTTCGGAGATACCTAATGTAATTTATGCTACTTAATACTATTGACTAGAAATCAATAAAATTCTGCTATCAAGAACCAGTCTACATTCAATATGAATATTATGTAAATTCGGTTCGCATTTCTCTTCTTTCTTTGTGAATATTTTCACCGTCAGGGACGACTTATCGTTGGGCGAAAGACGGTCAAGGATGGAAGCAAAAAGTGCAAGCGGTGCCATTCCTTATCTACGAAATTTTTACCCTTTTAAAATATAGGTGAAACGGCACAAGTCGGCAGAACCCAAAACCATTTGAGACCCTTATTACAATCTGGTTTATATTTTCTGTGCGGGGTTTTTATTTAAGTAAAACTTTGTTGTGAGAAGAGAAAAACTGATGAATTTTTCTTAATACTTTTCTGGATCAGAGTGAATCCAGCGGACCGGAACTTCGTAAAAAATAAGTGTACGACGGCAACAGTAAAGAGATTTGAATATGTAATTCTTCTAATGAATTTCTTTAAGTATTCACTTGATGGAGATGTGTTGATATCAAGTACAAGTCAACTTACCGAAATCAGCCAGCTTGACGTCACCCATTTCGCTGAGCAGTACGTTAGCAGCCTTGATGTCTCGATGCAGCTTCCTCTCCGAGTGCAGGTAGTCTAGACCTCGCAGCACCTCTCGGAGTATCACAGCTATGTGCATCTCCTCGAAGCTGCCCGCCTTCATCAGGTCCAGGGCCGACCCCCCACCCAAATATTCCATTATTATCCATAATTTTGTTCCCTGGAAAGGAGAAAAGGAAAATGAGTACATGTGTCTATCCCCGGCAGTATTCAGAATTGCCCCGAGATATATCAACAACACTTTGTTCTAATTGATTCTAAGAATTGTTTTGATTCACATGTAGAGTATCTAGGTACCGATATTTTAGGAAATTATATCTATAGACAACAATAATAATATCTAAATAAATATTTACTAACACACAGGTTTAAAATTTACTTGTCTTGAGGTCACCCTAGTATCTCTTAAAAGATTTGCAAAAATGATACCAAAAATTTCATCAAAGAAGCTTAGATTAATATTTTCTCGCCCGTTAAAATAAAAGAAAAATCTTTAAGAAATCTCTTGTTCAAAAATCATGAAATATTTTTATGTAAAAGCTTACAGTAGCAAATTGGGATAGATATTTCTGCGGCACGTTTCCGTAACATTTTGAGTCTGTCCGTCTATTAGCCGACAGATTTATTCTAGACCTTTAGGCAAACGGATAAATACTAATTAATATACATTATTCAGCTCAGAAAATGTATTAGCATATTTAAGCATATATGTAGGCTGTTGTTGACCGAGTAAACTATGTGTTCATATGCGTCATAATTATTTTAAGTAGTTGTTTGTATTGTTAAAACTTCTTCAGTGTTCAAGTTTGTTTGTTTTTCCATAAGTACCTTATCTCTCTACCACGGCCATACATCGTGTAATTGTGATAAGTATATGGTTTGAAGCATCAGCCAACTGAATAGTTTTCTGCGATAAACTTGTTAGAGGCTTGCCACGACAAATTATTGGAAAATAAATCGGGGTAGGGTAACATCTACCCGTGAAAACACACTAACGAAACGAAAATATTTTTTGGACTTTTTAGTGTTTTGCTTTAGAAGTCGGGTAATTTTTTGTGGAAAAGTTTTTATTTCTCTCTTCTTAGTTTTAGTACAATATCACTATAAATTGAGTAAGTTCTATAGTAGGTATCTAAAGGATTGACAAAATACCCATAATAACTTCATTTACACATTCGTGCTGTTTGTCGCTAAGGAATTCGGAAGCATACAAATGTTCCATATCTTGAAAACTGCTGAACGGATTTTGATGAAACTTGCACAGTTCCCTAAGTTGAGAGATACCTAATCCAATAAAAAATAATGATCACGGTCCGATAAGTAGTTTTGGAGAAATGCGTGGACACACATACATACACACAATCAAAAATACAAACATACACTTATTAAACTTGACACACGTGTAAGCCCATTCAGAGTAACATTTATATAGGTACATCAATATTACATACATACGTGTCGAATTGATTACGTCCTTTTTTTTCAAATCGGTAAAAAAAGGAAAAGCGGTGAAATGAGAGCATTTGATCTCGAAAATGGAAAAGTACGAGTATAAATTCAAATAAATACTTTATGTTCATTTTTGATAGCTGACGCTGTTTTCCCGCTTTTTCCTTGACTTGACGGCGGCATATTAACAAAGTACAGCTGTCGGGAATTTACATAATACTCCATTTCTCTCAGTTAGCTACGTCTTGCGCTCAGAGATAAACACCGTTTATTTGTTTGTTTTCATTGTCATATTGTTAGGAAATGTTTTCATGAAGAGAAGAAGAATTCATTAGTTTCACAATTGTGCGAGATCTCAATCCCAAGATCATTATACTCTCATTAACTTTTTATGAGAGACTCACTACCAGACTAGTCTAGACTAGTCTGAAACTAAACTAAACAGTCTCATGTGCAAAAAAGCTCGAAATAGTGTACAAAAGAAACAGCAAAGTCTTACAGAGCAAGTTACGTTCCCCAAAGTCTTACAATAGCAAACACTTCGGAGTAGAAGGCATAACATCTGAGCAATAAGTTTAAATAAGTATACAAATTCTTCCATAACATTTTGAAAAGGAACAAAATATAATTTATTGTCAAAGTTTTAACCAAAGGCCATATAACTTTTATACGGGGCATTGTTAAAATTGATGTTAGTACGTATTCAAGTTTGACATTTATTGATTGCACGAATTTTGAAAGCTTGACACTCTATATATTTGTGTACACTTGTATAGTTTGTACAGTACAACTATTTGCTTAATGTCCTTCAGCAAACTTCGTGTTTCTTCAGTCGATCAGTTGCACTTTGTACTTGGTGTTGGTGCAGACCGGACGCTCTCAAACAATTTGGAAGGATATATAGTTGATCTTAATGAACTAAATATAATTTATTTTAAATAAAGGGAGAGCTGCTAAACGAAAATAAGAAACAGCTATATATTATTCACACGGAAATCAAAACAAAACAACAATAAAGTACTTACTTCTTAATTCAAATTATTATACACGATGAATTTAATAATTGATGGACATGGAAATTAGCATTCGTTTGTATTCGGAAATGCGATGATTGCCGAGGGACATTAAGAAAATAGTTGTTCTGTATTTATTTACGTATATGTTTCTTTGTTTGTTTAGTCATGTCTGGGCTCAATCAAGTAAAACAAAGAGAAGGATATGGCTCAAGAGCCTCAAGTGCGTACAAGATCGGGCGGGTACTTTCCGTTTATACATTCACGTACATTTATTTATACACAGATATAGCGAAATATGAAAAATACGTGTTACTGTGTCACATTCTGATAGCATTAACCCCGATAAGCCGATATATTAATTTATTTTAATTATCCTACAAAATAATATTAATAATAGGGAAACCTGTTAAAACCGAAAGCGGAATTCTCTTTATCAGCTCATTTGTATGTAAAATTTTCCTTACAAAGCGCCTAAACGTAGGTAACGAGTTTCGTGAAATTAATCAACTTTACAGAGTTACGTGTAAGTGATAACGGTTGAGGAACACATTACGTAGTCGGAGGTGGAGTGAAAACCCGCTTACTCATTCATCACATTACGTACGTACCCGAACTTCATAGTATCCCTAAGCTGGAAGGGAAAGTATTTGCATAAATTCTGTGGATAATCCGAACGATAACTTAACAAGATCTGACTCAGCCAGTGTTAATTCCAAATAACCCTGATATCAAACTGCTTGGCTGTTAGGGGATTTTTACGAGGATATAAAATTACACAGTACCTACACTAAAGTTTCACATCCAAAACTTATGGTTTTCCCTCGAAGGTCGCTACTGAGTGGCGTATTAACCAATCTAAAATAAGATCAGAGTTGAACCATAATTATTACATTTTACATGCTGTATAGACCGGATGATAATCATTCGAAATCATCGTCATTAAATTTAGTTCCTGTTCTGAATCTGGCATGACGTTACCCATCTCTGTTCTTAGTAATAATTTACGGATCTCTGGTACGGATAGTGCACATGTACACGAACAAACAGACAGTGCCACAGCACCGCTGCATGCAGTAATGCAACGCGGAAGACGACAATGGGCGCACCGGAGCACAGATCCGGCGCGACCCGTTCACGCTCCATCAGCGAGCGTACCCACATACACGTGTCAGGGTTACACTCATCAAATATGCACGTGCATGTAAATATATCCGCACAGGAAAACAACGGCTCAAGTCCAGAATAAATAAAATAGATTGTTTTGACGGCGCAAAGCCGCGAAATAAATGGAATAGGATAGCCTGCTATGATGTGAGGATTTGAGGAATTGAATCGAACACATTGCGATTTATTTTGGCTTTTCATTTTTATGATGTTATTCGGAAAATGTTTGGAAAGCAGACATTCTTTATAGCTCACTATTTCGTTGAAAATTCTTCACGTGGATCAAAAAACGTTACATCTAAAGAATGCTGATCCATGGGACAGTGTGTATTCTTCTACCTTCGTGAAGCGTGAAAATACCAGTCTGAACGTCCATAAAGACATAATTTCGACAAAACATCAAACAAAAGGGGTAAAAAGAAAACAAATGCCTGAAATTCCCGAAGCAGGTAAACCCACGGATAAACAAGCGTCTGTGTTTACCGTAAAATGCCTCGTCATGTACTATCGGGTATTTTTACAAATAAAGGATGAGGAGCAACAACGTCGAATGTATCAGATATTTTACACAACTATCGGGAGCTCTAAACTTGGTCTTTGGAAGCGCTAACAAAATTCGCAAAATATCGGAAGTCATAACCGGTAGAAGCGATAATACAGACACCACTCGTCCAATTTAATACAAGATGAACGCGAGTTACATTGGAAATGGAAAGATAAATAATTCCATTCCGAGCTATTTGTGCCTTAGCCGTAGATCCGGCCGAATGGGTACGTCTCAGAGAATAATATTATGTAAAACGAGAGAAGCTTTAGTGTGCCAACAATAACAAGTAGATACTATGAAAACTATGATTTATTTGTTCAATTATCCCATCGTTAACTTGACTCTAAACACAGTGGTATATTTATATGATTGAACTTGAATTGATTTACGCGTGGGCCACATGTTATGTTTAATTCCAATAACGTGTAATTATCAAATGAAGGTAATTAACATGCATTACTTCCTGAAATGATAAATGACGTTATCAATAAAGTACACATAACACAATCATATCACGATTTCCACGAACAAAATATAATTTTCCAGGGCGCAGCGGTAGCCACTTACATAAAAGAAAATGTTTACGAGAAATAAAAACTCAAAGGCTGTATTCATAATAAGCTTTTTCATAGCAGTAACCAAAGGCTCATTGCATGTAGCCATCACGTAGGTATTCGTTGGCATAGCAACCGATGGCGTCGGTCATAGACCTCGGCGTCGCGACATCCACTAAAGTAAAACAAGAAAACGTACTATTAATCCTTCCTAGGGAACTTTACAAAGAGGTATTATAAGCATAAATTGGAGTTTCTTAAACTACATCCACAGAGCCTATAGCATGCGTCTCGAACTTTAAATTTTTTTGATCATTAACAGTAAAACTTACCGAATATAGAACATACAAATTCAATTTCTCAATAGCCACCACCCCATGTAGAGACTTCGTGAGTCGTTAAATTAAATCGCGCTGATAACTTCCAAAAAGGGAACTCAACGATGAAATTGCGGCTGTTTTCATATGAAAAAGGGCTTAATAAAAGACCTGTTAATGCAAAGTAATTTATTATGATCATCCAATAAGCTACAACGAGAAAGCCTTCGCGATGGAAATATTAACTTTCTCGACAGATTTCAACAAAGAAGGATTAAGAAGACTCATAATACATCATTTCAGCCGAAAGACGTCCACTGCTGGACAAAGGCCACCCCCAGGCGTCGCCACATTGACCGATCCCGTGCGTCTCGCATCCAGCGCCTTCCCGCAACCTTAACCAGGTCATCGGTCCACCTAGTGGGAGACCTTCCAACGTATTGTCTTACGATTCGCGGTCGCCATTCCAGAACTTTTCGGCCCCATCGGCCATCTGCAAGCAATGTGCCCTGCCCACTGCCACTTAAGTTTGGCAATTCTTCGGGCTATGTCGGTAACTTTGGTTCTCCTTCGCGCAAGGAAATTTCGAGCATAGCCCTCTCCATTGTCCTTTGGGTGACTTTAAGCTTTCTGATAAGGCCCATTGTGAGCGATCACGTCTCGGTCCCATAGGTGATCACTGGCAACACACACTGGTCATAGACTTTTGTCTTGAGACACTGCGGTAAATTGGACGAAAAGATACCACGCAACTTCCCGAAAGCCGCCCAGCTGAGTCGGATTCGACGCTTGACCTCTTTCTCGAAGTTGGACCTACCTAACTGGATCATTTGTCCCAGGTAGACATAATTGTCTACAATTTCGAGTGTAGAGTCTCCGATCTTGATAGGAGTGGGTGCGACATGGGCATTTACCATGACCTTGGTTAAGAAGACTACAATTCTTTTAATTATGAAAGGTAACCCGACTTCGAACTTGTTAATTCATTACAACTTCATTCATTAGGATGTAGCTTTATTTTAGAGTTGAGTGAACTTGCAGTATTTTAATGAGACACAAACACGTTTGCCATAAAATAAAACGGATTATTTATTTTATATTATGGACATAAAGTTGCAGAGCTTTTGACGATGAAGAATGTCGGGAAAAACTGCACGCGATTTCATGTGAAATAAAACTAACCCGTAGTAAAAGTTTTGTTATTACATGCCTTTGATTTTCACCACGAGGTGAGGTAGGGAAATTTTTCTTTTCTTTTCGGCTATACTATACATATATAGTACTGTTAAACACGAGATCTCGTTTCATCATAAAAGGGAACTTCAGGCTTATGGCGGCAACATATTGCCAAACAATTTCTTTTAACAAAGCAAGTAAACGACCTTTACTGCAATATATTACATGTTCCATGATCAGCAGTGGACGTTCACAAGCTCATAACATTCTGAAGATAACATAGTGTATAAACTTTAGCCATTAGAGTACTCAACATAGCTAGTTTATGACCAAAATGAGCTTTATATCAAGTTCCTGTTCTATTTGCACCATAAATCGCATTGCTATAATTAAAATAAGGAAATCGCACTCTTCACAGTGGTTGATGTAAATTATGTTAATAAACTGCTAATTTTACGCATTCATCTGGTTGTAAACGACTGTGATCTCGTAAACTACTTATTTCCGTGTATGATGATTTGAATATCCTTAAAAGTACCTATGAAGTACCTAAATTTTATGTAAAAGATCAAACAATAAGCTTTTGCGAAACTACATAAACATATTTAGTGTCCGACTGAAACTGGTTTTTATGACAGAAACTGGATTTTACGGCCGAAACCGAAAACGAATTTCGGCAACAGTATCAGGTCCGAAACCGAAACTTCCTTCCAAGGATCATGTTTTGAGGGAAAAATAAAGAAAAAATCAGTCAGTCTTTATCATTTTATCTTAAAAAAAACAACTGCAAACACAAGCCATTCACGACATGATTAGGCACGTGGACGCGACAAAATTTCTTCGACGCTTACTCGCTTGGATGGAATATAATGCGCCGAACATGACCGAACCCTGAGCGAGAAATCCCGAATGCAGTTTCGGTTTCGGTAGGTTTCGTAGTTTCCGAAACTCTATATTTTGCCGAAACTCGACCGAAACGAAACCGTAACCGAACTTTCGGTCGGACACTAAACATATTGTATCATAACGAATACTCGAGATAATATTTAAAGATTTATTCGAACACGCGTCATATAACAAGTAAACAAAGCTAATTGATCTCATTGACACCCCTTAAAATTCCATCATTTTTCATCAGAACTATTATAAAATAAATAACAGTTAGCAGTAAAATCTTCAATGGCTTAACACGCCATTCACAGCCTATAAACGTAGTTATTACTGCTAGACGGACATTCGGTATAGGTAGGTATTGTACAATAAACTAGCATCTAAGAATAAACGCTAGTGCAGCCTGACACGCCAACAATGAACGAAGAAGGGTGGAGTTCATCATCGTTTAACTAATTCAAGGCTCCAGCGTCGCCATGGCAACGCGTCGAGGGCGGGCGCCGCCCAACTTCCGCCCGCCTTAATAATTTCCCGGACGATTGGATGCCGCTAGTTGCCTGTATACAACGGCTATACGGCCAATTTAACTTAGTTTTGTTGGACAATGGAGATAGCTGGACACGTGTCGAGCCAATGTTGTCAACTGTAGGTACGCGATGATAAACAGAAACTATTAACATTGTTTACCGTGTTTATAATTAAGAACGGTATCAGGTTTGTGAGCATTGCATTCATTAAGTTAATTAACATTCAGAAAAATAAACAAACAGGTTCATAAGTTACCTTTGCATAGAATAAATACTTAAAATTGGGCCGTATTTTTCAATATCTAACATTTAACCTTGCAATAATTTTAGTATGCAAATGACGGGTACTTCTTCACAGTTTCAAATTCGCCCCATACACTGGTGAAAACTTTTCAATCAGTGATGGAATTAATTCAGTTCACTTCAATTTAGACGGCGGGACTCGCTGCGGAATCAATTTCATTTCAAACCGAGAGCGCAGCGGCAACTCTATAGCCAGGGGATCAGGAAGAATAGGAGAGATAACGCCCGAAGGACAGATCCCCAAACGCAGTCCACAGGGAAAGCTCCTAAAAGCCGGTATTAGTACAAATCACATTCCCACTCCTCCCTTTATCAGAAAAGTGATAAAGAATTCCCGTATTGCTTGGGACAGTAACATGCTGTCGGATTTTATTACCGCAGGGATATAAGATTTTGTGGTTATTCGGACGATTCGTATAATTTCGAAGATTGTTTACGGTTAGCTTATGCAAGGACCTTTTTTGCAGTAAAAATGTTTTATCAAAAAAGCCAAGCATTTCTGCAGGTAAAGTTCCTGAAGAATAAACTAAAGTTACAATAAAATATCTACCTACCATTACTCACAAACACGTAGCATTTTACCAAGTAATTTGTACTTAGAAAAGTTTTTGACGGGTCCCCAAAAGTTTTGTCGTATTACGGCAAAAGTTAAGACCCGGCGACATTTTCCCATTTGTCATAAGCTGCAGCGCGACCGAGACGCCAAGTAATCCCCATATTACAGGGAATTATCCCGAAGGACCGAATGCCTCCAAGGCACTCCGCGAGATGGTACGTAAAGAAGGTATAGAACTAAGAAGGAAAAGGTTAATAAAATATTTAACGATAGAACATAGTGCAGAGTTACAAAATTATTAAAAGCTGCAGTCGGGTTTTGTAGGATTGTCTCGCCTTGCCAAGAGATAAGGACCATTGCAGCGTTAGACGGGCTGTTTGCTAGCAAATATTTTGCGCAGCGACGGCCGTATAGCCGCCAGCAACGCCGAGGGGTTCGAGATACAGCCTCTTTCTTCTCGATGTAACAAGGGAATAAAAGAACAAAGACGCGCGATAATAACTAAATAAATTATTCATATAACGTCTACGCACATCGAAGTCGTGGCGAAAGTTTGATAACCGAATATGAGTTTCGTGAGTTGAGAAACTGCAACGTTCCTTGTACATTATCGATTTATAAAGATAAATACATTAGATCCTTTTGGAATTAATCGAAAGCACAAAATTATTAGTCCATAGTGGCATTTGTGATGTTTTACGAGTTTGACGAGGACGAAATCGCGGGCAAAAGCTAGTCGATTTATAAAGAAGCTTCATTTCATTAGTAATATGAAAAGCAGAAAGGTATATATAAAGTGACGGCTTGAGGAAATGTTCGCAGTAACATTTGAAGAACCCTTATTCGACATCGTCCTACCGGTCATAAACCCGTCACAGCCACCACCTCATAAAACCTCCCCTTGAGGATTGTTCAAGGTGACCGGCACGAAGGTAAAGAGGATAAACGACAATAGAGCTTGGAACTGTTACAAAATTTGTACGATCACAGCCGTGAAACCATTTTTAAATTAAACGTAAAACGATCAGAGTACTATTGCCTGGAGAATCTGAGATCCCGGTTTTACGAGAGAGCTACCCAAATAAAATTACCCCCATAAAGATTGTGGATTGTGGATTCACAAAAATGGCGGCGATAAAAACTTTCGACTGAAACCAGGCGCCTTTAGATTAGGGATACTCTTTCAAGTTTATGTGTTCGTACGGGCGCGTAAGATATTGGCTGGGCAATCAAAAAGTTGATTTGTAGCTTTAGTTCAGTTTTCTCCTAATAAGCCTCATTTGATGTGTCTGGCAGTCTGTTAACTACCATATACATAAGTAAAATTTAATAAACTCTCGACACATTTTTTTCATTCTACATAATTTATCTAGTAGTAGACACGCTTCGATCGACAATCTATTGAAAACGTAATTATGACAAGATATCTCGCGAAAACACCCCGATTCAAACAGTAAAACGCCCATAACTTTTGAACGTCAGAACCGATTTTCATCAAACATAGCTAAGAATACTCTCGATAAAGTCAACTTTAAAACAAAGACAAAAAACGAAATCAAAATCGGTTCATCCATTTAGGAGCTATGACAGATAAACAAATACACAAACACACACAGGTACCTCAAACTTATAACACGGTAATACCCTTCTTTTTTCCGTCGGGGTTAAATATTGAAGTTAAATAAATACGAAATACAAACCCGATAAATAAAGTCAATGCCAAAATAAGACTAAATTGAAAATAGAATTTCAAAATGGTTGTTCAACTATTGACCCTGTTAGGTGAGTATTGTTTGTGGTATGGCGTATGACCTAATGATATGACGCAACATAAACTAGCCTAGTTGTAAAACTAGTTTAGGCCAAGTAGACTATTGTCCTCGTAACTTGTTAAGACTTTGGTGGCACTTTGAATTAAGTTTTTCATGGCTTGATATAGTGGGTCCATGATCACCAGTGGCTTTACACAAAGGCATAAGAAATCTCAGTAAGGTAAATAATGAACAGTTATGTCAGCACACGCCTCTAATTGTGAGCAATAGCGAAAGTATGTTATTATTATAATAACCCGCTTGACACAATATCGACTAACTATGAGATGAGTGCTGAGCGCAAACCATTATGCGAGCGAGTCGTGTCATCGACTGCTGTATTGTGTTGCAACCCACACATCCAAGATGTACGATCGATATTCTAATCGATATGACTTTATCGTTTGTAGTAATTGGGCCTGGCGCCAAGGCGTGAGGAATAGTTGCTCATTTGTAAGCAAACACTAAATTGCAGACTGCTTGTTTTAAGACCGAGATAGATTTATCGCTACGTGCTGATGTTGTAATAAATAGCAATTCAAGATTTCAAACCTACACAAAGAAGGAAGAAACATTACTCAAACCCAATTTAAATCGGACTCATAATATCATAATGCATAAAGCAGCGCATCAAATTGAAGCAAAAATTACACGGGGAATCAATTTTTTTATCGTCAAGGCGTTCCACCCCCGACTATAACTCGTGTTTTATAGCTCCGGCAATAACAACACCGAATTTATTGAGGATTCAATGTGGTAAAACCTTTGGAGACGCTTGCGCATAGGCAGTTCCTGTACTGCTTTTCCCTTTGCGCACATTATTTTTATTTATTCTTTTATCAAGGAAATCGTGCTCCGAAAGTATTAAATAAATGTAATGTTGCTATTACAAGCGAATTCGAATCGAACACAAGGGTTTCCCATTTAATGTTTAGGAAAAAAGGTTTTGGATAAGACAAGCTTACGTTCCAAAGTTGATATAGGACATTTTGATAAGCCCCTGAAGACATTTCCCTCGGTAAGGCATTAAGAGCGTAATGGTAATCGCGTTGTAACGGGACAGTAACCACGTTCCCTACGCGTACGGTTTCGGATATTGACGGCATGCAAATGTTAGTAATCTTATTCGACGTACGTACTGTTTGAAAGGGAAGTAGGAATGATATGTACCTACGAGCACTTTGTACATAACAGAATTAGATTTAAATGACATATTTGCATACAATATGAACACGGCCGTGTTAAATAGACCAGAGGTTCGTTTTCCTCGATTATTAATGTACCTATGTGGAAAAATTACTGACACATTAATTGATTTTTTTCTACATATAGTGAAGGTCACCTGACCCTAGAGCGAATACAATTTCGATATTGACCTACCAATTTTGGTCACAGTGAAATCTAAACAATTTCAACTAACGGCTTTGTTATTTGAGAGGCAGTTGACGTAACCGTGTCGACCACAAAAACGCATTGTCACACGCCACAACGCACGATCTTAATAAACTAAAGAGAATCAAACGCTTCCTAAAAAAAACTGAAACAGGAAAAGTTTTCCTAATTAATCTCGGAAACTTGGTAATCTGGGTGTTATTTTGTGAAGTTAGACACGGTTTGCGGCAAGAAGCGAGACAATAGGCGGCGCCCAAAAACAATGGTGTTCGTAATCTAGTTTTGAGGTCGAGTACTCGCTGTGGTAGGACCGGGCTGAGTCACACAGGGCACACCGCACAATGGACTCTCATATCTAAGAGCCACGACTCCACGAGCCACGTGTAACCAATACACACGTTTCCAGTGCTGGAAGGAAACGTTGTAAGGGTTATTTAGTTTCGATAGAATTACTTTAGTCGGAATTTATTGGCTAAATTACATCTATACGTGGCCTCGAATTCCAATGAATCGATTTGTTAGGGACTAAGGTCCATACGTGGGTGATTTACAGAACAGTCTGAACCGTTTTAAACATATACAAAGAGAACTTAGATACTCCAATAGACAAAAAAAAAAGAATCTCCTATAAAACTTGTGTGGAAGCTTTTAGCAGCTGTAAAGTTTTATTGGTGAGTTAACAAACTCCCTCAAACCCTCAAGTCTACTACGGCTATCTCATGGCTCGTTCGCGAACAGTCATTAAACTTTAACCGTAGCAACTGAGTGAGAGAACTAAGTTACTTAAACAATTATCTACTCGAGTATCATGCAGACGAAAACTTGTTTGTTTATTATACGAATTTCGACAACAATATTTGATACTTCTCATCCTAGCTCAAAACAAACACGCTTGTACGTTATCACAGTTTTATTTCCTCAAGATTAGAACTTATGTAACGCATTCTTTCAGTATCAGGACAGCAATTTATAATTTTATCACCTATTATCTCAAGAACAATAAATGACAAAGACCCTCAGTTCCGAGTGTGATCATAAACAAGTTTAGTCACCTACTTGAATTCAATTATAATAGAAGATAATGTTTATCGGCGTAGATAAATAATAGTTAAATCGACAATGGGACTGTATCTCAGAGAACAAAGCAGTATAGTCCTTGGCCAATAAGTGTGGCTGGCCCGCCAACATACTTTTACTATTACGAAGTCTGTTGTCTGTCCCATTCAATTCAACAGCTGATTTAACAGCGTTTGGGGTCTAATATATCATTTCATTATTGGTGTCAGTGACATAATCACCCGCATTTTTATGTTAACTTAATTGTTTGTGACTTTGTGTTTATTGTTTGCGTTAGAAAATTGTCTCTCTCTTATCTAAATTCCCTCCCATAACACAAAAAACTGCAATAAAAAAAAGATTTTAATAAATTAAATCTTATGTACTGTAACCAACAATAATAAACTTTACTGTTACTTTAGTAGAACAACACCAAAGTGTTAATACAAGCCGAGATACGCAGTTTATAACGTATTTAATTAAAACGACTAATCTTATCCGGCATTATCTTTTTCATTATTTTCTGCGGCCAAGTTCCCAGGCGGTTGAGTGCCGCTTTCCCGGGCCTACGTATCTGGTGGCTCATCATAGCACATCACAATAGACACAATGGTATGACTCCCACACGTCAACAAGCATTATGCGTAGCCGCATTACCAGTTCATTATTGCTCTCAAGAGCAGCGGTGGATGTCGTTTTACTACCCATTATGCCGATGAATAGCTACTTGTATGACGAAACATACTTTCTAATGTCACTGCAATGGTCCGTAATTTTATTTGCCTTGTTTTGTAATGACACAGCCGGCGTTATTGCTGCGTTAGTAGTTTTTACGCTATGAATGCTGTACCATTACTACGTGATTAATAGGGCCCTGGATAGTGAACACATTCGAAGCCTATTAGATAAATGGGTATCTCTCATACCTCTTTCAATACCATATATATATATCATACTAATATTATAAATGTGAATGTAATTTTGTTTGTTACGCTTTCACGCAAAAACTACTGAACCGACCATCATGAAACTTTGTACATATATTCTTGGAGGTATTAGAAGTAACATAGGATACATCTTATTTAAAAAAAAAAAAGTTGGTTTCACTGCGAGCGAAGCCGCGGGTAAAAGCTAGTCTATACTATAATATTACAAATGTGAATGTAAGTTTGTTTGTTACGCTTTCTCGCAAAAAATACTGAACCGATCATCATGAAACTTTGTACATATATTCTTGGAGTTATTTGAAGTAACATAGGATACATTTTATTAAAAAAAAAAATAATGGCTTCACTGCGATCGAAGCCACTGGTAAAATCTAGTACCATATAAATTAAACAAGTTTCAAAAGCTGGTTTTAGTGAATATCCTAATTCAAGTTTTCATCAAACTAAAATCAATTAATTGCACTGGAGTTGAGTGCGCTTAGAAAGTTTCTCGTTCCCCATACAATTCGGATATTGGACATTTCTATTGGAGCCTGTGCAGTCGTTGTGTAGCCAATATGCTAGGCTAGGCTATGAGCACTGCGGATGCTATCGTAATGGGCCTTGACATGAACATTTTTCCAATTGGTACAACAGGCGCGTTTGATCGATAGCTAGACAAAATACCATTGTTACATAGCATCAAGCAAGCTGCATCGGTTACGTGCGTAGCTTAGCAACTGCATTCTTAGCAATACAAGTTGACTTACTGAGTAACAGATAGGTTTAACACGATGATAAATCGCACGTGGATCAGTATCTAATGCCTGTCTCATAAACTCGATAGTGAACTAACGAGGTGTAACTACTATTTACTATATTGCTATATCTATGAGATTGACTATACCAGCAAATAAGTCGGTTAACTGACGAATTCAATTGATTAATTGAAAATCTACTCCAATCAAAATAAATATTTGGAAACGATAAAAATCTAGGTGTTGTTGGCAGCGGTTTACTAATGATAAGCATAAAATTCATACCCATAATTCACATTGGCATAACGAAAGTCAGCATAATGATCATTACGCATAATGTTATTAGACATAAATGCTTTGCCATAATATTGTATATTGCCATAAATACTGATTGCATTATAATAATGATGTATAATCTTAAAAAGCATAATGTTATAAACGCATAATGATATTTATCATAATGTTCTTTGGAAAAAAACGAACATGTTCGTTTTTCAAGCACCCCGCCGCACCTTAACCTAATTAATTTGACTGCTTATATCAAATATATTTAATTAGACATTCTAGCTTAGGTAAAAAAAATTTCAATCGTTTCAAATCGATGTTTTAATTTTCGATATTCAAATATGTACCCATAAAATTATTATGACGAATAAATATTATGCCTTAAATATTTATGCTACTCAAAATTATGGCAAAAAAATAGACTAAATGACAGTTATGCTAACCTTTGCATTATGCCAAAGTATTATTATGGCGCAGTATTATTATGCCTTTAAAAATTATGTGAAAACGTTATGCCAAACAACAATATGCCTGAAAAAATTATGCCAAGAAAGAGATTCCCGTTGGCAGCAACTGCACTAAGATGTGCAGTAAGATCAAAATGAGTAATATTATCAATAAGATACAAAGCACCGATATTCAAATCATAGGGAAACGAAACCTTGTCGCAAACCTTGCGTGTTTCTTGTAGTGTCAGTAAATCAGTTCTAACGAGGAAAAGTGGCCCGAAACAGTAAACAACGTGCATTGTAAACTACCACAGGCCACAAATGTCAATGATCGGAGTTAAACAATAACTTGTAGTAAAAAGTCACCGTAAACGGTGCACGCGTAAACAACGCTGCGTGCGTCCCCTTTCTCAGAGTGGCAAAGGTTAATAAGATTCAGGTAAACAACTAAAATATATGATATTTTAGGTGAACAATGCGTTCTATTGCGATTCTCACGTTCTATATTTAAACTGAAGTTTGGCCAATCTCCTTCGGCGTACAAAAAGCGTGGTGCTCACATAAATCCCGTTGGTGGTTCGCGCGAATATCGCGTGTGTTCGCGATATAACGGACCCCAATATCGCCCTATGCATGTAATGTTATTACTTGTGACAATCGACTGCCGCATTGCTTTCGCAGAACAATACCACCAAGCTTTTTTGCGTATTCGTCACGTTTATTTTATCGTTTATTACTTCCTAATTATAATACGCGAAGCTAAACAATGAAAACGTAATTTATGGTACAAGAATAAATACAGTTGTTGCCACATTGTTTTAGATTCGTTTGATCACGTTCGGCGGTTGGTTGCGACATTAAAATAACATCACGCCGTTTACATTGCTATAACGTGTGTAATAAAAGTAGCAAAAATGTAATGTTTACAGGAAGTTTGCGGGTAAACGTCCCAACATTTTATATCCATCGAGATGCGATTGAAATCGTCGATCGCGAACGGCCAAACGATCATTACTGAAAGTGAATGTTTTATTTATGCTGGCAAATGATTACATATACTTAGACAAAATTTTAAATTACTAATGTCGCTGTTTACCTTACTACTAGATAATACAATTCCGAGCATGTTTTCAATCCCGGGATTACGGGATTTTTGAAGCGTTATATCCCAGGATCCCGAGTCTATCCCTGGATTAGATGATGTGGTTTCTTATTGGGTACAAATGAAAAAAAAAACGTGAATAATTAAAAAAAAATGTTTTCAATGCCTTTGCACAACACAAATCACTAAAAAGCAAAAAGACAAAACACAAAAAACTATACTTTGCAAGATATCAAAAAACAATAGAAAAAAATCATTTAGAATTTCGAAAATATAATCGCAGAAATATCAAAGCATCCAATGTTTGACTTCCAAGCCTGCTTTGTAGTTTATTGCCAACATAAGCAGCAACTGAAAATGATCGCTACGTATCTACGCTGGTTGGAGTACGGCGATAAGCAGCAACTGAAAACGATCGCTACGTATCTACGCTGGTTGGAGTACGGCGTATCTAAGGGTGTTTATTTTTTGTCGTTATGTAATCAATGCTATTAATTTAATCTAGGAAAGGTTATGGTCAAGGCGCAACGGACTACAGAATACAAATTAGACTTGTTTTTGGCAATCCCCAAAATCCCGAGATTAGCCAAATAGTCTCGGGATTTTCGGGGCCAGAAAACGGTCGGGATCCTGGGATCCCGAGTCTCGGGTTCCCGGGATCCCGACCGTTTTTGTATTGTATTCTCTACTTACTAACTAAGAAGTACATCACAATTTTCACGGTCACAATACTCGTAAGACAAGTCTTATGAGCAAACTATAAACTGGATTATAGTACAAGTCTAACAAGATTGGCGCACTCCATCATCCGCAGACACTTGGACACTACATTGATCATTCATATGACAACAATACACTTAGTATCTTAACACCATAATATTCACTATGCATCTGCCGAAACACAAAACTTCAACATCAATTTTATGTGCATTAAAGTTATTGGAATATGACAAAATTCCAATAGTAAACTATGACATGTTAGTGATAAAATCATGAAAATAAACCAACCGTAACGTGAAAATTAAATCTATGCGCTCGGGGAAAGTGAGCAAATTTTATTTAATTCTCGCGGGATATTCGCAACCCGAGCCGGTGATGTCGCCACGGGCGAATTTACGGGGAAAATATTGTAACAAAATATGAAAACTGGAGGGAAGAGAAAAAGGATAATAGAAAATCTGGAGATTACCACCTGTTATTCTGTAGAGAAAGGTAATTGCATCATAAGGCGAGCTTATTTTGCTTTGTTACGCCTTGTTGGCTTTATCGGAGCTGTCGCAAACGTATTTTTTTTTTCGTCTACAGTTCACTTGCTAACCGTTTAAAAGGGTTCCCCAGTGATCTTTTCAAGCATTTTATTTACTTATGCATACATGAGTTAAACAAAGCTGTTTATTTCTTTTGCAATGTCACCCTAGTCTGCTTAGATGTCCCTTTAAATAAACACGTCTTTTAGTATTTTATCAGGCATGTCTATGAAAGGCAACATACGCTACACTGTGATTTTGCCATAAATTATTTTCTGCTAGGAGCGGACGAGACTCGGGGATCAGTCGCTACGAGGATAACTCGGGCCTTTTATATTTTGTTATGGTTCCTTTCTTTTCTTCAAGAAGCAGTATTTGCTTTGAACCATTATCAAATATATCAAAGACTATTTAGATACAGAGAAATTAGAGCGAAATACACTCTAAATTATTAGCCCGAAAGCTTCTTTTTGTATTTCATTCGCATTCCCATTAATTGAACCAATTTCTAAACTCGGCACGTCTAGCACAGGATTACAACTGTCTGCGTGCACTTTGTCCGGCTTTACAATATCACACCGCTGTAACAAAATTGTGAACATTATTGTGGCCAGTTATAGCATGGCATCTAAACAAGTTTGATAGCTCGTATAAAACAGCCTTCACCATAACTTCGCCTTGTCGCGTCACGATTTGCGTAATGGACACAAAACCGCTCGCGGCCGACCAAGGGCCGGTTCCAAAGATATTCAATCATATTTTATAAAGTTGATAATGCCTATAGCGATGCGAAGGATCGTTAATAATATCAATTTGCGGAAATTCCTGAGCCATAATCTCAGTAAAACCCAGTACGTGGTAAAAACATTTTCATCAGCAAAATGTATCTAAGTAATTTGGCTCGATGAGTCGGAAAGGGAAAAAAACTACAAAGTAAGACATCTCTCGGCGGAACATCCACCGCCCAGGGAGTAACGAAGCAGGGAGACGTAAACAATTTAAGAGTGGCCGCTGCACTTCAGCTGAAGCAACCAGGCGAATAAACGCGGAGGCTACTAACCGGGTAAACACGGGAGACCGGAGACGTCCCGTGCCATCTGTAAAAACCCGACTATTTAAATTGGACGCTCAGCAAATTTCCCGTGGTGCCTCCATTTGCTGAACATTTATCTTAACGATGTTTTTTCAAACAGCGCTCAAAGGACCTCTAGAATTAATGAGGTTAGCGAGATAATAGAAATAAGTTTAATTGTTGTTTGCTCTTAAATTCGCTGGCCGAGCGAATTCGCTCGCGTTTTGTTTTTGTTGCTTTTCAGTTCGACATTTAATGCAATTTAATTGGGTTCACGTTTTATCTCTGCGAGCAGTGCTCATTCGGTTTTGTTTGCCATACGAAATGAGAAACGGTAAACTATGAAGAGAAAACAAGTCTTGTGTGATCATTTTGATACATGTTTTAATAAAAATTTGAAGATACGTTGCTTGTTCTGACAGTTTTCATTCAAATTAATTTATAGCAAAATACTGCAGAGCTCATTACGGCGCTATAAATTTCTTAATATTTTTTAATAGCATGCATCGTTAAACTGCTTGAAGTTATATCGCTTTTTTTCTTCTTCATTAAGTTTTTAAACATTATTATTAGGTGGACTCAAGAAAATTTGTGTTTTCGCTGTTGAAAATTTAGTTTTAATTTAGTTTATCAAGAGAAACATAAAAACGTTTAGCACCGAATATATCACGCATTTACCACGCCACGTGATATCGTCAAACATAGCTAAGTAAATGTTTAAAATTTATTCAAGTGATCACGAAAAATAACAATTTCAACAAACCTTGAACACGGTTAACAAGTGTGTTCATTTTGTTCGTAGAATGATTTTCATCTAATTACCTGAAATATAAAGAATATTTGAGTTAGTTTTTTCATTAAGATTCTAGAAATCTAAACAAATAATTCTACTTAATAAATAATCCTAGAGATGACAGGTAGACAGCGATTTGACATCCAAAACATATCACAAAAAACTTTTGAAAAGGCAAACTGAAAAATTAATTTAGTAAAAATAATCACACTAATATTATAAATGCGAAAGTTTGTTAGTGTGTGTGGGTTTGTATGTTTGTTACTTCTTCACGCTCAAACGACTGGACGGATCTGGATGAAATTCGGCACAGAGATAGATGATAGTCAGGAATAGCACATATAATACTTTTATCCCAGGAATATGTTCCCTCGGGATAATTTTCGACATTCACGTGGGCGAAGCCGCTGGCAGAAGCTAGTTGAGACATAAGAAATCCTATAACATTTTAACACCGTAACATTATGATAAGAAAAACAATATCTTGGCAGTGAGCCGTGTAGCCGGCGCCAAACTCTGTCAAGATGCCGAAACTTTTCCCATTACAGTGGCGTTACAGGAAAGCCGAAACAGGGGTTGTAAAATGCCGCTTACACACAAAACTGTTAACTTACGGCACTATAGCTTTACCGGGTTCGAATTAAATTAACAGAATGGAACTGTCTTTCAAGTTTGTCTTAGTTTTTTTATGATGCCCTCTCTTTGTTTAATCAGAGTGATTGGCTACTGCTTAACCGGGCGATCCTGTGGAGACTAAACTAGAGCCTCCAGCCAGACACATAACCTAAGCCCAAGCGACCACGCAGAGGACTATAGGATCGAACCTCGGCTCGGGGACAACTAGGGCTGGATCATGATTTAAGTGATTCAACTATTCGTTCGGAAAATACCTAGGTACGTGGAAAAGAACGGTCAAGAAACTCTTTGTTTCTTTAACATTATTTGTTAAATAATTATTTGTCTACGGCAGCATTGCGCGGGCTGGCTTGCATACGAGTATCTTGTCGGGGACGTCGCGGCGGGCCTCAGCAGCGAGGACTGAACGAAAATCTTGTAGGGTCCCACGGTCTGTTTGTCACAGGCCAGATCACGCCAGAACAGGCTGACAAACCGGTGACCCCAGCTAGGCAGCTTTACAAACTATTTTCCAACATTGCTTTAAATTTTCCTTTTGAACATCAGACGTAGGGCACATACTTAGACGCTTTACGAAACGAACTAAGAATTCAACGTATAGACACCGAGCGCTTTATTAAACTAACTTAAGGACCCCGCTGTCTAGACAGCATTTGTACTTTGTAGTCCAAGCGTCGAACGCGCTAAACAGTAATCGAGCCAATCACTGCAGTGTGTGGGTAACGAGAGGGGCCAATTATTGCCAAGTCCTAATGCTAACGATACTAGACGCCGACTGGAATTAACGTCCGCTCAATGAAACTTATTCCCGAATTCATCCGAGACGGAATAATGAGCTATTTTATATTCTAGGAACCGGAATTGCCAGCAAGATTGGCTTCTTTCGCTTTTAAAATCTCTTGCTTGCGTGGCTCGATGGTAAAAATATTTAATGTTGTTTTTTGCCGTATTTATTATTAACTTCCTAGCGTATGTGAATAATAATGACAGATAGATGTTTAATTAATTCTTTGAAGACTATTTAATTATCGCTTTAAATAGATTTCTTAGCGTTGCCAAGCCAAATAATAATCGTTAGAATATGAGTGTACAGGGAATTTTACGTGCAAGAGCGTAGTTAGAATGTATGAATAAACTATGAATACCTAATGCAGATGCACTGCCACCTAGGGATACTAATAGTACAATCAATAAGCCTTGTAATTTTGTGATTATAGCCGTTTAGCGTGCATAATACATGATAATTGATATAGTAATAGACGTTATCAAACCTTCACAATATGGTCACGTAACTCTGACATTATAGGTTATGACGTGACCCGCGAGTTTGCCTAAGTCCGCAAATGCCCCCGCTGCAAATAGCGCTCCATTACAATATAATGCGGGCGAGACGAGCCCTACCTCAACACGGAAATTATTATCACAGTCATAAATCAAGTCAGTCTTACAAAGACGTGGTGAAATTTGTAACGATGTCACATGGAATAAGACGTAAAAGTTTTCGGAAAGGAAACCGAAAAGAAATATGAAAGTTGGTGGCATGTTGTGAAGGGACATGAAATGTTTCCTGTTTGATTGCCTCATTAAGTGGAGGTAGCAAAGGTGTTAAAGCGAGACTTCTGCAGTGAACGATTAAACTTACACGCAGCCATTACAATGCACACACGCCAATACTTTGTGGCACTTCACTAACTCACATTGTATTAACATTATGAGGCATAATCGATTGGCTATGGAATAGCTTTGAATTCCAATAAGGTTGTATGGGGATAGGTTATGTTGGAATTACATTACTATTGGCATTTTGACTACATCGTGGCAAATGGCTAAAATTCTGTGACTGGCTTCAAATATTTAAGGCTTGATTGAAAAGCGAATACAAATTCCAATAACTACCTTACAAAGTTATCCAGTCACTTTTTAATGTTTGTATCTTTCAAATTGATTAATGAAAGTTCCACTACACATTACCCGTTTGTAAAGATAACGTGGACATGGCTCGACGGAAACAGAACCAATAAAATCTTGTGACGTCATCTAATTTGACTTCCATTTACAACATAGATATGTTTGTATCATTGTATCAACTATTTATTATACCGTGACAAAACAAATCGATAAACGTTTGTGGGTATAGAATGGTAGATAGGGCAGGAGTGGCGCAGCGACGCGCATCGTCATCCGCGGGACAATGGCGGGCCGTCCTTGAATTAGCACCGGAACTATTGTCACCGCGCACAATGGATAGGATTTGCCTAGATTGCCGGGCCCGGCACGCGCCGCCGAGCAAAGACCGCACACAAAACGTAACGACCGAAACCGGAGAAACGCTATTGCGTCGTATCGCTGTCATTGGAAGCCTGGAAAATTTATCACAAACATGTACAGCACAAACATTTCCGCGATAATCTTACAGAAATATCGAATGAGTTACGAATTTAGGAAACGCAAACCATGATCCCTTAAAGGTTCTAAATAAACCTGAATTTCCGATACAGGAAAACGTTAGCATAATTATATTCAGATAACTTTGGCACAGAACCAAGGGAACTGATTTGTATATATTGACCCGATAACTTATTAACCCTAAGGGGTGCACGGTTCGATAGTTTTTCAAGTAATACGTCAATGTCGGAAGGGAATGTATTGGGGTTAGAAGAGCAATGAAGATGTTTTCGATGTAGGTTATTATCGGGGTCGTATCACTGTGGTGAACGTGTCATCATGATTAATCGAAGTGCTGACATCAAGTCACCGCCCGTGGCGAATACAATCACAACAAAAAAAGGGTTTAAAGTCACGTCGCAAAATGCTCATCATGTATTATAAGTGCAGGTAAAAACAATACGAGTGGTTGACCGCAAAGTGCTTTTTAATAACAGGAGGTTTAACCTGTTGTTAATATAGTAGGACTTGAGGTGATTGAGGTTACCACTGTTCAACAAATTCATACAGCTAAAGTATGAAATGTAGAGAGAACTGAATTAATAGTACTGATTCACAGAAGTTTAGATGTTTGCTAATTAATCATCACTTGTGTGCCGGAGTTTGTGTTGAATGGGTAGACAAAGGGCACAGGTTTCTTGTTGTTACATTATATACACATATGGTACACTAACCTAGAAACTTTAGGAACATAAATCACTTTGTAATATCGTGGTACATTCAGTACTGAAGCGGCTTGCCGACGACCCTTTTTTGTAATATACCTTACGACCGCTAGCCTATAAAACAACCTTGTAGGTTTAATCAATTTAGTAGTTTCTACTAAATAATTGAATGATATTTTTAGTTCACTCTTTGAATATGGATTTTACTAAGTCGAAGTGATATTTTATGAACACTTTAAATCGCTGCGTCATAATATGAAACCGTGCGGTGACCGACATATAAATAAATGCAGGAAATAAACAAACGCAGCCTCGTTGCTTATTAAAGAGGTCGGTGAATGAGGTCCCAGCATTAAAAGCCGTGCATTAAATGTCGCTCATTACGCACCAGAGAAATGTTAGAACATTTTAGAAAAATAGAACCTGGAGACGAGTGCACAAAAATTACAGCTAGAACATTTCAAATGGAATATATTTTAGCACTAGAATGTTTGGTCCTAAGTACGAAAAGTTACAAGAACCAAACTCGACGAGGTAGTAAAACTAAAATAAAGCAGGAATAGGAAAAACATGGTGAAGCCACAACCAGGAAAAATATGGCGAGTGGCGTGTAAAACACCCAATTTAAGGCGATATATTCGCCCCAATGTAAACGCAGTACTGTCCGTGCCGCTCGATGCCAAAATATCAATATTGAACCTCTTTTTGAACAGTTTTGTTTGCAAAATATTATTTGATTTACATAAGCTATGTCAGTTATGAAGAAATTCCAGCCATCACTTGTTCTGTGTAAAAATGTTTTTAAACATCCAAGTCGTTTTGGAGGAGTATCCAAAAGTTGCGAAAAAATATCGTGTTGTTAAATAATGTACATTAATCAATAATCTTTTTATTTTTCAAACCTTTTAACCTAGCCGTTACTAAGGAGTATGCTTTAGAAAGTAAGCGTTTTACGGCACCAAAGCGGTGGAAGGCCCTTAATCCGTTTTGTGAAATTCGAATTGAAAAAGTTAACCAATTAACGGCTACCACTTAAACTTTTTATGATACGATTTAAAATATTACGAGATCGAATCCCAGATGGCTACAAATTAACATTTGACTGGCGTATTTGTTGAAATGAAATGAGAAATGTCAAGTTTTCCGACGACTTGATCACATAGATAATGTAGGTCGCGAGGCCCTCGTGCCAGGAGCTGCGACGTTCGTATCCCTTCATAAATAAATACGTCTCGCTAATTATAGACGTGAACGTTGTCTACGACTTACGGAAAAGGTTATTAAGCTATATATAGCGATGTACCTGCTGCTACTGACACGATTCAATGTGGCGATGATTTAATATCGTACACAGCTTGGCAACCGTTCCGGATATTTATCGATTTTCATTGAACACGTTTTTGATATATTTCACGAAATACGAACAGAGTACAATGAATTTCGTCTCTCAGATAAAAACTCTGGCAAGGACATCTGGAGCTTTTTGTTGACAGTTTTCGAGTGAAAATCACATTTTATTTTCAACAATACAAGCTTTCGGTGTTCGGATTGGAACTGGCGCTGACGTTGCCAAATGGACTGATTGGACCAAACAATTCGTGCTGCATTATTGTACTTACAATGAGCGTACTGTTACAACGGTAAATTCATTGAGCTGCATCGAAATGTCTGGTCAATAAATATCGTGTGGTAGGTATCGGATGTCCATCGTTCTGTTCGAAATTTAAATTAAACGCGCTGCTGGAAAACGATACCAGCTATAGTAAAAATCTTCAATTTTAACCATATCGCTGACAATCATGTGAGTTTTAACTCAGAACTTGAGTGCGGAGATAACGATAAAGGCAAAATAAACAAGCAGTATATATACTGACATTCAAGTTATGCAGATATCGATTATGAAGTAAGTATGCGTCATTCGTATGGATCGGAGGAATAACTCAATCAGGTATGCGAAGCGTTCTATCGGGGAATAGAAAGGTGCCATTGTTTTAGACCACACAATACACTCTGAGGACATCGTGTCTCAAGGGAGGTGCCACCACCTACCGTGAAGTTATCTCTCAATGGTTGATAAAAACGTGATTATTATGCAACATCAATTATTTATGCTGTCCAATAAAGGGCCTGTTTCATTTGAATGCGATTAAAGGAGATATTTTTGCTACATTGAGTGCAGCGCATGTTTTATTTATTGATGTTGTTTCTTCTTGGCACTATCACAAAAAGGAGAGCTAGCAAATAATGATTTGAGGAGTTAACGTAATTTAGAGCTGTTGATAATACAAGAAGTTGCATTTGCGATTCTGCAATCATACATTTTATTGTTTATGTAGGTGTACTCATATCCGCCCATAAACCCAAGTAATACGAAACGCATAAATAATTTACTTTAATTTACTGTAATGAAAACGAAGATATTCCTAGTTTTGATTTTGAGTAAAAGCCCAACATTACGGTATAGGCACAAACTTAAATTCCCATGAAAGAAAGTCGTATTTTAAACGACCTAGGTGTATGGTGTGACTGACTAGTGCTTGCGTAAACCTAACCTTGATATCGATACTAAACACTGCGCCACACCCACCGCGCCTTTTAGGAAGATGACGTGTTGTTTATTGATGCTATCTCGGTCATCCGATATTAGCACGGTCATAGCGGTCACCACACATCGTTATCAGGCATTCAATACACTGTAGTTTTCAGTTAGTATCGTCTTCATACAAGACAAAATATCGCTTGGATTATTACTTTAATCTCTGGGCCTAATCAAGATTTTGTAATTACTGCAGTCATGATTTTTACGTACCGTTACCGTCTATTAATTACATTGCATGTTTGGAAAGCAGCTTTTTATAGCCGATGCCAGTTATAATTCACGCGCGATTAATCATAGTGCGTGCTTTACCTTATCCATGATCCAAGGCCTCCACTACAATTGACAGTAAACACGACGTTACAAATTGTGTTTTGCAATACATTGCGCAATCGAACAATAATGTTCATACTCGTGTATCTAAAAAAGACGCCAATGTAATTGTTAGATGGATAATTAATCACATGTGAGAATCGGATCCTTCTTTTGGTAGGTGTTACCCCACAGTCTGGTGGTACGGTGAGTCATACGACCGCCCGCGTCGTATTTAGGCTATCGATAAGCATGTTGCAACAATAATACTTGATGCACTTTGATGTCAATCGATGCGGGCGTAACAGATACCGCACTACTTAATGATTGAGGATCGATTACTGTCACGCATCGATTCAAACGACTTTTGTTATCCTTGCTTCAATTGCTCTGTTGACATGTGGCCTGAAGTAGGACGATATGTTTATTTTTCGAATCATGATATAATCGCATTCATTACACACACAACCTGACTGATGCTTGGAATATTTCTGCCAATTAAAACGCTGATATCATGAATGATGTTAAAATTAAAAATAAATCACATAAAATAATGCCATGATCATGAGCAATAGAATTTCACTTAGCAATAGATTCGCAATTGAAACTTGAATAGTCTTGACGCATAATTGATAAATTATCAGATTTCCATTCGAAACACATGTTCACATCTAAATATGTCATCGAGAGTCGTTGTCGGTAAACAATAGTCAGTGATTCATGATAATGCAACTGTTTTTAAACTAACTTAAAACAATGTACGAACGAAATGCAGGTATGTGGTAGAAATTGTGGATACCGCTCGACAGAGACAATTATTATGACAGTTGCGTCCTGTTTTGTGAACATTTTCGCTCGCGCCCGAAATCCTGTGTGTAATTAGCCGAAAAACCAAAGTTCCAAAAATTCGCAAAAAAAACGCACTCCCACAAAAAAAAGTCGGCCGCAACAAGGGTTCAATTAAAAGCGTTTGCGCACATAATCGGAAACCTGACCACGACTGGGCACGTTTGCAATGCGATTTTTTTGTCGAATTTGCTGTCTGGTTCAGGTGTATGTGGGCAACATAACGGAATAACTAAATTGATCGAGAACGATTTGCGTAATGCGCGCCATCTCTAATCTCAACATACGAATGATCGAGTTTGTACTTAACACCATTCCAAACCTATATATGCTAACACATACATTTTACTTATTTTATTTTATTTGGGAAACAAACAGATGCAATAACAAACATAAGCATACAATTACTTCAACACAATCCAGAAACAGTTTCCACAGATTAATATACAAGTAAATTTAACTAACTAACAACAACCACAAGTTCACACAGTTTAAAGAAGTCACAATTTAATATTATATTATTGTATAACATCATATTATTTAAATTTATATGCCAAAATATTTCTTATGCAAAACCTAAATTTGGGTAGAGAAAGGTGAAAAATATCTAAATCTTTTAATGAGATTATGTCGTTGTACAGACGACATGCTCTTATAATATAAGTGTTCTTGCCGTAATTGGTTCGGGAGAAACCAATTTGGGAGAGAGTTCTCCTGCGTGCATTTAAGCGCGGACATCCAAAACATATTGAGCTGAGAAGATAAGGGGAGTCCTATTGGCCTCTAATAATTTTATATAAATATACTAGATCTCGCTCTGCACGACGTTCCTCCAATTTCTGAAGGTTTATGATCAGTTCCAGAGGTAAATCGCCAACTCAAGTGCTTGGTAAATTTATTTTGCAATTTTTGAAACATGTGTGCATTGTCAATGTGCATCATATCACTCGAAATCGCACATTGCCAGATATATAGAAGATTGGGATGGCTGTCGATGAAAACTTGTATATCTCGAAAATAACACTGGAACTTTGGAAGTTATCCAAAAAAGATGAACAATAAAAAATAAAATACACATTTTATTTTTTAATTATTTTCAACATTCTCCATTGAATTGCATTGGCAACAAAAACAAACAGTAGGTAACTCTCAGTAATTAAAACTAGCACAGTCCAAATTTAATTAAGTAACTACCGACTGGTAACCCATTTTAAAGCACTAGAGCTAACGCATAAAAGCAATTATTTGAACGACAGCAAATACCAACAGTATTGAGCTAATTGAATGCCAAATTTACTGAAACCCAACAAATTGAATGCAGTATTAACAACAAGTTGCTTGCAACCCATCCAATTTGTGCCAGAGTAGGCATTCGTTATTCAATTCACAGCTATGACAAAATCAAAGAAGTCCTACAAAAATCGGTGTCCATTTTCACGAAAACGAAACCAATATTGTGCTATATTGAGGTACCGTATAAATCGAACGGATTTTTTTTGAAAAACCTTCGTTTCAATACCATTGAACTGTTCGGCGATATTCAATGTTATTTCAAATGTGAAATGCAGGACTAGAATTGGAAATAAATCTTTGATATTGAAAGGAATAAAGTGCGAAAATCGTTGTTATGCTTGCCAAAGTGTGGATAAAAACGTCAAGAAGTGCACTCGGCAAGTCTTCGAGAATTGCGATCTATCACCGATATCCATTACGCACAAAAGCTTTTAGTGCGCACCGAATGAAACCATCGGCTTCAGTAAATCAACAACAGCACTAAAACTGGCACTACGTTAACAAAAGCGTTATATGGCCGCAACGTTTGCACTATAGCCAATAGCAAAGCTGTTCATAACAGTGTTTGCCGAATAGTTTGATACGGAAAGTTTGAGGGAGAGGAAATTGAATTCCATTTGCCACAATCCATTACGTGTATCTAGATTAATTCGGAAGTGTACATCGTGTGATCGGAATTTATAAATTTCGGCTGATTTATGATCTTTTAATCCAATTGAACTATGTAATCCAAATTAAATAAAGAACATAAACCACGCCACCGTACAATAAGTTTACCACAACAGCGCTTGACCAACCTGATAACAGCAATTAGGTGAGGCATGGGTGCGCAAACGCAACACTGTCACAACACACTATATGCAAATCGTTTATTGGCGCGACAATCAGATCGCGACGGGACCGGTCAACCGTACAGTCATTCGGTCATTGACTCCAACGATGGTGACACTGGACTCTCGCTGACCGTTTACTGTAGTATCCACAGAATGGTATAATTTTGAATATAGTATAATTATTTAAAATAAAATTAAAATAAATTAAAATATAAATAAATTATTAAAATAATAATAAATTAAATTAATAATTTAAAAAGAACAATAAAATTAACATGAAATAAGAGCAATTCAGACTTGTCCATCGATAAAATATATTGGTTCGATGAAAATCTAGTAAATCTCTCTACAAATAAATACGAGGAAGAGTTTTTTTTACAACAATTTTATCCGGAATTCATTTGGTTTTCGATTGGACTCCTAGGCTATTATCCGAAATCATAATAAAAATAATTGAAATAACCCAACGCATCGTTATTCGAAACATCCGATTCCACTGAATGATGCCCTATACCGGTATATTTATGGTGAGCTAGATATTGATCAAAGACCTATTAATTTAGCCTCAGACTGGTTTGCAACAGACTAATAAAATCGGCGAAATGTTCAACATAATTACACGCAATTCAGGGCAAACGCGATCATATAATATTAACGATCTCACAAGTTTGCACTTATCTTCTTACATCGTCTCGCTCCAAAGCAAACTTTAGTGATAAGAATGAATTCCAGATTGTTCTTAAGGTTGAGGATTGCTTTCAAACTTTTAAATCTAATAACATAAGATGAATTGCGCCGCAAAACTTTATACTTTCTTAACAGTAGCTATTACAATGTTTGTTGGAGAGTTACGACTTGAAAATAATCTCGGAACATACCGTTTTCCGTCACATATAAAATTAGAGCAGTTTATTGAGACAAGTACGGAAATCAAGGGACTGCGAAGATAACAAAATATCGATTAGATAATAGCGCATGGCCAGTTGCGAAGAGCACTTCAACCTATAGTTGGGAAATGTTTACAATATCAAGCACTTGATGGAGAAAATGTGAATAATATTTCCACGCTTCCAGGCATAAAATATTATAGCAAGTGCTTATCTACAATATCAGCCGAAAGACGTCCACTACTATACGTCATAGGTCTCGCCATATTCTATAGTCTATGAGAATATAAATAGCAACTGTTGACGAAGTAGAGCGAAACCAACTTATAAATAAAAAACGTAATTAACGAGGGAAAACAGCTGCTCATTTATAAAGGGTAATGAGGTTCAATGTTGGGTAATGCACCTGTTCTATTTTTTTTTGACATTTAAAGGCCACTTGTGTCTGACTAACCGTTCACAAGACGGCTGTCGCAAACTAAAAGACAGCAACCCTCATTTATTTGGAGGAAACAATAAATGAAATAACAAATAGTTTTGACCGATATACAATATTAAAACGACCTAGAATCTTGTTTGTGAAGTAGTGTTATTTGAGAACCCCTCATAAAGAGCGCACTTCATCAACACATCATCATAACGAAAATAGCTGCGGACCCCATGCGCAGAGGGACAGGACCACAATGGATCATTTCCGCAAGTTGACGCCTCATAATGTATCTGAGAGGATGGACCTTTTAGTGTAATTTGAGGTAACGGAATATTTCATATTGTATTACCATAACTATATACGTTATGCCACGAAACTACTAACGTTGGCCCGAAAGGATTGAGCCCATATTTCGGTAGAACCGTTTTCTTTTATATTAGAACCCATTAATCATGCAAAACGTATTCGTATTCAAACTGGAGCAGGGAAGGTCCAATAAAGCTGTACATTTAGTTCACGAGATCCGAGGGACCAGTCGTGTAGTCGTGGGCCGTGTTGAAGTTTTTTACCGTGCCTTCGTCAAGTCAAACAAAGAGGCGGAACAAAGCGGAGAGAGCGGCCTTTGTGCGGATATGTCGAGTGCGACGGCACTTAACTCTGACATCGGTGACGGCAACATAGGCCCCGCGTCGGGACACCGGTCCATGCTCTTCTTCCGCTGGACCTTGAGGCTACCGCAGACTGTTAGTAACTTCCACGTTTTCATTAACAAGGATTTATTGGTTTCAAAAAGGATATGGAAGGTGAACCACAGCGATATGATATGAAACAACAAGAACAAACCCTCACTGGTTTGCTATTTCGTTGTAGTCGCTTCTGATTTTTTATCCTGGCTGTCACATGTAATTTGATATATGAAAAATAATTGAATAGTTGAATTATGAGGCTAGTGCTGCAGGCGGGGAGGAACGACCGGTGTTCGTTGATGGCGATGTTTTATTGGCTTGTCCTAATTGCCTCCCGTCCCGCATTAACGACGTTTGCTACGACCTAGATAGCTTAGGAACACGGTCAGCGATCAATTTTCATATTGGAAACATTGACGGCACATTAGCGATCATGCACCAGCGATTAAGCCTTGATTTTATATAAAGGCTTAATCGACCTGGTATAAGATGCTGCATAATGCTGGCTTAGTTTGCGTAGTTATTTGATCTTTTCAACAAGCGCGTTCAAGAACATAAAAGTTTAGAGCACGCTAAAGCCTAAAGGCATTCAATCTAATCCGATATATGAGACACAAGATCGATGTCATAGAATTTCATTAACACGTTCGCTGCCGTAATAACTGAAACAATTAAAAAGCCATTGTATCTCGCGCGAGCTGAGTCTTTGGCAGCGAACGTGTTAAATAATGTAAAGTAATAATCTACAATAGGATCGATTTCCATCTGCCACACATCTCTCACGCCAAACTCAAAGGAGGATTCCAATCAAGTACGGCGAACAAATCTGCAGGTCGGAGGCGCAAATTTCAATTTTCCGAGCGGACAGTCAGCTGCGTCTGGGTAATCCGGAATTTATGTCTTGGCTTCGGAACGGACACCCGTCGCCTTTCAATCACCCCCGAAACACCGAGAAATAGGAATTGTTGGGAAAATCCATTGTATTCCAGACGTCTGACGCGGAATATGTTTCACACAGATGGACGATCAAAGCGACCGCCAGAAATTCGAGGGATGTAGCACGTACGTATTTGAATATGTTATTCAAAAGAGGATAAAAGGATGCATGCGCCACTATGAATAGGCCCGCATACGTAACAAAAGCAGTAAAAACTTGCACCTATCCGTTACAGGTTACACAGCACTGGCAGAGTTGTGCCTTTGCTTGCGTGTGCGCACGTCGGTCCGGTCCTCCCTTTGATGGCTAGAATTAATTGGTTACACAGATAGGTCGATATATTTATTACACCATGCTTTCGTTGCTAATCTGAGCGCATCGGCCTCGGTGACGCATGCCCGCCTCCTCGGTCAATTTAACTGAATTTATAGCAGCTGCAAGGTCGACAAAGGATAACGAACCCGACCCGCCGCGGTGAGTTATGAAACAGGTCTTCATTGAACCAACAATAAACGTTATCATTACGGTGTAATTAGGCGTAGGTACCTGGAAGTGTCCGTAATCGATAATTGACCGTGGATTTCACTATAGATGATTTCATGTTATTTTTACTTTTAGAGGTACACTCAATTAATCGCAATGACCATGTTATGCCATGTGACCCGGATAGTAAATGGAACCCACAGATTGAACTCGAGTGAGCAATAAAAAAGTTTTGTTCGAATGGGATGGATACGGTCGTATGTAATCTAACGTTGGATTAATTGAATCGCCCGGAGTGAGCGATTCTCCATTGGAGCGTTACTCCATTTGTGCAGGAATGAAAGGGAAGCTGAGCAAAAAGAAAGAGGACATTAACGCAGTAATCTTCGTAACACGTGTCCACTTCTAGATTACAGGGGAAACACTTCATTTCTCTGTGTTAATACATTGTTTTAATGTCTCGTTTTTATTTACATAATTTTCATTTATAGATGTCATTGGAGGGATAAAGCGTATCATCGATAACGAGTTCTTATAAATAAATTAGATTATTTTTATTTCTATTTCCTCAATCTTGCCTGACTTGTTACGCAAATTAGTTGATAACATTTCCAAATAGAATTCCAATTATTATTTGAAGGTTCGCGAAATCTTTTAAGCATCTGCCTGCACGAGACACCGAATACTTTGTAAGTTCGCGAAGTGGAAACTTGAGAAGTATTTAAAACAATTAAATGGGGAACCAATTAATGATGAAATTCCTTTTCGTCTCCACATTGTTATATAGCTCTCTTAATTTTTTAATGAGTAGGTTTCCATTGAACACTTACAAGTTCACCCGAACTTTCATTGGTGTTTTATTATTTGTTTATACTTCGTGCAGAAAGGTACAGTAAGGTTCCCCTAGTCTTCATTTAGGCAGAATTTTTTCCGACTTACTTGATATTTATCGTTATATTATGACCAAATAACAAAAAAAATATTATAAATTGTAGCCTATGTGTTATTTTGATGTCTAACCTATATTACTGTGAAGTTTCATCCAAATCCGTTTGGTAGTTTTTGCGTGAAAGAGTAACAAACATACATCCATCCATCCTCAAAAACTTTCGCATTTATAATATTAGTAGGAAGTAGGATAATATTACTTAGATATTACAGAAAATACATACGTACAAAAAACATTACCAATAAATAGTTTAGTTAGGTGTTTTTTTTTCATGTCGTATCTTTTTGCGATTTTTTGTTTTCAAACCGGGTTTACTGTTGAACAACAAAAACAAGTACACGTGGAGCTCATTGAATATTATTTTATGATTCATGATTCAATTTATGGCGTAGGGTCGTCTGAGGGATAATAGAGCAGTGGTGTGGTGTTAAAGTTATTAAGGAAGCCTCGAGTACGCCACGTAATAAGATTAACCTACGGGCTACGACGAAACAACGTTAAAGCGGTTCGTAACTTGCTAGTATCGGTTTTTGATCGTTTTCCGTCAACATGGGGAGATTATGTTGATGAACTTTCAGATAATTTTAGCTATTCTAGAGGTTTCCTCTTTATTCAAATTAGACTGAGAATCGACACCTTTTGAACGTCAAAAATAACAAAAAAAGACTCAGCACACGGCACAGTGGTGGTTTTGTAAGTGTCCTAGACTTTTATTCTGGGTGCTTTGATTTTGGTCCTTTAGTTTTTGATCATAAGGTGGCACTGATCTAATAATACCAATCTGTCCACCGCCGAGTATACTAGAGATGCCGCGAATAGTTGACATAGCGAATAGTCGAACACCGATTAATCGTCATTCTCTATGACGAATAGTCGAATACTCGCCATTATTAGTCGACATGAGAAAGGAATATTTAAAATAGTTAATTTATTCTCAAATAATAATATTACACTTGTCGTAGTTTCTTGAACTTACTATATACTTACTGTACAGAAAATCTAATTTTTTTGACCACAATCTGCCCCTTTTGGAGTTTAAATATTAAATTATAATCAAAAACTAATAATAACCTAAACACGACTGATTTTTGGCTAAATTTTTAAGTAAAGTGTGTTTTGTTTTTAAAGATTAATAAAAGTTTAATTATTTTAACCCTATAGTTTTTCTGTTCATTAAAAGTTACTTTTTATTTAGACAACTATTCGCCGAATGTCAATTAATAGACACTATTATTCGGTATTCGACGAATAACAAAAAAAAATTGAGTAGTACCGAATACCGAATATTAGCAAGCTTTATATTTATTACACCATAGGTATAAGTTAAGGTATTCTCAGTACTATTAAAACCGTTGATTGCATTTAGTTTGACGACTGTCCTTGCATAATACTTGTATGAGATTATGCATTGACATTTCTTGCTTAGATGGATATACCATACCTGTGCACTATATCTTAGGGCCGATTTCACCAATGTTCAAATACCTGCGGTTAGTTCAAATAAACTCAGTTTAACCAATTACAGCGTTCTGATTGGATGAGAACGCTGGGAAACTACCAATCAGAACTCTGTATTTGCATAAACTGAGTTTGGTCGAACAAATCGCGATTAGTTCATTGGTGAAATCGGCCCTTAGATACTTACTGTATGTGTTATGTGTTGGTGTGCCCAGGATGTTTTTTTTTTGGTATCTGGAGCTACTTAAAAATAAAATTATAATAATACGTTTTGCTCTTTGTATAATACATCTTGCTATGGAAGAGCGGACTCTCCTAATACAGGCACTATCTGCCTAAAAGGAGGATCCATTTAAAAATTTTGTTTATACCTAAACTTGTTTTACCAATAAACTGTTTTCACGTTTTTTTTTTTTCTTTTTTTTTTCGCTAGTTTTATACTAGTTTATAAACTACAAGTCTAAGTAAAAGGGTCGGGTAAACTGTATTTATATAGTTGTGTTGTTACTGAGACTAAGTTACGTTCACGTTCCAGTACCTACCACAGTAATCTTGTTTATCGGTTCAGATGTCATCACATGCTCCCCTCCTACCTATCCTGTCAGCGTACAGCGCTGTGAATTTACGACTGTTTTGCTGCAACTTACGTCACTTTTCGGGGGATATTGCGGCACTTAATTTAATTATGTTAGTTATCTAGCAATAAATAGTGCTACTAGAATAACTACTTATGGTTCTAAGAACGCAATTTCATGTACTGCACTTCAGAAGTACTTGCAACTTATTTTTATACCTATTTCAAAATTGTGCGTCACTGTAGTAGCATTACGATAAGCACATTCCTTGGTAGATTATACCGACACTAGCTGTCCCTCGCGGCTTCGCTCCCATCAACTGGCTACCTACCTACCCTTCCCTACCTACCCTACATACATGAATTTTGCGTAACTTTAACCACTTACGTAGCGCACGCAACGAAAGCTCTCAAAAAGGTTTTTTTTTCACCGTTTTTGCAACATTTTTCATGTATGCTCCACTCCTATTGGTCGTAGCGTGATGTTATATAGCCTATAACCTTCCTCGATAAATGTACTATCCAACACAAAAATATTTTTTCAATTCCAAACAGTAGTTCCTTAGATTAATTAGCGCGTTCAAACAAACAAACAAACTCTTCAGCTTTATAATATTAGTATAGATATGTTAGAATTCAGTTCATTGATATCAAACAGTTAATCGGATAATCCCTTGACAGTGAAATCATAATCAGTTTTCATTTATTCAGATAAAGAATTAAACTTTTTAATTGCAAGATGGAAATCATTTTATCCGTTTACGAAAGAGAAAATCCGACTGTCCGACCTATTTCTGTAACTGAATGGATTCAGTACGGAGTGGACACTGTTTTATGCTTACAGCTAACGAAGCAGACAAGGGCTTCAGGTCGTTAGCATTCATCGCATAAGTTCTGGATTTAGGTTCAGCGAGGATAACATGCGATGTCTCGGTAGGGTTATAACAAGGCCTATTATGACCAAAACGTGAACTGTATAGCCCGTAGACACGTATTGAAGCAGTCATCACGTTCTTAATGCTGTCATAACAATTTATTGAGCTCAATATGGGCTAATAAGAATACCAAATCGAGTAATAAAATCTTATATTGAACTAGCTGTCCCACGCGGCTTCGTTCCCGTCAACTGGCTACCTACCTACCCATCTATCCTACCTACCCCACCCCACCTACACTACATACAAGATTGTTGCGTAATTTTAACCGCTTACGCAGCGCACGCAACGGAAGCTCTCAAAAAGGAATAATTTTGCCCGTTTTTACAACATTTTTCATTTATTCTCCGCTCCTATTGATCTAAGCGTGATGTTTTATAGCCTATAACCTTCCTCGATAAATTGACTATCCAACACAAAAAGAATTCTTCAATTCCAACCAGTAGTTCCTGAGATTAGCACGTTCAAACAAACAAACAAACTCTTCAGCTTTATAATATTAGTATAGATACTGCATGGAAAACTGTTTTTTTTTTAACATTTCACAGGTAGTTTTGTTATGAATACTGAAGGAGCTAACAAGCAAACATTTTTATAGCAAACATCCTGGTGATAATAATTGACAAACAAGAGTAGGTAGATACATCATATCATGTCATTTAGTATCATACAATAATATTCCTACGTATTTTTAAGAAATGTTTAGACTCAAAACAACCGCTGTTTTCAATCTTATTTACTGAAAACAATACCGGTAGCAAATTATGTAAATGAAAACAGAATTCCGATAACAAGATGATTCAACGTGGAAAATAAGAAAATGAGACAAAAGCCGAGGGAAAATGAACAATACTTTTAAGTGGTAATAAATTCTAAGTATTTAATAAGTAAACACATTTAGCTACCTTTTTAATCAAAGTAGATGAACGAAGACGGCTACCTTATTATTAATTATTCACTTGAGACTTTGAGATGGTTAATTAATAACGAAACAAATTATTTAAGAAGTAGGGAGAAGCTTTCTCGGTAGCTACAGTAGACGAAACTCAAAAAGATTTTTAACAACTTAGTAAGATAAAAGATTTAGTACGAACAACCTGAGCAATAAATTAAATATAAATTCATCTTGACCACATTCACAATAATAATAAAAAAAAACCGGTATTATCAGATACCCAAAACGAGTAAATGACCTTAAAATGTACCGTTTATTCAAGGAATCCGACTTTGATTCGTGCTGCGATTCGATTGAAGAATAATAACTAAAGGTTTTTACTGATTTATCCCCAAGGAAATATACGAAAAACATTAAATATGATTACGATTCTCAAGAGGCGCTCTTTGGAATCGCTTACATAAGCGTTCATGAATCATGATATCAGCCTTTAAAACCGAAATAACGACAGTGGTTGTCTGTGACGGGCTACAATACATAGTCTCATTTATCATAACAACTTCGTACGAAATTAAATATGCCATTAGTCATTCAAAATCTCTCGCCGAGGGAAATGTGGAGGAATCAAAGTGTAATTTTGTAAAAAGCTGCGATGTCATCGACAATTTGCGGAAAATATAACCAGAAGGAGAAAATGAATTTGAAAGGAAGACACTGGCCGAAAGTTCGAAAATTTAATCAATGGGTACAACAGAAGTTGATTTTGTGAATAAACATGAATCGCAGGCTTTCCAAATCGATGAAGATATAAAATTATAACCAAAATTATATTTTAGATCCAATGAAATTACATACAACTATCTCTACGACAAAATCACATTAAAAGCACACAGGCAAAGGTGATAAATTTACAAAAAATACTCTATAATCAATAAGGTAATCCGTATTCAACTGTAAGAGAAATCAAATCCAATATAATTTGTTCGGCATACTGTACTGACTCAAAAATAAATCATCATAATATTATTATCTAAATCAACTTTGGAATTGGTTGTACAATTTTGGAATTTGTAAGTAATTATTTAATTAGAATTACAAATCAGTCAACAAAAATCTATGACATTGAATAGAACATATCAAATGTAATCGACCCCAAAATAATTAGTTCCAACGAAACTTCATTCTCAGATTCTATTATATCTATTGATAGGTACTCTAACGAATTTACTCAATAAAGGGGAGTGTGCAGCGAAAAAAACCCTGACGAAGTTAATACCACGAAGTTAGCAGTTGTTGAACTTCGGAGATAATGTAATTTCCAAGTAAACTTTACAACTAACATTAGAGAAGTAGCTTTATTCAAAATGTAGAAAATAAAATAGATGAACATAAAGAAGACCCAATAACATACCATTCACATAATTAGGGTTTAGATCAACTTGGAAATAGAATGATAAAATAATTTAGGCAATCGTGTTTCAATGGCAGACAGAAATCCAGCCACATAAATTTTACTGAAAGTTAAATTTGTTTACTAAAATAAATTTATCAATTTGCAAAAAAACGAATCAATGACACTACCAATTTCAACTTCATAATCACGTTCAAATCGAGTCGTCAAAACCAGTCGCTCAATAAGGCAAATTGTAAACTTTCAGAACTTGACCTTCCAAGTTCAAATGCGAACTGAACCCCTCCTCCTCCCCCACTACCCGCGCTCGCCGCGCCCGGCCCGCATTGCAGTGAAACAGAAGGACGATGCGAAATAAGAACCAGACCTGTATCAAGTCTTTTAAATCCTTTGATTCTACTCAACGATATGACTCCTCGCGTCGTTCAAAAGTCGTCGACCTCCTTATGTACTGTATTGAACTGCACAATTCTTCATTTGCAGTATTCCTGTCGAGACACTGAATGCTAATTTGGACGCCATTAGCTAGTTTGAGCGACAATGAAGAGACGATTGGCTATTTGGTGTGGAGGCTCAGGGGGCAGCTTCGTAATAAAACGCTTCAATAGGGCTAGCTGGACCTTGACACCACCCGGTATACGAACAGAGGTCAAGGTAGTCCTAATGCGTTTACGGCTTTCAACCTTGCGCACTTTATAGTCATCGCACGGCCCTGAACGACCATTTCTTAAATCCTAAAAATAAAACAAGAATAAAATACTCGTATAGACCAGATTTTGCTTTGATGTGGAATTTATGGACCTACGTTACATTCAGAGTTCGTTTTCCTCGAATCCTTGTTTGAGCTTTTCTGTCAAGATTACATTTCATTTTATATTTAGAAATCACATATGTATGATGTCTTCCAAATTGTTCAGTCCCAAAAACAAGTTATACATATATTAGCTGAAAGTTTCCAATAATACAACGAAATTGACTGAAATTAAATGGTCTATTTACGCAAACAAGAAGATGAAGAGTTAGGAGAAGATGTGCTCATTAAAATACTTGATGTTATTGCTATTGAGATAATTTGGAGGAATAACAATACTGGCAAGATCTATAAAATGGACACAATAAACAATTTGAACCTGATGCCAAAAATAGTTGGATATTTATAATCCATCCCCTAGCAATGGTTCAGAATATTTGATATTTACATAACTATGTTTAGCACCGTAAATGTGAGAAATTCTTGACATTTTTCCTCGAGGCTAACACGATGAGTCACCAGCGTCCTTCACCTCGGGCCGGCCGCTCCACCCGACATCCGCATTCACAATTTTACCCACTAAAACCCCCTCTCGACGAGCACAACTTATTCACGTCACACTTTAATAAAATTCATTCACTATGACGTAAATGCGACGATTCTTCTACAAAAGCCTTTTAAGCACGCTGGAAACATACTTAAATGAAATGACTCAAATGTTTGACCTTTCCGTGGTTTAAGGAAAACGGCACCACTTGAAAACAAAATTGGTAATCAATGTCAAAAGGGACAAGTTCGTTTAACTCAAGCTCTATTCTCAGACGGCTAATGTATCATACAATCGTGTAGTTAGTTGATTGGTCAACGAAGATAATACGAGTTTACGAGAAAGATAGAAAAAAACAACAACCGTTACTCAAGCAAATAATGACGCGAATCATTGCGATTACGACACACCCGCAACAGTACCACACTTTCTCTCCAGAACAAATCGCAAAATAGTAAATGTCGCAAAGAAAATTAACCGCCAGCCAAGAAAATTGTTTGTAAAGCCACGTTTCCATCCGCAACCAGCTCGCATGCAAGTTGCAGTACATTGCGGGCTACCGAGGTTTTAATGTGATCAACCGTTCGATCGTGCCCTGTAATGTAATTATTTAAACTTGCATGCAAGTTGCTTGAAGGTGGAAACTAGGCCTCGATGAAACAATAGTAGATCATATACGATTCAAAAATATACATCTACATATAACAACGGCTGTGTTGACAAAAACAAATTAAAACTGTCCTTGATATGCAATACCATTTAGTGACAGTACAATTCACGGTCATTACCACAACACGCGACAACGTGAATGTAGTGAGTAGGTCCCACCCAAGTGTTTGGGGTAGGTACTGCAATACTGCGAGCATTATATTTGCTCATCAAAGCATAATACTGTAAAACAATAGAAATATTTGCTTAATTACGTAAACACCATACTTGTTGACGGCTGTAATTTACCTAGTGCTAACCTATGCGTATTGTTTGATTGTCGTCAGCACGGAAATAGACTTAAAATATTTCATTTTAAATTGTTCAATAAATTCTTGTTTTCATTAGGATCTAATGTATAATAATAAATGAGAGAGATGAAAGTGGAACGTACCCTACAAACAGTTGCTGTCACGTAACGTCAAGTTCATTTGCTAATTGAGCGAGCTGGCCTTTCATAACTCGGACGAGTACCACCTCTCATGTGCTAGACTCATGTTTGTTTATAAAAATCCGTATCGCAAACTGATTTTGTAACTTTTCAGTCGGAATATTCATAAATTCAGATGAAAGCGAAATGAGAAATCAAATTTTGACATGGTCTCAATATAATTATTAATAAAACTGTGTAAATAGTTGAGATCAAAGATTAGTTTCGTACATATGTTGCAGATTTATGTGTACATACCGACCCGCATACGTTGCATCGTATTTTGCAAGGCACGCATAACAACAACATTCGAAAGTGTGTCAAGATTGCAATAGCAACGTGGAGCAGCCGCGATGCGCTAAGCGGGAAACGCAACACATCGTAAACATTTACTAATGATGTATATAAGCCTTCCGCGTTAGCAACATTAGAATTCCCTACATTTCCGATGCAGAAATGAGAGTCGCCACATAACATAAATAGTGAATCATAGTAAATAGCAAAAACGAATCAAATCGAGAGCTACAAATCTTCAGAATTTAAGTGAGCATCCGAGTGAAAGGATTCTAAATGAACAAAAAAACAAATGTAGTTGTTTATTTGTGAACAGTTACGTTAAACCTACCGTTCATTAGAACCCATTTCAATAATCTACGCAGACACATAAATAAAATTGAATTGAGTGGGGAACAATAAAAATGCAAATATCGATCATAACGGGCCAGACATTATTGTTTGTGGTGGCGGGATGCTTCCCATTCTATTCGAGCTTCATACGAGTTCATGATATGGGATGTGAAATGTCCATATCGATTCGTCTGTTGTTGACGACAACGAAGTCGGAGGCATAACGAAAGCAAATTGGCCCGAAAATGTCACAATATGCTATTTTTAGCACGGAGAAATGTTGAAAACAGAGAGAGCCAAATTTCCAATGACTCTTTCACAATATGACGTGCTTCAAATTCATCAGATTATGAATAGGAGCGTTTTCGAAATCTACTATTAGGCATAATCAGCCAGCTATTGTTTCCAAATCTGTTTACGACGCCGCCCACGATCTTACTCATATAACTCAACGCGTATCAAAGAAGGGCAAAGGCTATAAAACATGATTAATTTTTCTCTTATTGCTGATCTGATTTGGACCTAACTTCCTGTTTTTATGGGTCTTTTCTGTTGACACACAACGCTTATTATTCAGGATTATTAATGCGTCATGTAATAGCTAAAATATTGTTTAGTCTTCGATTGCCAAAGGATACGTTATTGCAAAAAGTCAGGCAGGTATTGTAACCATATTGCACATGTGTTTGTGTAGGTAAAGCCCCAAAGGCATGTGGGTCTAAATATAACTGACCGGTTGTGTTTAATGTCGTGTTCTGACCCCAAACTCTTAGTGACGGACGTCGTACAATGTACAATCGCTGCGATTCGGTACAGCACGCGACCGTTTACGCGATCGGGTGAACGTTCCCTAGTAACTTAGTTACAATTCGTGACATTCAACAGAGCACATTGCGCAATCACTAAAATCTAATAAACAAAATCACACCGGACTCGATTTCAATAACGCATTCGTAGCTAAATTGCTTACATATTACTAGGCGAAATCTGATTTCGCACAGTCACGACTCTATCAATGTCCTATTACCTAGACCTGGATGTAATACCACGGGTGTACAATTACAAAGAGACAACAGCTACTCCGCAAAACGGTGGGTAATAACTATACTAGTATTTCATGATAGTACGAGTGCGCCGCGCGCCGCAGCGCTTTCTGATATTCCAACTGGGTAAGCGGTAACAATACTGCGAAACTGCAAAGCATTCCGATGCGTCACGCTGTTGTACACAACAGATAATGTCACGCAATTCAACATTCTAATAGAACGCTGTTGTGCCGAAGAACAGCCGAGGGAGAGAGGAATACGAATTCGCAGGCGAGTATCACTCAACAAGAGAATACACTACGTAATGGACTCCATTACGCTTGATCCTTGTCTTTTATAAAGCCTTGGCAGCTGATAAGCAGACGAAGGCATAGCTTCACAGACAATGATTGATGCCTCGTGCCCCCAGCCTGACAAGATAAAACGTAATATATTCCACAAGGTTTATCTTACTCTGTGGCTAAATATGAATACGCACAAGACCATCGGCCTTTATAATATTGCAATGAATGTCGAAACTGCTGAATGGCCATGTCAAATCATGCTTAAATTAACCTGGCCAGTTGTTATTTATCACATCGTCTATCAAACTAAACTCATTTGGATCAGACACGTTATATAGTGAGAGTTAGAAATGAATGTTGCGCTTACCTTCAAATATGATCCATAATATTTAGTGACGTAGGGGCTGTCACATTGTGACAGTACCATGATCTCCTGCTGGATGTCCTCGATTTCATCTTCAGCCTCTTCTAAGTCGATTATTTTAATAGCGACCACTTGCTGGGTCCTGTTATCGACACCTTTAAACACTTCACCAAAGGAGCCTTTGCCGATCTTCTCTTGTTTCGTGAAGATCAGCTCGGGGTCGACCTTCTGTGGAACAAAGAAAAATTATGTTAATAATTTGATTAACTCGAATCTACCACAAACGCAATATTCCTCGCAAGCAGGTTTTTGTACAGTAAATGTTAATATTGAATTCTATTACCATGGTGAAAAATCGGTATCTTCAAAGAAAATATACAACTTCTATAAAGTAATCTTATCTCACTAACAAAATGGCCCTATCAAGGAAAGATTTATTTCTTTTATATAATTGAAGGAACACAAACAAATGTGCGTGAATGTGGCAAAGTATCATGTCATGAATAAGGAGACACGTGCCTTAATTTAAAAATAAACGATCTAAACAGACGGGGCGGCACATAAGTTAACGTTAAGCGTTATTTAAGGTGCCTTATTTATACGCAAATATGATGTTCAAAGAAATTATTGATTTATTCATAGCGTGAAGTAAAATATTCATACGCACGATCTGTGAATAAGATAATTGTATTTTGTTGACATTATTACGAGCTCTATGTCGTTGCCTTTTCCTTCTGTACGGAGAACCGCAATCTCCCACAATACACATGATATTGAAATGTGTCCTTATTTACATTTAATTAATATTTAAATCAAGTGTTTTCAGTTATCGATCATTATCATATCTCTGAAGAAGTATTTTTAACCCTGACGCAATGACTAAGTAGTAAGAACGGAATTTGATAACGATCGATTAATTGACGATAGTTGAAAAACATGCTTTAGATATGTATGATTTGAATACCTACCGCATAATGACAAATGCCAAACGGTTATGTTTCTTACCGAGAACATACCTCTCAGGTAAAATATTTCTTTTAATTTTGAGAAAGCAGAAAATTTATTTCTAAAACGTAAACTTTTCATGGAAATGAGGTTTTGCGTCAATTGTTTCAAAACCAAACATAAATTCATCAGCTTGTGTTTAACAGTTATCTGTTATACTTATGAGGAATTGCGGACAGGGAGCACCACCTAAATTTCCTTAGTAAAAAGTCATAATTCGAGATTTGGCTCACGCCGATTTCGTCCTCCAGTACTGGAAAAATTAAAAAGATATTCCATAAATTGAATTAAAAAGGTACATGTTGTGCTTTTATGTTTTTTCTTTTTTCATTTATAGTTGTGAAATTTGTGCATTAGGCCTCTGTAGACAACGCAATTTTAAGCATTTTTTGAGGATTCTAGTACTTCTAAAGATAATGTATCATCAAAAAGGAAAAAATAGGGGGCATAGTGTATATTTTTTTTTTCAATTCATGGAATATCATTTAAATAGGTCCAATATTAGAAGAGGAAATAGGCGAGAGCCAAACTTCGATTACGACTTTATTATACTTAGGATATTCAGTCGGATGTCTGCGATCGCAAACCGTGGACAGTGTGGCCACGCCGAGGTTATGTTATCCACGATTACATATAACCAGTGACTCAGCACGATTGCCTGGTCAGGCGGACAGACCTCTAATCAGCGTATGCTTCGCTAGCTTTGAGCTAAAACCTCGTATTGTTCCCTTTTAGTCTAGACAGAGGATTATTATTTTAGAGGTTTTATTTGCAGTATGTTATATCTGCCGTACAAAAGACAACAAAGATTCGGCGGTGAACCTTTTGGCATTTAACTGACATTGCATGCGGAGTCAAGGCCTCGCGCAGAGATGCAATCGAAGTTAACCTGCCAACTACATAAGGCTACGTAAACTTAATCGAACACACGAAATGTTATTTGTATGCATAATTATGTTGCTTATCTTGAAAAACTAAGGGAATTTTGAACAAGGATACAGCGCATGAGTTAATAATTTTATTTCAAAGTAGGTAGGTATAATATGCCATAAGAATGCTTTTTGTGACAGTCACGGACTGAGTCATGAAAATAAATTCGTTATCTTAAAGATATAAAGCACGGAAACTACTACAGTACTGCAATGATTAATAGAAAAACACCACAAAAATAGGCACTTGGAGCCCTCAAAAAACTCATTATTTTTAGAGGTCTAAGCACATCTGTCCAACAGTATTAAAGTTATCACGTCTTCAATTATCTCGATCGTTAAATCGAGAGATGATAAAATGAAGTTGTTCAATAAAGAATCTGGTGATGCTATCGATCCAATAGCTAATTCATGGAGTGAAACTCGCATTCCTTTGAATACACGCGAGAAATAGACATCGCTACAAGTGCTGTTAACATGAAACAAATTGAGCTATCTTATCAATAAATTATGTCCCAGATATTTGATTTATTACTCACATTAAATGATGCACGACACTTATTTCAATATCATTGCGAAATCTTTGAAAAGATCCATCATGAAATGCAAATCGCGTTATAAAAACATTGGAGAAAAGCAGAAAATTTTTGATTGAGATCTCGACGAAAGCTTCAATAGTTTTCACGTTGCGACAAGTACAGCACGTGGATCGTTTTATCCGAGTTGAAACGGCACGAGACATAGTCGGAGGGGACGTGACCAGACTACCAATGAGCTCTGCCAGAGAGCATATTGAGAAGTAAATCTTCTTATTTTTAATCTAGTAGCGCAAGCAGTAAATAAAACTGTTTTAGGTTTAAGTAAACCTATTCGAATCGGCAACAGTGAGAGAGACGTTCCATTTATCCGCGCCTGCTTCCAATAATGTCGAAGCGAAAGATAAGCGGGCTTATAAATCGAACATTGCGACTGAATTAGAGGATTTCTAGCGAAGAGTTGGAAATATTTGAATCGTTTACGCAAATTATATGCATACTTTGGAGAAATCTATTTAGGTTTCTAGTATTAGAAACTAGCTAACTCTGACTGAAAATATAAAAATAAACAGCCCGAATTGTTTGCAGACTGCTAATTTTGTGAATCCTTTTTTATAAATTCGTGTGAGTAGAGTAAGCTTTCGTGGAAGTAAGGATGTGCACATAAAAGCCAGCCTAAAAGCAGGTAGCCAAACAACAAGGTGGAAGACGTAACATCATTATTTCCTGTTAAAATGCCACACGTAAGGGACTCCGACTCATTTTTGTCAAAAAGGCTTATTGTGTTCGGTAAGTCAATTTCGCTCGAGCTTCTAAAACATGAGATCATATTGACACGACGAGTTTTTTTTTTAATTTGTTTTGATTTAGAATTGGCTCGCGCTGTTGAAAAATCATTTTTTATGTACAACAGAGAATAATCTCTCCTTTGTTTACTGTTCGCCTTCTAATTACTTTTTTTTTATTAAAAGAAATATAGAATCAAACAAAACTTTTGTTTTTGGAATGTAGGAACTAAGTAGGGTAAAATTTTAATTTTTCGCATATTTGGACACAGGCAGAAAAGTTCTGGAGTGGCGACCGCGAACCGGCGTGGAAGACATGCGTTGGAAGGCCTCCCACTAGGTGGACCGATGACCTACTGAAGGTTTCGGGTATTCGCGGGATGGGAGACGCACAGGACCGGTCAATGTGGCGACGCTTGGGAGAGGCCTATGTCCAGCAGTAGACGCCTTTTGGCTGATATGATGATGATATTTGGACATTGCATTGTGTGTGGTACTCATTTAACGCAAAACAAACAAGAAAATGAGAATAGCATACTCGAACAGCGTACATTATTATAGAATTTTCCCTTTATCATTAAACTACGCTAGATAAAATTGCTTGAATTAATTAAATGCTTAAACTTTTGAAACTTGTCCATCATCACTTCAAAGAAAGCTTTTAAAAGCTTAATATTATGCGAAAAGTTTCGGGACAAAATACCTAAGTGGTGTAGATAAGAAAGGAATAAAGTTATTTAACAGGCGGCGAGGGGCGAAGCCCTTTGTTGAAATAATGGAGACGATCACCTTTGGAACAGGCCTGTTTGGTCTGTTATATTGTTACATGATGTGTATGGAATCAGTAGGTCCCTTACATCTTGAATTTTTGATTAACACTATAAATTTTTCAAATATGGAAATGATTCTCTATTTGTGTATCGATTTCGAACATTTAATATTTTACTATTATTTTGGTCTTCATCTTTTTCGTACTTTTTCGTGTGAGGATTTGGCCACCTCTGGTGTCAGAGTTAAGCCGCCTCTGGGAGCCCTACAGGCCTCTGACTTTGATATTTCAGATTAACATTAACTATGTAAGTCCAGATTTCCTCATGATGTTTTCCTTCACCGTTGCTTGTGATATTCAATGTAAACTTAGAAAGTTATTGTAATTTTTTTACTAGGTACTTATTCATTATTTTGGTAATTCTCGTAAGTAACTAAGTGGCTAACCTACATAAAATCTAATCGCGATAAATAATTAAAATTGATTTACCCATATCTGACCAACAAATTAAACAGTAATAAGTAGGTACACACATAATAATTCTATTTATAGTTCTGTTTACGTTACAAACAGTCTAGCAACTGTTGTATGACATGATTTTTTGCTACTAAAGGTTATGTTTTACACAGATTGTATATAGAATGACGTAAGCTAGGGCGACGAAATGACGTCAGACCATCCAGCTATGGACACAGGCCCTAATGGAGTGTTCTTTTTATAATACTTTATACGTTTTATCCATGGCCGTCCATTGTGAGATAAGGTAGGTACTCGCGATAAAGCTGATGTTATTTTTTTACCGCGATAATCTCACTTAATAAGAGTCACGTCCACAGATTGGTACGGCCGTGATTGAGCTGTGTCGTAAACCACGCCAAACCATTTTGGTATTTCATTTCTAAATCGTTGGTCAATTTGCCTTGCGCAACTTTACGTATTGTTTAGATATGTATAAAATGACATTTTTAAAGTTCTGTTTATTCTTTGTTTTTAAAAAGGTCGACCACATCATCGCTTATCATTAGGTGAGATGGTGGTGAAACGCGAGCCTATCGTCAAAACAAGTAAAATTAAAAAAAAATACTCCGTCATATTTTTATTGCATACTACATAATTTATCTAGTCGTAGACATGCTTCGATCGACAATCTATTGAACACTTAATTATTTCTTGCGGGAGAGTGTACCCCATTGTGCCGAAGTTCTGTTCTGTTTTCTGTTTCATTATTGTTTAGGAGCTATGATTCCACAGACAGATACACAAATACACACATCAAACGTATAACACCCTTCTTTTTCCGTAGGGAGTTAAAAAAGTTGATAACCAATATCCTTTACTAGCTGTCCCACGCGGCTTTGCTCCCGTCAACTGGCTACCTACCTACCCATCTATCCTACCTACCCTAACCTTACTACACTACATACATAAATGTTGAGTAACTTTAACCGCTTACGCAGCGCACGCAACGGAAGCTCTCAAAAAGGAATAATTTTGCCCGTTTCTGCAACATTTTTCATTTATGCTCCGCTCCTATTGATCTTAGCGTGATGTTATATAGCCTATAACCTTCCTCGATAAATGGACTATCCAACACAAAAAAAAATATTTCAATTCCAACCAGTAGTTCCTGAGTTTAGTGCGTTCAAACAAACAAACAAACAAACTCTTCAGCTTTATAATATTATAGTATAGATTAATCCCCGGTGTCTGGACGGAGAATTTGAACTTGACAGACCCTATACTCTCTGTCAAAATGTAAACGAATGCTGATTCTAAAGTAAGGTTTAACAAGTTCTCAACTTCAAATTATCCTTCAGAAACAAGAGGTGAATCACTTTTCAACTCAAATTATCATGCGTTATTAATAGAAACACTTTCCAAGTTCTATCACGAAAAGGTGAAGGCCGTCCCGGCTTAAGTTAGCTTCGGTTGCTAAAATGTCTAGACTTACACTATTCGTGGATGGGAAAATACCAAGGCTGTATTTTATTAGCAAGAGAGATGTATAAAGCTTTTAATGACATCGCGTAAACCCTAGATAACAGCGGCCCTAAGGGTTCTGTGGGACCAAGCAGACCATTCACGTTGCAATAATTTATATTGATGTCATAATGCTAAAGCTTGTAATAACTTGTATATGTTAATGACTTATTCAAGTAAACTAAAACCCTAGATAACAGCGGCCCTAAGGGTTCTGTGGGACCAAGCAGACCATTCACGTTGCAATAATTTATATTGATGTCATAATGCTAAAGCTTGTAATAACTTGTATATGTTAATGACTTATTCAAGTAAACTAAGGGACCTTCATGATGTCGCGACACAATAGGGATATGGTCCTGGGTAGAAAAATAAATAAAAATTGGCAATGATAAACCGCATCAAAGTTCAGGAGTGAAGGCTTATGACGTCACTTTGTCAGTATAAAGTGTAGCATACCGTGACGTCATACGATATTTGAACGCACTGTATCGTTTTTTTTTTCAATACGTGGCGACAGAAAAAATACGTGTCCAATATTTTTAGGTTATCTAACTGACGGACTAAATAGATATTTTTTGTCAACAACCCTAGTTAAAAAATCTTTTTTTACAAAAATTACAACCGACTTCCAAAGTCGGTGTTTCTGTTTTCGTTTCATCGTTTTTTGACACCGACTTCCGAAATTGAAGTTATTTTTTTACTTTGTAGTATTTTTGGAAGTTGGTTGTAATTTTTGTAAAAAAGATTTTATTTTTCACTTTTTAGTTGTGGTACACAATGGACCAGTTCTATAGGCTAGGTACCTACGCGTATAGTGCGCAAAGTGAAGCTAGAATAGATTAACCCAATAACATGAAACTTAAACGAAATCGGTGCAATGAGAGTATACCAGGGTGAACTGTTCACACCTGCGTACCCCTTAAGAGCGTACCAGTGTGATGTTATGTTATGAAATGGTGTAAACAATAAACAGAGATGCGATTGGATCTGTGCAATTAGCACATACCAGTTTTTTCAATTAAGATAGTAAAGTGCAACAACTGTCCAATCGTATAGTTTTCGCCTCCTTGGCCGCTCTGAAGTTGGCTTCAACGGCTGCGCAGTAGTAAATCTCATACAAAAACAACACCGTTTCGTGCCTGGCGCATCGGAAAGCCAACTTCAGGGCGGCCCAGAAGTTTGGCGAGAACTATACAAAGTTGTCTACATGAAACTAAAAGAAAATTCTGTGTAAAATTGGATAAATAATTATTCTTTTTTACATTTCTTTCTATCTGCATATTTTTTTTCTCTTTCTGTATTTTAATCCACACTTATATTACAAATGCGAAAATAACTCTGTCTGTTTGTTTGTTTCCTTTTGCACGTCCGAACCCCTGAAATAATTTTGATGTTTTTGCATAGGGATACATTCTATTTTGGAGATTGACATAGGTTGCTTTTTATCCCTTGGGATGATTTCTGACTTTGTGAACCCGCTGATAGACTAGCTTCTGACAGTGGGTTCGCCCACGTTCATAAATTTTTTCGAAAACAATTCAAAATTCGTTATGACCAAATCGTGGTCGTGCCATATGCGTTTGCGTTACCATGGTGAAGTAATTAAACTTTCATGATAATGATATCTGTCGCAATCCAGTCACGATACTCGCTGCTATTATAACGCAACATTGACCTTGTTGCAAAAGAAAACTTAAGCACTGGTTACGCAGCTTGAAGATAAATAGATTTGATTTTAATTACGGTTTGCAATGAACAACATACTTATTGATGACTTGATTCATTAAGGACTAGTTGATGAAAATGAAACTTTCGAAACGTCTGCTCTTGAATATTTACAGACTACTGAGCATTAGTTTATGTAATTCTGAAATAGCAAACTCAGAGGCCTGTGGAGTTCCCAGAGGCGGCTTAATTAACTCGGACACCAGAGGAGGCCACATCCTCACACGACAAGAAGAAGGAGCATCGATAACAAATAGGGTAAATAGTGAACTCTCAACTCAAATTAGAGAATCCAATCAATGTTTTGTCCTGCCGATTCCCTGGATTGATAACCCTGATCCCGTAATTGAGATTTTGATGTGGGATTGAATTTCCTCCTCATATTTAAGGAACGTTTTGTTTAAAACAGCACATTTAAACCGTACAATAGAATAGCGAAACAATGTTTAAAACGCTTCCAACGGCAAAGACATGCCTCCGTTACATTTCGCTGGAGGTAGTCACCTTAACTACGGTGTCCTCGTAGGCTCGTACCGTATACAGAACAACCTCACTTACGACCACATTTGCTATTCATTAGATACTACCCTATATAGGAAATCGTCTTACACCGGCACACTATAAAAGGGCTAAACGGCTCTGGCATGCGTTCGGCGAACACACGTTTTTTGCTGGATCTTCGTAAGAGTTACGTAAATAAGTAAACATGGACGTTTGAGGGGACGGTGTCGTGAGAAAGTTGGCAAGTGAATGCGGCATTTTTGTTAGAATCCCAGTTTTCCTATATTAGCATAATTTGAATTACAGCTTTATTTTTATCAACATATCTTTCAATAACATCAATCGATCCGATATTTATAAAAATATTTTAGTAAGATCGAATGGTAATCATGTAACCAGGGCTACACGCGTGGTATTCCTACCAGAGAGAAATGGCAGTTCGTGTCGAATGACGCATGCGCAAGCCGACATCCGACACGCATTGCGAGAGACGAGGAAACAAATTACAGCTATATAAAACAGCCGATCAACTCACGCACATTATACCAGGACATGAAAGTACCTCCTAACCTAACGCATTGAATTACAAGGCGGTTGGTTGCTTTCCATGTTTCACTTACATTATTTCCAGTATATCGGGTCTGTGAAGGCCGGACGGGGGCCGGGCGCGCAGGCTGCGGAGGCACCTTCAGCTGTCGTCGGTCAAATGACGAGACATGATTGCCTGACCAACCCCAGCCCCGCGCACCGGGCCCATTACTTCCATGTGGGAGAGAATACGATGACTGTGGTCTTAAATGTCTCGTAGGACCAGACAATATGGGACCATTTGGACCAACTTGTGGCATGGGACCCGCAGGTCCTTGAACATAGTGATAGTGCGGTGGATTCGACACCGCTGCCCCCCACATATTATACTATACGTCTTGAGTCACTCACAAACACTGCACAGCCTAAATATCACCTCATCACATCGATATTGGTAAAGCACTGACATCCAATGGCATTTCGTGAGTTTCACGTGTCGTCTTATCTCCTAAAACGACGATAATTACAATTGAGCCAATCGTTTCACTGTATATTCTTTTAAACGTTTGATAACGCGCACATTTTCAATCGGCTACCAGTCGGTAGCGAGTGATCCAGGCCACTGTTCGCGATGGAAAGACAGCTTGAAAACATGAACGCCTCGAAAGCAACCGTCACCGGACGCAACCGAGACGCGTAGAGAATTAATTTATGTTTGATGGACAATTGTTTGTCCACAAAGGTCTCTAATGATCTAAAAACTGTTTCGGTCGATGACTTTGCAAAAACACAAGTTAATGAAGCCTCACTAACGCAATTACTTAATATGACGAGGAACACAGGTCTCCAAAGTGTTCCCCTGGGAAGCTGTCAGCCCACACCATTCGATTAAATCGGCTGTTTTAGGGCACGACGAAGATTATGCCGTTAATGTACCGAAGACGTTAATCGAATTTTAATCAGCACCAGTAACTACATGAATTAGGACAGTCAATAAAACATCAAAAAGGACAGTCGTAATGTAAAAGTTCACATCACTGAATAACAACATTCAGTGGCAACTTTGATTCTAACGTCACTATGGTCACCGCTACACAGATAAGTTTCCACACCACCGGCTGTTAGAGAAATCAGTTTCCTGACACTACAAATCCATCATGATGGATGGCGTGTGAGTTTCAACGCATTTGAATGTAGACTGGTTGCGTGTGGTTGCCGAGCGTTCCACACCGGCCGTCCTGGCGATTGCATTATGATTTTTTCGCAAGGGACCGCGGTGGTGAAGAAAGCGCGCGGGCGGCTGCGGCGCCAGCGGAGCGTGCAGCAGCGGCTGCTCCGGCGGCGCAACGCAGCGAAACTCGCGCGCAGGTTTCATGTACCCACCAGTGCATAAGTATTCACAGCTATTCAATGCTATTGCCATATCATTTGTTCGTCGCCAGCGATCTACAAATTATGCAGATGCGTGCAGAGTCCGCGATACTATCGCCGCACATACTAGCAAAGTATAATTTAACATGAATGAAATTACTAGCATTGCTCCTTTATCTGAATAGCGAAAGTTATGCTGACAAATTCTCTATAGTAGTATTAACAAAAAATATAGCATGACCTGGATACTTAACGAGAGACTTGGATGGAACAAACACATAAGAGAAACACGCCTCTTTAACTGCTCACAAAAACATCTTCATCAATAGCTACCAAAACATGCCAAGCAGCAAATGACTCGTACAGCCATAGGCGATCCGTCAAACGAGCGTTCCAGTTAGCGAGCGCGAAAGTCAGAAAGACAAAGGCATTACAAAACTTTCGTTGGGCCGCAACAACGAATGTCTGAATTTGGACGCACAATAGGAGGAGCATTAGTATTCAGTGTGAGGACGGCCGAGCATGGCATCGGTGGACTGCCGCGAGGAGTCACCGCCCGCACAGCCGTGCATTGAATACGGTCCTTTCTGAACTGGAAGGAATTCCATGCGTTTACGGCAGTGCTACGCATCGCCATAAGCGTTCGACGTTAGGCAATGCGGCCCACATACATTTACATTATTTGGTTTACGGTCCGTTAGAACCTTTTGTGAGTCCTGTCATGGTTTTCATAACAATGTCTTTTTTGTTATTGTAACCTTCACATTTAAACAACTGTGATTTTATGATTTAGCTACATTTGACAAAGACATTAATTAAACGTAATTTTGACAGGGACTCGGAAACATCAACAAGACGTGAACAGGTGCGCGAGCTGGCGTGGGTTTCATAGAGGAATTCAACGAGGTCACGTCGCGTCATACTTCTATGACAGTTTAAATGTTATCAAATTAATATGAACGGTGTTATGAGAAATGTGAAATACATGTACTTAATGATCAGGACTTTACCAGAACGTTGAATTTATAAGCTAGATGGACTCAAGGGGGTAATAAACATCAACATAAGCCAAGCTGTTAGTAAATGTTACTATCTGGAGACTAATGGAAGATTCTGATTAATCACTTCGCTGTTTTACTTGTGAACGAGTTTAATCACAACCACTGTCACTTTGTATATAGATATAATGTGCATTATACATAGGGATCAAACGGTTTTCGTTAAAAAACAAAGGCATCCAACCGACAGGCGGCGATGCCTACGCGTGACTAAAATCAACGACGTACGAACCAACACCAACATGTATTATAAAGAATGGAGACAACCTATCTAGGAACAATGATTACTTTCTGAACAAAAACTTAAACACAAACGTGGGCCAATGTAAAAAAGAAGCCTTTTAAAATGGCGCTTTAGTCTCGAGCTCGACTAACACGAGCGATCCGAATAATGTAGAAGATGTACGTGATATGGCTCTCTAAACATTTAGTAGTACGAGAACTGTTTTGAATGAAATCATCTTAATTCCCTATATCAGTTCGTCGCTCAGACAAAGCAAGGTAAACGATAAGAACTGTTATCGTGATACATTACATTCCATACTCTATGTACTGTAAAGATATTTGATAAGAGATATTGTAAAAATAACAACTCAACAAAGACAAAAATCTCTTATGAATTCAAGTTCCCATTTGCCCGATTCCGTTTACAAGAGACTTCATCCACAACGAAATAGAAACATCACTGATGGAAACCATGATAATCTAAACATAGGTGTAATCGTAGTTTAGTTTATAGGGTTTCGAAGCAAACTGGAGTTTGGAAACATTCAGAACATAAATCTTCTAAACGCATTGGACGTGGAATTTATAGCCGCGATTTAGTTTTCACAACGATAAACCACTGTTCAATGCCTAAGCTATAGCTTTGGGAGTCCATTTTCAGGAAATTCAAATGAATATTTGAGGATCCGAAGAGAAAAATGCAAGAAATGTGTTGAAAACGCCCGTACATAAACGTTAAACTGTGACACAAGTCAAGGGGTAACAAAAGCATTGCTTGATACAATGGTTGCTATGCAGGAACAGTAAACTGTCCCAGTTGGATAGTTCACACCTGCACACCAATAGCGGTAGAGTGACGTGAGCGCTGTTGCGGAGGCACAAAACATCCCATTTGCGTCACATCGGAAACGCATTAAGCGAACCGACGACGCCATAAGAGCGCAATATCCGACCGGTACCACTATACCGGTATTACTGCAAGCAACTACAAGATCGACTCCACTAAATGTCGTTAAAGAACCTGCATTTTTAAATATATTCAAAGCTCAACGTGAAGGAACGAAGAATAAACAGATTCATTTCCAAATAGATACTTTTCTTAACGTTGACTTTAAGTATGCATAAACGAAAATAGAAAGCGTAAAGCTCGTATCATCTTAAATTCTTAAGAGATCGTCGGCTTTCGCAACAAAGCGGCTTAATTGATTTAATAATTTTAATTAATTTATGAAGTCTTTCCAGGTTAAAACAGACGGCTTTTACAGTCGAGTGTTAACAGTCATTCAAATAAGACATCGAAAATTCCAAATGATGGAGTAGGAGATAAACGGTGGAACAGAAAAAAAACTCGGCCAAGTACGCGTCGGACGTCGCACATTTAGGGTTCCGTACCAAAGAAAATCTGAATTTTCAATATATTGGTATTTGTTAGTAAAGTATACGTAATAATAAAGATTATCACCGTTCAATTTCAAGTTCGTAAGTCAAATCTTCGGCACAAAATTGTGTGACAGACGTATTGACCCTTCGGTTACGGAACCCTAAAAAATTAAGTTAACAACTGAGCGTTTGGTTTAACGGCAAGAATTTACAGGATTTAGATATTTCTTCTTATGTCAATGTTTACCGCTGATATTTTCATCCCATTTGACTGTAGCGCAAACCAATCTTAGGAAATAAAGAGCTTTGCTACTTCTGAAGAAGATAACTATTTTATATTACGCTTATATTCTATGCAAAGGAGGTGTATTGGGAGTTTGGGACATTTGCGTCCCAAACAAACAGTGTAAAGTTTTTGTATTAGTGCTCAATGCCGTGTGGGGTGTGAATGATGTGCCACGTCCCGTTTTATGTTTCCCGCCGGTACATTAACGGTGAAATAGTGTCGCAGTGTTTATTAGTGTTTTTATAGTCCAGTGAACAATAATTATAATTGCTAGTGGTTCATTAGCAACGCTCTTTTTGAGTAACTGTACAAAATAAAATGTATTGTGTTATCCTGATTTTTATCGTAGGTCGTAGATAGCACTCAGACGGTACAGCTATTGGAATAGCTTATTTTTATTAAAAAACATCGCCATCTTGAATCTCGAGTATCGTAATAAAAACCAGAGAATATCCTTCGAGGAAATGTGGAATAGTGTCGATCAATTTTTCATCCGGGGAGATAAAATAGATGTAACCTGTAAAAATCTTAGTAGTTGAAAAATTCATTCCAATAAAATTCTTTGGATTCAACGTCGTCTAGCTCAAGAGCTCTCGATTATTCAGTGTACAACCGTGTGTGGAGCGAATTCAACGACGGCAATCGTCCGAAAAGAGCTATTTCCACATGGTACTCAGCGGAAAAAGAAAATCGACGGTAGAAAACGACGTGCCGCGCCACCGGCAGCGCTGTATGTTAGAATAGTTTTCAACAAACTAAAAGAAGTTACGAGAAAAACAATTTTAGAGCACGAGCTACGGATTACTTTCGCGGAGCTGCCTTACATTCGTACAACATGATTATAAACTAAAAGTTCATGTTAGTTGGTATGTTCGCGGGCTGAGAGTTCCGAGTGAATTTCCTTAGTAAAAAGTTATAGATCAAGTTTTGCCTCTCGCCTATTTCCGCCAGTATTGGACAAATTTAAAAGAATAAAAAAGATATGTTCATGTTGTGCTTCTATGTTGTTCTTATTTCATTTATAGCTGTCTAATTTGTAAACTAGGCCTCTGTTGACAGCACAATTTTGATTTTGTAAGGGTTCTAGTGCTCCTAAAGATTATGTATCATCAAAAATGAAAACAAAGGGACACAGTATATATATTTCCTTTTCAGTTTATGGAATATCTTTTAAATTTGTCCAATATTGGAGGAGGAAATAGGCGAGAGCCAAACCTCGAATTACGACTTTTTATTTAGGATATTCAGTTGGATATCTGCGACCGTATTTCCTCTTAAGGACTAAGTTTTGCAAACTACTAAACCGTGTCTAATACTACTTTAGAGCGTATTTTACAAAGAGAAAGTCTGAGCACATTTTGATTGCGACAAACCACGAACCTAAAGCGGTGCATTTACTAACAATCATGAGCATGACGCATTTGGCGCCGGTGTGATTCAGATGAATCTTAACAAATTAGCTACCGGATAACTTGTGTACTTGTATAATGTAAAACGGGCCATTTCCTCTCGAGTGCTGGTGCGAAAACATCACGTTTTCATAGTAAAATATTATGCGTTTGCGCTGAAACTTGACGCCATGTTCGATGCGTTTGTTTGTGTGGCGTGCATTGTGTGAATGTGAGCGCATACAAGTATAATAATATAGTGTTTATTGTGTTGTCTAGCAGAGCTGTAATTCCACTTCCAGTACCGTTAGAAAAGTTTGTGGTTTAAAATGTGTCACTTTGTTTATGATTAAGACACTGTGAGGACTGTGGGACGTTGATTTTTCATTATTGTTTGAAACAAAAAAAACAACCGACTTCCAAATAAAAACACTGCAAAGTGAAAAATAACTTCAATTTCGGAAGTCGGTGTTACCGTTTCCGTTTCTTCGTTTTTTGACACCGACTTCCGAAATTGAAGTTATTTTCCACTTTATAGTGTTTTTATTTGATGTCGGTTTTTTTTTTTTATTGTAAAAACGTTTTTTATTTTTCTCTTTTTAGTTATGGTACATAATGGACCAGTTCTATAGGCAAGGTTAATAAAAGGTTACCTAAAATGCCCAAAGTGAAGCCAGAATAGATTAACCTAATAACTTGAAACTTAAACAAAACCGGTGGATTGAGTGTATACCAGGGTGAACTGTATACACCTGCGTACCTCTTTAGAGCGTACCAGTGTGATATTATGTTATGAAATGGTGTAAACAATAAACAAACATGCGATTGCAGCTATCCCGAGTGATTTGCCGTCATTTATTGAAGAGTTCTGATGTATATCCTCGAAGTTATTCATCAAATCTTGATCAAATTATGGGAGCACAAGACAAGCACCAGCTTTCAAATAAAAAAAGAATCATCACAATCGGTTCAGCCAGTGAAAAGTTCTGAGGTAACAAACATAAAAAAATACAGACGAATTGAGAACCTCCTCCTTTTTGGGAAGTCGGTTAAAAACACGGTTTATTTTCTGATTCATTCAATTTTGGAAGCAATCCAATTATTTTAGGTCAAATAGAAAAAAAAACATTAAGGACTGCTCGAAAGCACTTGGGTAATTGTTTGACAATATTGCGTCTTGTCTCACAAACTTTGTATCAAATACTTACGGCGTGGTCGCCCCTGGAAATTACAGAAACTAAATAAGGCTCTATTTCCCTGAATATTTAAACACCTGTTTGGACAGGCAGTATAGTTAGCGGCGGTGGAACTGGGAATAGTTCAACAAACTAACTTATAACGAGACTATCAAATTAATTAAACCACTAACCTATTTACTTTTAGTTCAGAGGCTCTAACTAGATCATAAATACAGGTTTTATTAATCAATTAAATCATAATATTGACTCAGTCATAGAAGGGTGACAATGACAACGTTGCGTGACTGATAAATCTTTAGTGATTGGAGTTCTTAACAGACAATTAATTTCTAAATATTTCTTAGTGGTCAAGCGCGAGCCTATCAATAATAATTAAAAAGATAACTCTCTATTTTATATCACTTTCGCAGTTAATAATGTTTATGTTAACTAGTTAATTACGCTGGAACGCCAACTACTGTGATTATGCAAAAGAGGCCTCCTTTTACGATATAGTATCGCTTCAATTATAGATAGCTTTAATAAACGTCAGTCGGTCTAAGCTCTCACCAATTAAGCGTGCTTCTATAGAGATTAAAACAACCTTACTAATGGAGAAGCAATCAATATTGAATAATTACACCGTCAATCGAATTCTTCTTTCGATAAAGGGTGTTTAACTGAAATATTTACCAACATATAATAGTCACAAGGGATCGCTCTGCCAAGCATTACGCAAGAAACAGTTTGTCATCGAGTATACTGCATAGAGTAAGCGAGATAGGACGATGCGACAAACGTAAGAGTGAACGAGACAGTTATACAATGCTATCTTCACCTTCAACATTGACACAAAAATAGCTACTGCGCAGGGTCTTACAGCCAATTTAGAGACGCAAAGATCCGTTGTGAGTATTATTTATACGTTATTGATTATTCGAAGGTAAGTTATTTCTCGACATTAGCGCTTTCAGTACTCATTTAACAACATACTAGTGAACCATTAAACAAAACTGAATTCAAATATCTTTGTAACTTTACGACAGTGCGCAAGACGAGATGAAACGTTATTTTTTATGCTTCAATAAACTTTATTATGGTCGATTAGTGTAATGAATGACGTTTATTAGACAAAAACAGTGCTCACTTAAAATGGATGTAAAACCATGCAATCTCATTGTAAATAATTTGGTCCTTAAGTTGCGCGTGAGTTTATTGAATGAGGGTAACCTTCGCAGTTCACACCTTGTGTAAACTACTCTGCTACACTACAACCGAGATACTTTACAGTTTAGTTCTGTAACAGATGGTGTACTGTGATGCGTTTGGAGGTTGCAGCATGCCAGGTTGTCAGTATATGTATATTTCTGTCTGCTTTTGAAGAATCATGCGAGTTTAGAATAGGATTCTATAGGTAATGAACAAAATTTGATTTTGTTTGTGTCTTCAAATTTGTAATGACTGCAAAAGGTTTCGGTTGGAATTAAACATTAGGACCGGGCGTTGTTTTGCCAAAGCCGCTGCGAGTGCGACCTAGAGTTACAGTCTTCATAGTACTTTTCTACCTATAACCTACCTAGTAGGATAGGATAGGATAGATGTGCCCCCTTTTTCCGCACTTAGACTCCCATTTGGTCCGTTGTGCGTGCAGGCCTCCTCCCTGTGAGAGGGAATGGGCCGTAATCCACCACGCGGGCCGATTGCGTGTTGGTGGATGTCACATTATCATCATCAGCCTTTTAAAGTTCCCACTGCTGGGACACAGGTCTCCTCTCTATGAGAGGGAATGGGCCGTAATCCACCACGCGTGCCCGGTGCGGGTTGGTGAATGTCACATGTCTTCGAATTTTTGGTTCTAGGACATGCCGGTATCCTCACGATGTTTTCCTTCACCGTTTCGAGAGCAATTTCGATGAAATAATCTATACCAAGTAAATCGCCTGCCTGGATTCGAACCCTCGACCTACAACTTAAGTCGCGGCCGTTACCACGGGGCCACCACTGCTCTCCTTAACCTACCTACTACTCCTATCAATAGTCAACTGAATGAACGTAATTTTGGAAAGTGCTTACAAGAGACTAGAACGAACGGTCACGCAACATTAAATCGTCGATTAGAATGAACTCAATCGGAGTTAATGGTTACTAAATATGGTAACACGTTACGACTCAAAAGTTTCACTTTGATATCTGTTTTTTTCGACAGAAATTCTAAAGTAAACAGAAATAAATTCACTTGAAAATGTAACCCTATTATTTTGCGTATTAGGTTCGTTTACACACTGTTCATAAATTACCAAATACTTACAAGGCATAAAAGCCAGTAATATTATTACATCAAGGCCATGCTGTCACTGTACGTGTACTTACGTCTTAGTAAGAACGTAATTAGCATGAATTTACAGACGTATTGTGAATATTTAATGCGTAATATACTATAGTATCAGATACAAACCTACGTGAAACGCGCTGTGACGAAATACTTAGCGCTGTTGAGAGAGAATTACCATACTATGGGTAGGTACCAATACCAAGGTTCCACAGTTTCGGGATAGATTGAGACAACACATTTCATTCAATGTCACTTAGTTCCCACTTATGTCAAATTGGAGCTGTCACAAGATATTTATTTATTTAAGCCTTGCAGGAATTACACCAATGGAACACAATCTTATAAACTCACTATAAGTCCAGGTTTCCTCACGATGTTTTACTTCACCATTGTCAACAATGTCCAAGATAAACTTGGAAAGAACATATAAATTTGAAAAAGTCACATTGGTACTTGCCCGGATTCGAACCCACACCTCAAGCACGAGAGGCGAGGTCTTAGCCACTGGGCCATCACGACGATATATACCTATTCTAAACTTGGAGCTGAATTTCTATTCCTTGCTAAGTCCATTTCTCAGTAATTTACGAAGCAGTTTACATACACCTTAAATAGTAGAAGTAAACATCACTAAAACTAACGGTGCGAAAATAAAATGATTGAGAGCAAAGATAAAGCGTGGCGGGTGACAGGAATCCAGTTTACACAAAATTTATGGTCATCTCTATTCAACATTTCTACGGAATGTAGACAATTTTATTTCGTTCGGGCTTTTAGCACTAACATAACGGCAATGGCATCACATTCGCGTCCTTAATTTGGTTTGTATGCAAATTAGTTTAGATTAGCATCAAAAATATCGTACCAGTATCGGACTATATCTCAATTAAATATCCAGTAGCTAATATGATGTACAAATACAGCAAATAATCTAACTGAATATACTCTTTCTATTTTGAGTGCAACAAAACGATTGAAGTCTCGTGGTTCCGCGCTGAAAATAGCCCGACACACCTTGATCTAGAAAATAGGTTACAGGTAAAAGTTTACTCATTGATAAAGAATTAGACCGTTTTGATTTTCAACTAGCAAATACATAATCAGCCTAGGTATTATAATATGCCCAGTATTGGGAGACAGGACCCTCTGTGAGAGGGAGTGGAGTACTAGGATGGGATAGGATACATGGACCCTCTTTTCCGCACTTAGAGTCCCATTTGGTTCGTTGTGCGTGCAGGCCTCCTCTATGTGAGAGGGAATGGGCCATAATCCACCAAGCGGGCCGATTGCAGTTTGGTGGATGTCACATCCCCTTTTAACGTTCCCACAGCTGGGACACAGGTCTCCTTCTCTATGAGAAAGGGAATGGGCCATAATCCACAACGCGGTGTCAGTGAGGATTGGTGCATGACACAAGTCTTCGCTTTTGTGGTTACAAGTTCCAAGATAGTTTCCTCACGTTGTTTAGGATTTATTTATTTTATCGAAACAAAAAATCAATCCGCAAGGCAATAGCTCGTTAATAAATGACGCAAACAATCCTCACATTAATAAAACAATCAAAACGTTAACGAACAGAACAAACAATTCAGGTCAATTAATCTTAACTGAAATTACCGAGTAATTTATCAGATTTTAAAGGCGTTCTTCGAGATTTCAACATAACGTGTCAGTGTTCATCTTAAAACTTGTTTGATAATAATCCGGACAGCGATAACGTTGATAAGACGATGAACAAAAATGTTAAGATAAAACTGTGGCCTTTTTGGACTTTCAAACAAGACCCGTATACTGCGTATTCCGAAATTGATTAGATGGCGATTTCGTTGGGATAGTCGAATTAAATAAAACTTGCGTAACCGTAGTCGTGCATAGAGTAACATAAATTAAAATATAATAATTAGAACAACATGGAGTACGTACTGTGACATTACAGATGTGTTACTATTTGCATACATAATTGGCTTATGTTACAACAATAAATGCCGCGGCATCGCGTGTGGGACACCAAACTAATGATAACTAAGGCCAAGGTCGGATGTACACGCATCGCCAATTAATGCAGGCTCTCTTACCATGTCTGGAAATCAATTACTACTTAAGACACAACCGGACGTTTTCATTGTCTTTAATTTCGCAATTACTGTCCCGTTATAAGAAAATAATGTTTTGCTGGACATTTTGTGTAATCAACTGCTAAGGATAGGATAGATGGACCCTCTTGCCCGCACTTAGACTCCCATTTGGTCCGTTGTGCGTGCAGGCCTCCTCTCTGTGAGATAATGGGCCGTAATCCTCCAGGCGGGCCCAGTGCGGGTTGGTGGATGGCTAATGTCTTTAAATTTTTAATACTAAGACATGCCGTTTTCCTCACTATGTATGTTTTCCTTCACCGTTTTGAGACCCACGCCCGTGGCCGGTATCACTGGGCCACCACTGCTCTTAATCAACTACTAATTTGATTTTAGTTTTCCTTAACCCAAAACTTGTAGGTCTTCACAAATATATTATTTGTGTTTGTTATGTCTCCAACTGTCTGCTTTGCCGTCGCCAAAAGTAATTTTGCTTTGTTATTTGATTGTTATAATAATAATTTGGATAACGTTCTCTTCATAATTAAACTCAAATAATCAAGAAAATTATGCAGCACATTCATTTGAATTTTCCCAATAAAGCGTGTATTATTGCTGGTTTACAGATGTAATCCGGCAGTTGGCTGCTCTATCTCAAATACCAAACGTTATTGGTTAATCTGTGGCATATGAAACCGTTGAGTATTTACATAATGTGCAGTGTAAACCGGCATGGGTCAGTCAAAACCTGACTTATAACGGGCCCGACCTCGGAACATCATCGTGCTACTTGCTTACAATTAAATTTATCAATCTTATAAACGAATGATAGAAGTAATGCGCCATTAGTTAGGAAATAACACTTAATTAGTTTTTCACTAAAGTTTGCCATTACAAGTCCCAATTTTAGGTCTTTTTCATAGGCTTACGTTCGAAACTGATGAAGCCATAAACAGTTAAAATAATGAATATTGACGATCAATCATTGAGTCGATCCGTCATCGAATAACCTTGTTAGTGTGGCCAGTGGCGAACTGGCGCGAATACGGTACTCTCTGGTAAGAATGTGCTGCATCATTCAGCACACGAAAATATTCTTTCTACTACTTCGCGAAGGGAGTAATTTCAATATCAGTTCCAAGATTCATTTATACAATGACTAAGTAAATACTGGTACCTCCTAAACACCATTCGAATAATAATGGATCCTTTGTTATAGATGTTTAATTTAACTTCGAAAACATTAATCAATCAAATTCAAAGCGATAAAGACAATATTTGTCAGAATACAAGACGTCCCACATCGAATTAATAATTTTATTCCTACATTAATTTTAATTGTAGTCATGGAAAATTACTTAGACTCGAAAATTTTAATTAATAATAGCACAGCATTTAGTCACTACCTATTGAAAAAAAAACAAATACAAACGGCCACAAGGCGATTGATATTCAGTACAAGTAAAGCAAGCATGCTTCGTGAATACACTATTATTTAATAGCAAAACCTTCTTACGGTATTAAAGTTGATGACCTGAGTAAATTCTAATCGAAACAGAAGAAAACCAGTTCCTGAAGTCTGTTTATGTAAAACAAGGTATAAAAAAACTGCAATCATGCGAAGATAAATGAGTTGGGATGTGCCGGAATGTGTTGGTAAGTTCATTAACTGGTCACATTAGATGTTATCTAACGAAACCTGTTCATTTAAATCCACTATCAATTTGCGGTTCCTTGAATTTACTCATTATCGGCACGAACGCTGCTTTGAAGGAGAGAAAACAATACAGGGAAGTTTAAATCAGTGCAACGTATTTGTTTTATTAAAATAGTTCGAAATTAATTGGAGCTGTCGACTTTCTTTTGATCATATCAGCGCTATTAAAAACGTAATTACTATAGACGCGTTCAGCTGTACCATCGTCTATAATTACATGTATGCAAACGGTTAAACTACCGTCTATTTTAAATACATGCAGGAGAAATAAGACAAGCTACAGTTCAGCGGTTAAATAAAATTAAGAAACAGTTTCCCGGACAATTTATTGGTGAGTGAAGCACTTTTCTATCACCGGGTCGGTAAGTTATTAATATTGATGGCCTGGCGTTGGCTGCCTCGTATGAATATTTAAGGTCCAAGTCGATATTATGCCTCGACGACGTTCCTTAGACACGTCCCTCGGCTAGGGCCTACAATAATTAACATTTCATAAAAGCTTGAGTGTCAATTTTGTTAAGTTATGCAAGTCTTGCAAGACGTCTTACGTCTTGACATATGAGAAAAGCACGTAATGTTTAAGTTATATTGTCATGTTTAGTGTTTAAATTAACTCAAACTTCAATTCATCTACGAAATAACATGTGGTACTTAAAATATTACCATGAAGAAATTATCAAAAATTTCATGTCTACCTTTCTGCTGTTTTCAATGCGCAATTAATTATTTAAGAATATTCAAGTAGGCAATAATCGTTAAGAAACCGTACTTACAAAGAGAATGCTGAATAAGTAAATGTATATTGAATTTTCAGTTTGCAATTATCATTAAAATATAATACTACGGAGAGAATAATTAAATAGCTTGCGCACAAAATAACAAATATTTTCTCGAACGAAATAAATAATGTTTACTTAATATATTGCTTCGTTAAATTTTACAAATGGCGTAGGTAAGAATTCGATGCTTTCCAATTTCGCCCCACATTCCTTCACGCGTGTTTATTTTATTAAAGCATTTCAACTGGCTCCGAGCGCGTATCAAAATAAAGTGCAACATTTAAAAATACAATGTTTTTAACATAATATTTAGGTCAACATTTCGAGTTTCGTCACAATATATCTATGAATATAAAAACGACACGACAGAAGTGAACGTATCAGATCAAAAGCTGAGTTAGTTCCGTATAGCCGCATTTTATTCTTTGTTATTCTGTTTATTTACATTATAACGTTTTTCGCTCATGTTTTTATACAATATTGATGAATTTATTTACGCATCAGATATATTTCCGTCACGTACAAAAACATATTTTACAAGTAGAATTAAAAAAAAAAAACCGACACATTTTTATTTCATGCTACATAATGTATCAAGTAGTAAACACGCTTTGATCGACAATCTATTGAATACGTCATTATGGCACGATATCTTGCGAAAACACCCCGAATTAAACAGTAAAACGCGCGAAATCGAAATTGTTTCATCGGTTTAGAAGCTATGATGCCACAGACAGATACACAAACACAGGTACTTACGTCACACGTCAATCTTATAACACCCCTCTTTTTTACGTCAGGGGTTAATAAAAGATATCATATTGACATAAACGAGATTTTTTTTTAGAGCATTCTTTGGAAACACTTCCTTGCAGATCAATCATGTCACAAGGCAGGCAAGTTGTGTCTAGGTCATAATAACCCGTCATATAGGTACCACGAGCGGTAACATAACCGTAAGTAGTACTTGGTGGTACGATCACGCTCCTTTCACCTATTGAGCCCCATAGTTCACGTGGAGCACGAACGAGGTCAGAGGTGAATTACGTTAATATATCAGTCGATTTACAAACTATTAAGTAAGACGTTTTGTTTTTTTTTTATTAGCAACATCAATATCATTACAGTGCAGACTATTTACACTTATTTACGTGTGTATACTCTTATTTTGATCTCCTTTCTATCACTCAAAAGTTTTCTGCTCAACTTTGAGATAAGCTAATAAGCTCGCCTTTGTACATGAAGTTTATTTTCACTTGTTTTATATGACTTACTGGTGCATAATATTTTTTTTTAAAGAAAAACTTATACATTTTTCATCCATAACTTACCTTCGTTTTATGAAACAAACACGAGTTTAAATTTATATACTATCATCAGATAAAAGTACATATTCCAGACTTTTAAACTCTTTTACCTTCACTTAACTAATACCTGTGGATATCATGCCGTTGCAGGTTTCCCACACAAACGACTGTGACATCCAGAAAAGATAAACAAAGAAGGGAATGTCTGACTACAGCAGGTGTTTACAATGCTCGAAATTTCATTTCAGTTCATTTTTAAATTGTTCGTTACTTTGGAAATTATCCAAGTTGACTGTACATAGCTGGGTGTAAGCGTCCTTCGGGACAATTTAAGTTCAAAACTAAACAATGTACGTTACGCTAAATGGATTTTTCTGGTTTACTTTTTGTTTTTGTGGGTGGCACGGGCAGACTCCTATGCAAATACTTGTTGTTCTTGTGCCGTTCGGAGGGCTCTACCAATTTGATTGTTGATAAAGTTCGGGTTGATGACCTGAACGCACGACTGCCTACAACTTGACCGATTCGTTTTGACGGCACGTCATGATGACAGCTACATCTGCTGGATTGGATACCGCGACTATTTCAAATAATGTTATAGAATTTGATGGGTAAAGGCGTGTGACGCGCATTTGTATTGGATTCCGAAGCTAATCAGCAATCAACATACTATTTACCTCGTTTTTCTAGGTAATGGTAAATAATAACACCAGTCCTTACACCTTACGTAATTTAATAGGTATTGCAGACTAGGACAGTCTCTCATTATTCGGATTTCTGATTACCAGTTAAAAACAATTTCTGCGTAAACAACCAAACAAACAGACGGTTTCGGGAAGTATTTAATTTAAATATTGACTTGCGAATTAGACAAAGTTTAAGAGACAATGCTACCCCAGCGAATTCCAAAATACGTAGACAGAGTTAAATACTTGGAATTTCATTAAACACAGTGCCGTCGCAGCACAAACATCCGAGGCGGGCAACATTCTCAAAACGTGTTTTAAGTTTGGCAACTACCAGACTAAAAATCTATCACGTCTCAGCCAATGTTGTTAGATCCTAGCAACAATTAAATTTGGAGACTAACGAAATAAAAATAAAGGATATTCGGATTTCGTTCGCATACGGGTGCAATCAGGGGCCAACGAGGAAGCTACGGCCCATATAGATAAGACCGCCACACTAGGCAAACACAACAATATTTACCTACCTACCAGTTCTACCTCCTAACTAGACCACATTGTTTCTTTGTAACACACAATAGGGCACTTACCTACGGCCACGGGTAAATTTCATAGGAAAATATAACATGATATTTTATGCCCGTATTCACGTTATGCACGCTAATAGGTACCGATACGTTGTAATCGGTACACCACTTCCTACTTATGTTCTTTTTGTTTTTATATAGGTTTTTATTTCTGCTGTTCGGTTGTTTATTAATAGTCGGCAGTCGGCATCTTTAAATACGTTCAGGTCAAGGGATATCTGAAGATTTACTGGAAAATTAAAAGGGTCACATCGGTTGGTAGGAAAACAAAATTTAGGTAGAATAAGTAAAGTTTATTGGGTTTCGTACCCAAAGGGTAAAAACAGGACCCTTTGATTATATACTTGTCTAGATGCCACATTGACCCTACTTGAACGGCCCAAATAAAGTCTACTAAAATTGGTAGACTCGCTTCTTACTAACGTCAGTGTCATTCCAAACATCTAAGGGTAACGTGTTCACGAAAAATAATAAATTATGCCGGTTTGTTCCGTCAGACTGTTTCGTAATTATGTGAGAAAACCGTATAATAACACCAAGATCACTTTTCATCGGTAAGTTTTGTTATTTAACTACTATTACTATAAGAAAACACGATTTTTTAATTCTTTATTTGTAGGTTAATTTGATTTAGCCAGTGTTGTCAGTTTATTACTAGGGAGATTTATAGAAACTATGGGAGACAAAATACAAATAGCATTACATAATCTTTCGATCAGAAGAACATTATAATTATAAAAATTTCATTATATATTTGATCAGTAAATGACAACTTTCCTATGCAAAATAAACCCAACCCCACGTCATGCACTAAATAGTATTAAAAAAAAAATGTGTTTATTATCTTAAATCTATACAATTTAGTTGCCGGGGCTTCCCAGAAAGTAATCCTAAGATACTTGTGATGGGATAAACCTCGCTCTTCCTCGATTAATACAATTATTTCGTTGTGCTAATTAGGTATGAGGTACACATTTTTATTTTTTTATAAAACCAATAAAAAGAAAAATGAAAATCGTGTTTATGGCAGCGTGTGAAAACTAGAGTGAGTTTTGTATAAATGAGTGTTTATAGGTGGTTTCCTGAGAATGTGAATGTATATTTTGTGTACCTATATTTGTTAGTTCTTTCTAATATTTTGGGTTTCAGATTTCCTACGGATCCCATACTAGCAAATTACTGGAGCGACATTACGGACTCGAAATGAAGGCCAGTGGAAACCTCACAAGACTTCAGTCGTGTGTTCCGAACATTTCTCTGATAATGATTTATATTTTACCAAAAAGGGGTTACGACGGCTAAATAATGGATCGGTACCAGGCAAGGTACGATGTCTGAGTGAAAAAACCATGCAGTATGGCTTTTTAACCGACTTCAAAAAAAAGAGGAAGTTTTCAATTCGTCGGATTTTCAAAAATATCGGTGATTGTTGTCAACATCACCAAACAAGCATGTTAAGGTTCCTCTTGTCGACGGCACGAACTTTTTGTACGCGAGGTTAATATGCATGCTATCCCATCCGACAACACGTGCGAATGAGATAGATGCTGTGATGAGCTGTAAGAAGCTAGTTCGCGTACGAATCAGCACTTTTGCAAATTTGTATCGAAATGGATGATGATTTAGGACGAAAACGAGCGCGCGAAATTGTATAAACAGAGCTTTGGGAGTCTAGATATTATGAAAAAACGACTAAATATATATTTTCAAAATAAAATCATTTGCATTGTTGAATTACTAATCTATCCCTGTATGAAGGCGGTTTTGCAATTTTCCTCCGTCTTATAGTTTTTTTTTTCGCCCAAAGATGCGTTAAAATTAGTGTTGAAATATGGAACTTTTGACGCTCATAATTTTTTACTTTTTTATTTCCATAAATGGCTAGATAATGATGAGACAAATTTATATCATTTTTTATTTTGAACGTACATCGTCAAACAGTGGAGCAATCGCCTGACTACTGTTGTATGGAAGAATGATCGACTAGTGTAAGCTTAAGAATAATAATTGAAAAAAAAATGCAAATAAGATGTCACCATATTTGTAAATCAGATAACGTAGCCCAGGCAATAAAATCAAAGAGAAAACTATTCCGAAAACAAACACAAAGAGATGGGTTTTGATCTATAAATTACTGTATATTTTTTTCATTTTGTTTTTTATTGTTACTAAAATAAATGATACACTAATCTACAAAATAATTATTTAATTGAACCTGTTTTGTTTAACTTTCATCATATTAAATGATGTAAAAAAGGTAAGTTAATCATTTGGAGCAGGCATCCCTAAACACGCATACCTTGACAGTTTGACGACAATAAGTACACGAGCGGTACTCACACATATCGCGCAATTGGAGACAGTTTTAGCGCGTCGTTTGTTTGCATTGCTCTATCTAGACAAGTATATAATCAAAGACAGGACCCTATTACTAAGACTCCGCGATCCGTCTGTCTGTCCGTCTGTCACCAGGCTGAATCTCATGAACCGTGATAGCTAAACAGTTAAAATTTTCACAGTTGATGTATTTCGGTTGCCGCTATAACAACAAATACTAAAAACAGAATAAAATAAATATTTAAGTGGGCCAAAACATATAATAAACATATATACAACAAACGTGATTTGTTTGCCGTTTTTTGCGATAGTGGTACGGAACCATTCGTGCGCGAGTCCAACTCGCGCTTGCCCGGTTTTTTTCGTTCGTATTTCTAGGTAATTTTTCCAGTTTGGTTCGACGAACATCACGAAGCAAAGCCTCGTCTTGCGTATTATTTAAGTTGACATGATTATTTTAGTCTGAGAGAAATTCCGTTAACTTAGGCCCGTTCCCCAGTTATATATTCAATTCTTGCTTTTTATTTACGTATTTACTTGGATTTTTTTGTTTGTTTAGTGATTTTTACAGTCAACCGGCTTTCATTTAGCGCCGATTCTAGTCCTATCTTTCTAGAACAAGTGTAACGAAGCATGTGTAGGAGTGAACAGGAAGAAACGTAGGTATGTAAACCTACATACATAACACTCCGCAGCTTCCGTAAATACACACACTCATGCTTACGTAATTAGTGCAACACTTTCCTGTTGGAAACAGAAATTAAATATTACTATTTCCTATAACATTATCGTTCAGTAAGTACTTGTAGATATATATTTACCTACATTTACAGCATAAAACTAATGTTCGCTGCGCCAAATTGTACAGCAACTTCAACAATGGCATGAGGAAGACGGAGGCCTACTTTTTATGGCTCCTTTTCCGAAAAGGTAACAGTGCAGTCTCACGTAGCGATATCAGTCACCTCGACGGCTACGCACGACGCGTCTCACATCGGGCACAGAATAACAATCGAACCGTGGGAAACTGCCGCTAAACGCCACAATTATGAAACGCCTACCACTAATCTGAGGATGTTTCACCCAAAGTCGAATAACTTACTAAGACACTTGTAGGCTGTAGCTGACTGGCTGTAGCCACGCTAGCCCCCGAGAAGTCACAAACCCGCCGTGTGAATTGGTAACGGTTCTTGCGTCAGCGCCGCGGCCAATCCGCCCGATGCTGACATTTTGGAGCTCTCAAATTAGAGATGTAACTATTGTGTAAGTTGTGAATGTATAATTTTTAGCACAATGGAAGTATTCAGACTAATGCACCAGGAACGAATAAGCAATGAGCTCTCATAAAACATAATGCGTCAAAACTGGGTCTTATATATAATCTGTGCTATTGTAATCAAGTATAGTTCTTAGATGATCCAGTACAGGCAGCCTTGATATTATATTAGGTAATATACTTTTTGTAGACATTTCAGTCTAATTCATTTTATGCCTGTTTTACAGTCCTTCTAAGCACTCTTGCATTCTTGGAAAGGACATATCAAAATAATTAATTGAAAGTTGCTAGGTTCTGTTCTGTTGAAATTGTTCCTGAGACTTCATAGAAAAAGAAGAGGTAAAACACAGTTTTAATTTATATTACCTACATGAAAACAGTTTGTGGAATTTATTGGCACAGTACCTAATTAATTAGTTAGAAATTGCAACATCTAATAGGAAAAGCAGTTATTTTTAATCATTTTACTTGTTTGGTATTCTGGTGGTTTTTAACTTGTTCGAATAGCTATTTTCAATAAGAAATATGTCTGATTGACTGACTTAGACCAATTTAATGGAAGCAAATTATCAAGGTATTCCGAATGTATTCAACACTATATACCTGAAATAAATTTTAAGTGCACACTGATTAAATACAAAAACCTAAAAAGTTTGTTACATTATCGTCAAGTATTTAACAGACCTCTATAAAATCATTAAGTTAGTAAATGGACAAGTTCTTTAAAAAGTAATTTAAAAAGATACATTTAATTTACTCTAATGTTTACCAGTAACTCATTCCAAAATGGTGTTTTTTGTCTATTTAAAAACACTTTAGAACTCATAATTACTCATGTTTTAATAGAGCATTACAATATTAAGCATTGAGCACTTCAGCAATCAAGAAATTCAAAAGTACCTATTTCAGTAATGGGTACCTATTTTTGTAAAGCAAGATAAATGTTTAAGAAGAAATGCGGTTGCAGACATCCAACTGTATTATATCCTAAATAAAAAGTCATAATTCGAGGTTTGGCTCTCACCTATTTCCTCCGCCAATATTTGACCAATTTAAAAGATATTCTATAGACTGAAAAAGAAAGATATTATACTGTGCCTGTTTGTTTTCATTTTTGATGATATACATCATCTTTAGAAGCACTAGATTCCTCAAAAATACCTAAAATTGTGCTGTCAACGGAGGACTAGCATAAAAAATGTACAACTATAAATGAAAAAAGGAAACATAGAAGCACAACATATATATTTTTTATCCAAGTTGTGGTAGGTATATCTTTTAAATGTATCCAGTATTGGAGGAGGAAATAGGTGACAGCCATACCTAGAATTATGACTTTTTACAAAGGAAATTCAGTCGGAGCTCTTTGCTCACATTTCCTTTTAATATTACTAGTGTAGCCTTACTATTAAGTGTTCAAGTTTATAAACTTTAGGAGGTACCTTTTTGAAACTAATATAGAAATAAATTTGCTATTACTAGTGCATCCTATACCAACATGCCATGTGAGTTCTGAAATGTGGAGTGTAGCCATTTTTAGGAAGAAAGTCATAATAGTTCTTAGAAATAAATATGAACCTATATTTATTTCTAGTTAAACCTTGGTAATGTATGTGGAGTGTTTTGTAAAAGAAACATACTTATTGGAAAAGTCTCAAGATTATACATTAATATTTGATTTAATTTAGGTATTATTGCAATGTTAACTGAATATCAATCAGAAACTAAAATTACCTAATAAGAAAGAATTATTTTAAATTGTTTTAGTGTGCAGCGGTTTCAGAAGTTTCATTAGCAGTTTCAATGAAGTATTATCTAAAAAAATATTGAATTATTTCTACATGCCTTAAAGCAAACCACAGAGCTGTTCAAGAATTTGAGGTCATCAAGTTCACAGATCAGTCTTAAGCATTTCAACATGTAAAAACCGGCTTTGAACCATCACAAATTACAATATCTTAAATACTTTGTTAAAACTTCTTAATTTTCTAGGCAAGTATTCTAGAAAATTAATAAGTAAAGTTACTTGTACAGTGAGATACTTGTGATGTCATGTAAAATATGGTGTGATAAAACTAGTTTGATAAATGCAATGTTCAAAATGACTCACAATCTTAAAGTAACAATTACTTGAGACAAGTAGCAGCTACATGTAGGCATATCAAGACACAATTATGCATGCATCACAGAGGATTATTACAAGGCATTATCAATTCCTTTCTAATCTAAACTTATAATTAATTCTTAGATATAGATAAGAGACTTACAGAATTATCAATGCCAAATATTTTTATAACTTGCAAGTGGCAAAGTTGCTGATTTCAATAAAGAATCGCATGGTAATAACTCTGCCACATATATATTTTTCAGTAAAAACTTTTCATTAGAAAAGTAGGTATTATACATTTCTTGTAATTTCTTCAGTAAGGCAGGTAACAAACAACAAAGACTATGAAGCCACATAAATACAATTAAAAAGACACTCACCTCACTGAAGGCCATAACTCCGGCTGGAGCTCTTTCTCCGTCCGACCTTCTCAATTTATTTATCACGGTCTATCAAAACAAATGGTTCACGCTTTTGTTTCCCAACATTGGAAACAGTCCCGACATCTAGCATCCCCACAGCACAAATACATCTGAACTACGTAACTTCACTCACTGCGCAAGAACAAAATTTTAATTTTGACTAAAACGAAAACACCTGACCGAATCACAAATCACTGAAAAAACCAACATTCCTCAGGTGGGTTAGATGCACATCTAACTAAAATAAGAACACTTTACAGTACTTAAAACACTTTAACACTACTTAGAGCTTTTTTCACTAATGTTTGATTTGCCAGACCATTACGAAATAAGTTCGAAAAATGACATCTAATGTGTGAATTATCACAGAGAACCATCAAACGGAGATGAACTCGCCATCTTGCTTTCATGTCATAATCAGTGGTGCCAAACTTCAGAATCAATACCGTTGTATACCGTCATTGCATGTTAGGCAACTTAAGGAACATCAAACTGAAGTTAGCTACGAACAATAACAAAAATGTTAATTTATTATTTTAATACATGTTGCTATTAAAACTACTATTTTAATTGTATAAATTATAAATATATTTTTAAATTTGTAGCAAATGTTTTAGTAATCCAATAACGAAAATAAACTGAAGAGAAGTAGTAAAGGCTTGTAAGTGCTGCCATCTAGTATACAGTTCAATAACTATTGTTAACGTTTGGTAAGGTGACGGATGGTAGAAAATGTTTTTTTTTTTCAAAACTCCTTGGGGTAACTTGTGGTCTACTTGTATTCGATACATGTTGATATCGGTTCCATAGTCATCATTATCTACAGTCAACTGTTGAAAACACATAACCCTTTCCTTGCAGTCGGGTAAAAAGCGACTTCCACCAACTTGCAGTATTGTCCCGTACCTAATCCCGTTACTCGGAGTAACTGGATGGTGCTAGCGAAAACGTAGCGTGAATTTGCCCAGTTTACCCAGAACTGACATAGATGGCTTTTGAGGATTCATTATTCACCTACCGCTACCTACTCAATTACAGTAAAATGGCAGGATGGATGATATCCTGTCCTTTACATACTTAAATCACACTAATATTATAAAGGCGAAGGCGAAAATTTGTGAGTGTGTGTGTTTGTATGTTTGTTGCTTCTTCACGCCAAACGGTTAGACGGATCTTGATGAATTTTGGCACAGAGATAGATTACAGAAGTGGAACAACAGTGGAATAGCACATAGTACACATTTTATCCCGGCAATGTGGTCCTTTGGGATAATTTTCGACATTCACGCGGGCAAAGCCTCTGGCAGAAACTAGTAGGTACATAAATAAACTCACGCCTTTTTCGCATGGGGGTAGGCAGAAATTACAGAACGCCACCTGCTACGACCCTTACATACTTCTTTTGCTTCACTTACGTTCATACAATTAGCACGCCGGTTTGCAGCCTTTCTGAAGAACATCATCAATAAGGACTATGTATGTCTTTGGAGGTCGTCCCATCCCGGCGTCTCCACTCACATCTAATTTTAACATAATTCCAGCTAAAATTATAGAACCAGAAGTGGAAGCTTCAACATGAGCCTTAGGTAATCATGAATGAAAAAAATATATACTTAGGTATTTATCCAAAACAGATAAAACTATAGAAAAATATGATAGGTACATAAATATTTATATATATATTTTTTTTTAATTATACAACATATTTCATCACGTGTGTCTTGCAATATGACAGAATCGAAAAATGGGTAAATCGTTGGACAGTTGAATTTCAATCTAAGTAGTTTCTAAACTAGTTTGCCAGATTTTCCCTTATGAAGTTGAGATGTGGACAATCTGAGCAAGAGAAAGACAGAGGATAGACGCATTCGAAATGTGGTGCTGGAGGCGGATGCTAAGCATAACATGGGAAAACAAAGGCACAAATGTGTCTGTCCTTTCTCAACTATCTACCTACAGTTTGCTTACAGCGTAATCTGACCTATTTCGGCCACATAATGCGAATGACAGATAGTATCCTGGAAAAGCCTGTCATCGTTGGAAATACGGAATGAAAAAAAGCAAGAGGCCAGTCGCCAACACGATGGTCTGACCAAGTTACAAAATTACTCCATATTCCATTCCGCAAAACCAACCTAGGCCTCAACGCTCCACTTCCCCGCATGTGTAGAAGCTACAATAGTTTTTGTACAACACCAGATACTGACTTACACGGTGTTTCACTCAATAAGTTTAGAAGAGCAGTCTCGGATAACGGAAGTGCGCAAATCCTTCAACATAGGCTAATTACGAACATATACATCCTACTTTTATTTTTTTTATTCTGTTTGTTTTTAATTTTTTATGTTTTTATTTTTACTATGTTTTTTAGTTTAGATTAATATTCATAGTAATATTTTGGTGTTTTTGAATAATTTAGTGTTTCTGACCGTATTGTGTAAGCTGCGTATACCTGTAATAGGCATACATAGCAGCACCTTTATTTTTAATTGTTTAAAACAAACTGTTTCGTATGTAATGCTGTTGGTGTACCTTTAAGTGAAAGAAGCTACATTCTCGAGCAAATTTCAGCAGGTTGACATGGAAATTATGGCCCGGAGCCAGAGGAGGTAGATCGTCCGCTTAAAGTGGTACTTACAGTGACCACGATCCTTAGTAATGAGGGACCGATTGAAGATGAAGTTTCTAAACCCTTCTCAAAAAACCCTTTGAGTTATTGATAGTTTTATTTTGGTAACATAACAAGAAGCTCTACGAAGCATAGAAGACTACAGGAATGATTCCTCTCAATTGGAATTTCGGATTTCTCACTATCTTTGTTGATGAAACTGTAATAACTTTACACTATAGAATTACTCCCACCTGTATCTAGTCTTGCCAAGGAATATGCAAATCTTGTGACACAGTTTCTGATTTGTTCCTGTGGAGGTCAGATTGGTGGTCATCATCATCATCTTCCTGCCCTGTCCCCTCCCTCTCCATCCACCCACAATTATTTTCATAACTCTTTTAGTAACATGTGTTTCATCCCTCCTCATCACATGACCATACCAGGACAAAAGATTTCCTTTCAACTTTACTGTCACTGACGCCACTTTCAAACTTCCTCTAATATACCCATTTCTAACTTTATCCATTCTCGTCATTCCGCACATCCATCTCAACATTCTCAACTCTGCTACATGCAATCTCTTTTCATCTATCTTTTTCACAGCCCAACATTCTGATTCATACAGTACTACATGTCTAATCACGGGCTTTAAATTTTCTCCATTATCTCGAGTGCGTGGGTCGCAAAATGTTCCTGGGACCTGTCGCCATTTCTTACATCCCGAGTCGATCCGTTGCGTTACGACTCGGTCTACCCTATGCACCAGGGCCTGCAGTCTCGACTTAGTTAGCGACACCGTCGCAAAGTAACGATCGTTAAATATTAACGAAAAAATTCGCTTGCCGTAACGACGCTATCGATAAATGCAAGTCTCGACAGCCGAGATAGCGAGCAAAATCGGTCACAATCTTGACTTTGCGATGTCGGTACGCTAACGAAGTTCGTATTCATAGTGCGGTGATTTTATTGTAAAATAATGGCAGTTGAAAAATATTCTTGTATTATAGGGAAAATTGTTGGACAAGATATGATCAAATAACTATTATTCTTTGAAAATTGTACAGAAGATAGGTAAACCTTACCATGTTAACACTTATTTGCATTGAAACGTGTAAGTAGCTTATACTGTTTTTAAGAATACGCTTAACAAAGAAGAAAATAGTTCGCTTCCTTGCAACACAGACGTTGAACATGGGAAACAAACTGTCAATGTCAAGTTTGTTTGTAAACAAGATGCGACAATAAGATAGAATTGGAATTGAAAAAACTGGAAAAGAACCGTATTTCTATGGTGGAAAACAGTGACACAGGCACAGGCCCTAGCCCGAGTGCCAGCAGCGTGAGTATCAGGTAATTACAACCTACATCAATTTTCGATTACTATTTTTGATACTAAATTGAATACTTTGCGTATGTCCGAAGTAGTTTGTGTTTACTCAATGAATATCTTAAATGTTTTAGGCGTACTTCGGGGCAGATTGATGAGCTTTTGGCGACTTTAGAAGCCCAACCATATCTACAAACGGACAAATTTTGAAACAGGCTGGAAGAAGGTTGCCGAGGAGCTAACAAACTCCCAAACGGATCCATCAAGTTGCCCAATCAGTGCATGATGTCAAATCTCAAGTTGGTTTTGAAATGTAAGTACAAGCCTCGTCAGTTTTGTTTATATTTAGTGGAATACATTAGGTATCCTAATTACAGGTTTGGAGATACTTAAAAAGCCACGCCTGCATAAAGGTGGAAAAATATAAAAAGAAATCATTCAAAATGGCAACCTAGGCGGCTTCACTGCTCTTTTGACTGAGGCGGTGAGACGCAATAACATCCTTAATTAGTGTAGATTACACATTTGACACTAACTGCCCGGACGCTATGCCATTTCCTTTTTTATTATTAGAATCACTAGCACGCTAGAGCATTAAGAGGCATTTTTAGTAAATCTAACTTTTTTTACAGTTGCTGGCAGCTGCAACTCAAGTGCAAGCAGACGCTGCCAAGATGCAGGCTGAGGTATCCAAGGTACAAGCCGAGGCATGGGTGCTATTTGCGTAGACTGCAAATAAAATAGCTGATGCTTTTACAAATAAAAATAATAAATGTTATAATTTGTTTTTTATTTAAATCACAGAGGGTCAATATAATAAAATTATGTAAAACTAGTATTAATGAGTCTTCTTATGCGCTCTGCAACAGCTAGACCAGTGCACGATACAAGTCCTGTATAACAAAAACAAGATTTTAGGATTATTCATACAATGGTGTTACATAAGTCGGACTTGATGCTATAAGCCATTGTGTATCATCTTTGGGTCAAATAAATGGAGATGCCAATGAAATAGGTATAAAGATCTGGGGAAAATTATATCTACTGCAAATATATTATAATAAAACATTAAATGAATACCTTAAAATAAATCATTTGATTAGGTACCTGTAACTTGGTGGCCTCTGGTTCCTGTAATTTATATTTTATATATGTGTTTTCATGCATTGGTGGGAAAGACACCGAAAAACAGACTTCAGCACACCAAAGCATCTTTCAACAACGTTCCTGGCTGAACAATGAACATTTGTGTATTGATACTTCGGTGTCCCTAGGCGTTGATTTTTTAAAGGAGTCATCAACCATGGTTCCAGAGGATATCCATCATCACCTTAAAGATTAAACATAGAATGTACTTTCAGCAGTCTAATGGGCAACCTGTTCCAGACAGATTATAATGAACATTTATTATTAGTTACCAAGCAGCCATGTACGGTGGTCCCCATTGACAAAATATTTACATGTGTTCATTCTATGGCTCCAATCACATCAGGGAATGGCTGTGGAGCATTTCTAAACTTCTCTTTAACTGCACACTGTTCTTCTTGGGTCATGGGAAATTTGACATATCTTCTTAAAAGGTTTTCATTGATAGCCAAAGTTACAGTATGTATTACTCGGCTTACTGACTTTTGGCTTATGCTGCAGCACCACTGCATGCCAATCGGTAGTTGGTAGCACCCACTTGACTATTAAGAAGAAAATTATAAGTACATCTTGGATATTAGGAAAAATAAATAGAAATATTATTGGCACGGTAGCTACCCAACACAAAGACACTCACTTGAGACTCCACAGAAAGTCAGTAAGGCCCTCGTCTTTGAATAGATGGGCGAAGTTCACCAACGAGCTCATGAAACATGTCCTTGTTTATTTCGGTAAAGATAGAGAAATTGGCCATCTTCAAGTCCAAAGGATTTTCACCTTCACGCCGGTTTCGTGCATTTTTCCGCCGCATTATCATATCGAGTCTGTGTTCGAGCACGACCAAAGCCTACTCTAAATACTATACAGCCAAATTACTCTAATTATTATATATTTATTGTTTTTGTAACCTCTAAAACCAATGATAACGATCGTAACGAAAACTTAGCGGGCTGTCAAAAATGCTCGCTAGGAAAGTCGATAACATACCGATAAATCGTTAACTTAGCGACAATATTCGTTAAGTTTGCGATGACAAACGATAGCTTTGACAGTCGAGACTACCAAAAATCGTTATCTTCCGATCGTTAGGACTTACCGACCGATCGGTAGGAGTTAGCGATCGCTAACTATGTAGAGACTGCAGGCCCAGGGCCTGCAGTCTCTACATAGTTAGCGACACCGTCGCAAAGTAACGATCGTTAAATATTAACGAAAAAATTCGCTTGCCGTAACGACGCTATCGATAAATGCAAGTCTCGACAGCCGAGATAGCGAGCAAAATCGGTCACAATCTTGACTTTGCGATGTCGGTACGCTAACGAAGTTCGTATTCATAGTGCGGTGATTTTATTGTAAAATAATGGCAGTTGAAAAAAATTCTTGTATTATAGGGAAAAATGTTGGACAAGATATGATCAAATAACTATTATTCTTTGAAAATTGTACAGAAGATAGGTAAACTTTACCATGTTAACACTTATTTGCATTGAAACGTGTAAGTAGCTTATACTGTTTTTAAGAATACGCTTAACAAAGAAGAAAATAGTTTGCTTCCTAGCAACACAGACGTTGAACATGGGAAACAAACTGTCAATGTCAAGTTTGTTTGTAAACAAGGGTTTTTTTTTTTTTTTTTTTGGCGGGATTTTTTCGAGTGTAGTTCAGCGGCTGTTAATATTATTTGCAAATTGATTCCTAGTGGATATTATGATATAAAATTGGTGTAGTTTTGTGTCTCAACTGTCTATGCAACTGGACAATATGTGAAATTATTGACAGAAGCGATCTCGGGATAGTGGAGCGGAGAATTTTATTGTAGTATTGACTACCTCTGCAAAGCTTACTGGGAAGGCTGATTCGATACAATTTGCTGCCAAATACTCCAAAAAAGCATTAGAATCTGTTACATCCGCATTCTAATGCATACTAAAGAATTCAAGAAGAGAAAAATACTGATGACTAGGCAGCATGGTCTCAGACCTTAGCCTGTTCCGTTAGGAACAAATATAAATAAAAAAAAAAAAAATTGTAAACAAGATGCGACAATAAGATAGAATTGGAATTGAAAAAACTGGAAAAGAACCGTATTTCTATGGTGGAAAACAGTGACACAGGCGCATGCCCTAGCCCGAGTGCCAGCAGCGTGAGTATCAGGTAATTACAACCTACATCAATTTTCGATTACTATTTTTGATACTAAATTGAATACTTTGCGTATGTCCGAAGTAGTTTGTGTTTACTCAATGAATATCTTAAATGTTTTAGGCGTACTTCGGTGCAGATTGATGAGCTTTTGGCGACTTTAGAAGCCCAACCATATCTACAAACGGACAAATTTTGAAACAGGCTGGAAGAAGGTTGCCGAGGAGCTAACAAACTCCCAAACGGATCCATCAAGTTGCCCAATCAGTGCATGATGTCAAATCTCAAGTTGGTTTTGAAATGTAAGTACAAGCCTCGTCAGTTTTGTTTATATTTAGTGGAATACATTAGGTATCCTAATTACAGGTTTGGAGATACTTAAAAAGCCACGCCTGCATAAAGGTGGAAAAATATAAAAAGAAATCATTCAAAATGGCAACCTAGGCGGCTTCACTGCTCTTTTGACTGAGGCGGTGAGACGCAATAACATCCTTAATTAGTGTAGATTACACATTTGACACTAACTGCCCGGACGCTATGCCATTTCCTTTTTTATTATTAGAATCACTAGCACGCTAGAGCATTAAGAGGCATTTTTAGTAAATCTAACTTTTTTTACAGTTGCTGGCAGCTGCAACTCAAGTGCAAGCAGACGCTGCCAAGATGCAGGCTGAGGTATCCAAGGTACAAGCCGAGGCATGGGTGCTATTTGCGTAGACTGCAAATAAAATAGCTGATGCTTTTACAAATAAAAATAATAAATGATATAATTTGTTTTTTATTTAAATCACAGAGGGTCAATAAAATAAAATTATGTAAAACTAGTGTTAATGAGTCTTCTTATGCGCTCTGCAACAGCTAGACCAGTGCACGATACAAGTCCTGTATAACAAAAACAAGATTTTAGGATTATTCATACAATGGTGTTACATAAGTCGGACTTGATGCTATAAGCCATTGTGTATCATCTTTGGGTCAAATAAATGGAGATGCCAATGAAATAGGTATAAAGATCTGGGGAAAATTATATCTACTGCAAATATATTATAATAAAACATTAACCCTCTTATTAATAAACACAGAATAAAGTTATTCCAAATTTAAACCGATGAAAATGTATGGTTATTGCTTTGTTATTCCTGGTTTAACTTTATTCCTTGTTTATTAATAAGGGGGTAAATGAATACCTTAAAATAAATCATTTGATTAGGTACCTGTAACTTGGTGGCCTCTGGTTCATGTAATTTATATTTTATATATGTGTTTTCATGCATTGGTGGGAAAGACACCGAAAAACAGACTTCAGCACACCAAAGCATCTTTCAACAACGTTCCTGGCTGAACAATGAACATTTGTGTATTGATACTTCGGTGTCCCTAGGCGTTGATTTTTTAAAGGAGTCATCAACCATGGTTCCAGACGATATCCATCATCACCTTAAAGATAAAACATAGAATGTACTTTCAGCAGTCTAATGGGCAACCTGTTCCAGACAGATTATAATGAACATTTATTATTAGTTACCAAGCAGCCATGTACGGTGGTCCCCATTGACAAAATATTTACATGTGTTCATTCTATGGCTCCAATCACATCAGGGAATGGCTGTGGAGCATTTCTAAACTTCTCTTTAACTGCACACTGTTCTTCTTGGGTCATGGGAAATTTGACATATCTTCTTAAAAGGTTTTCATTGATAGCCAAAGTTACAGTATGTATTACTCGGCTTACTGACTTTTGGCTTATGCTGCAGCACCACTGCATGCCAATCGGTAGTTGGTAGCACCCACTTGACTATTAAGAAGAAAATTATAAGTACATCTTGGATATTAGGAAAAATAAATAGAAATATTATTGGCACGGTAGCTACCCAACACAAAGACACTCACTTGAGACGCCACAGAAAGTCAGTAAGGCCCTCGTCTTTGAATAGATGGGCGAAGTTCACCAACGAGCTCATGAAACATGTCCTTGTTTATTTCGGTAAAGATAGAGAAATTGGCCATCTTCAAGTCCAAAGGATTTTCACCTTCACGCCGGTTTCGTGCATTTTTCCGCCGCATTATCATATCGAGTCTGTGTTCGAGCACGACCAAAGCCTACTCTAAATACTATACAGCCAAATTACTCTAATTATTATATATTTATTGTTTTTTTAACCTCTAAAACCAATGATAACGATCGTAACGAAAACTTAGCGGGCTGTCAAAAATGCTCGCTAGGAAAGTCGATAGCATACCGATAAATCGTTAACTTAGCGACAATATTCGTTAAGTTTGCGATGACAAACGATAGCTTTGACAGTCGAGACTACCAAAAATCGTTATCTTCCGATCGTTAGGACTTACCGACCGATCGGTAGGAGTTAGCGATCGCTAACTATGTAGAGACTGCAGGCCCAGGCCCTGAAGTCGGAGCAGATCGGTATGGGTGTTACAGCGAGACGGTGACGAGAGCAGCGGCCGCTCTACGTAAAGAACTGGTGTAGTCTATCCAGTGGACTTATAAAAGCCGATACCAGAGTAATTGGGAAAATTCTAGGCAGATTGATTGAAAAAAAAACTCGGTATAGTCCTCACCAAACTTCTTGACCGCCCTGAAGTTGGCTACAATGCCTGCGCAGTAGAAAATTTCATAACAAAACAGCACCGATCCGTGCCTTGAGCATCGGAAAGCCAACATCAGGGCGGCCAAGAAGTTTGGCGAGAACTATAAATATCTGAAAATTATCGAGTAACTGACGGAACGAAATAAACTATTGCCCACAACACAGTGATGCTTATCCCTTCACTTTCACTGTACAATAAAATATGGGCTTTCATTTACAGCTGTGGATCACGCAACGAAATTAACTACCTACAACTCAATCGGCATAGTCTTCAGAACACCGGTGTCTTTAACATTAATTAAAATTATTGTCAAAGATTCACGAACGTTAACTAAAAAAAATACTATGAAATTGCTTTGCTTACCATAATTTTAGTAATAATAGATTATAATTATCTACTACATACTTCTGCATTAGTATTTGTATGTAGAAGTAAGTAGTAGATACACTACTACTAGAGATAGGTACACACTTTCAAACAAATACAAAACAAATAAGGAACTTACTTTTAGGAGTCTATTATAGTCCCAATTGCCAAATTGATTAATTTCTTCATTTGAAGCTCATATGGAAAATCTTTCCGCAGTACGAGTATATGAACATACGCTCATTCTCGGAGATTTCAGCACTTGTCTGCTGAAAGGAGATTCGCGCAGACGTAAACTCGAATCTCTTGTTTCTTCTGTTAATATGCACTTACTTCCGCTAAATGCTCCTCACTTAGACTGGGCTTCTCTATTAGATCTCATTCTAGTTTCCGACCCTAACAAAGTAGCCACACTTGGACAGCTTCCTGCTCTTTTTTCCTACCATAACCTCATTTATCTTTCCTACAAGATTCGACCCATAGATTTAGTACATACTATATCTATGATTCGACCTCCTAAACGCAAGGCCAAATTTCTTTCTTATCGTAGTTTTAAAAACATTGATCTGGAGCATTTGAGAGCTGGTGCGGGTGGTATTTACTGGTCTCTTGTATACGCCTGCGAGGATATGGAGACGCTAATTAAGTCCCGAATTATTATTTTCACTCTGGCCACTCTTGAAATAGCCCTTGAAGGTATATCGTTGATTCGACATAGAGAGTTCATGAGAGTTGCCTCCCTGGTTCGCTGCAAGTGCAGTTCATCTTCAAGATTAAGCAATGCTTGCCGACATCGGTTCGAGGAAGGGTGACCTGAACCCATCCATTACACTTCTCGGTGCCTCGGAAAGCACGGCCGTTGGTCCCGGTTGTTATATGTAGATGTTTAGCAATAGACTAATAGTTATAGTTCTCGACAATCATTCTTCTTGGCCGCCCTGCAGCCTGTTGCGTAAGGCAAACGGCAAAGAGTATGAAAAATCGACCAATTACATAGACGGAAATCCACACCGCGTATTTCATCTCGCATGTGATTGGTCGATTTTTCATAGCTTTTCCCTTTGTCTTGCAGAATTCATTACGCATTAAGGCTGCTGAAGTTGGTGACAATGGCTGCGCAGTAGTAAATCTCAAACAAAAACAGCAACGATTCGTGCTTCGCGCATCGGAAAGCCAACTTCATGGCGGCCAAGAAGTTTGGCGAGAACTATACACCGTCTGTTTGTTAAACTTTTGGGCTTCTGTATACCGAGACAGAAGTCCGAAAATCTAACAAGCAATCTTGCCAAAAGGTATCGTGTTATCCAGTTACTGGATTGCGTGAAGGTCAGATAGACAGTCGCTACATATTTTAAAACTGGTGCTACGCAGATGATGTGTTTAGTGTGTAGGCACTCAGATTAGAGAAAAACTCTAATCTGAGTGCTATGAACATGTTGGGTATCGAATGATATGAACAACTTTTACCACAAGGGGAACACTGAAATACATTGACTAGACAGCTGAAATATGAAAAATTTCGACGTATGCCACATTGAGCACCCGCATAAACAGCACCTGAGTGAATGTCACCTCAGGTTTTACACATACGGCACCTATCGATATTTTTTGCAGGTGCCATTAGGGAGCGTTCAAGTATTACGTAACGCAATTTGGGGGGGGCGGGGGTCTCGTAAAACGTTACGATGCGTTACAGGGGTGGGGGGGGGTCTTTCTTACAACACGTTACGTAACATTGTTTCTAAAAAATTAGGGAATTTTAATGTCCAAAATGGCAACCCTTTTCATTTACGTTACGGGGAATCCCTCGATTGTATTAGTCTGGTCGTCATTTTTTGAATACCTTAACCGATTCCGTGCGGATGATGGCGCACAGGCACCATGTAAATCTATTGCGTATGGCGTATGGTGCCCGAGAGGATACAAAACTAAAATATAAAAATCTCGGCTTAAACAACATTTTTCAAAATAGTTCCTTAAATAAAAGTGTCTTTATTTGTCACCCATATCATGCCCACAGTGTTCGTTTCAAGTAATTTCGTAAATTAGCAGTCTTCAGGGGTTGTAAACCAAGTTGTCGAGTCACATTTTATTATTGATTATAATTCTAACAGCCAACTTTCTGGAATGTTTCTCGGTTGGAAAGGTTCATTTTTGCCTCAAAACATGACTAAAATACTTAGGAGAATGAAGGAGAAAAACAATTGTGTGTAGGTAAAGCCAAAAATTTATAAAAAATAAACAAAATATGCAGGAGTTGCGAATTAAAATTCTCTTGTTTTATTAAGTAGATTAAAACTAAACCAATTGTAAAAACTATTACATAACTTTTTTCGACTTTAGGGTAAAAATTATCACTTGAGTGTTACGTAACGTTTAGAGAGGGGGAGGGGGGATACCGAAAAACGTTACGGTGCGTTACAAGGGGGGGAGGGGGAGTCCAAAATCTTCAAAAATTGCGTTACGTAATACTTGAACGCTCCCTTAGTGGCATAATTTATTACTTAAAGTTTTATTCCACAAATGGCACCTGAAATTTTGATGATCCGTAGCTCATCAAATTTCAGCTGTTTCAGGGTCAAAGCGAGTATAGGTGTCTCTTAAGGTTGCCCTAGTCAATCATTCTTCTATACAAACGTAGTCTGGTGATTACTCCACTGTTTGACGGTGTACGTTCAAATAGAAAATGATATCAATTTATCTCATCATCATCTAGTCCTGAATGGAAACAAAAAAGTTAAAAAATATACATTTGAAAGTTATGAGGGTCGAAAGTTCCATATTTGAACACAAATTTAATCGCATCTTTGGGCGCAAATAAATACCATAAGAAGAAGGAAAATTGCAAAACGGTCACCATACAGGTAGGTGTAATCATCATCCATTTCGCTACAAATTTGCAAAAGTGTAAATTCGTGCGCGAACTAGCTTTTTACTACTCATCACAGCATCTATCTCTTTCGCGCGTGTTATCGGATGAGATAGCTTGCATTTTAACCGCGCGCACAAAATAGTTCGTGCCGTCGACTAGGGCAACCTTAAAAACCGTTGCGGAGTTCTTCCGTAACATCTTTCAGAGGAAGAGAGAGATGGTCGCTATGGTCGCTATAGGACTATAGGGGAGAGTAATTTTCGCTTATAATTTAGGCTAGAGATTCTCCAGCATTCCAGCGGTAGTTGGCTGGTTTGTTCTTCTCGACTGTTTCGAGCATTATAATTATTATTTTAATTAATTGATTAAATCCTTTTTGATTTGAGTGCGGTATTCTCCATATGTCTGTATCCAAAGCCAACGTAGAAAATGTCATTTTGCATGTCATTCTCTCAACGCCATCAGAAAAGAGAGAATATTTTATACATGTTTTACTATTAGATCATGGCAAATATCTGAAGAAATTGAAGATGTTAAAAGTATAAATTTCTAGTTTATTTTGGTGACAAACACAACAACTTTTTTTATTTTATGAATGCTTTTGTGTTCATTTTTAACCTAGTTTTCTGAGCACTGGCCTGATAATAGAAGGTAAGAGTAATTTGGGTTTATTAATTTCCGTGTAACTACATTATGCACGATATCCCAAAGAGGTAGGTACCTACTTTATGACGTCATTCGCACAGGTGCCAGGCGGGGCTGTGCACGGATGCTACTGATAGCCAAGGACCCACGATGTAGGTTAAAATAAAGTAGGTTATTGCACTACCGGATTATTTTTAGTCGGCCAGTCCAAGTTAGACTGTCGAACTGTGTACACGTCTACATGAAGTTACGGATTGAAGACTAAAATGTTGATCAGATGTAAAAGACTGGTCTGTTGCAGAATTCAAGTGATTGGCAAGCGAGGCTCATGGCTGTAACGATGGAGCTTGAGGAGAGCGTGTCAGACTCTAAGTTGCATCGAGATAGCACTACCAAGAAGGAGTTGCGGCCATCCAGTGCTATCTCATTGTCCAGATCCGAACACGGACCAGGTTTGTGACATGACGTAGTTCAGAGCTACTATCTCAATCTATGACAGCATGTTTGCACGGATTTGTAATATGATCACGATACATTATTTAACAGAAACGTCTACATCAACCGAGCAATTAAGGCAATACAAAAGTTGGGTAAGCACCGACCGATGGAATGAGCTGAAAAAGATCGCTGATGCCGCTATGAAAGATGGTAAAATCTTTATGATAAAAGGAGGAGGATTCCCCGCGGTGCGCCGCTCGCTCCTCGACCGAGGGTGGATTGAGAAATATGAGTCCCATAAGGTATTCCAAAGTTTACCGCCCGGGGTGAGTCAGTGGTCAACTTGTTTCTAGATGTAATCTAATTGGCCGGAAATTGTGGGCGACTGCTAACCCCAAATCAAACTATCAGTAGTTTGAAATCTAAATTAAATTAAATTTACGCTTAAATATTTCGTAGCTTACGTTTTGGGTAAAGTAGAACCAATAGTCCTTATCTTATTTTTTTAATTCGACAATTTCAAGGTTCGTCATCCTCCATCAAATGTAGATCCCAAAAAATTGCACGGTAAAGAGCTATCTAAAGTAGAAAGAATGATTTTATACAAATTTATGGAGCACCACTCTGTTGATTTTCTGTGGACAACGAAGAGAGATAAGTACGACTGGTTGCTTAGCAACAAGGATGTTATGATCAGCAGGTAACCACACAAATACCGTTAACTCAAGAAAATTATTTGCGAACGAAATTTAATGCGCTTTCCTAATCCTAACATTGTGGTGATAGATTTTGCAGATCGGTTTTCACTACAAAAGAAGGTTTAACAAGTTCCCTGACGCAAATGCACTGGCACACAGAACCAGGAGTGGCATTAACAATGTTCCCACGTTGTTACAACATTCACAACTCGGATAGCCTCGAGGAATTTATCGACGATTTTAGAATAACAGCCTGCATTAGTATCCTTAAATGGCTATCAAAGGCATTACAAAACAACAACGAGCAGAAGCTCATTGAGGCTCACGGAAAGGTTCCATTCAGCGCAATAGAATTTGCTATTACCAGACTGAACGAATATATAGTGTTCCTTACCCATAAGGACATCGATGACACCGAAAACCAGCAACATGTCTGGGAGCACGAGTGGGATCAGTTCTTGACGCATCATTATCTCTTGGTGCACGAGAAGGCTAAATTTATGGAAGATAAAAACTCCAATATTCGGTACGCTGATATTTCGTAATCATTGCGTTTGTCGCTATTTGTGTGTAAACATGTTTGTGTCAATATTGCAGTAATTAGATCGCGGTGTATCGATTGCATCGCTGAAAACAATTCATCAATATTTATTATCTTCAGGCTAGTGTGCGATTTGTATTGTCAACAATGACGCTTTATGAGATTCGATCATGTAACTTTTAGTAACGGCTGTAATGTTGTTATCGCACATGCCATGTTAGACTGAATCGCTGAAATTATACGAACACAGTAGGAGTGGCTACGAGTGGCAGAGAGGACGCTTACAGTTGAACTTTTTAACCGACTTCCCAAAAAGGAGGAGGTTCTATGTTCGACATTATGTTTTTTTTATGTTTGTTCACCGATATCTCCGTTAATTATGGACCGATTTTAAAATTCTTTTTTGTTTGAAAGAGTATATTCCGAAATTGGTCCCATTTTTATTTGGTGAAGATCTGATGAAGATCTTCGAAGATATACAACAGAACTCTTCAGTAAATAACGGAAAATCTCTCGGGATAGCTGCAATCGCATGTCTGTTTATTGTTTATACCATTTCATAACATAAAATCACGCCAGTACGCTCTTAAGGGGTACGCAGATCTCTCATTTCACCGGTTATGTTCATGTTTCATGATATTCGGGTAATCTATTTTGGCGTTATAGGTACCTTACTTAAAAACTTGCCTGTTAGGCAGGTACAACTAAAAAGTGAAAAATAAAAAAAACTATTTACAAAAAAAAATACTACCGATTTCCAAATAAAAAAACTACAAAGTAAAAATAACTTTATTTTTGGAATTCGGTGTCCATAACGCAATAAATCGGTACCTATGAAAGACACCGACTTCCTAAAACAAAGTTATTTTTCACTTTGTCGTTTTTTTATTTGGAAGTCGGTAGTATTTTTTTTACTAAAACTCCTGTTTTGTTTTTTAACGGGTACACATTGTTAATAGATGGACATATCATATGAATGGATTATTCGTTTCTAGCTTCTGAATTTATTTTACAGGCAATTGGAAAGAAAAGCTGTGAAAATTTTAGCAACAATGGCGAAATACTGGCCTCAAATAGATATCGATGGTGTACTAAACATATGGATCGTGAAGCCTGGAAACAAGTGCCGCGGTCGAGGCATTCAGCTCATGAATAACATAAAAGACATAATAGGCTTGATCAACATACCCGCTCAGAAAACTAGATACGTCGTGCAGAAATATATCGGTATTGTAGAACTAGGCTCTTTGTTGAATCAATGAATACGGTTTACATGCTAACTACATGCAACATCTTTGCTTACAGAAAATCCGCTAGTCATCTACAATACTAAATTCGATATACGGCAGTGGTTTCTAATAACGAATTGTCAACCATTAACAATTTGGGTCTACAAGTAAGAGCACTAAAACTCTTAAAATTTGCCGTAACTTTAGACATATTGCAGTTTGTTTTTTTTTTATGTCTTACAGGGACAGCTACCTCAGATTCAGCTCACAAATATTTAGTTTGTCGAACTACCACGAATCGGTTCATCTCACGAATAATGCAGTCCAAACAAAATATAAAAATACTGGTGAGAGAGATAAAGCATTACCAGATGAAAATATGTGGGACTGCCATACATTCAAGGCCTATCTCAGGTAAGAATTCGAAAAACACTTTGAATACTTTCTACACAATTCTATAATTAACTCGCAATTTTATTGGGTATTTGAAGACAGATAGGAAAATATGAATTGTGGGAAGAGAAAATATATCCTGGAATTAAACAATGCTTGATAGGCGCAATGTTAGCGTGCCAGGAGACCATGGATAAGAGACAAAATAGCTTCGAACTATATGGAGCCGATTTCATGCTGACTGACGACTTCACACCGTGGCTCATTGAAATCAACTCAAGTCCTGATCTAGCACCTACTACATCCGTTACAGCCCGGTTATGTCCTCAATGTCTAGAGGACGTTATAAAAGGTAATTAAAGAAATTTTATGCGACATAAAAATATATGGTGCTGCATTCAAAAAAAATTTAAACAATGTTTGTTCACAGTTGTTCTGGATCGGCGCTACAATATTGAGGCTGATACAGGAACTTTTGAATTAGCTTATAAACAGACAATACCAAAAGCTCCAGCGTATCTTGGTTTATCGTTATGTATTAATGGCAAGCGAGTGGTCAGGAAGTACAAAGAGCGCAGACACGAACCGAAGAGTCGGGACAGCATCCCGGTGGCACCGCGCGTGCCCTCTGGCGACGCCATCCTAGATCAAGATCAACCGGTCCCGCCGGAGTACACCGGACCGATCATCACAGACTTCCTCACTTGGTTGAACCCCTATGATGCTTTGCCCACTAATAAAGACGGCATTTTACTAGGTCCTAAAGACTCACTCACGGTACGCCAGGCTATCACTGTGGTCAAATCCAGCATGACGTTAAAGAGTGCACCGAAAAAGCGTAAAACATCACTTTCTTTTAGGATTCATCGAGGAAGACGAGAAAGAAATACGGACTGTAAACGAAGAGTCGTGCCGCATTCGTGCTGTCGACCTGATGAAGGTCAGTTCGCTAATCAGACCGGTAAATACCGGACTGAATCAGCGAGCAAAGCCGAGAAGACCAAGGTTGACAGGTCGGTCGGTAACAAACGTTGTTATATAGACCCTATTGAGTGGGAGCGGGAAACCGCTAGTATTCTCCGGTCTACAATATCAGTTCAGAATAAAGTAGTTAGCAGACCAGAACCAGCCGGGTCTGTAAGACACGCCAAATCGAGTGTAGTTAGCTCTAATCGAAAATCTGTTGACACGTTAAACCGTCGAAATAGTCTCGACGATTCTGACTCTATCAAAAAACTAAGTGCGATAGGCACAAGTATCTGCAAATTACAGGGTAATAACAGAAACAAAAATAAAACTATATCGTTTTCAAAGAGTTGCTCCTCATTATATACGCCGTACAGGGTCGTACTTTCGCCATTAAACGACGAATCTTCGAATTCTTTCTTGAAAAGAAAGAAATAATTAAAAAAAAACCTGTGTTCAAATATTATTTACTTTCAAAATTGTTCAATGTTTGATATTTGCTATTATAAATAAAATATGTAGTTTATAAAATAATAATTATGTACCTAAAACCTATAAGACTTCGAAATGTTATAATTAAGTATGTCGAATTTTCACATTTGAAATTGTTAAAGTAATATTATTTTTCGCTATCGACTGTTGGCATCTTCAAATTCTAAGATTCTATAATATAAAATAAAGTATTGTAAAAATGATGTAAAACTTTTACTTGCAGATACTCTGATTGTCATGGATCCCTTTTCCTTAAATTACTGCTACAACCTCACCAAGATAATAAATAAATACTGTTCGGCAACAAAGTATATTTATTTATGTCAAATGTCAGAAATCTGAAGTATAGTCGTCAAGACGTCAGTATGTTCTGTCAAAATTTTAAGTAAATTTTATAAAATGTAATAAATAATAATCATATATCTACTTGCTACAGTAAATTATGTATAATACTATAACGGAAGAAATGCCATTATATGAAAAGGTATCTATTTGTCTTATTCTATGCAGTGAGTTTATCGTAGTTACGAAGTACAATGTAGGTACGTACCTATGTAGTTTTAGAGTACCTAGCAGGAAAGAAAGACTAGTCCGAAGCTCGAAAATTCTTTTATATCAGGCAGCTGACTTTATTGTGCCTCTTAATGGGATCATAAAGGTTGTGATTGCTGATGGCACATAGAAACTTTTGCAAAGAAAGACCTATTTATACGGGGCAAGTTGAATTATCTTGCAAAACTACAAGGACATTTCATGAGCAAATTGATTTATTTTTTATCCCCCCAACGGAAAAAGAGGGGTGTTCTAAGTTCGACGTGTTTTGCTGTGTAAGCATGAAATAAAAATTAAATGTAAAATAAATTAAAACCCCCGACACAAAAACCTCTAAATAGCAAAAAAATAAGAGTACGAGGACTTTTTTAATTACATTATTTCGTTTCGGATAGCTTTAGTAGGTACCTACCCAAAAAAAATTGACATCATAGCATGCATACCTGTAGTCTTGAAGGGAAAGGCAGAGGTATACAGACACCCACATTTTGACAGATATATTTAAGACCCATGTAATAGTGAGCGAGACTGCTGGTGGCGCAAATCCTGGCTCCGGACTGAACCTGAAAAAAATATTATTTCTCACACAAATTTTGGTCAGCTGACTGTTGACCAAAATTGACTTGACTTGACTAATATGATCGTTACGACCTTTCGATTACACTCTGTATAAAAGTGCGACCGTCCGACATGGTCCTAACAGGATTTTTAGGGTTCCATACCCGAAGGTTCCAAACGGAGCCTTATTGCTGTCGCTCACGTGTCGGTCTGTCTGTCCGTCTGGCCGTCTGACCGCCTGTCCGTCGTCTGTTACACGGGTTTTACGGCCAAAAGGTTGGAGCTTCAAAATTTCACAGTATAAGCAAGCAAGTTGTTGACTCAAAGCCATGCAAATTGTCAAATTTTTTTATCTTTAATTTTTTTAAGGTGGGCTCCTTCCATACAGATAAAGGGGGAGCCGTGAAAAAAAAATACCACATCGAGTGGGGTATCGTTGTTTAGAGCTTGTTGCGTAGATAAATACTGTATATTTTCTTGTAATAAATATTGAAAAACAAAGAAATGAGAATCCACCAAAGTCAGCTTTTTATAACAAAATATTGTTCCAAATATTTTTTTAAATTTTCATTGAACTTAAAATTTGGTGATAAAATTTATTATGACGTATTTTTTACTAACAAATGCCAATATACTGATCAGATTTTTCTTTGAAATTCTCTCAGTTATTCCTATTACAACCATCTTAATTTTGTGGTTTGGTACTGAACCCTAAATGTGCGAATTCCGACACGCATTGGCCGATTTTTTTGTTGTGCTAGTAAACTCTACTCTACTCATTACCTATTATATATCTAGAAACGAATCTTACGCTGTATTTTATTTTGTTTATTTTTTTATCCCTTTTTAATACTTTGTAGAGATACAGGTTTCCCCTTCAAGTTGAATAAAAATGAAACCACTTAAAAATGCCGAGGCGAAAGAAGATTGTTCTCAAACGAAAAAAGGTACCTATGAATGGAAACTCATCACCTTCCTGCCCTTGTTCGATATCATATGAAATCTGCGCAACACATTTTCTTCTTCCATCATCCCCCGTCATAGGTCTTATCATCATTCAATCCCTTGTCTGTCATATCATTCCTGACATAATCCATCCACCTCTTCTTTGGTAATTTTTACCTCTCCATCTATCAACATTTATATTTATCACTATTTTGATCATATGCGTTTAATTTCTTCTCGTCACATGCTCAGGGCCGAATCTGTGTAGCTGTTTGGGCTGTAGTCTAGGGCCCCATAGATATAAATGGCATCCAGCCTTCATTAAAGACAATATGCCACGGCTGACTTAGATTATAATCTAAGTCAGCTCAAGCCCCATCAGCCCCATCTCAAGTCTTGAAGAATATTAAATAATTATTTAATATTCATCAAGACTTGAGATGGGGGGGGAGTCCATTGACAATGTTGTTAAATAGGCGGTTCACTAGAATAGTGAAGGTACAAAAACTACTAAAATAGAATAAGAAATTAACGGATTAAAGTGTCGTGTGTAATGGTGTAGCTGTACTAGTAGGTGCAAAGTGATATAATCCACCAGGGCCCCGAGAGTTGGAGATCCACCACAATTTTACTAGAATCAATTTTTTTTTTGGCTTCGCACGGTTTGTGCATTCAGCCAGTGTCACATTTAGAAGTTCCAGTTCCTTTAGTTTTTAGTCCCTTTGCATAAAAACTTTGTTTTGCATTAGAAAGCGGATGTAAGACAATCTATTTTTTTGGCACATTTGGCAGCAAATATATCGAGTCAGTCTTCTAGTCTAGCTTTGCTGAGGTAGTCATTACTATACTACAATAAAATTCTCAGCTCCACCTTACTAAGACGAGCACTATTTCAATGATTCCGAAATTTCTCCAATCACATCACAATTTATTTACTAGGAGTAGCAATTAATTTGTAATAATTAAAACAGCCACACAACTTTACTCGAAAAAATCCATCCAAAAATCCTCTTGTACCTATTAGCAATAGGCTTATATTTTTTAATGTCACCGGACCTAGAAAACCCCGACTTAGATTCCAGTAGAGGGTCTCAGTCGCCAAGAGGAGTTTACAATAACACTTCTTTTAATATTTAAATGGAAAAATAATCTATTCGGTAAAGGTTGCTAGGATATTTTATTTTCGCTTTTTCTGCGTAAGACGAAATCCTAATTCTATATAAGTAAATGGATAACAGAAAAAATAATCCAAGGCACGGTGTCTACTAAAATATCCGGCATCCTACATTTATAATTCTGCATATATGACAAAAAAAAAAAATCATTATATCTGAATGAAGAAGAAACGATTCAAAGAAAAGCTAACTTTTTCCTACGTGATATTGATTCACTCTGGAATTCCTTTATTTTCGTCTTTTGATAAAATTCTCAACTCGTGCAGAAAACAAAGGAGTATTTAAAAACTATTTCTAAAAAAAAACCTCTACAGAGGCACAGATAATATAATACTAGCATAGCAGAGGTTAGAAAAACCATGAATATTTTTCGGAACAGTATGTTGATTTGAATAAACTAATTGGATTAAAAAAAACCGCATTAAAGATGAATATGAAGGCAATAGGACATCTTGTTAATTACAATCCTGTATGTTTTATAAAAAATCTGCGCACGCTCGTCCGCTCTTAAACACAGCTTTCCTTCAGGTAAAATACCAAAAGCGATAGGCGGTGCATGAAAAGAACCTCCCCGATTGACGTACTTCTTCCAGACGTAACGTCCGGCGCACCCGGACAATCAACTTCAGTGAAATGGCTAACACTTTCACGACTATGGCAAATATATGCTATCGCTACGGTGAAATGAAAATCGGGAAAAATAAGGTTGAGCCCTTTAAATCAGAAAACGTAAAAAAATCGATCGATCATTGTCGAGAGAGGCAGGGGGCACATTTTGAGAAAAGAATTGTTTTTAGGCTAAAATCATTAGGTAGGCCCGAGTAGTGTTAGTCTGGGGCACCACAAATTTACGGTCTGCCCCTGCACAAGCCCTTGCCCATTCTAAGATAAACGATTTCTTTCCATCTATCTATTCCTAAAAACAATACTTAATATTTATTTTAATGTTCATAATTTATTTATATCCACAGAAGCCAACCGGAACCAAAAGACATACGAAACAACATCAAAATGGACACTGTTGTATTATTATTAAGAAGCAAAACAAAACTCCAAATATAAAACCAGATACAGTATGAGTACTTACCAAAAATAATATTAAATATTATTTCAAATAATGAACACGACCATTCCATGAATATTCCATATTATTTGCAGAAAAGAGAATGTTGTGAAAAAGGCGCAGTAAAAGAGAAAAGTGCACTTGGTAAAAATCCAAACGTGGTTATGAGCAATAAGAACAACACCATGCCTTATAAAAGCTTTAACCGTCCAGAAGGTCTATCATGCAAAGAAAAAAGTTATATAATTTGCAGATGTCAGGCCAAATTAGATCGTTACAAATCATTAAAACTCCAAGCTTCACGAGCTATACGTGAAAATAAAATATTTTCCGTTTACGGTTCTTGTAATGGTATACGAGAAGCTTTGGTGGCAAGGGGATGGGTAGAGAAACTACCTGTCGAGAAGATGAATCTATCCAAAATTAAAAACGGCATCCTTAGCACGAAAGTCGAAGTACTCGGTGAAATAGAAAAATTGTTTTTATCAAATTTGGTCGAGAAATACCCACCCAATTTCATTTGGCGTACAAGAGATACAATCCTTGATACTTCTATAAACATGGCTAGCAGAGATTGTCCAATTATTGTAAACAGACTTAAAACGGATGCCTTGTGGTCATCGAAGCAGGGTTTATGCTCTTCGATGAAAAGGAACTACTGGTTCTACATTGAAGATGTAGCCGAAGTTATAGGCCCGCGCAGTTATAGCACTGGTGATTCTGGAGAAATGGAGGGATTCCTACACGATTACCGAATTACTGCATGTACTAGCTTGTTGAAATGGGTTCTTTCAATGGTCGCTAATGAGAGGCCGGTGTTTTTAGAAAAGGGAAAGATATCTTTGAGCGTTGTCCTATTTGCTCTGTGTAGATGCAAAGAATATTTGTATAGAAAAGAGCACAAAGATATAGATCGAAACATAAGCAGCGCATCTAAAGAACAATGGAATAGCTTCTTAAAAAAATACTACCGCATAATAGGCAAGGACGACGTCTTTCAAAACGATACAGAAAATAAGTTACCACTATATATGGCATATGCAAAATTATTACTGAAACAAATGCATAGATTCCGACCCCAATTGAGTTGCGAAGGTTGCCATAACATTTGGATCATGAAACCGTCGCATAATTCAAGAGGTAGAGGAATAAGATTGGCTTCTAAATTGGCAGTCATCAATGACCTGTTGAACAGAGCTAACGATAAATATGTCATTCAGAAATATATCGGTACGTGCCAACTGATTTGTTTTTACAAGCTTTAATTTTACTTACCGTTTAAATCAATCCCTTTGGGTAGTTAGTATGTTTGGTTCAAATCTTGCAATTGAATTTTAAAACAGGGTCATCCCCAAATTTGACCTGAAGTTTTGCATACAAGTTTGGTTTGAACGACAATGCACGGTTAACTAAGTCATCATTACAAAATATATAAAACTACCCATACTAGAAAAATTACACTTATTGCAACTCAATGTGAAATAATTCATTTATTATTTATTTATATAATTTTTATTACCTAACTAGTTTTCTCTTTAAAATTCCTTTAGAATAGTCGTAGTTGGCTTAGATATTCGAGTTTAGTGTTGCGTCACTTTTACTGCCGCTGAATGTGTAAATTCTGCGTTTGAATTTTGAGAAATCGTCGTACCTACTTATTTTCCTGAAAGATTAGGATCTTAATAAAATAATTGATAAATTCCATTCGTATTCAACTATTGTATTTTGTTTGTAGAAGAGCCGCTATTGATTTACGAGACGAAATTCGACATAAGACAGTACTGCTTGGTCACAAGCACATACCCCTTAGTGATATGGATGTACCGAGACTGTTATTTAAAATTCAGCTCACAAAAGTACAATCTTAAGAACTATCATGAATCTATACATTTAACCAACAACGCAGTTCAAAGGAAATACAAGAATTGTGCAGGCAGACACAAAGAACTTCCAACCGCCAACATGTGGGATTCTGCAAAGTACAAGGATTATTTGGTCGGGCTTGACAAAAGCAAAGTCTGGGATAAAATCATCTACCCTGGAATGAAGAAGTCTATTATTGGCATAATGTTAACTTGCCAAGACGCTTTACCTGTTAGTCAGAACCGCTTTGAGCTGTACGGTTGCGATTTTATCCTCGATAAAGAATATAAACCATGGCTGATTGAGATTAATTCAAGCCCGGATCTTAAACACACTACGCCCGTTACAGCAAAGATTTGTCCTGCCGTTTTGTCAGATCTAATTAAAGGTAAGTTTGACGACGAGGCATTTATTCAAGAACTGAGTTTTACGAAGCCTTTATTAATATAATATGTATGTGTCCACGAAGGATCCCGTAAATCGTGTTTTCACGAAAATAGTAGCGGTTTCGCGAAAAATCGGACTATCGCGTAAAGGCAGTCGAAAGTCGGGTAGTAATATTGTACTGAATTTAATTATTACCCGCTAGTCAATAAAGTGTTTTGAATTTGGAACCTCAACTAAACATTCGCATGAAGACTGTTACCAAGAGACTTGCACCTAGCAGCGGCGGCGAGCCAACACGGCTTGCGGTGACCTGCAGGAATGGTTCCTAGTAGCTGGTTTACAATTATCTCGCAGTAGGTGTGAAAAGTAGAGTATCCTCCTTGGAGATAAAGATGTTTTTGCCTTGGGCTAGCTTGAATCCCTCGCTGCATTTAGTATGCTAGTAGTACTTCGCTGCACTCGTGAGTTAAACTCAACCCTCCCTCGACCCTTTCGATAGTTTACTCTAGAATCCTGTATAGCCAACTATTAACTATGCACATGCACGTGCATAGACTATGCATTTTGGATAAAAAGCAGTTAAAACTGCTTTATAACCAAAATGCATTGTCTAATAACTATTATCATTCAACTAAACTAGTGCTATTTTGTCGAAAACACAAAACAGTGTCGTAAGATTCGTGATAATGAAAAAACAATTTACGGTATCCTACGCCAACATAACAATCTAATGTGTCACATGAGTGTGGTTAATTTCGTTTAAAATTTCTTACAGTTGTTATTGATCATGTCCAAAATCCATCAACATCAACTGGAAAATTTGAATGTATTTATAGACAGCCTATGACCACCCCAAGGTATGGGGGAGCGTTAGATTTGTATGTACAAGGCTTGGCTTTACCAAATGAATACTTTTACAAAGGCAATATTGACCTGAGGGAATCCTACGATTATGATGATGATAATGTAATAGGAAACAATATTAAAGCTATACTCGACAAAATAAAACATTCCTATGATACAGACACAGTGATGGTTGAACCTGAAGAAGAAAAACATGATGTGTTATTTAAAGAAAAAGCAATAGCCACACTAGCCACTCAACGTGATTTATTTGAATGTCGTTCGGCACAGACACACAGTGAAACGGAGTTCACAATTTTGTTAGACAAGTCTTTGAAAAAATTTATTTCTGCTGGTACTATAAACAAGACGAAAGAAACATTTGATTTTAGTGAACTTGATGACGGTCCGGAAGGGAAGGGAAGTTTTGTTAAGGTCAATTCTCCTAAAAATATATTCAATGAAATTAAACAACTGATAGAGTTAAGACTAAAGAAAACATGTAATGAACAAAGGATCTCTTTTACAACAGATTTTATGCTTGAGGCTGCAACAGAACTTATTAATTTTATTAATAAAAAAGAACTGGAATATTATACGGAAAACTCTTAGATACCATGCATTGTTTTCTGAAAATAGTGTCACGATTATTATCTAAGTAATTCAAACATGAACCTAATATCTTCTAGTTAATCCGTAAATAGCTAATCTATAACACTTAGATCAAAGTTTATCAAAATACAATAAATTGCATTATAACTTGATGTGTATTATTGGGACACGATTTTGGGAACCTAGGTGGAAGGTATTGTCCCTGTCCCCTGCCCCTTTTATGTATTAAGCAGATAAGGTTGTCGATTAGAGACGGGATAAAAAGTCTAACTTGCAGTGAATAATAAATTTGGTAGGTAGTTTATAATAATACTAGCTTCTGCCAGCGGCTTCGCCCGCGTGGAAAGTATTTTTTCATCCCAAGGGAACATTGAGCCTATGTGCTATTCCAGACTGTAATCTATCTCTGTGCCAAATTTCATCCAGATCCATTCAGCGGTTTTGGCGTTATTGAGTAACAAACATACATCCATCCAAACAAACTTTCGCATTTATAATATTAGTAAGATAGTAAGATAAGATAGTAAGACTAACTGTTGCCCGCAACTTCGTCTGCGCAGCATAGCCTATTTTTTTATATCGCGCCATAATACACACATCAACACGGTCTAGGGATATTTTTAAAAAAGCGAATTACTATCAATGTGTTAATTATTTATATGACATGTATATATTTAAAAGATACGTTATTTAATATTCTACCATTTTTTTAATAATGGTTAAGGTACTTCGATTAAAATTTCAGGATTTTATGGAAAAAAAATGAAGCATAGACGGAAACCGTATATGAATTAACTTTTAATTTATGAGTAAAAACTGAAAAAAATAGAAAAATCATTTAATTTGTGTTTATAAACTTGAAGTTAGTAGTCTGAGAAAGCGCCCATGATGTTCATAACACATCGGCAACGATTCGGCATGCTCAGAACAAGGTTGTCAATGTCTTGCTGCGGAATATTGTCCCATGTCCTTCTGAGGTGCGCAAAAAGTTGATCTTCTGTAGCCAGATTTTCAGGAACTTCCTTCAGAGCTCTTCTTTGCAGCATATCCCACGCATGCTCAATGGAATTTAGATCTGGCGATTGAGCAGGCCAGTCTAAGGCCCTAACATTGTGTGTATGTAACCAAGCTGCTACCGTTCTCGCCGTGTGTGCCCTGGCATTGTCGTGCATGAGCAGGAAATCTTGCCCCATTTGTGTTCTGTGGGGCAAGATTACGGGCCCCAGCACCTGTTGGACGTATCGTTCTGCCGTCATATTGCCCCGCACCCAAACGAGATCCGTCCGTCCTCCAAGACGAATTCCTGCCCAAACCATAATTGTTCCTCCTTGGTATGGGTGAACTTCCTGAGGGTTCTGAAGACGGCTCCATCGTCCAGGGACTCGCCAAACACGCGTCCTTCGTGAATCTGGATAGAAGCCGAACCTGGATTCATCCGTGAACAGCACGTTGGACCATTGCTCACGGCCCCAGTCCACGTGGTTCCGAACCCATTCTAATCGTCGTCCACGATTGCCTCTCCGTAAAGGTGGGACCCGGAGTGGTCTACGAGAGCGTAGATTGCTTTCATGCAGTCGCCTTCTTACAGTTTGGTCACTCACAAGCACTTGGTGTTCCACTCGCAGCCTTTGGACCAATTGAGTCGCCGTTGCATTTGGTTGAGCTCGCGCAGTAATTTGCAAAAATCGGTCTTGTCTGGGGGTAGTGATGCGATTTGGCCCCCGGTGCCTCTCCGCTACTTCACCTGTGGCACGATAGCGTGTCCACAATCTTGAAATTACATTTTGGTGGGTCCCTATGGCCTCACCAACATTACGCTGAACAGACCCAGCTTCCAGCATTCCCACAGCTCGTAACATCTCCGCCCTCGTCAAATGTTGGCGTTGCATGGCTACAATACCTCAATTCTAACTTTATCTTTCGTTTAAAAATGAAAAAAAAAACTGTCACTAAACGTAATTCGTATTGTTTTCTAAATTTCGCACAAATGAAAATTCCCTCTCCTACACATCAAGACGTTTTTATGCCACCGAAACAAAAGAATTTTCAAAAATTTGAATTTGGAATTAGTCTGAGATAAATTACAAACAAATCGGTGTTTAGAAGATTCCAATGCGGCCAGTAATTTTCGAGTTATTTAATTGAGTATGAAATATCCCTAGACCGTGTTGATGCGTTTATTATAGCTGTGTGGACCGCCTTACTTGAGAAATTATTCAGGGTTGCAGAAGGATCGTACGTTCCCGCGATCCCCGACATAGGTGTGAGATGGAAAACCGGGATGGTTTTTAGTCTGTACGAGTCTGACATACCCCTCAGCCCCTTTAGGGCGGAGGACATCAGACAGAGAGATTGCCCCGGGTGGGTTCCCATATTTTCGAGTCGGGGGAGCCTTATTGCTTAAGTGAATTCGGCAGGGCAAAGAGCAAAGAGTACGAACAATCGACCGATCACTTGCAAGATGAAAGACGCCATGTGGTTTTCCGTCGATGTCGACGCGTCTCGTCGTCGTCGTAGATGCGACAGATCGCGACTCGCCGTCGACATATATATATATATACACGATACGGTGAACTTGTTCGCTCGTTTTGTGGTTCTCCCTGAAGTCAAAATGGTGTTTTGAAGTTATTTCGTTTAGGTGAGCCTTCATCCTCCGTAGTAGCATCTTTTCTTTTGCCTATTATGAGCAGAAGGCTAATAAGTATGAGGTTACTTCGTTTGGTGGCTTTCCGGGTTGAGGTAACATTATCACCTGCGCTATCTTCCACTGTCCTGGGTAGTGGCATAACCTGAAGCAGGCATTGAATATACTGACTTATGCAACGATTCCTTTTTTTGGAATATTTTTCATAAGACTAGTGCAACGATTCCGATTTTTTTAAGATTTTTCAGAAGAGTCATGTCAATAAGGTTACGGCTACTTCTGCAGGACTTACATATTTTAGTGGTTAGCACAGTTGTAGTTCACTTACTAGGAAGCTTGCAATTTCAATGTCTTTCTAGGTAGCTCTCAACTTCATTGCCAAATCATACAGCCCTAGCTAGGGTTGCCAGATGGTTGGGATTCGTCTGGATTCGCCCGATATTTTTAAAGGATCCTTACTTTAGCAGTTAAAAGATTTATAATCGCATTCTGCGTAATTTAAAATGAAAATTTTACTAAACCGGTAGAAATATACACCAGCCACTAAAATAGATATTTCGCCATTAAACTACTAAATTGAATGAAACCAACAGTTTTTGTAGAAAATCCAGTAAGTTGGTAACTACACTAAGTTGGCCTACTAGTCGTTCTAAATCGCAGCGTCGTGATTATAATTCTCGCCAAACTTCTTGGCCGACCTGAAGTTGGCTAAAACGGCTAAATCTCATACAAAAACAGCACCGATCCGTGCCTTGGGCATCGGAAAACCAACTTCGGGGCGGCCCAGAAGTTTGGCGAAAACTATACACTGTCCTAAATCGTAGGAAGACGAGCGATGGACCTCCGAGTCCCAGATCGTCGCTTAGTGTTGCCACTTAACAAAGGTGCGATCTTGGCTTTATTAACAAAAATGCAACGCTTAATTTTGGTGGCCCAGTGGTAACCACCCCGACTTACGTTTTGTAAGTCGTGAGTTCAAACACAGGCAGGTGCTTTAATTTGTGATTAAGGCCTATTACCTCTCTCACAGAGAGGATGCCTGTGTCCCAGTTGTGGGAACATTAAAAGGCTGATGATGAACATTTAATTTAAGGTGCGTTCACATATGAAAAATACGTGACGCCACCCACACGGTCCTGAAGCATGTAAAATACGACATGAAAAACTTCAATCTTGACCGACGGGGTCGCTTGATAAGGAGGAGTGGAGGAGCTGACAAATGCTCATTACGGACTTTTACTACTCCTCTTACGGACTTTTCACACAGCATTAGTGTGCAAGTGTAAGCAAGTAGCAAGTGAAAGTACTTGACTAGGATTGTTTTTCACAGATTGGCCTCTAATTACAGTTATTTGCCAGGATTATCTTTGCATCAAGCCCCTCCCCCCTCCCCCTCGTCCACGAAGTTACAATACTGTTTACGTTTATCATTTCTTTTCTCTAATCTGAGGTTTATTTAATTCAGATTTATTTTTAAATTTTAACAGTCTTCATCCTTGGGATGATACGGTGACACCACAATATTTGCATCGAGTGCCACCTATGCTAGCTGCGCCACTGTATGTAAAGACGAATAAATGAAGTTGATATCTTTTATTTTTATAGTATTCTATGCATTGATCGCTTTCGTGTAGACAAAACTTATTCGTGGAACTGAAAATGTATAAAGGCGTGGCGTACAATCAAGCGAATCTGTTTCAGCTTACGTCAACGAGTTGTAGCTAATCAACTGCATCAATAGGCGCCACGCCACGCCTCGACCACGAACTGTTAGTGTGTTTCCGTCTTAAAACCTCAAGAAACGTCGGTGCGTTTGAAGCGATCAATTTGTTATAAACTCTCAAACAAGGTACTGAATTACCAAAGACAATCCATTCTCGTCCTCTCCCTCCCAGTTCCAATCCAACTTTCCTGTAGGTAGTGTACACACTTCTTTATTATTTATGCCTCGTCGTTGAATGTATCCGATTTTAATTTTGTCTCTGTCATCCGCAACTTTACAAAAAAAAATGGCGTCGTAGGTACTCGTTTGTCAAACATAGCAATGCTTGAGTTGATGTGTGTGAATGCTATTCACTGGAAGTGTGGTGAAGAGTCACTTTATAGTACTGCATTTCTCGTAATTGTGGTTTATTAATAAACGATGGGACGGTCGCGATCACGGAGTAAGTCGCCACGGCGCCACCATAAAACTAGCAAACATTCAAGGAAGAAGAGTCGCTCTAAGGATCGTTCTACATCAAGAAGCCGAAGTTCGAAACTCGTAGAAAAGTCCAGGGAGCGAAGCTCAAAATCCAGGTAAACTATTTACTAGTGATCGGACACGTTTTAAACTATCTACTATGTGTGACGTATCGGTATATTTTCAGGAAAAGATCTCATTCCGTCTCTTCTTCGACCAGCAGTGACGCTTCATATGATGGAAGCAGGAGTCACAGGAAGAAGTCAAAGGGGCGCAGCAAAATGGATGAAGTCGACAGGCTAGCCGAAATGGAAAGACAGAGACGCGTAAGGGAAGCTGAACAGAAAGTAAATATTGTCATAAACATCAGACATGATCGCTCCTGGGTGTGGTAATTTGACCGGCGCTGGAGTAATCAAAATAAGTTATCTAGAAAAAAGTAAAAGTTAAAGTGTACAAAACTGTAGGCTAAACTTTCCATTATGGGCCGCTGATTTGAAAGTAATTTTTTTTTTTTTTTTTTCTAGATAGTACTCATAAATAGAAAGCTATTTACAAATTTTCCAGACTCGGAAATTTTATTCAATTTTATGTCATATTTTTACTTAAATATACCTAATTCGTGAGAAAAAAAAAACTGAATTAGTCCAAGAGCGTGCGAAGAGAGCTCAGGAACTTAGGGCACCCCGACACGGACAGGATAGGTTCGAAGAGATGATGGGAGCTGAAATGAGATATCATTGGATAGTGTGGATTAAGTTGTGACCTAACCAACAGAATTTAAAATGTAACTTCTTTAGGTGGTGGAGGAAGAAGCAGCAAAAAGAATTGAGCTGCTAGTGAAGAAAAGAGTTGAAGAAGAGTTAGAAAAAAGAAAAGATGAAATTGAACAAGAAGTGGCTAAAAGGGTTGAAGAGGCCAAACGGAAGATGGAGAAAGAAATGATGGAAGAACTTGAGCGACAGAGAGAACAACAGCGACGCGAGGAATTGGCTAGACAGGTAACTGATTATAGTACATACCAGTCATGTGTACTGGCAACACGACACATTGTTGCATATACACATGACAACACATACCCTGCGACAGCAACATAATTATGTTGCTCTCGCAGTAACACACAAGTGTAAATGCAATATTTAATACCAGCATCATAACAAATAGAGGAACTAATAAAAGTATTATTTCGATCATATCTGTTAAAGGTCCAGTCAGGTGTAGTTCGAGTGCATACAAGAATTTGTTTCTTGAATTCTTATTTATTGTCACTCACCGAGGCTGGCTGTCTCTGTAATTAATAAATATATACATGTCCATTTTTATAACCACATATTTCATACGCACCAACAAGGCAGATCTTATACTATATCCTGCCATATTGTAAGTTTGCCATGAAGGCGTCCGGCTAGCATTTTAAAATTGTTCGCTTGACTGTCCCTGGCAGTCACGTAGTCTATAAGTCAGGTCAAGACTGATCAAGAGCAAGAAGCCCTAAGAATTTTTTGGAGATGCAGCTTGAGGATCCAGACGTGAGCGCTGAAGGTATTTTTTGAATCTATTTTTTGTATAACCACATTACTGTTTCAAATGAAGGATATACACATTTATCTGATGTGTCATCATTATACAGTTTATGGCATTTCATAAATATGTTTTTTTACTTAAAATTATTATCTTAGGAGACAAAAACTTTTTCAATATCAGCTTATACATGTGTGATCAACAACATCTTATCATTCAAGAACTGAAGAATTGAGGATTGCGCAAACAGCCATTTTTTAGAAAGGGCATGTTTACGTGAACTCTGTTTTAATGCATAGTGCTACTCTTGTAAGTCAAGAACAGTATTAACATGTTATTTCTATTATACAGGAGGAAGAAGCTCGTAAAAGGAAAGAGCTGGAAGAAATCATGGCAGAAAATAATAGAAAGATTGAGGAGGCTCAGCGCAAGCTGGTAAGTTATAGGAAAACCGTGTGGATAAATATTCTTTTTAGTAATTAATTCGCTCATTGGCCTTAGCATGTAGGAATTAAATAAAAAGAATAAAATAATATTTAGACACAAATATATTTTGTTTCCAGGCTGAGGAGCGGCTAGCCATGATTGAAGAACAAAGGAAAATGGATGAAGAAAGGCAGAAACTGAAAAAAGAACAAGAAAAGAGAGTAAAAGAGGAACAGAGAAAAATATTAGGCAAAAATAATTCAAGACCCAAACTATCATTCACTTTGAACCCTCTAACGTGAGGTGCATTCATCAGTATGAGTGTTGCCCACTTTCTAAACAATGAGGATTGTCATAATTCAAAGGATCATATTTACTTTACAGGTGTTGCCTAAGAAACATTTTCATTAGCTTAGATTCTATGTGTACAAGTTCATTTCTTATTTCCTAAAGGTAAGAGGTAGTTTTATAGATCATAGTAAATAAATAAAGGACTTGAGGTGGAAATTAGGTGAACAAATTCATCAAGGTGCTATTATAAGCACTTCAAGACATTCTGCCAAACAAGTTGTGTACAGGTCTGTGAAGGATTCCTTGTGGGATCTTGATCTTGTGTCTATGACATGAAACTAGCCCATTTACACGAGATAAAACAATTTCTAAAATAATGTTCAATTAGGTAATGCATCATTGAAAAACTTTTCTACAACCTGTTTATGGTCAGTCTATGTATATGTAGTTGCAATTAATTAAAAACATTGTGTAAATGTTGGTAAATCTTAAATTAATCTTCTACAATGTTGTGTACAGAATTATTAGTAATTTATTTGTTCTGGTGGTTTATTGAGATTTTCTGTCGAACAATAGTGACCTATTTTTGTGAAATTGAATAATAACTACATTGAAAATTAAAGAAATTATGGAGTAGTTTAAAGAATTTATTCTGTCTAAGTGCTGCAGATATAACATTTATAAACAATTTCACAAAGGAGCCTTAAATAATGTTTGAAATGCATACCTACTTACTTTTGCAGTACTAGTATTCGCCATTTAGTGCAGTGATTTGAAAAGCTCTCGTAGAAACAATACAACAGTAAAAATGCTCCTGTATATGAACAGTTTTAATTTTAGGTCCAAATTATTATTTTTGATGAAGCAAAAAATAACTATTTATAGATAGACTTGGATAATGTACATATTATGTTTGTAAATTTAAGGTAATGATACATAGTAGGTTTCTTTTAATTATTCTTTGAAAATAAGATATTTCAATTACATATTTTTATTATACCTTTATACCTATGAGTTGAACGAATGAGCATTGTAAAGCTGACACAGATATATATGTTGCCGCTCTTAGGGCTTAGTCAATTTTACTAAAGACATGTAGATTTCGACGACACGGCCCGACGGCAAATCGTGTAGTTGTGGCTCGTAAGATTTTTGTGCGGCAGGATGTCTCGGCTACATGGCATTGAAAAGAACTCTATACATAATAACGACGATGTGTATTATGCTATTTACAAGTCATTCGCACTTGCGGGTTTGTGAAATTGACTGATTGAGAAACAGGCACGTAACTCATCCACATTCACGACTGTTCATACAAGTATTAGGAGTGTAATTGTGCAGCCCGTTTAATTCTGTAATTTATACAATTCTTCTATGAAACATGTGAAAGTGCAGACAAATTAACAATATAAATGTTTGCCCTTTTCGATCATCTGTTTCTCCATCCATTATAAAATTATGCACATTTTTTTTAAATAAATCATTTTGGCCACAATATTCCCTATTTTCATTAATGTAAGACATTTATGTGTAACAAACTAACTAAAGACAAAGAATGTCATTGGTATCGAATAATGTAGCAGCTTTGTATTTTGCACAAAAGAGATATTTACACTGATTGGCATCAGTTTCCAAAGGCCTCACAATCAATGAAACAAATCTTAATTTCTATTGGTGTGAAACACAAAGGAAGTACCTAATCAATTTAATTATTGAATCATGGTATTGAATTTTCAATCATCTTACCTTTATGCGTAACTTGAACAAAACAAAATAATTATGTCAAGTGTTAAAGATTTAGACTACTATTTTCATACAGTGCATCCTGAAATTAGTATTAGTAACTCATTATTCATTTAAATAAATCCTTTCACATGACGTGTTTGTTTCCTTTTATATCCGATTCATTATCATCATTTCCCGTAGTAAACTAGTAAGGAATAAATAAATTTTGGCGCACAGTTGGCGTAGTGGTTAAGCGATTGACTCCTGCGCTGCGTGTCGCGGGTTCGCTTCCCGCATGGAACAAATATTTGTATGACCTACAGATAATTGTTCCGGCTCTGGGTGTTTGTGTATGTGAGTTTATGTTTGTAAACGCACCCACGATAGAGGAAGAAATTCCTTGTGTGGGGCAATGTTTTATTAAAAATAAATAAATAAATTGATCGCCTCGTATAGTTTTCTGGTATAGTCCTCGCCAAACTTCTTGGCCGCCCTGAAGTTGGCTACAACGGCTGTGCAGTAGTAAATCTCATACAAAAACAGCACCAAGTTTGGCGAGAACTATAATTGCTAGAGCGGACTGTGGAGCAATGGGTACTGGGTAAAGTGGTACACCCATGGGGGGTGCTAAAGGGGCTGAAGCCCCGCCAGATTCCAAAAAATAATGCATATTATCACTGGCTTGCTTGAGCAAAATATAACAAAGCATATAATCAGTACCCATATTGCTAAAAACAAAAAAAAATATGCTAAAAACGCAATTCTAAGCACATAAATTAAAAAAAAATGGGTGTGGGATAAATAATCCGGACCTTCCCTTTGATTAAACTCCCAGTGATAGTTGCCCGCCCAGTTGCAAATCCTGAATGTACCCCTGACTGGGGCCGGGTAGTTGCCGGAGGGGTTTCGAAGAAAGATGCAAGAGCGATCGGAGATGAAGAGTTGCAGTTGACTCGCGATTTGATTCGCGTAAATAAAAAATAAAATAAAATAGTTTATTTGATTACCAAATTTGTACAACTTATTTGAGATTGAAGCCCCCTTTTAACCAACAGATGCCTGTATTAGGAGACTCCAGAAATACGCCCGACTGCGCGCCCTTACCAATCAGAGCTTTTTGTTCACTGACTTTCTGTATTTTCTCTTCCTCTGGGCCTGCAGTCTCTACATAGTTAGCGACACCGTCGCAAAGTAACGATCGTTAAATATTAACGAAAAAATTCGCTTGCCGTAACGACGCTATCGATAAATGCAAGTCTCGACAGCCGAGATAGCGAGCAAAATCGGTCACAATCTTGACTTTGCGATGTCGGTACGCTAACGAAGTTTGTATTCATAGTGCGGTGATTTTATTGTAAAATAATGGCAGTTGAAAAAAATTCTTGTATTATAGGGAAAAATGTTGGACAAGATATGATCAAATAACTATTATTCTTTGAAAATTGTACAGAAGATAGGTAAACCTTACCATGTTAACACTTATTTGCATTGAAACGTGTAAGTAGCTTATACTGTTTTTAAGAATACGCTTAACAAAGAAGAAAATAGTTTGCTTCCTAGCAACACAGACGTTGAACATGGGAAACAAACTGTCAATGTCAAGTTTGTTTGTAAACAAGATGCGACAATAAGATAGAATTGGAATTGAAAAAACTGGAAAAGAACCGTATTTCTATGGTGGAAAACAGTGACACAGGCGCATGCCCTAGCCCGAGTGCCAGCAGCGTGAGTATCAGGTAATTACAACCTACATCAATTTTCGATTACTATTTTTGATACTAAATTGAATACTTTACGTATGTCCGAAGTAGTTTGTGTTTACTCAATGAATATCTTAAATGTTTTAGGCGTACTTCGGTGCAGATTGATGAGCTTTTGGCGACTTTAGAAGCCCAACCATATCTACAAACGGACAAATTTTGAAACAGGCTGGAAGAAGGTTGCCGAGGAGCTAACAAACTCCCAAACGGATCCATCAAGTTGCCCAATCAGTGCATGATGTCAAATCTCAAGTTGGTTTTCAAATGTAAGTACAAGCCTCGTCAGTTTTGTTTATATTTAGTGGAATACATTAGGTATCCTAATTACAGGTTTGGAGATACTTAAAAAGCCACGCCTGCATAAAGGTGGAAAAATATAAAAAGAAATCATTCAAAATGGCAACCTAGGCGGCTTCACTGCTCTTTTGACTGAGGCGGTGAGACGCAATAACATCCTTAATTAGTGTAGATTACACATTTGACACTAACTGCCCGGACGCTATGCCATTTCCTTTTTTATTATTAGAATCACTAGCACGCTAGAGCATTAAGAGGCATTTTTAGTAAATCTAACTTTTTTTACAGTTGCTGGCAGCTGCAACTCAAGTGCAAGCAGACGCTGCCAAGATGCAGGCTGAGGTATCCAAGGTACAAGCCGAGGCATGGGTGCTATTTGCGTAGACTGCAAATAAAATAGCTGATGCTTTTACAAATAAAAATAATAAATGATATAATTTGTTTTTTATTTAAATCACAGAGGGTCAATAAAATAAAATTATGTAAAACTAGTATTAATGAGTCTTCTTATGCGCTCTGCAACAGCTAGACCAGTGCACGATACAAGTCCTGTATAACAAAAACAAGATTTTAGGATTATTCATACAATGGTGTTACATAAGTCGGACTTGATGCTATAAGCCATTGTGTATCATCTTTGGGTCAAATAAATGGAGATGCCAATGAAATAGGTATAAAGATCTGGGGAAAATTATATCTACTGCAAATATATTATAATAAAACATTAAATGAATACCTTAAAATAAATCATTTGATTAGGTACCTGTAACTTGGTGGCCTCTGGTTCATGTAATTTATATTTTATATATGTGTTTTCATGCATTGGTGGGAAAGACACCGAAAAACAGACTTCAGCACACCAAAGCATCTTTCAACAACGTTCCTGGCTGAACAATGAACATTTGTGTATTGATACTTCGGTGTCCCTAGGCGTTGATTTTTTAAAGGAGTCATCAACCATGGTTCCAGAGGATATCCATCATCACCTTAAAGATTAAACATAGAATGTACTTTCAGCAGTCTAATGGGCGACCTGTTCCAGACAGATTATAATGAACATTTATTATTAGTTACCAAGCAGCCATGTACGGTGGTCCCCATTGACAAAATATTTACATGTGTTCATTCTATGGCTCCAATCACATCAGGGAATGGCTGTGGAGCATTTCTAAACTTCTCTTTAACTGCACACTGTTCTTCTTGGGTCATGGGAAATTTGACATATCTTCTTAAAAGGTTTTCATTGATAGCCAAAGTTACAGTATGTATTACTCGGCTTACTGACTTTTGGCTTATGCTGCAGCACCACTGCATGCCAATCGGTAGTTGGTAGCACCCACTTGACTATTAAGAAGAAAATTATAAGTACATCTTGGATATTAGGAAAAATAAATAGAAATATTATTGGCACGGTAGCTACCCAAACACTCACTTGAGACTCCACAGAAAGTCAGTAAGGCCCTCGTCTTTGAATAGATGGGCGAAGTTCACCAACGAGCTCATGAAACATGTCCTTGTTTATTTCGGTAAAGATAGAGAAATTGGCCATCTTCAAGTCCAAAGGATTTTCACCTTCACGCCGGTTTCGTGCATTTTTCCGCCGCATTATCATATCGAGTCTGTGTTCGAGCACGACCAAAGCCTACTCTAAATACTATACAGCCAAATTACTCTAGTTATTATATATTTATTGTTTTTGTAACCTCTAAAACCAATGATAACGATCGTAACGAAAACTTAGCGGGCTGTCAAAAATGCTCGCTAGGAAAGTCGATAACATACCGATAAATCGTTAACTTAGCGACAATATTCGTTAAGTTTGCGATGACAAACGATAGCTTTGACAGTCGAGACTACCAAAAATCGTTATCTTCCGATCGTTAGGACTGCAGGCCCAGGGCCTGCAGTCTCTACATAGTTAGCGACACCGTCGCAAAGTAACGATCGTTAAATATTAACGAAAAAATTCGCTTGCCGTAACGACGCTATCGATAAATGCAAGTCTCGACAGCCGAGATAGCGAGCAAAATCGGTCACAATCTTGACTTTGCGATGTCGGTACGCTAACGAAGTTCGTATTCATAGTGCGGTGATTTTATTGTAAAATAATGGCAGTTGAAAAAAATTCTTGTATTATAGGGAAAAATGTTGGACAAGATATGATCAAATAACTATTATTCTTTGAAAATTGTACAGAAGATAGGTAAACTTTACCATGTTAACACTTATTTGCATTGAAACGTGTAAGTAGCTTATACTGTTTTTAAGAATACGCTTAACAAAGAAGAAAATAGTTTGCTTCCTAGCAACACAGACGTTGAACATGGGAAACAAACTGTCAATGTCAAGTTTGTTTGTAAACAAGATGCGACAATAAGATAGAATTGGAATTGAAAAAACTGGAAAAGAACCGTATTTCTATGGTGGAAAACAGTGACACAGGCGCATGCCCTAGCCCGAGTGCCAGCAGCGTGAGTATCAGGTAATTACAACCTACATCAATTTTCGATTACTATTTTTGATACTAAATTGAATACTTTGCGTATGTCCGAAGTAGTTTGTGTTTACTCAATGAATATCTTAAATGTTTTAGGCGTACTTCGGTGCAGATTGATGAGCTTTTGGCGACTTTAGAAGCCCAACCATATCTACAAACGGACAAATTTTGAAACAGGCTGGAAGAAGGTTGCCGAGGAGCTAACAAACTCCCAAACGGATCCATCAAGTTGCCCAATCAGTGCATGATGTCAAATCTCAAGTTGGTTTTGAAATGTAAGTACAAGCCTCGTCAGTTTTGTTTATATTTAGTGGAATACATTAGGTATCCTAATTACAGGTTTGGAGATACTTAAAAAGCCACGCCTGCATAAAGGTGGAAAAATATAAAAAGAAATCATTCAAAATGGCAACCTAGGCGGCTTCACTGCTCTTTTGACTGAGGCGGTGAGACGCAATAACATCCTTAATTAGTGTAGATTACACATTTGACACTAACTGCCCGGACGCTATGCCATTTCCTTTTTTATTATTAGAATCACTAGCACGCTAGAGCATTAAGAGGCATTTTTAGTAAATCTAACTTTTTTTACAGTTGCTGGCAGCTGCAACTCAAGTGCAAGCAGACGCTGCCAAGATGCAGGCTGAGGTATCCAAGGTACAAGCCGAGGCATGGGTGCTATTTGAGTAGACTGCAAATAAAATAGCTGATGCTTTTACAAATAAAAATAATAAATGATATAATTTGTTTTTTATTTAAATCACAGAGGGTCAATAAAATAAAATTATGTAAAACTAGTGTTAATGAGTCTTCTTATGCGCTCTGCAACAGCTAGACCAGTGCACGATACAAGTCCTGTATAACAAAAACAAGATTTTAGGATTATTCATACAATGGTGTTACATAAGTCGGACTTGATGCTATAAGCCATTGTGTATCATCTTTGGGTCAAATAAATGGAGATGCCAATGAAATAGGTATAAAGATCTGGGGAAAATTATATCTACTGCAAATATATTATAATAAAACATTTGAATACCTTAAAATAAATCATTTGATTAGGTACCTGTAACTTGGTGGCCTCTGGTTCATGTAATTTATATTTTATATATGTGTTTTCATGCATTGGTGGGAAAGACACCGAAAAACAGACTTCAGCACACCAAAGCATCTTTCAACAACGTTCCTGGCTGAACAATGAACATTTGTGTATTGATACTTCGGTGTCCCTAGGCGTTGATTTTTTAAAGGAGTCATCAACCATGGTTCCAGAGGATATCCATCATCACCTTAAAGATAAAACATAGAATGTACTTTCAGCAGTCTAATGGGCAACCTGTTCCAGACAGATTATAATGAACATTTATTATTAGTTACCAAGCAGCCATGTACGGTGGTCCCCATTGACAAAATATTTACATGTGTTCATTCTATGGCTCCAATCACATCAGGGAATGGCTGTGGAGCATTTCTAAACTTCTCTTTAACTGCACACTGTTCTTCTTGGGTCATGGGATTGTTCATCATCAATCATCAATCTGCACCGAAGTACGCCTAAAACATTTAAGATATTCATTGAGTAACACACAAACTACTTCGGACATACGCAAAGTATTCAATTTAGTATCAAAAATAGTAATCGAAAATTGATGTAGGTTGTAATTACCTGATACTCACGCTGCTGGCACTCGGGCTAGGGCATGCGCCTGTGTCACTGTTTTCCACCATAGAAATACGGTTCTTTTCCAGTTTTTTCAATTCCAATTCTATCTTATTGTCGCATCTTGTTTACAAACAAACTTGACATTGACAGTTTGTTTCCCATGTTCAACGTCTGTGTTGCTAGGAAGCAAACTATTTTCTTCTTTGTTAAGCGTATTCTTAAAAACCGTATAAGCTACTTACACGTTTCAATGCAAATAAGTGTTAACATGGTAAGGTTTACCTATCTTCTGTACAATTTTCAAAGAATAATAGTTATTTGATCATATCTTGTCCAACATTTTTCCCTATAATACAAGAATTTTTTTCAACTGCCATTATTTTATAATAAAATCACCGCACTATGAATACGAACTTCGTTAGCGTACCGACATCGCAAAGTCAAGATTGTGACCGATTTTGCTCGCTATCTCGGCTGTCGAGACTTGCATTTATCGATAGCGTCGTTACGGCAAGCGAATTTTTTCGTTAATATTTAACGATCGTTACTTTGCGACGGTGTCGCTAACTATGTAGAGACTGCAGGCCCTGGCGTCGCGCGTCGTCGTAATAGAAAGCGATCATCGTTCATCGCACAAATACGCGATCGTGTTGTTCATTTGTACGGCAAAACTAGAAGGCACCCTCTTTCGGTCAGAAAACTAGACTTATAATGGTTAGACCTGCCTTGACTGAGTAGATAGATTTAGTGGTGATTTATTATTATAAATGGTTGACACCAGACATGTAAAATAAGCTTAGCTTAAATTAGAATATACAGACCGACGAGCAACAGGCTTGTCCAGGTAACAAATTAATCATTACAACTACCTTTAATACCTTTTTAGGGATAAAGTAAAACAAATAAAACAGCGTAGTCAAACCTTTTTTTGAAAACCGAAATTCGCATTTGAATCGAAAAACCTTGAAATCACTAGTGCCTATCGTACATCACTAAGGTCACTTTTCTATGTCGTGTCACCAATGTGTCAAATTAATTCAATTTCCGGTTTGTTTGAGTGAACTTTGCTCGCCGCCGGTTGTTTTATTAGTCGATAAGGCAATAGATCAATAATTTTTTTTAATGTATTGAACAAGCAAAAAAATTCCAATTTTTTTACTGTGAGAATTGTTTAATATTTAAGCATAATGGCAGAATTTATGAAAGGTTTATTGTTGTCGGTTTTAACAGAGAAATGTTATGAAGAATATTTCGAGAAATTTAACTTTCTTGATGGTAATTATGTTCTAAATATTAGTTCAATTGGAAGTGCTTCATTGTGCTGGATTTCTGTTAAAGTGTTTTTTTGTGTGTTTAATAAGATGCAGACGTAAATATTATGTGATATTTCAGGCCCTTGTTTTACCGCAACGCTAAGCAAAGGTCTCGGGTTTGCCATCATAGCCGGTTCCATTCTCGTGAAAGTACCTCAAATATTGAAGATTTTGAGCAGCAAGAGTGCTGAGGGCATCAATGTTTATGGAGTATATTTGGAGTTGTTTGCTATCACAGCAAACTTTGCGTACAGTTATGTTAAGGGCTTTCCATTTAGGTATGTAGCATTATATCAAGATTTCTGTATATATTTGAAAATAATAATGAAGATTTATAATTAAATAGCTACTTTATCTAGGCATGATCACTGATCAGAGAGTAAACAAATATCCATCAACCATAATAATTTATTTTCCAGTGCATGGGGAGAAGGGACATTCCTGGCTATTCAAACAGCGATAATAGCAGCTCTTGTGCTGCACTATGGTGGGACAACGAGTAGAGCCGTTGTTTTCTTGAGCACTTATGCAGGAATTGTGTCCGCACTAGTCAGTGGGTTCACACCAACAGATGTGCTGTGGACTATGCAAGCTGTTAATGTTCCTATTATTGTAATAGCTAAGGTAATTACTGTCTTTTCTTATTACCTATTTCGAGTTATTATGTCCATAGTTACTTAGCAAACTAGTGACTAACAAAATTTTATTAAGCTTATAATATTAAATAAACTATTTAAGGTAGGTAGTTATGGCTATTCATGGCTAATGGCCTGAGCGTCAAGACCTTTACTTAATTATTAACATAAATATAATACCCTATTATGTGAGTGGCATGATTGATGGCAATTTATAAAAAAGTGATTATGTAAATCAAGATATATTTATCAGTGTTATATGCAATTTTATTTTCTTTTCAGTCAATTCAAGTAATTACTAACTACAAAAATGGCAGCACTGGGCAGTTATCAGCAATTACATGCTTGTTGCTGTTTGGAGGCAGCATAGCTAGAATATTCACATCACTCGTAGAGACGGGAGACTCCATCATTATCGTGACCTACTGTGTGGCCACGGTAGCCAATGGAGCCATAGTAGCCCAACTACTCTGGTATTGGAATGTCGTAAAGACAACCCAAAACAAAAATAAGAAAAAGAAGAAACATGCATAATTTATTAAAATAATAATGTTAATAAACATTTTTACCTTAGATGTTGAGTTTTTATCTGTTAAGTGACTGATAGAATGACTGCTATCTACTAGATTCACATTGATTTGATAAGTAATATGAAATAATAAGATGACTAATCAATCGATACCTATTTCCAATTTCGCTAATTCTTGTTGTGTTTTTTATTGTTAGGAGAAGGTTCTTATGAAACAAAAAATTAAGAAAATATATATATATCAATATGTTATGTAGGTAGGGTTGATATGTAGGCAGGAATAGGGTATGTAAAGTTGTCAAAAAAATCAAATGGTCCATTTTGCTAGCTATAGAATTGATGCTTACGAATGATACTCGTTATAGTTTATGGGTAACATACTAATTAATTAGGATTATGAATTAGATTTTTCAATTTCTTACGTAGAAAGTTATCGCGGCATGTAAAATGAGAAACGTCAACGGGCTTCTTAGATTGTGACGACTTTAGGTAGGCAGAGTAGAGTAGGTAAGGTAGGGTAGAGTCGGCTGTTGACGGTAGCGATGCGCGGGCACAGCTAGTGTTATATATTTAGAACAATAAATATTGTTTGGGTCACCCAAACCCAAAAATAATATTTTATGAGAAATACCGAGACTATAACATTTTTACATACGCCCAGCCGTAGATAAAAAGGAAGGACATGGGCAAGTTGATGGAATTCAATAAAATAAGGAGAAAACATTAGATTATCACATTAATGTTATAAAGGCGAAAGTTTGTGTGTGTGTGTTTGTATGATTGTTACTTCTTCACGCTCAAACGGCTGGACGGATCTGGATGAAATTTGGCACAGAGATAGATTATAGTCAGGAATAGCGCCTAGGATACTTTTTATCCCGGGAATATGGTCCCTCGGGATAATTTTCGACTTCCATGCGGGCGGAGCCGGTGACAGAAGTTAGTAATAAGATAAAACGAACATCGCAGTGAGATTTGACCACGCAATCTGCATGTAAAATGGACTATATTTGCTTCCAGGCTTAAATGTAAATAAATGACTTTAAAAAAAAAATAAGAATCGTTATTAACTACAAAAAAATACAACCGACTTTGTAAAAAGATTATTTTTAAGATTTTAGTACATATTGGTGAACATCATCAATGTAATCGAAGTCAATGAAATACGCATTATTAAGGATAACTCAAAAACTACTCGTCAGAATTTGATCAATTGGGCCCACATGAGAAGCAAAAATAAAAAGAATCATCAAAATCGGTTCACCTAGTCATAGATGAATGACCTAGTAAAAAGTTCTGAGGTAACGAACATAAAAAAGAAAACAGTCGAATTGAGAACATCCTCATTTGAAGGGTTCCGTACCCAAAGGGTAAAAACGGGACCCTATTACTAAGACTCCGCGGTCCGCCTGTCACCAGGCTGCATCTCATGAACCGTGATAGCTAGACAGTTGAAATTTTAACAGATGATATATTTCAGTTGCCGCTATAACATCAAATACTAAAAACAGAAACAAATATATTTAAAGGGGCCTCCCATACAACAAACGTGATTTTTATGTCGTTTTTTGCGATAATGGTATGGAACCCTACGTGCGCGAGTCGGACTCGCACTTCTAGCTATCACGGTTCATAAGATACAGCCTGGTGACAGACGGATAGTGGAGTCTTAGTAATAGGGTCCCGTTTTTACCCTTTGGGTACGAAACCCTAAAAAACCAAATGCATTAAATTTATCCTATCTTACGTTAGGCAGGTGAAAACTGATGTGTTGATAAAGGGCGAAGAATTGAATCCTGAAATAGCATAGTATTCTTAGGCTTAACTTTGGATGCTAAGTTTCAGTGGGACATAATAAATATAGATAAATTCTCAAAAAAGCTAAGCTCCGCAGCATAAGCTATTACAAAAATTCGTAATTTAACTGACATAGAGGCAGCTCGTTTAGTGTACTTAGTGTAATGTCGTACGGTATCCCTTATTGCGTAATGAATTCAGCAAGACAAAGGGCAAAGAGTATGGAAAATCTGGTTGGGCGAATTCATTACGCAATAAGGCTTCTTTGACAAATTAAGGTACCCAGTTTATGCCGTTTAGGTACTTTAAGGTTTAGTGGAACCCCTCCGGTGGGTTTCCGCATTGTCGAGGCGCGGGGCTCAGTAGCCATGTGACCCACGGTGAAGCGAAGAGGAACCCGAGGAGGGGCTGCTCGTCAGGGCTTTTGCGATAAGCCGACGACGCGACGTAGCGTAGTAGTAGGATGAGGCTCCCTACCTTCCGCGGCTTGGACGGGGTCGCCACCGTCTGATGGCGAACGCGGAAGGGCCGCAGGGGAGGAGGAGTGTCGGTATAGCGATGGCCGCTCTCCCTATCCCCTGTGGCCGAAAAATGGTAGGTGGCGGGGCCACTGACCTGATCCGTCACAGGGGGATCCAAACATGGGGTCCTTTGGCGCCCATGTGCTGGTTCGGTCCCCGAGTGGTCACGGCGTACAGTGTGCTCTCGTGCGCCGGTGATGGGGGTCCGGTGACGGACAGCCGCGGCGGGTTCGCGGTGAGTGCTAACGTGTTCCCGCCATAAGCAGTATATGAGGACACCGTGGGGTTTCATTGGTTTGGAGTACCACATAACAGTACTATCTCCCCGTGGTAGCGCCCCCGTCAGGATCTCCCGAAGTTACAATCCTCCAAAGTTCATTATGCTATGTAGGTACAATTTCGTTGCAAAAAATCGCTTCCATTCTATTCCGCGGCAATGTAAATTCGAGCCTAACACACTTCATGACACTTCCAACACACACCCAACACACGAGCCAAAAGAAGTTTTTAAGAAAAAAAAAAAAAACATTTTTCATATTAGTCACTTTATTGAATTAGTTTCACCAATCACAAATTAAAGGAACAAACTTGTAGTGACTGACTTAAGCTAATCCGTTCCACTATGTTTGGAATGATCTGTTAACAGAGTTGAAATTGTAGATAATTACAATTAGGAAATAAGAACTCTTATCGTACTTTTTGTGGCTTTTGAATAGCAAAGAATTGCCTGAGCAGTATCCCAGAAGAAAACTTAAATGCGAAATTGGTATTCTAATATACATAGACCATTATACATTGACAATATTATGAAAACAGAAAATCCATTCATATTGTACTTTAAACCTATATTTACAGCTAATAATAACTTGAATATATTTTTTAATACCAAAAATCGACCGTGGATTACTGATGGTGATACTGTTTATCTGTGGTGAAATAAGAAGCTTATTATTTTTCGTCATTTTGTTAAAATTATCAGTTGATTCACAGTCAACATGTACGAGATAATGGTGTGTAGCACCTAAACAAAACTTAAAACGCTAACCGTAAAACTAACACTCAGTGGCAAATCCAAACGTTTGTGATTTATTCTTTGGGGGGTTGTTCAGCGGGTGGTTTCTCTTCGGGGTGGGAGTTTCTTTCAGGCTCGTTACCATCCGCCCACTTTCCGTCGTATTCTTTTCTGTCCACGTATCTTTCTTCTTCGTATTCTCCTTCGCTACGATGACTATCGCGCTCAGAGTAACGGGAGTAACTGTGAAAATGGATTATATTAGAAATTGGTTAATTTTTCAGTCAGTCTGTGTGCAGCAAATACTAATTCGTAGAAAGTTTGTCTAAGCACCTGTCTCTGTCTTTATCGCGTCTTTCTGGGCTGTACGATCTAGATCTGCGTGGTCTTTCGGTGCTTCGCGACCTCGAATAACGACCGCCTCCCCTGCGATCTCTGAAGTCACGGAAACCACCCCTGTGGAACAAAATTATTGTAATAAAAACACTTGTTTGTTTATTTTTAAGCAGTATTAAGTGGCTTGTCAAATTCATAGAGGATTATATGATATAATAAATTGATTAAAGGTAGATATCGCTGTCAACGATAAGACCGTCTTTGTACGCGTAGAAATAAGTTTTCTTGTAAAAGAGATGTGTAACTTTTTTTGGCTACAATAAAGTATATTCTATTCTAACGTTTAAATTAAAGCATAGCCAAAATCGAAAGCAATTCCTGTTCTTTTTTTTGTATTTTTTATGTACTGGTGGATTACCTGAAGGGCCGGCCTCGTCCGCCGCCCCCCCTGCGCGGTCGGAAGGGCCGCCCCCCTCGCGAGCGGTTGTCGCGCCACTCCTGCTGGAAGCGTCGCCCGTCGTCTCTGCGGAAGTCTCCGCCGCCACCACGTCCGCGGCCGCGCTGTCCGCCGCCGTTGTATGTGTGGAAGCGCGGCCGGTAGTACGTGCCGCGCTCGTAACCTCCGCGACCGCGCCAGTTACCGCGACGTACGAAGCGACGGAACCTAAAGTGTCGGCTTTGTTAACATTGTGCTAGATATGTAAGGTTTGATAGTGATGAACGTTAAAAGCTTCTGTTTAGTTTTCATGCTAGGTAGAGGGTACACTACTAAAACTTAGATCTACAGCTAGTCTTTTATGTACAGAACAAGACATTATAGCGGCATTCATGACAATGGCGTATTAGTACATGCTTCAATGCTAAAAAAGTAAAATAAAGTCTAGTTGGGATTAAAATAAACACACAGCAGCCCAAAAATACCTTGAGCCCGACCGTGATCGTGATCTGCTGCGCGAGTAGTAGGAGCGGCTGGCGTCGGAGCGCGAGCGCGAGCGCGGGGAGCCCGAGCGCCTGCGCCGCGACGCCGCCGAGCCCGACGCGCTGGAGCCCGAGCGCGAGCGGGACCGCGAGCGCGAGCGGTACTTGCGCGGCCGAGACCTGAGGGGGTGCACAAACATTTTCTTAATGTCCGTCGGCAAACTTCGTTTCCGTCAATCGTCGGCTTTCTATCAGTTGCCTTTTGCACTTGGTGCAGACCGGACGCCCGACCGAAAGCCGACCCCCAGTATAATAGGAAAAAGGCTAGAAGTCTAGGGATAGCTTTATGAGCTTAGAACCATTTTCGTATCATGCCAGCATTGAGTATACCTAACATTTTCAATGGAGTTTTAATTAGTACTGTCAATATCTGCTCCCGTTGTAGATTATAAGCGTGGTCCTACGTTCTATAAATGAAGTGTTAGATCAAAATTTATATAATCTACCAACCTGCTCCTAGATCTCTTGGATCTCCTGTCATCATCTGAAGAGTTCGATGAGTGTCTTCTGGGTGAAGGCGGTGATCGTGGTCGGCGGCCCGACGGAGATGGCGGCTTGATGCGCGTCACAAACTGCTCCGGGCGACCGTCGCCCACGGACACAGGGGTTTCGCCTTCTTGAGCCAGGCGGAATGAACCGAACTTGTCGAGGACTATGTTTCCTTTACGGACCTGAAAATAGGAATCGTGTGATATTAGTTAAATACTTATTGAGGAATGCTTTTCTAAGGAATATTATTGTGGATAAGTTATTGGATATTCAATGATTTACCATCAAAGGTAAGCAGTTGAATATTTTCAGGTTTTTTTTTTTGTGAGATGTAATAAAAACTCAGCTGAATTACTATTTACAGTTGAAACTTAGCTATATCTCGGCCTACCCACACGTAGGTAGGCAACATTCAATGTACATGTTAGAGTTACCGGGTGCGCGGGCTCGGTGCCGGGCGGGTCGGGCTCGCGCTTGTTGGGCGGCGGCGCGGACGGCAGCGGCGGCGGCTCCTTCATGGCCATCGCGCGACGCACCGACACATTCTTGTCGCCACTCGATGGTGACGGCTGCACATTAAACAATATTCCGTATTTAGCATTTCAGAAGGCTGTACATATTTTGAAGAGAATCGCCCTCTTGGCATATTTTTTTTAGGCTGTATATTCTTTGGCATTAAGTCTTCGCATAACTTTTATTAGCATAATAATACTCAGGCATTATGTAAAGTTTAGCATAACTGTCGTTAGGTCTAATTTGTTTTGGCATAATTTGGAGTTGCATAAATATTTAAGGCATAATCGAAAATTTTATACTTGAGCTTAAAATGTCTAAGACTGAAATGCCAAGTGGTTTAAATATCGAATGAATAAAAATGTCGATGTTCATTATGGGTATAAAGTTCAAAATGTCAACATTTGATACACTTAAGTTCGTTATATTTTATGTTTGAAATGCAAATGAAACTGAAATAGTTAATAAGTTAAAATAGGACGAAAACTGAATTGGCTCCGTAGTCTTTTGGCTATTACTCCTAGAGTGTATATAATAACCTATGACCTGTATTTGAAATTATTATCTACTAGATTTTTTTTTAAATGAATTATATATTGAATTGTGACTTTGTAGTTATTTGTGGGCGGCAATGTTATCATTATAAGTGCTATGTACGCCGTACTTGTCATGTGCACTGGTTCTGTAATTGTTCATTTCTTTCTCTGTCGATGTGTAATGCATGTGTTGTGGCTGTGCTATTTTAAATAAATAAAAAAACCGGAGGCGCGAAGGGAGGGTAGCTCCCGCCCACAGTAACAAAGGAAAGGCACCCGTGCGAGCCTCAGCCGATGAGTTGAGCATGGATGCCTATTCTTAATTACGTAAGGTCGGGCGAAGGGGTTGCACTTCCCGCAGCGCGGCGAAGTTGCAGAGGCAACATAAAAGTGTTTTAATATCGATATTTAGGACACTCGATACTCTGTACTTCGATATTTTTTCTTTATTAATTTAAACTAAAAATATTTGGTATAAGGACTCAATTGAATAAGGTTAAGGTGCGGCGGGGGTACATTTTGTAAATATTATTATGCCTGCAGTATTTATGGCAATCAAAAACCTTTTAGAAGAGCAATTCTTGTATAGATATTTTTTGTTATGAAATCTCACCTTTGTATTATCCTGTGAATCATCTGAACTGTCTTCAAATGCATAATGTTCTTTATAGCCCTTGGGCACTGGAGTTTCCTTCTTCTTGACCCTATCAACATTAAATACATGTTAATTAAAACTGTAGAGTTGCCACAAGTAAATTCCACAATAGCACTGCCTTAATAATTAATTAATTATCATACGAACTCTTTAAGACTTCAAACTTAGTTTACAAAGCTGACACTTCTATTATTTGACCCCTTTGAAAAGACCGTTAGTTAACTGCAGTCTCATATGAATAAATATTGCAGCTCAGACTGCAAAGACTGGCTTGTACTAATCGTAATCTACCCCCAAACTAACGTAAAAGGTACAGGTATCAGTGTATCTAAAGGTGATGTGTAAACAAAACAAAGAAAAAATGTAATAACTGCTAACATCCCGCGCTAATTGTATGAGTCAAATGAAAAGTAGGATGAATTGGCAGCCTCTCATTGTAAAACATAATATTTAAATAACATTTTGAGCAAGTCGTCATACTTATGTCTAGTATAGGAGTATAACTATAAAGACTAATAGTACGCGCTCGGTTAATGTATGCCGCGTGGCAGTCGTCAGTCGTCACGTACGTGTCTCGCACCGCACTCATGGACATCTTCCACTTGGGCTTCTCGAGCGGCGGCGGCGGCGCCTGCTCGGGGCTGAGCTCGCGCCCGTCGCGCTTGTGCAGCACCTCCTTCTCGACCATTACGTGGTACGCGCTCAGCTTTGACTCCAACTCCTCGAGCCCGTGCATATCGTCTAGCATCCTGATAAATACGTACACATTTTAATAAATGAGTGCTCACGAGGAAACACATGTATTGGCACAAACACAACAAATCATTTTGCGACTCCTTTACACGACGTGTGCGAAAGAGAAAATTTTAGTTAGTAAACTGTCTTTTAATAAGTGTATCTAACATGGGGTTATTTTGCGTAGGTACAATACATATACAAGCAAATAATAATGTGATAACTATTTTCACTGTGTAACGCATTCACGGTTAGCGCACACGAAGCGTATTTTTTCGTAAAGCCAAGACACGGGTGTGCTCAAAAGGGCCCATGGCGAAGGTAGTAGTAATAAATAAATAAATTAAGATTTATAATATTATACTTTCTACATACAATGATAGCTCATATTGGAGTCTTATCTTTTTAGCTTAGCTTATGAGATATTATTATTAACACGCATCCTTTATTTGACTTATACAATTAGCGGCGGAATTAACAATAATTAACATTAATGTGTTGCAGTCATATCTTATTTACAAGTGTTTAGATTATTTGTGACTTGTTACCTCTTATCGTGTTTTCTTTCATAGTCGCCCTCCGAACTGAGATCACGCTTCTTGCCTTTCAATTCTTTCCTGCAACACCAATGAATATTTTAGTGAAACATTCATATGCCAGCAAATAATTGCGAACATGAATGGCATAGTAGGTTGTCAAATTGACGATTATCATGCGGTCATTTAAGCAAATTATATAATACAAGGGTGCACACCCAGGAAAATTAAAGAATAATCCCAATATTGAAATTAATTAAAATTTCACTTGTTGATTTTTATTTTTGTTGGTCTATTTGGGATTGCGTAGCAATGAGGATTTTTTTGGAAAACTTTCACCACCAGTTGGCGCCACCTTAGCATGAGGTATTCCTCTTGGAAAACGTAACTTATGACATCAACATTACGTTAAAGCATAAAGGACGAAAACAAGCATTTTGACAGGAATCTGGACCTGAGGTCTCATGCTGCTACCTAGTGCACATAATTTCAGAAACCCTCATTGGCAATGAGGGCTTCCATTTTTGTGTTCACCAGTTGGCGCCACTGGCGAGTAAGGTTCTTCTAAACAGCTGTTAAACGTTGTTATTACGCGGACGGAAACAAAGTCGGATTAAAATCATTTTTAATGCCGTAGAAGTGCGATTAAATATAAAATCAAGTATGCTGCAGTTTCGCGCAGCCCCTTTTTTCCGAAACATAAAACTCTAAAATAAAGCAATGGTTGGTGATACCCGTATTTATTTAAATCAGTCATAAAAAAATAAAAAAGTATAAATAAACTCGCGCTAAAAGCAAAAACTATAAATTTTGACATTTGACTCTACACTAGCGGCCCTAGAGACAAATTCAAAAGCGATAGCCCTCATTGACTGTGCCTCATAAGGAACATCTTCACTGAGAACAACATTCACGAGTAATGATTCGTTGAGCCGAGCGTTACAAAGCTTACACGCCTCGCATTCGAATGTTCACGCCAATAAAACGCTCGAAAGCGAGTACTCAGATAATAAAAAGAATGAGAATGTATGTATGTAGGAATATTACTGGCCACTTGTAAAGCAAGGCACAGTTCCTTGATCCTTAGTGTTTGTGACCTTCTTGGTCAATCGTATTATCGTGTCATTGTCAATGTCAATTTATATAAAGCTACTAGCTGACCCCCGGGGCTTCGCTCCCGTCAATTGGCTACTTACCTACCTACACTACCTACCCTACCCTACCCGTACCCGGGGTATGAAAAATAGATAGTAGCCGATTCTCAACCTACTGAATATGCATATAAAATTTGGTAAAAATCAGTAAAGCCGTTTCGGATGAGTACGGTAACTAACATTGTGACACGAGAATTTTATATATAAGATAATAAAGCTCGCATGGGAATGTTCGACTCGAATGTTCATAGTTTTCTCGAAAGTGAATGCTGGGCTCGTTGGCAAGCATTTGTTGCTCGCCTACGATTGCTTGTTTACAAATGCTGACGAAAGAATGCTCCCAGTGAGGATGTTCCTTTAAGTTAATTTTAATTAGAATCGGCACTTTTGCAAGGCGAAATGGATAAAAAAACCCTTCACCATTTTCTAGACCATTTTATGAAATAAGTTACGAACCTGATAGCGTCTCTTAGTTTCTTGTCACCGATGTTCTCCAAGTCGCGCATATTGTAATCGGTACTAGCCGCGGTGCGCGCCATTTTGGCCTTTCTCTTCTCCTCACGTTCCTGTTCTTTGCGCTTCCTCTTTGATTCCTTCTTCTTTTTCCTATAACAACAGAAATTACTGGTTAAATTACCATTTTTTTGGCTAAAACATTCGTGATTATAATGTAGTTTTATAAATAAGATTTCATTTATATTTCATCTTTAACCAGAATTTAGAATGATATCAACATTTTTTTTAATGACTAATGATAGTTACAAATACATACATATAAATATTTATATAGCTGTGATTGGTTAAACTACAAAAAAACACCTCAATCCCAAATAAAATAAAAAAATCCTTGTAGATAACAGGTGTCAACTCCTAACATAAGAATGTGTTTCGAGATAGAGCAAAGAATTGTTTGGCAAACACAAATAATTAAAGTTTCTACACTTTGTTTAACTCTGCTCACCCCAAACAGAACAGATCAGTGAAAGGTACTGACTTGTCTTTCTTCTTCTTTTTTTTCTTGTCCCTGTCGGCGCCAGGTTGCGGCTGCTGGCCGAGCTCCTGCATCTTGCGGTTGCGTTTGTACTGAGCTGTCTCTTCTAAGAAATTGCGCACTTTGTCCTCGTAGTCCGAATCTTCTTTGGTCATCTCTAGGAACTTGCGTACCTGAGCAAAATAATGTAATGTAAGCCAAAATATGTCCATGATTACTGAGAACGAAAAGTTAAAGGATACTTCAATCCTTCACTTAGATTTTTTTTTCTTTTCTTTAAAGTTGATGAGTTGTGAAGGCCAACATAATCAAGTGTAGAATGCAGTAATCATAATGTTTTGTGGGTGCCAAATTCGATTGATCGACGTTTATTGACCACAGTCATTAACCAGATTGCAGTATCTTTTGAAGATCTTCAATGAGGATCATACCTTTAATTCATAATCAATATCTGCCTGAGACCGCTGTGGCTCGGGGTTGACTTCCTCCACGGTTGGAGGTGGCGGCTGGTAACCATACGGATGGTTGAACTGAGAGTTGTGCGTCCGAGAGCCTGCCTCGGGAGCACCCATCATCTCCATGCGTTTGCTAAGCGGCGACAAAGAGCGCTGTCTCTTGTTGTTAGGCTGCGAACGACGCTTCTTCTTGCGATTAGGACCCTCGGAATCTAATAGAAGTAACACACGACGTTTTTAATTTAGTTCATTATGTTCTTAAGCTAGAGCATGCATTCGCCTCTTAATCTCAAGTACAAACTATAGAGACTTGTGAGGAGAAAAAAAGCAACTTAGATTATCATAATATTAGTGCATTCTAATGGTTAGTATGTCTTACATATAGAGGAAGGACTATTATATTATTTACAGATAGATATAGTATGTAAACTATTTACGCCAGATATGGATTTAGCTCTGTTGCAAATATATTGTATGAGTCTGATGAGATGTTTTTTACGAATTGAAGCAATGCTATGAGTGGGTTTTTTTCGTAGACTACCAACATTAATGTCTCACTGCCAAAGTGATGATTTTTTCGCAAAGTAGTTAAAAATATTAATTATAATCGCTCTTCAGTTAAGTATCAAATGGGAGTATTCATAAAATGAGCATAAAATCATTACCGCTAGTATCAGTCGATGATGACGACGACTCTGATGATGAACTGGAGCTCGACGAGTCACTCGACGACGAAGAAGAGCTGCTCGACCGCTTCTTCTTACCCTTGCCGCGCTTCTTTTTCTTCTTCTTGTCCTTCTTTTCAGTCAAATTCAACAGCTGTTTCAATGTCTCTTTCATCTCATACGACTTAGCTCCCGTCAAACCAGGCAGTAGCAATTCTGCCGGCTCAATCAAAGGCTTCGTCGTCGACGTCTTACTCTTCAAGAAGTCCAATGAATTCTGCGCCTCCTCATGGAAAGGAATAATCGCCAAACAATCCTCATATGCTTTCTGAGCTTCAGTGATCTTGTTTTCATCTTCGTAACTACGACCTAATGCAACTAATGTCTCTCCTAGATATTTCCTTGCATTGGCGTGGTTAGGATTCAGTTTCAACGAGGTTTCGAAATCTTCAATAGCCTTTTTAAATGTTCCACTATTGGCGTATAAAGCTCCTCTTGCTACTAATCCTTCGACGTTCCTGGGGTCGATGCTTAGCGCCTTATTGAGGCATTGGAATGCCTCTGAGTGGCGTCCGGCTTTGAAATGTTCAATCCCTTCAGCAACTGAGCGGAATGCCCACTTGCTGGCTTGCGCTTGACGAAGCTCATCAGCATATTCCGTTGATGTAAATCCTCCCCTAGTAAAAAAAATATAGATTTAATTTATAATCAATTAAGTCATGACTAACATTTTAAGAACAAGAACAATAAGATAGACGTAGACTTTATTTACCTCAATGATGTAAAGTTTGTGCAGTGCATGTTGGAGATTCCAAGAAGTTCGGAAAGAAATTGGATGCAGTTGGGGTTATTGAAGCCTGGACTCTTCTCCAATATGGCTTCATAACTCTCACCCTTCATATCCACTGTTTTCCTAGAGGAAATAATACATAAATCAGTAATGTGAAAAGTTGTAAAAATAATTAATATTTCCTCTGATAATGGAGTATTTTCACTGAGATGAGAATAACATCTTCAAAGAAGGTATTTATTTAGTTTCAAGCATTTAATTCCTAAGGTGTTTGCTTAGTGTCACACATACGTTTATCCTCACCTGTTCCAATGGAGCTGTTCAAAAAATGTTATGTTACTTGTATTTTATTTCTTTCACACATAAATATAACATCATAGATTAGGTGATGCCGCCTCGATAATGTGACGTTAATATTACCGGGACATTCGCTAATGTCACAGTATAATTCGGTAGGTGTGACACGTGTCTTGAGTTCCTCGCTATACCTAGAAAAGAACACCCTAAAATAATAGAGGGATAGTATGTCCACTGCCGTGGACGAAACGTCAGGTACGACGACGTGAACTGCCATGCTATCTTGTTAACTATTGAGTCATCTCGGAGCCTCACATCAGCTAAATGATAATCGCCGGGAGCAAGTCCTTTATAATATAAATAACTCCGACATCCAATAAATGCTCATTATAAAAGTCCAATCTATGTTTCAGATAATGCTGGAATGTTAAACATTAGCTTTAATACAGATTATGTTTCCTTATATCAAGATTGAAGAGACCCTGGAATAGTATTTGTACTGACCTTTTCCATTTTATGTCAAAAAATAAAAGATTTGTAAATAATTTGAACATTTTGATTAAATCCTCAACATTTATGTGCAGGAGTCTCGTTGAAATAAATAGTCTAAAAACATCCTTCAAGAATCCCAAGATTTGTCCAAATCAGATTAAACTTTGAACATTATCATGCAATCATTTTCACAAGTTGGTGAACAGTGTGATTTTATACTGAAAAGTGATCATAAACCAGTGAAAACATACATCCAACGCTCCTTCTGCTGTTACACTTACACATATACCTACCAAGTATGTAACACATTTTCAAATGCTGTGTGAAATCAACCACATTTAAAAAAAAAACCAGAGGTATTCTTGTATTTTCTTCTACAAATCAATTTAGTTGTGATGTTCCAATTGTCTTGAAATCTCTTTAGTGCATTTATTTATTCCTTTAATGTCTACTCCATCCCATTTTTCTAAGTTTAATTCTCTTCAGTGTTCAATATTCTTCTTCATTAGTATGAAAATATCTTCAATCTTCTTTTCAAATAATAAAAAAATACCACTGTTTTCGTAGTTTCAAGAAACAACTGTACTACAAATAAATACATGAAAACAACACTATTTTTGTGTAAAGCAAAACAGTAAAACCTGTAAAAGTGTAGGGACAATGTGATTACTCAGAAGTGTGTTATTGAGTTAGTACATACTTGTAGACGAGTGGGAAGTCGTCAGTGCTGAGGAGGCCTAGCGGCGGCTTAGGCGGAGCGTCATCGGGGCCTCGCGTCACTCCCTTCATGCCGCACACCATTTTGTCGGTGTCGGGGATAACTTCTATCACTTCACAGCATACAGTATCATTCATCAGGTAGTTTCTTGACACATTTTTCTTGTCCACAGCAGGTATGATATTTGTAACCGGTAAAAATGCCTGGGGAACCAAATTTACAGTCAAACAATTGGCAGCCATGAGAAAATGTTATTATTATATACTATTTGGCAATGGAGGGAGCTTAACTTGATGTTAATGCATATTCTGGATTAATTTTATTTTTTCCTGGACAATACTTATTAATAATATTTAATATTATCATTCATACCAACTAGAGTGGTTTCTGAACGAGAAAAAAACTCTTGAAGTGAACTTTTAACAATAGCAACATCTGGCCCTGAATATTAATTAATGCCCCTTGTCAATATGCACGTAAGTTCACGTAAAGATACAACAGTCACTTTAGAATGAATATTTATGATATAACTTAATGGTCAATGCTGACCTAACTCAGTACTAAACTTGAATTTTATTTTGCAAACATGTGTAGGTGGTAGCTTTCATCATAGTTATGTACTTATATGGAATGTCGACAATATGATAGCTCACTACTACTCAAAAGTGTAGAATGTTTCAAAATATTGTGCAATACCTTCACATTGATGTCAGCAACATATCTCGAGGTTGGACCGGAGGTGCATAGCACTTTGAGCATCATTCCCGATGCTGTCCTGTTGATGACTGCTCCTATAATAAGTTCACCTGTCCTCACATTCTGAAATAATAGAGATGAAAATATGAAACAGGATAGAATGGACAGTTATGTTGGAACTGAATCCGACCCTAAAATAGTTTGGTAAAGTCGAGCCAGATTTATTGATTGTTTATCAATATAGTGATTGGAAAAAGGTTTTTAGAATACTATGGGTAAAAAATTAAAAAATATACAAAACAAATCCTTAATGTATGCCTTCCTGCAAACATTTTCTTCTTTTTAAATTAATGGCTTATTGATTTAGGTTTTACGTCAAGATTTTGGCAATTTACAGTGGCATTTACCAAGAGAAAAGGTGGTACATAATAAAACATTATTTACCAATGCATTAATTATAAACATAAAAGAAATGTAGACAGTCCTATGTTGTGTTATGTATATAACTGTTCCAATTTATCAAGTTGTGTTGGTTCAGGTGACATTAAATTCATTTGACTGTTTTTCTACATTTCTTTTGTTTGAATAATTTGACTATTGGTTTATAACTTTATTTATTGAGGTGAGACAGTCATTGTATTCTTTTTAGGAATTCCGAAATTTTATATTAGGTTTGTCTACTAATTGACCAAAGTTTATACTTACATCAAAGAAATGTCTCAATCTTGCTGACTTGTCCACATTCAAGAATGTTTCAAATGGTGGCATCAAAGCATATAAATCTGAAACAAAGGTTAAAAGTTTAGAAACTTGGCTTTGACACCTTAATTTTATTTAGCCAATTGTTTATTTATAGCCTGTATTGTCTCTGCATGGCAAAGATCTACTTTTGTTATTTTCATTTCTTGTTTGTGCATGATAGTTATCAAATTACATTTAACAAGATGGACATTTTATAACTTAAAACTGTTGAGCAGGCCTTTGTGGAACAGAGGCAAATGAGTTTCATGTCTATTTAATACTGAGAGAATCGCTGAATATACATGGAATTTATAGAAACAATATGAAATCAAACAGTATGAATTCCTCTTCTGAAAGGATCTACAGATGTCTCAAATCCTATAGTGAAAACAGTTTACGAAATAACAAGGATCTAATAATCTCTACATACTGAGGAAAAAGTCCTTATTTGTTATTACCCGGCCTTGGAATAACAAACCCATAAATCAGCAGTAGGTATACGGTATGTGGTGTACAGTGGATTGCTATAGTAACCTATGAAATCACAAAGCCTAAGGAGCATAGCAACAAATCATTTGATGAAAAAAACTCACTATCTTCCGGGGTAGGTGCGTCAGCTGCAAGGCTAGATGATGAAGGCGTTTCCTCCATGATAGAGGTATCAAACAAGGCATTGGCCTCTTTAGCAATGAACTGGTGCAGTTTCAACCGCTTCCCACGATCCTGGAAAGTCAGGTGCTTGTGCCTCGACTGGTATACGGCGAAATCCAAACCACCCACGCCTATTTTAGACAAATCATCCTCTCCTCTCTCTGCTTCCCACGTTTTTTGCAATTGTTGGCCATGGTAGTTGATGGACTGCGTCACTAAGGACGCATCCAGAGACGGATCCATATTGCAGTTCTACAACAAAAATAAAAGTAGATAAGATGAGATCGACTGAATTTCAAAAATAAACATTTTCAACGAAAGTGAGAGCTAAAAGAACGCCGATAGGCGACGCCATTTTGGTAAAATATATCCCGGAAAGGATATATAACATTATTTACAATACTAATATAGACAGAACCTCTGAAAATTACTACTAACCTTATCTAGCTCAATACTTTGTTATATTTTTGCACAATGCCACGATAAAATCTTTATAATTTTACTGAAAACATCATTTAGACCACTACACTTCCAGACTTCTACAGTAAAATTAAAATGGCGACATTGGCGACGAATGAAATTGAATGAATCGAGCGAAAGAATGACGATTTGATGGATGACTTTGAATGAAAAGAACGATGTTGTTAATGAAGAGATGTTTTATAACATTGAAACCAAGGCTTTTGATTTAAATTTAGTTATTCTCTAAATCGATGGTGGCCTGGGTGGGATATTTTCATAGACTTTTTAAAATATTTTGGAGCTAAGCAAGCCATTAATATTTTGCACTACTAACTACCAGAACATCAGGTTGAAGGTACAAATTCGCTACAAGCGCTACATCAACTAGTCCTATGAAAGTGGTGTTTTTCCACAGAGTACATTTGTTTTTCCTTCGTCGTCCGATTTTATCCGGACAACTGGGATGGTGCTATCTTTTTCTGCAGGTGAATTCACATGCCCCGTGTGTGGTCAATCAGCCCATACAAAGTTATTGCTTTATGCAATAACTTTATTATATATATTAAAGCTTTGAATGTAATGTAATTAAATTTTAATTATCATTCATCATCAACATCATCTTGCATTGAGTGCAAGTTCAGTACAGCTCTCAACTCTGGGACGAATCTGTCGAATACTAGCTGGATGCACTTGAGTCGATCGAAAAACAGGCCAAGAGGCTCATCGACAATGAGATACTGGTCGAGAAAAGGTTCCAGAGCCTTGAACCTCAGCGCCGAGTTTTTTTACAAGCTTTTATTTAACTTGCAATGTAGACTCAGGCTATTATAACTCAGCAGAACTCTTAATGGGTATGTAAACAGCCATTTTTTCACGATAGGTGGCGCATCGTCGCTATGGCTATTGAAGGCTGTCAAATCCATACATTTTGTAACCTATCATTCAGTAAATATTAATTTTCTCGAAATATGCCTCTGTGTGCTGTACCAGGATGTACCAAACCTGGTGTTCATTTATTGCCCAAAGATACAACAAATAAACTGGGAAAAGGCTATACATATTTATAGATTACGTAATGTAAAGACGGAACCACAAACGACTCTGTTTCGGCCTACGTTATGGCGTACCAACGAGCCTTGTAGCCAATCAATTGCATCACGCCACGACACGTAAGTGTGGTTATGTGGTTCCGCCTTAACTCTGATTATGTTGCTTGGTAATCTTCGGCGATATAGTGGAGCTATTAACGTATTGATAAAGTTCTATAGCAGGAATGTCATTTGTTTGGCCTTCAGAAGATTGAGTGCTTTGATTGCCGAAAATAAAATAAAACTTCTAACCTAAAACGTAAAGAATACCAATACATTATAGTAACAACGTATTCTCATTTTTTGTAAATTTTCCTACCATAAGTCAAGTAAGAAATAACTCGTTACAATTAAAAAAATAGTCAAATCTAGAATATATCACCGATGAAAAATATTTTATTTTATAAAAGTCTGCCTCTCATTAAGATCTGTTTTCTTTCTAGTTATCCTTGCTCCTCATTTGTTTAGTTCACCTTTCAATTGCCTAAGCTTCCAGAGACAGTAGATATTACCAATAACCATAATAATAATAATTTAGTCTCGTACTAGCTGCGATTCGATGCAGTCGTGTTTGCTGACGCGTTAAATTTATTTAACACAAATCGTTTTAGCGCGGCGCAAGCCGTCGCTAGTCTTTTTAATCGCCATGAGTGAACAACTTGTGGCGAATGAACTGCTGGCGTTCCTGCAGCAGAAGCTGGACGTGATGGACGAGGTGTCTGCTGTTCAGATCTGCGCAACAAACTTCAGCGAGGATGACGTCGCTGCTTCCAAGCAGCTGATCTACCGGTTGCTCAACAAGAGCGACCAGAAGGTGTCCCGCCGGCGTGACGGGACAAAGAAGAGCATTCAAGATATTATCATGCTACTAAAGGAGACCGATCCAGACGACGTGCCGACGTTTGTGGCGAAGGATCTAAATAAGCTTCCGCCCGTCACTTTCGGCCACGTCGATGTTACAAGCCTGTTGAAGGACATCGTCATTCTGAAGGCAAGTCTTGCGGATGTGCAGAAGAGGTTAGATGCATCCCAAATTGCTGTCGCTGATTTGCGTAGCGAACTCAACGAGTTGCGTAAATCAGCAACGGTAACTGGGTCACCGGCGGGTGCAACGAACGTAAACATGCGGCGCGGAGCGTGCCTCGATGTATCGGGTGTAAGTTTCGCGTCAGCAGTTTTGTCGCCGTCGCCGCTGTCACCGCCGAATGCTGAGCCGGCACAGTGTGCGCCTCGCGCGCCCCGCTGCCCCGCTCCAGTCCCTGCGGGTCCTCCCCTCACCGCCGCTCGACCGCTCGATCAGCTGCTTGATTCTGCAGCCTCGGCGAAACAACAAGGTGTTCGTCAAGATTACGCCAGCGTCGCCAGGAGCACAATTGGTGCTACAAAAAAGCCTGTGCCCGTAAAGGGACCGAATCAGGCTGACTATGATGGGTTTGTGACGGTGCAAAGGAGGAAGCGCCGTCGGCGAACCATCAAGAATCGCTGCGGTACGGCCCCTGTGGAGTCAAATATAAAAATCCGTGCTGCAAAGCCGAACACCCCGGTGTACATCTCCCGCCTACACTACACCACTAAGGCGGAGGACATTGTGGAGTACGTGTGTCAGAAGCTGAAGTACGCCCCGAGAGTGCAGCTGCTGGAGTCACGCCATAATGTCAACTTCAAGGCGTTCGTGGTGCGAGTGCCAACGTGTTTTCTGCATCTCGTATTGGACGAGAACTTCTGGCCACAGGACGTGGTGTTCCGTCTCTTCCGCGGACAAGTGCCACGCGACTGCACAGTGACGTAGTGCATAGGAAGTGATACTAACATAGATTTAAGTTTTTATTTACTAACAAGTTTTGTATATAATAATATATATGTTAGTCTGTAAGGTATATATCTGTGGGCCAATGTAGCCTGAAAATAAAGGTATTTGATTTTGATTTGAATAACGATGATAGACCGGTTTAAACACAAAAAATAACAAAAATAACGTGATGTAAACAAAGCAAAAATGATTTGACAGCAGCTCAGCTTTGCGTCCACATCCCCAAAAAGTTAGTAGTTAGTACTAATTTATTATAGATCATATAATTCATACAAATAACTTAACACCTCGTTCAGAACTAGAAAACGATTCCAACTTGTACGACGTAACGAAACTTGTACTAACTTTGTAGATTTATGTCATCTCTCTCCATCAAAATGGTTCATTTTACCCGACTGCCGAAGGAGGGTAATGTGTTTATCAGTCTATGTATTTGATTGGCATTTAACATATTCAAAACCAATCTCTGTAAAAGTCTGTAAAAATAATAAAATTCATCATATTCCTCTATACACAGATTATTACTTAATATTTTTCTTAACTCAAAGATTCTCAACCTCCGTTAGAATCAATAACTTGTCGAACAATTTGTAACAGTTTCATTACTGTTGGTATCATACTTGGTTAAATAATCTAATAAGCAAATTTCAGAATATTAGCTCGACATAAATATAAACATTGTCGTTTTTGGCCAAGAACGACATCGTGATGTTTTTCACATCTTGGAATTTACATAACATGTAATGTAATAACTTCCGTAATCCGCGTTATCGGTTTATAGGTCAACCGGAATCTCATGGGATAGGAACAAACAGCCAACATAAACAGACTGCAATAAATAATCTATGGTATGGTTCGTTCCTGGATCCTAGCACGCACGCTCCTTGTTTCCTTATCTTACGGAATTTGAAAAAAATTGAATGCATTCACTATTTCGTTCTCGAAAGTTCATCGCTACTCAATTAGTGATGTAGTTCTTAGTATTAGGGTCGGATATTGACTTTATAGATGGATATCGACAAAAGAAAATAAGTAATTTAATATTTCTATAAGATAATATTGTAAAGAGGCCCGCCCGACTCAATGAGCATAATTAAATAAGTACATAATTTAATATTGATTTTATTTATAAAAAGTATATAAGCCATAAAATTAAAAAAAATACCAATTCTTATTTTTCGAATTAAGAAATCGGGTATCTATCGAAATCGATAAATTAATTAAAAATATAAAATGTTATACTGCACTGATATGACCTTGGTTGAGTAATAGTAAATATCGACCTATGACACGAATGTCAACCTTACGGCAAACGCAATTAAGTTTATAATTGCGACCACTGAGAAAACCGACATCTATGGTCGGGTAGCGGAATTTGCTTGGCAATCAAATCTAGTTTGACTTTAGATTACAAAACGTCAAAAATACTTCTTACAACAACACAAAGTATACTCCTTCGCACGCATGCGCCGTATGGGCCGGTACTGCCAACGACTCCGCCCACTCCAATGCATTATATGAGTTTAAACATGATTAATCTAGAAATCATTTTTATTAAGGATGTTATGATTATATTTTTGTTTATTTTTATATGGTTTATAAGCATATATTTACTATCTGTTTTATACAAGTAACAATGTTATTTATGTAATTTTTCAATGGCATTTGTACATTTTTTTTTACTGTTTCAAGTACATTTTATAAGTGGTTGACTATTACTCGTATACTTATAAAGCCTACTTAGCTGTGATAGTTTCCTTTTAATTTCGTTATATATACTATTGCCGTAATTTTTTTCACCTATACCAAAAGCAACCTTTTCCCTGGCGGGGGGGGGGGGGGGGGGCACTTGACTCTAAAGCTTAGTTTTACGCAAACGGATCTCTTAATTGAAAAATGGTTTTAGCAGACGCCATAATAGTTTTTGAATGGCCTATCCAACGATACCCCACACCATGGTATAGACGAGAAAAAAAACATCCCCACTTTTAGGAGTAAACGAAATTTTTTCCTAAATGAATGGATATACATATTAATAATTCCGGCAAAGTGGTAAGATGAAATCTTCATTTTACCACTTTGCCGGAATTATTAATATGTATATCCATACTTAGCTTTCTAGTACTAAGAGAATCAGTCTCTTTCTAGTACTCAGAGAGCTAAGCTGCTGACGGACAGACGGACATAGCGAAACTATAAGGGTTCCTTGTTGACTTCGGAACCCCAATTGAGTTGGAGTACAACCACATTTCTCAAGCTAGGTTTATGAAGACAGTAACAGCCAAGAGTGCAGCCAAGAGTGAAAATGCAGACTTCTCTAAAAGAAAAATTCCTGACCGAAAACTCAATAAAACTTTCCGAGCAGGGATTAAATTAGAACCCCAAGCTCATAAGTCGTCGCGATTTTCCTAACACCTAAGTAAAAAAAACCGGCCAAGTGAAAATACAAACAGCTATATTCAACAAAATAATTAGATAACACTACATATTGAAGTTCATAAACAATGAAATCAACGAACACTCTTCTAACGAAAAGATAAACTGGATTGAGGGATTAAATTAATTTTACCGTTGGAAAACTGTTGTCGCCATACATGGACGTAGGTCGCGGTCAGTTCCCAACTGCAAGTATAATCAATCAAAATAAAAAATAAAGGTAGATAATATAATAATCGTTTTTCTTCTTTTGATTTCCTTCCGATTCGTCAAATATGCGACATATACGGCCGTATCTTTTAATTGCGTTGATTTAGAAGTTTGATTTTTTACAATTTCAAGGAATTGCAGACCTGAGTACAAGTCCTCCTATAAGGGTCCCCTTTTTTCCAAAACCCTAAAAATATGGTATGATACATTCTTTAACAAGTTACAGCACAGGCTCCGTTTGGACTCTTCAGGTACGGAACCCTAAACACCACCTTCGTCATTAACATGTCGTGAAGCGCGTCGGCAACTATAAGAAAACTTTCACGTCGTTTAACTGAGACCTTCGGCCCAGCCGGAACTGTGCGAGGCGCCAGCACAGCGGAGCTAGGCCCAGCCAGAGCTGTGCGAGGCGCCAGCGTAGCGGAGCCAGGCCCAGTCAGATTTGTGCGAAGCACCAGTATAGAAGAGCGAGGCCCAGCCGGCGCTGTGCGAGGCGCCAGCGTAGAGGAGCGAGGTCCAGCCGGAGTGGAGCGGGGCACAGTCAGACCGGTGCCAGGCGCCAGCATAGCGGAGCGAGGCCCAGCCGGAGCTGTGCGATGCGCCAGCGTAGCGGCACGAGGCCGGTTTGTCGGTTGGTCAAACTTAAGGCTTGCTTTTGCCGGCGAAATAGATATTTAACGCGCTACTGTTACCGCGAAGCGAGAGACGCGCTCGCAAGTGTGTAAAGCCGACAAAAGTGTCACAGTAAAGGTGTGTGGAAAAGGATCATTTCACTGTTGTTTTTAAAAGTTAATAAAATACGAGAGTTGATGCTTAACCGTTTTTTTGTTACAATGCGTAGTAATAACGAAATTTTAAAGTGGTTTTTTTAGATAAATCTGTGTATAATATAGTATAGTATAGAAATGCCCTAAATCGTATTTTATTCAATTATTTGACTATCGCCGCATCAAGGGTGGCTGATAGATGCAAACCATCGGGCAGTCAGGACGTATTTCCTTATTTATTTATTATTTATTTATTTATTTGGAACAAAAACATGTGTACAATTACATTAATTGTGTACGGAAATGGCTGCATTAGTGAGACTGTGTCACAGACATTAACGCCCACCTCCAGAAGGAAGAAGACAAAGTTCCAACATTATTTGAAAGCAAATAAATACCAAAAAAAATTAATTAACATTAAAAATCAATCTATAAAAATTCAAATCAAAATTATCCTAAAAATACAAATTAAATTAAATACCTATTAAGAATTAAAATCAAAAAACAAAATAAAAATTAAGTTACAATTTAAATCATAAATAAAATTAAAATATAATAACAAATTAAAATTCAATCTTTTAAAGTAAAGTCAAAATCAAGCTCAACACTCAAAGAACAAAATATTTGATTTTAAGACATTCATTTAAAATTAAACTAGAACGCAAACATTTAATAAAAAAACATAACCAATATTAAAAATCAATTTTTAAAAATCAAAGACATAGTCAAAATCAAAACAAAACTAATAATTATTAAAATATTATAGTGAAAAAACAGATCAATCCTTCAATAAATCAATATAAGATAGACATGTGTATGCGTGGATATATTAAAGAGTATATGAGTGTGGTGTAAGTAAAAGTGTGTGGATGAGAGAAATCTGAGTGTGAGTGTGAGTAAAAGTGTTTCAATGACAGAGTGTGTCAGCGTAATGTATGTCGTGAGTGAGTAGACGAAATATCAGTCAGATCGCTGGTGGAAGAGTGGGGACTATGACAGAACCTTTAGAAGATTTTCAGTCTCCTCATATGTGCGACTTTGTAGGTACCTAGAGATTTGGGCTTTGCATTCTCGTAGCGGAAGAGGGTAAATATTTATTTCCTTATTTATCTTATTGAAGAGCATTGTGCTTAAATGGAGAAAATGGCGGCCTCCCAGTATAGTCCTCCGTGGCAATGATTTGCAAATCCTATCAGACCTACGTTTATTTTTGGTTAGTTGGACATCAAAAGACAGCTGCGCATGCTTCTTAAGAATAACCTGCCTGACAAAAAGTTGTCGGACCGTGAGCACATTGCAGAGTCTGTATAGCTCAAAAGTGGGATAGCGGATAGGTTTAGATAGCATTACCATAAGACGGATCTTTGAGCTCTTTCTAGGCGTAGCATTATAGTTTTTGCCACTCCACCCCAAGCCGGGATACAATAACCCAGAATAGACTGAACAAGAGCAAAGTAAACCGATTTCAGAGTGTCTAGGTTTGCAATACATCTTAAATGTCTAAAAACATACAATATCTTTCGGACCCTACCAACTGTAGCCGCAACTTGCTCGTGCCAGCTTAGGACTTCGTCGATTACTATGCCAAGATACTTGAAGATTCGCGTTTGTGCAATTTTACTACAGACACAGGCTCGTTCCTGGCTAGGATTACACATGTGAGCCCGAATTGAAAAAGATGCTGGGGGCAGAGAAGCCATCCTCGATCCAAATGCAACAAACTTGGTTATATCAACATTTAGGGTTAAAAGGTTACTGACTAACCAACTCATGACCCGTCTGAAGGCCGTCTCGGCATTAATACTTACCTCCAACCAGTCCTTACCCTCGACGAGCAGAGCTGTATCATCAGCATACGCCACTATTTTGCACTCAGGAATTGACAGTTTTCAAAGGTCAAGCAAGAAAGAGAGTTGGTCCAAGGACACTGCCCTGTGGAACTCCGAAATTAAGGCTCTCCTCCTTACTAACATGACCATCAATAATGAAGCACTGTAAGCGATCACTGAGATAACTCTTAAAAATGTCCAAAGCAACACCTCTCTCCCCAATCGCCTCCAGCTTAGGGATCGAAACCGTATCGAAGGCTTTGGATAGGTCCAAGAAGATCCCTACTGTTTTAATCTTACGGTCTATGTTATATACAGTAGAATCCAAAAGATCCAAGATGGCATCCTCTGTAGACATTCCAGGCCGAAAGCCGTATTGATTTTTGGCAAATATATCGTTTTTGTTAAGAAATCGTATCAATCTTTTATTTAAGACCTTTTCAAATATCTTTGAAATAGAACTCAACACTGATATAGGCCTGTAATTATCCATATTGTCTTTAGCTCCCTTTTTATGTATGGGGTGGACAAAAGCTTTCTTAAAAACCCTAGGAAATATACCAGTACTCAAGCCAAGATTACAAACTCGGGTTCTGACAGGTATTAGTACACATTTGGCAGCCTTCAGAATGCCAGCCGGGATGCCATCCCATCCCACTGCACAGTTACTTCGAAGATTATTGATGATGGACTCAATTTCACTGTCATCGACACTGTACGGTACCATGGAATTGGACGGGCCCTCTTTACTGGCTTCGGTTGCACTCTGGGGATTGTCGCTTCGCCCCGAAAACTCAATCAACTTAGAAGCTAACTTTTTGCCCATACCAGCAAAGAACTCATTCACTGTGTTCACTGAAGAGGCAGGATCATGTGACACAGTTAGCAACTCGCTAGATGCCTGTGATCGTTTCTGGTTGATGTTAGTGAACTGTTTTATAAGGTCCCAGGTTTTTTTTTGAGTTCCACTTGCCTTCTGGAGTTCACCACGTTCATAACAAGTCTTCACCTTTTTAAGGAGTTTGTTACAGAAGGTCTTGTATCGTGTGAAAGTAAGTCTAAGGACAGTGTTTTCAGGATCCTTCCTTGATCTCAATTGCAGTCTATCACGATTACGAATGCAACGTAGTGGACCAGGGGTGATCCACGGTTTCAGGATTCTTTTTCTACTGGGAATGGTTACGCTGTGAGAATTTACTTTAATAACTGCGGAAATAGTCGAAATTAGTTATGTCGCGGCATCCTCGGCACTTGAAGCATTTAGGACTGATGAAAAGTCAGTATTCTGCAGGTCAGTTACAACCGCAGCATGGTCAATGCGTATAGATGTCCGGTTTTTTTTAGGTGCTTTCGGTTTAAGGTCACAGACAAGTATCACTGGGGCGTGATCCGTGAACATCGAGTCTAGGACTATCGTATTCGCCTTTCCTTTAGTTCTGAGTATAACATGGTCTAAACAGTTTGTACCTCTTGTAGGAAAGAGATGGGCAGGCAGCATTCCATGCTCAGCAAACAGATTAAGTTACTGGTCTGTCTGTGGATCAGGCCCCAAAATATTTAAATTAATGTCACCGATAACACCCACAGCCTTAGGTTAGGACATGGTGTGCGGGTGGCAGGTCGGTGGGTACAATCGTGAAAATGAAATCACACAAATTATTCGATACACTGGGTTTATTCAAATAGTCACAACTCACAGTTAAAATCCTGCTCACTAATATTACGGATCGTCTGTGATTCTACGACGTCTTAGCTCTAAGGCGGTCAGTACTCGAATGCCATATTCTGCTGTCCCCACCACACAAGTGATTAGAAAAAGGGCGCCAATGCGTAGTTGTTCTTGATTTGCCGCCAGGGGCGTGCTTGTGGTTTTGACATCTGTACTATTGACTAAACCCGACATATCCATATCTTTGAAAACTACTATTTCAAAAATTTCGGTCGGCGCCATCTTGGATTTTCATTTTATTAAAAAAAACAACCTTAATTTATTTTTTAATGAATATTTCTATTTAGTCCGTCCGTTTATGTTTTCAAAAATATCGCCATCTTGGAATATCATTTTGCTCCCAATTTCGTTTCAAGCGACCTCAAAAGCGGTCAGCGCCATTTTGAATTTTTATTTTGACTAATATTCGCAATTATTATTTTTATTTTGACTAATAACCCAAAAATACAAAATAAAATACACCCATGACGAATATTTCGGTCTTCTTTGAAGTTTGTTAGAAAACTTTCGTAACCTACTGATTTTGTTACACTGTGGTCTCATAATAAATCGGTCGATAGCGATAGATTAGCGGGAAGTCAAGCGCGAGCAAAAGTGACATAGATCGTCAAGGCCTTGATTAATAAAATTAAACAATTTTATAAATTCTATATTGCCTGAGAATAAAGTTCTTTTCGATATCATGTTTTGAATCTCAGAGAAAAAAGTACATTTAGTAAACAATGACTATTTGTTTGTTTATTATTGAATCAAAGAGATGTAAATGTCAGGGTACCTGCCCTTAATTATAAACATAGAGGTTGATATTTTTCAACTTTTTTTCAATTCAGGATTTTATTCATAAGAGCACTGAATTGCTTAGCGCCTGCAGCCTAATTGCGTAAGTGAATTCGGCAAGGCGAAGGATTTGATCCTATCAATCGACCAATCACGTGCGAGATGAAAGACACGCTGTGGATTTCCTTCTATGTGATTGGTCGATTGATAGGGTTAAATCCATCACCTTGCCGAATTCACTTAAGCAATTACGCTGCTGATTAGCATTTCCTATAGTGAATTAAAATCTGAATTAAAAAATCGGCTTAACCAGGTGCTAAACAGTTCAGTTTTATTTTTATAAATAAGGGAAGATAAGAGAGTCCTGCGTCTCCTTTTGCCAGCACTGCACATTTAGGAACGGATGCTGAACGCTACCGGTGGTGTCAATCTCGTAGTAAAATGCTGACCGATAGACGTGACGCGTCAAAAATTAAACCCAACTCAAGTAATGCGATTGAGTGTTGATAATTCATTCAGTCCATCACAGCAGTTTATAAGTGTAAATTTGTCGCACATTTGACAACTTATCACATTCATTTTCTCTTGTTACATAATTAAAAGTAAACTCTATAATAAAATATAGTAGTAATTTATTAAAACACGATACACACGAACCAATCTTCAATAACCATAATAGCATAAAAATTTTCTTCAGTATCCATAAGGATATAACACAATGTAGCCTCCTAATATTTTAGAATAATGTAGATATAATACCGGCCATATCTTGCATACTTCAAAGCGGCCATAAAGCGTCATTGGGAAGGTCTCACTTCTATAGAGAGCCGAATACAAAAGACGAAAAGAGGGCTAGGTAATGGCAGACACAATGGAAATACTGTTTGGACTAGGAGGGCCGCCCTCCGTAACTCCGTACAATGGTCCACCGCGAAACTTATTTTATTCCTCCACACTTATTTATTTTTTGTACCTATCTACTTTCAAGTTTTACACGTGAATGCTTACAATTGTGTGCTGGCCATTGTTGTAGAAATAGATTTTAAATGGATAATTTTTGTGTTATATGGAATCTGTTGCTTTGTGTGAAAATAACACTATTAAGAGTTGTTATTATTATAAAAAATCGCTTCTTAAAATTTCTTGCCAAATTGCAATCTCATACTATAGCTATAGTATTTCTTTCAGTGACAATAAACAACGCTTTACGGCTCTGAAAGGCTTTTGTTCGCTGCTGAAAAAACCTCTTCACTACAATAGGTATCCATATTTTTGATCTAACTCTGCGGTGGTATCTAACAGATTTCTATAGCTATGTGTGTATCACGTTATTTCAATAGTGGAGGTGTTAACAAACAAGTCAATGTTTTTTGCTACGAACAGCTCCGAGTCGTAGCAAGGGGCGATATCTAATTAATGAAAATATAATTTATAAGAGAGTATGATAGATTACTATTGGCGATTTTAATACCTATCAACTCGGAAAAACAGATTGCAGTAAAATTCGGAAGTCTATCTATGGGCCCCGTACGTCGACTACGGTTAAGCCTGCTACGAGATGCTACGCGGCGTAGCGTAACGCTACGGGATCATTGTAGTCATATTGGAATTATCTTTAACTGTCGGGATTTTATCATAATGGTCGAAGTGTCAGAATAGTCAAATTATGAAAATATATTTTTTATGCCGCTCTTTGAATATGCAAAGTTTTTTTGTTTTTAGAACGTTTTAGTCTATCCCGTCATGATGCCCATCAAAGCCATGCCTCTATAAAATCCAACAAAACACGCTCGAACGACCTTTTAACAATCAACAAGGCCGTGTGCATAAAATGAAAGATCAATTCATACAGAAAACTACTGTTTCCATTAATATCAGTTATTTTGACACGCAATACGCGCGGCCAGTTTGTGGGTGCGAGCAGAATTTGCGTTATTGAATCTTTTTGGTATGTAATAAGGTGTTTTATTATTTGGCAATTAGTGTGTTGAGTGTACGATTAGTGGTTGTGTGTGTGTATGCAAGGTGTATTGTGCAGGTTCACACAATGCGCGGCGCGGCTTTGTGTCTCGCGTTCGCTCCATTGTCGTCGGACATATTACCCAACGTTTCCACATTGTATCTGCTCCTGCTGTCTCTGGCTTCTTCCTTTGATGGGACATATCTTATTTGTCGTACGCACTATTGTGTTACAGACTTACTATTCATGTTTTTTTGTATAGAGCGATTCTTATAAGAATAGTATTGTTGTTAGAGGCAGACTCGTTTCCAGTAGGTGTTGAGGGAACAGTAAGCTGTTAGCACGGTTATGCTAGTATTATCAGAGTATCTTATAACATCAGGGAGGCTTTTGTTCATAAACTTTTAAAGTTAGGGTTCTCATAGGTTATGGAATTAAGTGTCTAGTTGTTAAAATTTTTAATTAATTTATTTTTTTACCCTCGCCCCTCGCACTGGAATGGCTTACAGCAATTACACCAATGGAGAACAAACTTACAAATGCACTATATAAGTTCAGATTTCCTCACGATGTTTTCCTTCACCGCTGTCAAGCGATGTCCAAGATAAACTTAGAAAGTACTTAAGACTTGAAAAGTCACATTGGTAAAAAAATATTGTTGAAGTCTGTGTCCCTATGTAGATTTTCCATATATATTTATATATTTTTGTTGGGATTCGCTTCCAGTCAATCCGAATGCAGCTGAAAGCCAGTATTTTACATGGAACAACTGCCTATCTTGCACTGTATTGGGTGGAACGTAATGAACAATAATAATTACGTAGAGCCCATGATAAAGACCTCTTTTAAATGTTCTGTGGTAAAGGTATATGAATAATATATATATATATCTACTTACTTCAAAAACAGAACTGCTTATACGAGTAGCCCCATACACCAATGTGTATTGGTGATAGTTTAAGCTTTCAAGAAAGTTCTTAATTTAATTTTGATTAAATCCTATAAAAAAAGCAATTATAACCGAACCAAGCGCTCGCACTGCTTCCCCGTCAGTAAACAATGGATTAACTAAAGTTAATGTTTTGTAAACATTTAATCACATAGTAAGAGGAAAGTGCATTATGCAAGGGTATGCAAAAGGGTAAATGTTGACCACGAAGTCACGGTGATTGGAGATGCGCGAAGACTATGCGCGGGTAGGTCGCGGTAAGCACGCGCCGGCCGGCTCACAAGCCACCAGTCCATGCCCAACTCCCATGTCACGCGTTCGTGCTAACGCAACTAGCGCCATTGTCCGAACGAACTTTTTCGTAAACTTGTTTTCCCGCCACGTTCCTTTTTTGAATTTCCTTTTTCCTTTTCGGTGTGGTCGTGATTCTTGAGTGCCAGAATTATTTTTGTGGGAATTTTATGTGGATCCGTGATGTGTTTGTGCCTTTATTGGGAATTTATTGGAATAACCGACTCCGCTTTTGGATTCTTGCGGTAAGTTTATTTATAAGAACTGTTAGAATCCAATTAGACTTCATTCATAAGGTATGTAATTTATAAAGCAAATTAAGAAATGTTTAGTCAAGATTCAGTTATCTAAAATTTAATATAAAAAAGTAATTATTTTAGATTATTATTTTAATGATTACTTAGGTACTTGTTTAGTGTCTACCAAATGATTCTTCAAAAACAATTTAACTCAATACGATCACATAATCTTAAATTGTAATTATGTGGTAGATTTATAATTTAAATTAACTCGGGTTTATCAATAATCCAAAAAAGAGTCTAAAATTTTATTATGCAAAACTTGTGTGGATATCCCTGACATTTTATGAATTTAATATGTTTAATTTTCTCAAGCATTATGTTTATAGATTATATTTTAGTACCACGAACGGAACCACAATAACTTCTATGAACCACAATACCCGGCACATAACTTTAATCCAACAACAGCCGAAACATCAAAAAACCAATCGCGCGTCACATCGATAAACGCGATAAAGTTGCAAACAACAAAATAATAGTACGAGTCGCGGAATTAACGCTCCTATTGTGTTAGTACAATAATCCGCTATCTAGGCCAGCCTCAGTGCTGCAGACGAACCTTTTGTCTTTCATGTTCGCCGTTAATAATGGCGGGCACCGAAACAGCCGCGCACAATACCGCGAAATGTGCGCGTTTTCATTTGCAAGACAAAACGCGCTTTGTTGTTGTGTCCGCTCAATACTAAATTTATAGCCGGTGGACGGAGAGCCGTATTGACGGCCGGCTAACGAACGACCAACACCATAAATGCATTTTGATCGGAACACAGATTATGTGGATCTAGACGGGGCAGTGCGTGGTTATGTAAGTTTGTGCTTACCTCTGTTGTTATAGGGTTATTGTTTGATAGGTTTTTAGAAGTTCTCTAGACATACCCAAAAACCTTACTCTTCTACCTACATCTTCAAAGACGCACCACAGGCGCACCTAGATGCACCACAGGAGCCGCACGCGCCGCAGTCATCGCATTTTATAAATCTTTATATGAAATCGTATGCAGCCTCGCGCACCTATCCGCGCCGCACGAGCCGCATTTCAGCAAAATGCTGTAGGTATACGGATTCCACGGTGTCTTTGAAGTTAGGAAACTGACGTCTCAATGATCAGCTGATGACACCGGAATAAAAGATTTTTTTTTATCAATTACTATTTTTCAGTCGGTCCATTTTCCGTTTGAAACTTTACATTACGCACAACATAAGAATTTAATCTGATTGGATTCTGACAGTGTGTTTTTTATCTCTGAGACAAAATTGATGCGTGCAAATGTCAAAGTACTCCTTTTTAGGGCTTATTAAGCCTCCTGAGGTATGTTATCTGTCTCAAATACTGGAATAAGACATAAATGCAGTAATTTGACATTTGCATGCGTAAATTTTGTTTCAGAGACATAAAAACATCCTTTAGCAAAAAATCAGATTTTTCATTTTACTAACGGCAAAGTTTTCCAAAGGCGATTTCCCGCCTACGGAGTTGCAAACGCATGTTTTTTTTTTAATATAAGGCAAGGAAACTAGGTGGTCAACGGACGCTTTGCGGTGCGTTGGTTACGCCTCAGGCCAGCTTTGGCTGCAGGCCATTAGCGGATTCGTATATGGTACTTCTTGATAGTTTTTTCAAAGAGTCACACAATTTTTTTTAGAAAGCCTTAAGTTGCGGCATATTTTGGACGATTATTTTGCAAGCGTAATTTTACTAAAAAAGCAATACTGCCACCAATTGGATCAAGAAGAGGAGGCGTATTAGTTGTCAGCTGGCAGCAAGGGTGTTTAGTTTAATCAAAAATTGCCAATTTTCATCTAGCACCTAAATACTAACCTGTGATAAAATCATCTCTTCTTAAATCATAAGGTAAAATCGTGAGTGAAACCTTAAGGGTAAAATCGTGGTTAGGTTAGGACATATATAATTTCAAATGGATTTGGTACTAAGTAATTATATTACTCACGAAAGTTGTTACTAAGGTTTATAATCATCACAGTGCATTGCTACGGGGTGCGTCTCATCTATACTAATATTATAAAGCTGAAGAGTTTTTTTGTTTGAATGCACTAATCTCAGGAACTACTGGTTGAAATTGAAACATTATTTTTGTGTTGGGTAGTCCATTTATCGAGGACGGTTATAGACTTATATATAACATCACGCTGCAACCAATAGGAGCGGAGCATAAATTAAAAATGTTGCACAACGCGAAAAAATATTCCTTTTGGAGAGCTTCCGATGCGTGCGCTGCGTAAACGGTTTAAGTTAAGCAAATATCATGTATGATGGAATTGTTCCTCTTTAAAATTTCTAAAAGAAAGCCCGCGACAGCATATGTCTATCTTTTAAGATTGACTCACTATAACCTTTTTATATGCTAATATTTTTTTTTCTTTTGCAAAGAAGTTTTATCAACATCTATACTAATATTATAAAGCTGAAGAGTTTGTTTGTAGCGTAGGTAGGTAGTGATAGGTAGATAGATAGCCAGTTGACGGGAGCGAAGCTGCGGGGGTCAGCTATTATCATTTAAAGTTATTTGGTATATTTTCTTTTCAATAACTTTCACAAGATGTAATAAACGTGAGATATACCAACTGTTGACATAATTTCTTTACATGTAATATTTTCTTTTCTTTCTTTACATTTGTATACTTTAACACTTATTTCGTGTAACGTTATTGGATATAACGTTAATTTAATGGAAAATCATTAGGTCTATCGTTTAAGATATATATTGATACCGGTGTCCTGTCAGTTCACCAAACATTTTTACTTGACAAGCAAGTATTGGCAAAAACATGATTTGTCATTTCATCATTATACAACAACAAGTTTGCCAAATAATTCCTCTTGTAGTTCATGACACTTCATGGTTAAAATAGGTCGAATCTGTGTTCCTAACTGAATCGGGGCACCCCGACTTCACGTAGTCTTTTGGCTGCTAACTCTAGAGTGCGGATGTAAAAACCGGAGGTGCGAAGGGAGAGCAAACCCCGCCGGCATACCACCGCAGTTTCAGCATGCTGCGGCTTGCACGGGTGCCTCTATACTTTGTTACGTAAGGGCGAAGGGGTTGCACTTCCCACAGCGCCGGAGACGATGCAGAAGCAACTTTAATATTTTTTTAAATAATCTAAATATTAAATGAAAAATGTGATTGACTAAGTATGACAATTTTGCTTTGTGTTTTTAATTAGGCGTTTGTATCAAAAGGTTTTATGTATTTTAAGTGGTATATCTAACGATTTTATATTCAATGTATGTTATGCTTATAAAAAATAGTTATTTTAAAAGAACCTATAGCAATCGTTTATTATATTTACTGATGATCATTATATCAAACAAAATTATAGATTCAGTTGTTATAATAGAGATTTTGTAATTACATATATCATATATTACCTAACCGTTTCTACGCCGAAGAACAATCGTGTGCAGCGAGCTATGAAATAAAAGCCTACAATAAATCAAGTGCGACACGCACTTGGCCAAGTTTTGCTTATAAAAGATTCCGTTATGGGTGAAATGCGGAGACAGACGAAAACCGAATAAAAAACTCACAGATCCCCACATAAAGTTACACTCGAGACCCAAAGAGTATGCGTCACAAAAGCGTCGTAATTGGCCCGTTCTTTTTCTACTTCCCTGAAGCATTCAGAGCCAATGAAACGTGTGCATTTAAATGACGTTCCACAGCTTTGTGGGGTCACACTAAAGTTGTTCGAGAAACCGCCAGTGAGTCTACGACTTTTGTTTAGCGTACACTGAGGGGCTACTAAAAGAACCTGCTTGTTAAGAAATCATTAGTCATGCTTATTTGAAAATAGAATCGTCACTCGGAAACATGGAGGATTTCAAAATGTTGTTCTAAAGTGTCTACTGCACACTGCATTGAAGAGTAAATTGAGTTCCTTTATTATTTCTATGGCTTTCTTATTATTTCTGAACGGTACACTTGTTATAAAAATAAGTTTGGTAAAAGAAGCTAGTTAATTGCACTAAAAATGCGGTCATATTCTAATCAATCTATCAAAAAGTTCTTTTGTATTCTGTTTTCTTTCATATCTCTAAAGTGTGAATAAACTTGATTGAACGAGTCTTTTGTCAATTAATTGAAGAAGCATTGCGAGCGCGCTTGATAAAAAATATACTATTTATTTGTACCAAATTATGAAAATTAAAAACTCAATTTAGAAACACTGGAAGTCGTGAATGTTGGAAGCCTTTGATTTCTTATTATCTAACTGTGCTATGTTCTCATTTTCAATTTACAACCAAGGAAGATGGTGTAATGTAATATCGTAAGTATCAAAAAATTCTGTTGCTCTTTCAGCTAATTATAACTACGTGCTTGTTGAAATTTTACCAACGCCAACAGTGTCTTTTTGTGCTGTTTACCAGTAAAGAAATTCAGCAAAAAAAATCTTTTAAAGAGATCAGAAAGACCTACCTATCATTGAGCTAGTGACAAGTGACGTCACAACCACAACCAATACAATTTCTTCGTTTAAATTAAAAAAAAACAGCTTCCTCAGCTCTCCCGGCACGCACCACAAAACATACTTACATAACTACACATCTCTCCTATTGAATTGACTCCCCCCTCCCCCCTCTTCGCCCACTCCCATTCATTCTTTACTGCTTTTGTAGGAACGCTCAGGCTTTTTGTAACAATACTGCCGCCGTGAATAGTAACTGTCGAAATATTGTTAAGCATGATGTCATCTTGCAGACGGAGACTTATTTTTAATGGTACTAAGAAAGTCGGTGGTGGTTATCAGTTTGACAGGTGGTGAGGCCCGAAAGTGGGGTTAAAAATTGCAAATCTGCCAGTATTTTTATTTCCTACTTTTGTTTTCTCATGAACTTTTTATATGAGATTTGATGGTTGTTTGTTCATACATCATAATAAGGATTGAGAATATATTCTTAACTAGCTTTTGCCCGCGGTTTTCCTCGTGCATGTAGAGGGGAATTTCGAAATTTACTTCTTTATTCCTTGTATACTCCTTTAGAAACTGTGCACAGAGGTTCCCTGTAAAAAATTAAAGGGAACCTCTGTGCACAATTTCTGTTTTCTAAGTTCAAAAATGTTGTAGACTGGGCGTTGATGAATCATTAAGGATTTTTCTTTTTATTATATTTAAATATGGAAAATACAATCAATCTAACCAATTTCAAAACACAACTCAGCTGTAAAGACCAATCATGCCTAAACATCTGAACCAAAAATTTTCCCCAACATTATCTAATTTGACAATTTTCGCGATTCTACTGTCTATCAATAATATACATAAAAGTAGAGTATTAAAGTAAACAATGGTTAGGTACTAGGGTACCAGAGGGTGTAGGGGGGCTGGGCGATCGGTATTTGGTGCTCGCATTGTCGTTGAATAACTTTTGTCCCTATTGTGTAGCTGAAAGTAGAGCCACAAAGACTCTACGGCGTGGAACATAAACCGAAATTCATCAGAGCGCCGATTGTTCGTTTCTTAATGGTGTTTGCAGCTAGATTTTGTATGTACCTATTCTCACTGGTTTTAGATTCGAAAATAAATGAGGATAAATGAGGTACAAACTTATTGGCACGCCTGCAAACGCATATAATTGTTTTAACCCAAGATTCATGCTGTCGATGTTATCAAAAACATATATAAAATTTAAAAAAAAACATTGCAATTAGTCATTGCAGAAATTTTTATTAGTTCCTTTATTCAATTTTAGATTTTGTTTCATATATTGAAAGGTTAAGAATACTTTATATTAAAGCAAACGCAACGTTTTGAGTTGGGGAAATTACATCAAAAGTTCAAACAACATTCTTAAAATCCATCCAAACTAATATTATAAATCCATCTGCCTGTTTGTTACCTTTCACGTTCTAACAGATTTGAACGAAACTTGCTATAGGGGTAGATCACGGGTTCACTTTTATCCGGGAATATATTTCCTTGAGATAGTGCCCGAAATTCACGCGGGTGAAGCTGCGTGCAGAAACTAGTCTCCTTATAATTAGTACTAAGCCATGCTTAGCCGTCACAAAGCCAACAATAGCCACAATAGCTATTTTGAAAGCTGTCACTACGCTATCAATAGCTGATATCTTGATCATGTAAGGAGCTCTGAACTCTTTGTGTTAGTATTAAGATCGTGTCATTACGTCGGCACACTCTAGTGCATTGTGATTTGTAATTGAATCGGATCGAACTGGAAATCATTGTGTGAGCTTCTGTTATCAGTGACACGCGAGTATCAATGAAGTTGTTGTGGTCTACGCAATGGGCCATCTGTGGCGATGTTGGGTTTACTTGATGTTTCAAATGCGTAGGTAAACTTTTTCTCGTGAGAAAGTATTAATGGGATCCTTCGCCACGGCAAGCCGAAAATACCGAGAAAGGTATAATCATTTCATATAATAAATCTGTAGAAAAGTCGTTTTTTACAAATATTTCCAAAAAAATAGCCAGATTGTTAAAGGATAACCAACAGAACACACCCAAGTAACATAGGAAGCATTTTAACAAACCAATAGAAAATTTATATAGAACTTAAGGTCCTTATAAACTCTTCTTTAAGCTCACCGAGCAGCTTGACGCTTTATATTGGCATTTCAAAACCATTATGGTGCTTTACACTGTATAACGTTTGGATAACGGCATATTAAAATGCTTTTGTAAAGCCTTTAGTTTCAGTGCAGCAAACCACAACGCAGCTGTTTAGCTTTCAGCTGTTTTTAATGCATTTGGATTTACAAAAGCATTTTTAAGTGGTAAATAAATGCTTAATGCTGTTTAATTGCATTGCTTAGAGATATTTTTGGTGCCCTTTGTTGTGTAATATGCCTAGACCTGCTAAACAGCATAAACGAGAATCAATGTAATGCTTGCATTTTTAAAGGTCAACTGAGTTCTGTTGTACAGCTAACAGCTCAAATACCCACGAGTTATTGTAATGCGCAAATCTGTATATAGGTTTATTTTACTTTATTCGTAAAACTATTTTTCGGCCATATTGAGGAAAAGCACAAGATTCATTATAAACATGCTTTTTTTGTTGACGGCACCATAATTATTTTAATAATTCATATTTGTTTAGGTTTTGGTTGAGAGCCTTTATACATACCTAAATATACATGGTAAATATCCCGAAACAAATATTAATTCTAATGATTGTGACCATGTCAGCTTAAAAACTTATATTATTTTAATAAGCCACGCGCAGGTATATGGAGATCATGCGTTCATAAAGCTATTTCATCAACTTTTGGCAAACGGATACAAGTTGTACAAAAATACTGATACAAGTTTTTTTTTGTTTTGCTTAAGGATCCCCAAAATTGCGTTCAAGTAATGGCAATATTTCAGTCTACGTCAAGACTACTGGTATACTGGTGAACCCATATAGAACTACTTTACAGACAGTGGCACTACAGTGGTCACAAAAGTCTTCTCTCTGGCCTCTGGCTTAGTGATTGCTCACATGTGAGTATTTATACTGCTGGCGGCATTAATTAGCCTTTTTAAAGGCTCACCGGGCTGCTACAGACCGACACCATTTTGTAAATATTTTATAATCAATAAGTATTATCATTCGGACCTATTTATAAAAGCATTAGGCCTATATAGTAATAATCTAACTTATTTTAATACTGTCCAACCAATACCAGTATGTTAATTAAGCAAAATTCGTTCTATACTAGGAATACACAATTGTTTTGATTATTTCACACATATGGGAACACCCAAATACTCCGAAATATTTTATTCCGAATTTCGATGTTCCGATTTCCAGAATTCCGAATTTCATAATACCTAAGAATTATAATGTCTATTATTAAAAATCACGAAATTTATTTTACCGAACGTCGTAAACGCGATTTGTTAGTTTTCCGATTTTCATACGTTCGAAGAATCAAAATCAAAATCAGAGTTCTTGGTCCGAAAAACGACATTCCGATTTTCAATACTTCGAATAAACTAAAAGTCAACATGTTGTGCTACAAAATTTAGTGACAGACGAATCGCTGAAAACCGACTTCACGCAGTCTTGTCTGTCCTACCCTAGAGTGTAATTTAAGCCCGCGTAGGTGCGGAGGGGTGCTGCGTCCAAGAGCGAGCGAAGCGAGCTCGGGAACTTAGGGCACCCCGACACGGACAGGTTAGGTTCGAAGGAGATGACGGGAGCTGAAGTGAGCGAGTGAGAGGAATTGTATTAATCGGTATTTTAATAATCGGAATTCATATTTTTGATGTTTCGTTTTATAATTAAATCGGACTTTTTGTTGTTCGATCTATTGAAACTCGGTATTTTGAGAATACTTATTATAAACGTAAGGAATATGCAAATTTAGGAATTATAAAAATAGGAGTAATGATAACTCGGAGTTGTTATATTCGGAATTTTGAACCATTCGGAATTATGAAAATCGGTATTTTGAAATTCGTTTTTGTGACTGACGGAATAAAGTTTTTCGTATTTATGTAGTGTACCCCACACATATATTTATGAAACATTTTTTAACAAAACCACAAAATATCGAAGGCGAGTGAAAATTTTCAATGAAACTTATATAGCCATTTACAGTAAACTACATTAATATTTGAAGCAATTTGCGCAGTAATATTTGAAGGCATGAAATAACAAAAGAGTCAAAAACTTGAACAGTATTATAAATATTGTTTTGATGCAAACAAATATGGTGTCACTCCCTCAGTTTTTGATCCTCTTCGTCCATATTATATTGCGAGACAGAATAGTTAAATTACAACGATAATTGTATGTGAACAAATGTTATTGTACCGTGGTATTAGATATGTTTTTGCAATGTTTTAGGGTTTAATTACGTTCTAACTGTGAACACTTAACTTGAGCACTTAGCTCCAATCATTCTTTTACTACATTCTAATGCTAGTCTAATACTTTTGTAATGCAATTACCATCTTCCTTATCAATAATATTGCTAGTATAATGGTTCTGTAATTCGATTGGCAACTTCATTGACCGTAATAAAGCTTCTTTAATGCGATGGGAAACTCATTGACCACAATAATGTTAATATAACGCGCCTGTAATGCAATTGGACGACACGGTTGGCGCAGTGGTTGAGCGATTGGCTGCTGCGCTTCGTGTCGCGGGTTCGATTCCCGCATGGATCAAATATTTTAATGGCCTACAGATAGTTGTTCCGGGTCTGGGTGTCTTGTGTTTGTGGTTTAAATGTTTGTAAACGCACCTACGATACAGGAAAAAAATCCTAGTGTGGGGAAACGTTTTTTTTTTATATAATAATAAATAATTAAGCAACTCTTGCGAACTTATTTGGGATCTAAAGTCGTATAATTTGTGCCCAACTAAGCATTACAGAAGCCGTATAATCGTTTGTAATGCTACTATGAAGCTAACTCACAATGCGAAAACGATACAGAAATGCTATGTTGGCGGTTATACTGCTTTGATGTGTTACTTGGGCATTGCCAGCATTTTTCGATGTTTTGTCTGTTTAGTTGTGCACGCATCACGTAAAATTTACGAAACCTATTAGATAACTTTTATACATAAAAAAATGTGCGTACATAAAAAAATTAAAATGTTTAAGAAGTAAAATATCACAACACACTAAATTCAGGTACTAGAACAGTTGAACTCCATATTCGATAGATGGCGTCGTGCATTTGACATCATTTTCTTAATGGTGTTGTTAAGATTCGCCGCGCAAGAATTACCCTAGAAAAAAATCGGTAGGTGGGTAGGGTAGGTATGTAGGTAATTTAGGTAAGTAAGTTAGGGTTGGGTAGGCAGTAAAGTTGACGGGAGCGAAGCCGCGGGCACACACAGCTAGTAATAAATAAACCTATGATAACCCATCATCATCAAATGGTAGCATCGCCAATCCACGTGCTAAACGAGATACTGTCTCAGTTTCCTCCGGTCGTGTCGGGTATGCTGTTCCATGGGACTAACAGAGTGAGTGAACAAAGAGTGCACCTGTGCATGCGCACTCACTTGTGCACTGTAATATCTCCCGCGCGATGGCTAGTCTCTGCTGAGATTAGCCGCCAAAGCGCCGGCCGTGGCGAAATTCAGTCTGGATTTCTATTATTTCTCAGTAGACCATTTATTATGGTTCCGAAGTCAACAAGGAACCCTTATAGTTTTGCTATGTCCGTCTGTCCGTCCGCAGCTTAGCTCAGTGACTCTAAGTACTAAAAAGCTATAATTTGGCATGGATATATATATTAATAATTCCGAAAAAGTGTTAAAATAAAATCAAGATTTTTTTTTTTCTTCTTATTCCTATAGACGTAAAGTGGGGATGTTTTTTTTCTCTTCTTTCCCATGGTATTTCTGGATAGGCCATTCAAAAATATTACGGGTCTGTTAAAACCATTTTTCAATTCAGAGATCCGTTTAATTAAGCTTTAAATTGCAATTTTTTGTTAGAGTCAAATATGCCTCCCCTGCCAGTGAAATGGTTGCTTTTGTCTGTCTGAAAAAAATACATGGCTATAGTATATATAACGAAGTTAAAAGGAAAACTATCACAGCTTAGAAGGCTTTACAAATTTTCGAGTAATAGTCAACCAACTTATAAAATTTACTTGGAAGAGTAAAAAATTTGTACAAATTGCCATTGAAAAATTACTTAAGAAACGTTGTTAGCTGTGTAAAACAGAAAGTAAATATATGCTTATGAATCATGTAAAAATAACAAAAAAAACATCCTTAATAATAATGATTTCTAAATTAATTATGTTTAAGCTCCAATAGCGCGTTGGAGTGGGCGGAATCGTTGGCAGTACCGGTCTGTACGGCGCATGCGCGCGGTGAGTTTATTTTTTGTTAGTGCAGAAGTATTTTCGACGTTTTTTAATCTAAAGTCAAACTACATTTGATTGCCAAGCAAATTCCGGTACCCGACCATAGATGGCGATATTTTCAGTGGTCGCAATTATAAACTAAATTGCGTTTGTCGTAAGGTTGACATTCGTGGCATATGTCGATATTTACTGCTACCCAACTAAGGTCACGTCAGTGCAGTATAACACATTCCATTTTTAATTGTATTATCGATATCGATACATAACCAATTTCTAAATTAGAAAAAATAAGACTTAGATCAACGCTGATTTTATAACTCCTTCTTCAGTTACCATCGTCCATCGACCATATGGGCCCGTTTTTAGATGTTGAGAGCCGCTGAAACCGTTTTAATATCCATGTAACAACAAAAAACGCTCTTCTTAGTCTGCATTATTATGCAACTACGGACCCTATTAAAGCGCGTGGCACGACACGCTTTTGGCCGGCTTTTTATTATACTTTTCTCCTCCAGATGACATTGGCCCACGTTAGTCGTCGGTTCTAGATATTTGTCCGAAGTTTCTGTAAAGGTCACATTCTTCCAATTTAAATAGAGAAAAAATCATGCCATAAAAACCCTAGCCTCCTTAACAGTTTCCATACTATGCACTAACTCTAAAGCGTAAAGGATAATCACAGAGGCATTACAGAAGTTTCGTAAAAGCTGCGACACTTTGCGTCGGAATCTCACCACATCTCGGCAAAGAGCCGGAGAACGGGGGCGACACACAAAGGGGATAGAAAAATGGGTAACCTACTCCTACAGGCCTTACAAATCTTACTATTCATATAACATCCATAGAAATCATGGGGACCATGGGCTTTGCGGCCGTTCAAGTAACTATAGAAAATGCACGCGGGTAGCTTTTCTAGTTTTTTTAAATTCTGAAGGAAGTTCTGTTTTAATTAAAACATCCTATGTAATATGCACGTTTGTTTGCCTCGTGACTCCTTTGAGTGTTTTTCGCTATTCCTCATCGTTTCGGATTTGGCCCACGCCCACTTGAAAAACTCAACCTGTATATAGATTACTGAAGCTTAGTAACATTATACTTGCCTGCGACTAGCCCGATGACAACTCTAATATGTCAAGTTCTAAGGTAAGGTCAAAAGTAGGTAAGTATTCGTTGAAGTCTTCTGAAAGCGGGGTCGGCCTTGTATTGGTCACAATGAGCCATCCTCAAACGTAGGTGGCGGCACAATTTGTAAGAGCATAGGGTTTAAATTTCATCGACAAATTTTATAATTTAGCAGCAGTAGAAAGGCTTTAAGAATGTAGCATTCGAAGCATGGCGTAGCACTACGCAGCAAACATAGCTCGACGTAGCATAGTGTAGCACGTTGTAGGTCTGCGTAGCGTGTCGTAGCTCGGCGTAGCACAGTGTTATGTACTTCTTCGTACGTCTATGACAAACGAATGTCAATACAATGCAATAGCTTTTTTGCTAGCCTGTTCTGTCCCACGTCTAGGCAAAGGCTTCCCTCCGTCCACCTTTCACGAGCCCTCGCTTTCTCCATTTCTGGCGAAATCTGTCTAGTTCATCCCACCATGATTATTTAAATAAAAAAAAACTGTCAATGTTTTTGCACACATTTCACACAGATTTCTTATTTGAATAATATAATCAAGTCGAAACTGTCGAAATGGTAATGCATCTTTAGTAGATATGTAAAATGTCGTATCTTGTGGTCGAAGAGGCTTAGACTAAAACAAAAGAGATATATTTCCCGCTTCCGCTTGTCGCTTATCCCAAGCCCAAATTTTCCCTGAAAGAAACAAAATTACTCGCTATTCAGCTGCTTTGAACGTAATTTATAATTGAAGGTCTGAAGCCACTCGATGCTGCCTTTGATATTATTTACAGAATCAGGCCACCATAGGATAATCTCTATGGTATATCATCTTATTGGTTGATGCCGTCAATAGGTGTTTATTTATTCAATCAATCTATTGAATAGAGTAAATAATATTTGTTACATTTATTGACGGATAATATAACTTTGAGTGATACCTTTCTGTAGTATTCAGATCTATGTGATACGTTTTTAATCCTTTGGTAAGAACAATAACAATGTCAACTACCGACTGTGTGTAATGTGGAAATATCAATTAAATGTCAATGAATTTAAGCTATTATTTATTATACATGAATTTAAATTGTTACTACAAACAACTGTACATAGGGAAGAAAAAAACTGGCTCACCGTAGTACACTTTATAACTTATCTCCATCCTGCCTGTTATTTACAAATAATAGATGCACGCTTAAGAATTTTCATAATTATTAACAGGAAAACAAAGACAATAAAATGCAAAGCTTCATGGACGCTTACAATAGTGAAGCGACGTGCTTATTCGCTCTGTTATTCTGATAAATTAAAATACCGGGTTAAATCGTTATTCCGATAAAGTAAAATACATGTTGATGTAGCAAAACAAAAAATACATTGTTACTGTTATTAATATTTACTACCTCTAGGTGGATTGTTGGTGCAATACATTTGATTTGATTTGATTTCAAACAATACAAAATGTTAAGCAAAAATAAAATTACAGTGTGTTTAATCGATTAAAATTTCTTCATTGATAAAGTCGATTGTTATAAGATAAGATTTTATCGGTACCACATTCGTTTATCACAAAACGTTTTGAGCTGCCAAATGTAAAATTACAGACTGAACGGACATTAGTACGGGATCAGGGAGTTTCAAATCAACCTGGTTGGAAAATGGAACATGTATTATGTTAATGTGTAAACGTACCGTTTTTTTCTGGGCCAGTATATGATTATAACTGGAAGAAGGATTGTGGGTTTGAAACAAAACTGCCTGCCGATTTCTGAATAAAGAATTGGAAGTTTTAAGTATTTGTCAAACTGTACTAAGGCTTGAAATCGAGTCAAAGGGTTGTGACACATTTAAATTCAAAATTCTCGATTCAGAAATCGGGGGTTTGTCTTAGAAATCTTTGTTTCTATAGATAGAATATTATTGACTTGTCTTTTTGTTGGTTAGGATTCACATAAGTAGGCTAACAACCAGACTACAGCCTAGTAGAAAAAAGGCTATGCTATTTCTATATATAATGATGTTAAATAAGGTTAAGTATATCAAAACGAAACTTTTTACGATATGTGTCTAACAATAATTTTATTAAGAGTGTTGAAAACGTACAAACAAAATAATTCCATACAATTTATGAATCACACCAAACACCACTAAATTGATCGATGTCAGATTCATTAGTAAATAAAAATGTCTACAGCACTTTTTACCCCTAATTCAACCCTCGGAATCAAAATCACGGTTAAACCAGAGACAACAATTGTAATAAAGCGTTCCTATTATTCATGGCTGTATTAACTTAATGCGATTCAATAATAGCCATTCACGCCATAATGTGGGGTGGCGACGGCTATGTGTGGGCTTTTTACTTTTTTTGTAGTAAATTAGGGTATAGAAAACTGCTGAAGGGAATGTGACAATGTAAAGTTATCAGACTTGTGATGTGGAAAAACGCAATGATTTGATATTCATAAATGAGTACAGTAGAATATTGTAAAAGTAAACCCACATGTAACGGTCATGGCTCGCTTTTGGCGGGCTTTACGAATCTGTCAAAATTCCTTTCTTTTTAATCTACTATAAACAATATGGCAACTTTATTGGTTCTATTTTTTATGAGAGTCAGCAAAGCGTATGGGTTACAACGTTATTGTCAAAGTGATTCACATTGTATTTTGTCTATTCATGTACCCGAAAAACCGAAACAATTTTTTAACAGCCAATATTTTTTGAAAAGCTAAACTGCATTTACGAACAGTGTCCACATTTGGAAAAGGGCCAAAGTGTCATTTTTATCGATTGCACTAAACAATGGACGGCCGTCACACAATAGTTGTGAATGGCAAGCGATGTAGATTAGGCAGGGGTTCGCTCTTGACGGATTATGCCGAGCCTTGGATGTTATCTGCCAGCCTAAATACGCTTTTTAAGGCGATAATACCCAATTTTCTTGATGGAAAGCATCTGGATGTGGGTACAGTCAACACTTGCGAAGATTTTCATTGAAACTTTAAGAACTGATAGTTTGATAGATTTTTCTAAGCACTACATAAGTATAGGTTTAACCACGGCCTATTATTGGCACGTTGACACATTCATGCGATTGACAACTGTGGGATTTTTTGATGGTGTCTTCGGTGTCTTCTATGTGATGCGGTGTGGTTTGCTTGTTACATGTTCCATTTATTCAGATCTGTTCGAATATTTTTTTATTGCAGTATTTCGCGTATCGTGTATTGTACACATTGAACCTAGCTAGCCAGTCTTTGCATTGAACACTTCTAGATTCGCCACCCTTACCAATTTTATTTTAAGTTACAAGTGTTACAACGAAACCAAAATCCTGATATCCTCAACAAAAACCACAGACAGTAACACGATACTACACCACTTAGCATGTACAAAAAACGCAAGGAAATCCGCCAACAAACAAACAAACAGACAAAAGTAGCAAACCACAAATCGCGAGGTTTAAGTGAGTTCAAATATGAAAAAAGGGAAAGTGGTGGCTTTCTATTGTCGCTGGGAATCACTTTGGCACACGCCGGGGGAGGTATGCCACTGGAAGAACGAAGAGTCAGAGGGTAAATGTAATTACTATGAAGTTTATTTAACTTCTTTACTCTGTGGTTTCGGATTGGATCGGTTACGAATGTTTTGTTAGTTCTATTTGGTATAGGGTTTATGATTATTTTCTTTTTTCTTCAAAGATATTGGGATTGATTTTGGTAGTGCAAATTAATGCTGTTACCGTGTGCTACGAATACGAATTTTTATACTTACCCGATCACGTTAACGTTCATCTACATCAAATTGTATGGATTAATTTTGTTTTGACAGCGCTTACTCAATTTCAGTTAAATTCAAGATTCCGTTACGCGATCGAGTAATTGTAAAAAAATCGCGCTAAGGTCATATTGCATGAGGCAATATAAGTATTAAAAGTTATTTAACGAGAATTTTCCAATCATATAAGATAATATTTATATAATATCAAAAGCCAGCGCTCTATCTTTTCCCATCGAGTTTTCCTGTTTAAATTTAATAAAGGTATTTATTTAATTCTAATATTCTTCTTCAACCTTTTTTGATTTAAACGTTTAAAAACTGGCTTGGAAAAAAAATTATAAGGACGCTTTTTAGATTGCAAAAGAAGTAAATATTTCTTTGTCTTATCATTGCATATGGCTTTCCTGTTTTATTTTTCAACAAAAATGGCCAGTGTTAACTCAATCTAATTCTGAAAAATAAAGAATATTTTATATTATTTTAATTTTTTTGCAACTTAAAAACTGAACAACTATTTGGCTTCCTGACTGCGAAGTCAATGGTTTAGTAACGAAATAATGAGGAGTCTAAAATCTTATAAACATGCTAATTTGCGACGAAAATGTCAACATTTTCAAGCACTTATCTCAAATCTATCCAGATTTGCGAGTAGAGCGCTAAAAGCGTCATCTTAGTGCTCTAATTATTACATCCACATTGTGTTACGATATCATATTTGTCGACAATGGCGTCCTTTATGTAGCAAACAATCGTGTTGCTGATGAATTTCGGTCTATGTCTGCGCGGTGTCTTTGTTCAGCCAGCGGCCCCCTACCTCCTCTAGTGGACAACACAATGGGACAAAAGTTGTTCAATAGCGCAAGCACCTAATACCCAGCCCACCCTCCATTGTTTCGGGTAATGTTCGACTTTTATGGATATTTTCAATGGATCGGCTATAATCTGGTGAATGAAGTTGCGAACTCTTGCCCATTATCGCTTATGGCTTTTTGGAAAGTACATTTTCTTTACATGCCGTGTAACAATGTAGTGAACTCTGAAATGTTTTGGTTTAATATGTAGCTGAAAGCTCATAGCTAATGAATTTTTATTACATTTTATTCATGTTTTTGTTAGAAAAATCTTTTTTTAATGGGAAATCTTACTTGCTATTGCTGTACAAAAGCTACGTCAAAGAAAACATCCGTAACTCAGCAAAACAACTTGAAATTGTAACTTTCTAAATTCGAAACTTAAACCTCGATAATCGTTGAATCAATTCACAATCGAGCGGGCTCGGACGACGCAACGACGCAAAGTTACGCCGTCCCGCCAGAACACTAGATTATAGAGTTGCGCCGCTCAACAATGGCTCAGATAGCTCATAATGCAGTTTGCCGATGTTGAAAGCAACCGCCACACTTCCCCCGATCGGATTTTCCACGATAATCGTGACAAAAGAACTTTGTGCGGACTCTATCTATATTCTATTGCGATTGTCGCCAGTCGACGCATGGTTCCATGGTTCCACGTTCAATTCATATCGTCTCTGAACGGATAACTTATCTACAGCGTGTATTTATTTGTTATGTTGTGTTAATGTTGGTCGGACGGCGTGGGGTATTCGATTGTTGATCGGTATTTATTGGCTAATCTGCATGTTGATGGCTGGGATTTAGGATTTGGGTAGGACTGACGCGCGCTTGGGCTAAATGCCGACAATGTTTGGATTACTTTGTGATTACACTCATAAAAAATACAGTAAACATCGATTTTGCAGCAATTAAGTATGAATAATAAGACTCACTTCGGATTGTATTTTTATATCAGAATTTGCCAATAATTTACATCAAAACTAAGCGAACTTTTAGGTCAACTTTAAAACTTACTAAAATTTAAGTATTTTTACATCTTTGTTGTCTTTTAAAAATGCCTCTACCTATATAAAAAAAAAAAAAAAAACACATAGGTGAAGGTACGGGTCTCAGCACTAAGAAGGAAAATTTGGTTCAGATTAATATCACTAGATGGAGCGATATGCACTGATTTATTATTGAATTGTGTGTAACTTTAACATTTTCTAGAATTGAAAATAAAAGAAATTAAATGTTCTTGTTTATTCAACTCTCTTAAGCACAAAATTATGGAATATTGGGCTCTTAAATCAAATTTCAAAGATTATTTGAACGGATCATTTAAAATTGATGCCGATAGATGGCGCGGTTTTGAATTTCTGAGGCATTCCACTCGATTGTTTAAATTTGTATTGTAACACATTTTGGTGCAATGAAACTGTAAAAACGTGCAAAAATACTATAAAACAAATCTTCACAGTATTTAAAGAAAAATATTCACGAACCGAGTAAACCCTTTTACTTGCAAGTCGCTGCTAACACCATCTATCTATCGCCGTGGAACGGACTCAACGCGATCGATATACAAAAAAATATCGGTTTAATCAGGCGAAAACCCTAGTTACGTCGGCACGGTTTCTTTGTATGCGTTGAGGCATTTGTATGCTAGTATTATATTATCTGTGGTCAAGGTAAGAATTTTATACTTACAAATACTTCTTCATAGACAGTTCAAATTCTTCCTTCACCGAAACACATGCCTACAGGCTACACACAACGCGGATGATAACAGACAAATTCTGTGTGAACTCATATCAGTTTGGCACAATACAAAGACTACAAAGAGCTAGTACGAAGTTAACCCTCAAACATAGAGGGCCCGCACATTAACGTATAATAGTTGAAGTGACCGCGCAGTCACAGGGTTGCATTGTCTGTCAATATGAGGCTTCCGATTTGAGGAACTCTTAGAACAGAAGGGAAGTTATCATCATTACATATCATAAATCTGTAAAAACTCGTTTTTTTACATCGAAAATATTTCCAAAAAAAATAAATAGCCAGAGTGATAGAGGATAACCAACAAAACCCGTCTCCAGCATTTCCGGATTCTTTGTCGGTTTGTCTGTTTAGTTGTGTACGCATCATCACGTAAAATTTACAAAGCCAATGTAGATAACATTTATTTCTAACCGACTGTCCAAAAAGGAGGAGGCTCTATGTTCGACATCATGTTTGTTTTTTTTTTTTGTTTTGTTTATGTTCACCGATATCACCGTCAATTGTGGACCGATTTTGAGAATCCTTTTTTTGTTTGATAGGGTATGTTTCGAAATTGGTCCGATTTCAATTTGGTGCAGATCTGATGAAGAACTTCGAAGATAAACAACAGAACTCTTCAATAAATAACGGCAAATCTCTCGGGATTGCTGCAATTGCATTTCTGTTTATTTTTATACCATTTCATGACATAACATCACGCCAGTACGCTCTAAAGGGGTACGCAGATGTGTACAGTTCACCTTGGTACACTCTCATTTCACCGGTTATGTTCAAGTTGCATGGTATTTGGGTAATCTATTCTGGCATAATAAGTACCTTACTTAAGACTTGCCTATTAGGTACAACTAAAAAGTGAAAAATAAAAAAACTTTTTTACAAAAAAATACTCCCTACTTCCAACTAAAAACACTACAAAGTGAAAAATAACTTTCTTTTACGAAGTCGGTGTCCATAACGAAAAAAATTGGTATCTACCTAAGACATCGACTTCGAAAAATAAAGTTATTTTCACTTTGTTCTTTTTCAGTTGGAAGTCGGTAGTATCTTTTGTAAAAAAGTTTTTTTCACATAAAAATTGTGCGTAATAGTATTACTTAGTTTTTGTTTCATCGCAAACAGATCACTTTATAAAAAGTTAGATGAATTTAAAGTGTTCAAGAAGTAAAATTTTCACGAGACACGCAATTCAGATACTCGGACACAGCGCCATCTATCGAATATGGAGTTCAACTAACTGCATATCCGATAGATGGCTGTGCATTTGACATCATTTTCTGAGTGGCGGTGTTAAGATTCTCCGCGAAAGAACGATCCTAGAAAAAATATTAGTAGGTAGGTATGGGTAGGGTAAGTAGGATAGGGTAGGCATCGTCTGGCGCCCATGTACTGGTTTGGTCCCTGCTGCGGTGGTCACGGCGTACAGTGTGTACTGGGGTACTCCCCAGAGGAGGGTCCGGTGACGGACAGCCGCGGCGGGTTCGCGGTGAGTGCTAACGCGTACCCGTGTTCCCGCCATAAGCGCCACAGGAGGACACCGTAGAGTTTTAGTGGTGCGCAGTATGCATGAGCTTTTCTCCACGATAAAAAAGAAAAGGGTAGGCAGTCAACGGGAGCGAAACCGCGGGTACAGCTAGTGGCAAACAAATTTTCTATATAATACTAGCTGACCCGCCAAACTTTGTTTTGCCATAAAAAGACGCTACCTACCTACCCTACCTACCCTACCTACCCTACCTATCCTACCTACCCTACCTACCCTACCTACCCTACCTACCCTACCTACCCTACCTATCCTACCTACCCTACCTACCCTACCTACCCTACCTACCCTACCTACCCTACCTACCCTACCTACCCTACCTACCCTACTAACCCTACCAACCCTACCAACCCTACTAACCATACCAACCCTACCAACCCTACCTACCCTACCTAGTCTCTCGCGATCCCCCTCGCGAAAAATGATTAAATTACTAAAATGGCTATTAAAAATTAGGGGTTGCTGATAAAAGGGTGAAAAATGAGGATTGTATGTATTTTTGTATGTTGTATCATAAAAAAATAGAAATTAAAAATTTTGTCTAAAAAATAAAATTTTGGGGTGGACTACCCCTAACATTTAGGGGGATGAAAAATAGATGTTGGCCGATTCTCATAGATACCGGATAAGCACAAAAAATTTCATCAAAATCGGTCAAGCCGTTTCGGGGGAGTATGGCAACGAAAACTGTGACACGAGAATTTTATATATTAGAAGTATGTGCAGCCTTATTAAGTAGCAGGCAGCGGTAGGTCTTTTTTTAACCCCTATCTTAGTTTAGTTTAGTTTCCTTAACCCCTATCTTAGCGATACAATCATTTAAGTCTGGAGAAAGTGTCATCGGAAAGCAGTTTTAGGGCAATCTGAAAAAAAACCGTATTCTAAATTTGTTAATAAGACTTTTTAACACAAAAGCTTTTATACCATTCCCCCTCTAAAAAGCTTATTTTATTCACTGAAAACAGTGAATAAAAAGCACTTTTAATCACTGTTTTGGTGTTTGAATTTAGAACACACCAATATATATTTGACCTCCATCTCAATGCAATACAACCTACTTGCGCATAAAATACTCGATACAACTTCTTGTGCAAAGAATATTCGAATTTCAAACTCCTTCGTCGATTTAATTTTGAGTTTGTTTATATTTAGGGTTTTGATAATGATTTTATTTTGGTCTAGGATGTTTAGTGAATACTTATTTGGATTGTAATTCTTATATTAATTGCATTGGTGTTTAATTAATTATAATTATGTACTTAACGGAGGTGGTCACTGGCCCCTGAAACACAGGTGCTGTTTAGGTAACTCAAACTCAAAGGCTCAATTTACAAAAAATGTGAAGCCCTAAGGTTTCTCATTTTCTGTAAATTTTGAAGATAATAAACCATTTATTTATTTATTATTATTCCTTGTGCTTTTAGCTTAAATCCTTCTTTTTCTCGAAGTCATGGTATAAAATATAGTATGCAACTCTTGAATAAAACGGATTTATATCGAGGGCCATGAATCACTCGCGTCGTTCAGGATTCTAATACTTGAATCACTCGCTATGCTCGTGATTCAATCATGATGAATCACTGGTTTGGATCAAAATTCAATCAAATCAAAATAAAAAATGTTTATTTCGGTATTACACGTTATACAATGTTATACTGTTGGTGGCGTCTCCTTTTAAGCGTATAGATGCCTGCACCAGAAGGCGCCGCCCTTTTATATCTTTCGAGTGTATGAAGTTATAAAACAAAAGTGCAATGAAAATGAATAATTAATAGTCTATTTTTAGTTTTTATCCTTAGTCTATGTGTGACTGTTTATGGATGACAATGCAAAGGTAAAAAACTTGTTTGAAAAAAGTTATTTTTCATTAAAAATGATATTCTTCCATACCTTATACATGCCAAGTGATTATATGTAGCCATAAGGTATGGCACAAAAAGTTTTAGAATTTAGATCAAGGTTTCCATCGGAGTCTAAATATAGTTTTCACCACAAATATATAATCCAATGTTATAATAATGACGTCACATTCTTGATCACTTCTCCATTAGCTGTATAGACTTAGCTTACGTCTCGTCACGTGACGTCGCAGGCTGCGACAAAAGCATGGTCGTTAAGCCGCCGATTATACAATTTATATTCACGTCAACTCAGCCAGTTACGCCATTGTTAGGATCTCAATAGACTTGTGTTGTAATTTCGTCATGTTAATACATACAGCGTGACGTATGGTGATAATGTATGAAAGTAATGGGGAACCTGTCGGGTGGTTATTGGTTACTGGGTATTTTTTGAGGGTCTGTGAGTGGTGGTGGGTGGCCCTTTGGCAATGGCCCCGACTTACGTGCCGTAGGTCGTGGGTTCGAACCCAGGCAGGCGCTTTACATTGTGTAAATTATTTCTTCCCCACTGCTTTAAGAACGTTTAAGGAAAACATCGTGAGGTAACCGGCATGTACTAGAACCAAAAAATCGATGACATGTGACATCCAGCAACCCGCACTGGGCCCGCGTGGTGGATTAAGGCCCATTCCCTCTCACAAAGAGGAGGCCTGTGTCCCAGCAGTGGGATTATTAAAAGGCTGAAGATGTGTATTTTGTGGGCTACTATTCATGAAACGACGAGTGCCTATTCAATCAATCAGCCTAGCTTTTTCCCAATTACGTTGGGGTCGGCTTCCAATCCAACCAGATGCATCTCAGTACCAGTATTTTACAAGGATCGACTGCCTATCTGACCTCCAGAACCCAGTAACTGGGTATCACGAAACCCATTGGCCAGAAAAGAAGTGTAGCTTTCATTTTCAATTGTAATTCTGGTGCAACAAAACCGGATGAAGGTTCTTAAAATACGAGTACTATGAATCTCAGAACCATATGATGATAATGTTCACATACTGACTGAATATCAATAAGCAATCTCATTTAGTCCAATACCTAGAAAAACTGGTTTAGTTCCATCTCAGCATCTTATCAAAAAAAATAGGAACACAGTATTCTAGTGACTAAATCAGCTTGATTATTTATTCAATCAGTTTGATTTAATCAATTTGTAATTTTATTTTGTTGATATGATTATTTTTATAATTTTAATTTTTGTTTGATTAGATTTTATTTCAATTTATATGTGATACGGTGTCGAGATAGGTCTATACCCATATGTAATCCTAAAACCCATTTTTTTTTAATTAATAAAGCCTTTTATTCCGAAAGTAGACAAACCAAAATTTACAATAACAGTTACAACAAAAATCACAAAATGTCTCGACTTCGGTGTGCCTTATGGCATAGGCTTCCTCTATTATCGTCTGTCTTGGGGTACCTTCTTCCAGTTTGGACCTGCTATCAGCTTTATTTCCTCCTCCCATTGGGAAAGCTGTCTTCCCCGATTTCTTTTGCCATCCCTTGGATACCACTTTGTCTCTACCTTACTCCTTTCTTCTGATGCGAGACACTAAAGGCATGTCCTTTAGTGTTTCGCATCATGTGGCCTGTCCACCTCCACTTTTGTTTGTCTTTTGTTAGAATGTTGATCAGCTTTGTTTTGGCCCGGAGATCTGATTTCTTTGAGCCTACAATATTACTCTCCATTGTTCTTAGACACTTAGCAAGCTTTTCTCTGAGCGATTTGGTGAGTGCCCATGTCTCACACCCATATGTTTAACATGGGAATAGACAATACCAGAAAAAATATTTAACGAGATTCAGCGGAGCGGTGATATTCCTGAAAGATGGGCTAATCGTGAGATTAGATCTTTGATCAATGATGTGAATCATCTTAATTCACAAAAAAGCGATAAAAAGGACATTATTATTATATCCAGCAGCAACATCATTCAAACCATTCATGCCAACAGTAAGGCTAGAATTCAATTGGTATCTCTGGGAAATTAATTCCACATAGAAAGAGGTGTGAGGCAAGGTGACCCACTATCTCCAAAATTGTATTCTGCCGTTCTAGAAAACATCTTTCGCAACTTGAACTGGGCAAAGTTTGGTCTGAACATAAATGGGTGGAAAATGAACCACCACAGATTTGCCGACGACTTCGTGCTATTCGAAGAAATCCCAGAAAACTTGCAAATTATGATAAAAAGTCTGAGCGAAGAAAACGAGAAAATTGGGCTAAAAATGAAATACAGCAAGACAAAACTAATGACTAACTCGTTAAGAGTAGATAAAAAATAAAGGAAGAAGCTTTGGCTGGTGTCACAGATAATATAATACTACAATAGCTTATGTAGAGAACTACATATAGATACCTTGGTCAAGTCATCTCTACCAAAGTCCAAATTAGCCAAGCAATAAATATGAGGATTGCTATAGGTTGGAAGAAATACTGGTCTCTCAAGGAGATAATGAAGTCTAAAGACCTAGGTATGACTTTGAAAAGAAAGACGTTTAACTCATGTATACTCCCATTTTTAACAAATGGGTGTGAGAAAACTCATTTTTACTCAACACTAATTGATGCCAAACTTGATTAGGTGCCGTAAAAGTCGTTGGATTTCGTTCAAAGGGTATATTATATAGGTAACCGTCGACTAAAGAAGCGGATAACCCTCACACTGCTGATGTAGTCCTATCTCGGCACCTTCCCATCCCGACACCGTATCACATATAAATTGAAGAAAAACGAATCAAATAAAATGTAATTATATATATATAAATATACGTCCAATGACGCGTTATATACGCGTTCGTCGTTTTTATTTATTTTTTATATACTTAGGTAGTTTTTGTTAATTAAGTATTTTACTTTACATTACATAAATTTGTATGTATGTAAATAAAAAATAAAAAAAATATTGGTATTATGTAATCAATAGAACATCTGTCAAATAAAAAAACTAGGTAAGCAAAAGAAGTACGTAAGAATCATAGCAGGTGATGTTCTGTAGTTTCTGCCTACCCCCATGGGGAAAAAGCGTGAGCTTATGTATTTAAAAATATCATAATAAAAAAACACATTGATTGAATAATTAATTAAGCTGATTTAGTCACTATAATACAGTTTCTATTTTTTATGTGCACTTTATATGATTTGTGACAGGGTGCCGAAATGGGAAGGTGCCAAGATGGGACTAAAACGAAAAACTGATAGAAATACAAATATTTCGCCGCTAACACAGCAAAGGCAACAGCTCTGTCCGTGTATTAAATCGTCAAAAACATTTGACACTTGTATTACATATCGAGAAGATCGTCATTTGTCACCCTCATATTATTATCAAGTTACACATTCGACACACATCCGATGTGTGGCATATTTCTACAAGTAAGGGTCAGCTCACACCGGGACGCAACGCGACGGGGCGACAATGCTTGTAGAGGCCAGCTAACCTATTATGACGTGTCATTGCCATCACGATTCCGTTGTGAAAAGGAATAGTGCTTTTCGTACCTACTGTATAGCTCCGCCTCTCTCACACAACGGAAAATGCCATGGCCGACCTAGAAATTTCTAAATAGGCTATGAAGCTAAATGGGTCGCTGTAGGTATAGCCTAGTCAGATGGGGGTACTCCGATCAGCGAATTTACTGCGGACCACACCACGAATGGTGTCTTCCCCGAGCTCTTGTTGTGCTCCTTGTGCACATACACCTGGTCTATGAGAGACCTTTGCGAGGCCAGCACAAGGGCTGTCGTAATGATGAATTCTGGTATTGAACATGTAATCAAAAGTTATTTTGCGCTGCGCAGCGCAGCGTTATAAGGCGTTTTTCTTCATGAAGCCGCGGGCTGTAGCACGTGTTTAGCGGGCTTTTGCACGCCGCGTCCACTAGTGAAATATCGCTACGTTTGTCGTGCTGCTTTGCGCTGCAACTGAATCGAAACGCCTCTAGGTGCAGCGTGTCAGCACGGGTATTTTCGAATTCTCTCACAGAAATGGGTCCCTTTGTGTATTAAACAAAGTGCCATATTGTATCGGTATCTTAAAAAGAGTCGCGTCGCATCACGTCTCGGTGTGGGCTTACCCTTACAGAGGAAATGCAGCTCGGTGACAGGAAGCTTTCAAAATGAAGTGCACTGCAAACACTCAATTTGCGTTCTTACACTTTTGGAGGGGAATGAAATACATATCACTTTATATGGCGAGATGTCGCCCTTTTGTTTAACGTTTATTTTATTATTTGTAATTTCCGTGATACGTTTGAAGAATTTATGTTTCCGTTTACCGAAATAGGTGGTTGTATTTATCAAAATGTACGTCGGACGTGGAGATTGGGATGCTTATGAATACAAAAAATAAGACTTTCAATGTCTCAAATGTGTCTCCAATAGCATACCGTTTTTCCGTGTTGCCTTCTTGTCTCTATAATGCTTATTACAGTTTCATAATTAATTTAGCGCTGCTGCAATATAACTATTTTCACAGTATCGTTTTTCTATGAACTATGTTTACTTACATTGAATGTCTGCTTACAAATTTTAACAGAAGCTATCATTTATGCAGTCTTAATAGTGTGTAGGTACAATTTTAGCAGCAAAATCAAAACTTTCAAGCTGAACCTTCACAACTAAACAACACTTCTGAAAATCATGCGCTAAGCTAGAAAAGGCACTTCTTAGATCTGAAACCTATGGAAGCAAATCTACACTCAAATAGTAGTACGAAATATGTAGTAATGTTATCTAATTATACTGCGACGTCTCCTCCGGCTCGCTCCATTGTGCTGGAACAATGTCAGCTAATTCCTGATCCATGTAACTTCCTGTATTGTTCCAGTGTTGACAGATTTTCCTATTATCAGCATGAACAATATACCCACTTGTTAGTATGTACTTACACGAATAATTGAAATATAGCAGGAATCGGGTTACGGGTTATGGTTGTAATTTGCCGTTTCTTGCGCACGGGAGGGTTTAATTGTTTAGTGATTGCCTTGTTTGTCTAGCCACTAGTGGTTGCAAGCGCGACTGCTAAGCGACTGCAGTTTTGCTGAGTTTGATGTCCGGGTCAGAAAAGATTTTTAGCTACTGATTTTTATGTCATACCACCCACTTCAACCTTTATTTTTCAAAGAATAGGCAAAGTGAACGTAATGTTAATTTTACCTATCCACGAATATAAAGTACGTGTTTATACAATATTTTTTGAATTCATAATTGGAACATTACGTTGTGTAGTAGTTTATCTACACTCACAACGTAATGTTCCAAATAAAAATCCATTACAGTGCAAGATATTCCTTTTTTTCAAACAACTGCATCATAAAATAACTTTTTAATTTCTATAGCACACTTTTACTTTTTAATTTTGTGGCTCTTATGGTCTCCTTGATTTATTGTCGAAAAGTAGTGGCATGTCTATGGAAGCGCGCGCTGATGAGAATTTTTTTTAAAATTGCGTGCCATATATTTTTCCGTTTACACTTTTTGTTTTAATTCAAATGTATTAGTGAAGATAAAATAGTGTATGCAACGGCATATAATTAGGTATTAAAACACTCGCGTGTTATTATTATCACATTCGGCTTCGCCTTATGTGATAAACCCACGCTCTTGTTTTAATAACCCCTATTATATAACCATTGCATAAACTACTATTATATTGCAAATGGAAATAACGTCATCTAACTTTATATATAAATGCATTCATAAATTATTGCGCATCGTCATTTCAATTCAGCACAAAAAATATGGGAAAATTGACTATAAAATAAAATAAAGCAAAAACACCTAATATTTTTGTGCGATTATTCGGCAAACAATTTGCTAACAACCGCATACTCTATTAATCACAGGTTCGATAACAATTCAATAGGTCAGGACACACAATAGCCCATATCTCTGGTATCGCATCCCTCACGGCTAATCGACAGATACCCCTGTATATCTACACGCTATATTTGTTGCCGGAGTACATTAATCTACACCTCCTGTATTTCATATTAGAGGGTTATGTAGATGGGTATGTAAAGTCGATTTATAGGTGTTGATTTCAAATTTGCAGAACATAGTTATAGGTTGTAGAAAAATAGCTGGTACTAGCAAATGCTGAGTTGGTAACGGTTTCGGTATGGCTATGGGTACGCTCAGCGCAATTTTACTGTGTTATTTTTAACAATATTCTTCCCTTTACTTTGTTTTTGTTGCTTTTGTGTTGTGTCGCATAATGTTTTCTATTCTATATTTGAAGAGCTTATTCTTCAAATATAGCACAAAAAGTGCGAGGTACAAGTACTGACCACTACAAGGTGTAACTGTAACATTGCGAGTTTTGAAAAGAGGTCTTTGTACTCATAAAAAAGAATAGCTTCTACTATGGGACTGTACCTTTTTTTAACTTGTGCAAATCCTCATGGATGTCATGGGGACAACCCTGAGATCTCGACAAAAATCTTTTGGTCGAGTTATCACACTTCACACTTCATTTATAACCGCGAAATATTGTGAGTGTGTGTGCGTGTTTGTATATTTGTTACTTCTTCACGCTCGCACGGCTTGACAGATCTGGATGAAATTTAGCACAGAGAGAGATGATAGTCAGGAATAGCACATAGGATACTTTTTATCCCGGAAATATGTTCGCTCGGGATAATTTTCTACTTCCACGCGGGCGAAGCCGCTGGCAGAAACTAGTGCAAACTTAAATGTCTGTGGCTGTTAGTTTTTTTATACGATCTCAGAGTTAATCCCATAGTAATTTTATTATTAGTAACATAAAATACTTTTGAGGAATTGTGTTCTTTCAGTTACACCCTTTACACACTTACCCACTCAGCAGATGCTTCAATTTCTTATATCTCTTTAGACCTAAAACAAAACTATACTTAATAGACGAATTTATTAAACCTTTTTACTTAATTTTTTTATTAACCGACTTCGCAAAAAGAAGGAGGTTTTCAATTCGACTGTATTTTTTTTTTTTTTTATGTTTGTTACCTCAGAACTTTTTATTGGGCGAACCGATTTTGATGATTCTTTTTTAATTTGAAAGCGGGTGCTTGTCATGTGGTCCCATTTAATTTTCATCAAGATCTGATGAAGAACTTCGGAGAAATACATCAGAACTCTTCAATAAATGACGGCAAATCACTCTGGATAGATCCAATCGCATGTCTGTTTATTGTTTACACCATTTCATAACATAACATCACACTGGTACGTTCTTAAGGGGTACGCAGGTGTGAACAGTTCACCCTGGTATACTCTCATTGCACTGGTTTCGTTTAAGTTTCATGTTATTGGGTTAATCGATTCTAGCTTCACTTTGGGCACTATACGCGTAGGTACCTTGCCTAAAGAACTGGTCCATTATGTACCACAACTAAAAAGTGAAAAATAAAAAACTTTTTTACAAAAATTACAACCGACTTCCAAACAAAAACACTACAAAGTGAAAAATAACTTCAATTTCGGAAGTCGGTGTCAAAAAGTGAAGAAACGTAAACAGGAACACCGACTTCCGAAATTGAAGTTATTTTTCACTTTGTAGTGTTTTTGTTTGGAAGTCGGTTGTTTTATTTATAATCAACTGTTTAATAAATGCAGATGCCATCTGTGCGGGGAATTATGAAGTTAAATGAGTCTGCAATAGATGCGACCAGACAATACTTTTGTAGCCCCTAAAACAAATTCGTTCTAAAACAATTAAAAAAGACAACAAAACTTCAACAAATCACATCCATTCCCATTGTACTACTTCATTTGTTTCCATACAATGTTGTCTGAAATTGTGATCCATCATGAGTTGAATAACATCACACTGAATAGTTGGTGGGCGGCTTATGAATCGCGACCAGCTTTCAGAGATCTCTCGAAGCACCCTTTAGCACCCCTTTAATATCTAGCATTGTTTTGTGTGAAAGGGGGAAGTGTGCCAGAGTAGTCTGGTGATGCCAAACCATTGTTGTTGCGTCGGATTCGAGTGCGAATTGTCACAGGCAGTCGGACGATTTTATCAATCGCTTATTATTCAACTCCTAACAAATGGATGATGACTCATTTGTGAATGTAGTGGCGCCAGAATGTTTGCACAGTTCTGTGCAATATGTTGTCGATCTTAATTCAAATGTCTGTGCAAAATATTGGTTTTGTGTTGCAGCTTTTTATTAAGGAAATCTCTAATGAGTCGGTTCTATGCATCAATGAGTACTTAGGGGTACTCAAAGCTCTTATGCGTTTTTCCGACCGTGATGAATTGATGAGCTTTTTTGTATTATGTGAAGCAGTTTGATGATGGTGCTTCGTTATTTTGTCTGTAATATCCCTGATTTTTGTGAATGGTTTTGATGTTTTTAAATGAATTGTAATTTCGGACCACTACTGTACATAACTACGTATTCATAATCCCTTATTCATTTTAAGTCTCCAGCTAGGTTTGTCGTTTCCGCGATTTAAAAAAACTTACGAAAATAAGTCTGTGACTGAGGCTATATTTTTATTTGTATACCAAAGCCATTTAATGACAAAACAAAAAAAAAACTTGTGAAAGCTTACTTCCGTTAAGGTTACGCTAGTTCTATCTTTCAAAAGGAAAAGTGTAACAGAAAGTGACCCTAGGTAGAGTAGCCGATAAAATACCCAACAATGGAAGAAAATCGTGGCTTAACTAGTGATGCGACACACAGAAGACAAGAGGGACACTAAGCAAAAGAGATGACTTAAAAGTAACCCCTTCAATTGAGTATGCAAAGCATTTGCAAGGAGACTTTCAAGTTGCGTCTCACGTCGCGATCACATCAGACTTCAAAGTTAGTTACTATAACGATTCGCATTCGATTTGGCAAGTCTTCTGTACTTATATTTTAATTTGCGCAAGTATTGGTACAAAAGCCATTTGACGAGAAAGAAATCTTACGACAGACAACGACTGATAAGTCCGTCAACATAAGTTCTCCTTCTGTGTTCGAAATCAAAGGAAAACTGCATCTAAAATTTAAACAAGATACAGTAGACGATAAAACAATCACCAATGGAAGACTGGACACCCATGAAGGTATGGTTTATAGTAACTAGTGATGGACACACAGGAGACAAGTGGGCCACTAAAAGGGGTGACTAAAAAGTAACCCCTTATTAAGCATGCAAGGAGACATTCAAGTCGCGTCTCGCGTCTCGATCTCATCAGACTTCAACGTTAGTTACTAAAACAATTTTCATTCGATTTGGCCGTTTGAGTGAGCGGGCACAACAGCAGCAGATATCGAACGAGTCCATTGTTGGAGGTGACATCTAAAAGCATTGTGCCAAGCAGTACAATCGCACCATTACCGCCGCCATTGTGACAATGTTAACATATCGTTATCTAGATCAAGCGCCATCTATTGTCCGTCGCGGAGACTTTTGTGTAAGAATTTTCTTTCCTTTTCAGCGTTTGGTCGAATAGTTTTGTTACGGTTTATCGACCTTGAGTTGTCGGTTTACAATAAGGAGATCGTGTATAGTGTTAATTGAAGTCACGTGTAGATAAAGCATTTCAATTAAAACTTAAATATAGGTAGGTGAAAACATAAATCAAAATATCTCATTTCCAAGAGAATAGTCGAGGTGAACCACATAGAGAGAAATGAAAGAGTTCCATTTCACTCAATATTGTTCCACTCTTAAGCAAAGGCCAGGACACAAGGCCGGATAAATCTGGTTACTAAAAAATATTTAATTCCATCCCAAAGTTTTGAATTAATTTAGCGGGAAATATTAACCGATAAAATATATGTGGCTAATCGTTTGTGATAATATATAAACAAAATGCACAATGTAAAAATGTACCAAAAGAAATGAAGTAACAAACTCAAACCGTTACTCAAAATTACGCAGTGGAAATGTAAATCTAACGGAGAATTAAACTTGCCACGGAAGTTTCATTTTTCCGATTGCTTGAAATTAAAAGTTGATAATTTAACTTATTTGGAGTACAAAGTTTCTGTTCATAAAGTACCAAGGCCCGTAACTTGTCCTTGAAAGAAAATCCGTCCTTTCGTAGCACGGCGTACTACGGCGTAGCAAGCGGCTACGCAACGCTACGAACTTTACACAACTTACTTTTTTTACAAACAAGTTACATATTATTATGGTATCGCAAGTAATGATACGAGTATTATCGTTTCCCCTTTATTGGTTACATGAACTTTTTAAAATTTTATAAATCTTGCCAAGTTATAACTATTTTCTTTGTTGTAAATTTTTCCCCAATAATTTTGTCCGGAAAAATTACCAAGAAAGTTTTGTTATTTCGTAACCTACAATTTTCAGTTTATTTATCAATTTTGGATGTCACTTACTACTATAATACTACTAACTATCGGCTATAATGACCATGTAACTGAAATTATGCTTGCATAATTTTGAAACCTACTTGGTACTTTACAATCAACTTCGAACGTGCTTTTTTGAATTAAGTACACAAAATTAGAAAAAAACGATCCACTCCATTCCGTAATCCGAATGTTTTTAGAGACCAGCGAGTTTAAACATTAGGTATAGATTCTAGAAAATTCAGAATACCGAATAATGGACCATTGATCGAGCCGGTACTAAACTTGCGACACGAAAACTTAAACACACCCTCATTCGCACGGGGGGATGACGCGACACCACCGTCCACCAGTCCATCGGACTGACCAGCGCACCATTGTTCCACCACCACAATGACTGGTTAATGAGATCAGATCCATCCTTGCCGGACAATGGGCACTGCCCACCCCGCACCCCGCCGCCGTCCCACTGATTTTATTAATTAATTCATTACAATAGAACCTGAGTTTCGGACCACTATCTATTGTTAGACGATAGTGATTCAGCAGGTTGACCTTATGGCGGACTGATAAAGGATGAATTGATAATTGTAGTTAATTTTCATGATTATCTTTGTGTTCTGTCGGGTTTTAAAAGAGTAAGATCTCGAAAAGTCGAAAGAATTTTAAACTGTTGCGATATTGCACGCCTACATTGCTGAAGGCATTAAAAAGAATTGAATAACTATTGATAATACCTTGGAGAACGCCACTGGATTGTGTTTGTGTCGGGAGTCTCTTGGCGTAATTTCCGAATCTCAAGTGGGTAAAGCCACTGGAATAGGTAGTAAATATTTTTTCTTCGTTTCTTTCTGAGAAGCTGACTTCAGTAGAAAATTCTTCAGTAAGCTGCAGTCTGCATTTGTATTTTATACTCAACTATTTGTAATTTATACTCACCTTCTCTCTGAGGAGAAAAGTATTTGAAAAAGAAAATCCTAGCTAGCAACAGAGTACATTTGTAATTGTGATGTTCGTTATATTTTCATTTCATCCGTCTAATCTTTATTCTTATACAAAATTATAAGACCATTTTTTACTAATATTCCAAATAATATGAAAATAGAAGGTTTTCTTTTTTCAGCTCTAAGTAGGCTCCATGTTTTAAATTCCTTTGTTCCTTAGTGTTTTGGGTACACCTGAAGATTTATGGAGGACTAAGAATGTAATGGAAAATTCTTGCTTACTATCGATTGGAGCATTTGCAAAGGACCTTTCATCGATGTTCTCCTTCACCGTGTTGAGAGTAGGAAACCGGCGTGTCCCAGAACCAAAAAATCGAAGACATGTGACATCCACCAACCTGCACTGGGCTCGCGGACCGTGGTGGCTTACGGCCCATTCCCTCTTGCAAAGAGGATGCCTGTGTCCCAGCACTGGGAACATTAACAGATGATGATGATCTTTCATAAACATAGATTATCTAGAATTCTTTTATTAAATTAAATCGTCTTAAATAAAGAGCTTGTATTTTTTGGACGTGGTAACCTCTGGAAGTAATTATTCTATTACGAAAAACTCTTTAAGGGCCTACATCCGCTTTAAAGCCGTAAAACGGTAACTTTCTAAAGCATACTCCTTAGTAACGGGTGCGTTAAAACGTTTGAAAAAAAAAATATGTTCATGTACATTACTTTTTAAATATGGTTTTTTCGTATAACAAATAGTTTTGCTTTAAACAATAATTACCAACACGATATTTTTCGCAACTTTTGGATACTCCTCCAAAACGACTTGGATGTTTAAAAATATTTTTTCACAGAAAAATTGATGGCTGGAATTTCTTCATAACTGAAATAGAATATGTAAATCAAATAATATTTTGCAAACAAAACTGTTCAAAAGGAGGTTCAATATTAATATTTTGGGTCCGAGCGGGCGTACGGCCAGAACTGCATTAACATTGGGGCGTATATATCGCCTTAACGTATGGATAGCTAAACTATCACTATAACACATACCATACGTCACGGGATGGAAGCCGCGTAAAAAAGCTAGTGTAAAATAACCCAATAATAACGATTCCTAACCAAAATACAAAAGTTTTTACATGTTCCACAATCTACGGACATGTCAACGCGATGGTCGAGTCGCGTCGCAATTTCTCTATTGTTTTTGAAGTACAATGAAGTACTCAGATAAAATAGGAGTCGGCTGGAGTTAGCATATGAATAAAGTGGACAAAAGACCCCTTCTGTCCATAGCGAAATTTTATTAATTGTGCTTTGTGATAGGGTTGTGCTGGCCGCGTTGTATTTTCATCAGAAATAGTTAGTGAAATACGTAGACTTAATGGTGTTGGAAATTTCTTTTGTGTTTTGTTTATTGATTCTGAATATATGACAAAGATGAGAGATGTAAACAGTCATATCAGTCTAAACAGTTGCTGAAATTCGGTTCTTCAGAAAACAGATTCACAATACCGAGCTGGTTAGTGAGCTAAGAACAATGTTAAAATGAAAATAAATCATAAACTTTACTGTAACTAAAGATTTCCTTCTACGCAATATTAGAGATCCGAAAATATGCTTTTACGAACGAACTTTACAATTTTCATCAGATGACTTTGTGCAGAACTGCGATTCAAGCAGCACATATTATTCAAAACGAAGTTGGAAACATGAACAGTAAAATTCAATTTTAATATTGCATCGTATCTAGTGAGAGATTGAATTTTGATACGTCTCGTATGCGTCCCGGAGATTCGCCCCTGCGGCCACCATTCAACGTCGCCCGGGCGTATTGCACACTGCAGCGATACAGCTATCAAGTGTACAAAGAGTTGCATATTATTTTTTTAACGTTTCATTTTTCTATTTTTTTTTGTACTTATTTCGTAAGCTGTATGTTAGTACCTACGATATTTTCATATTGTGTAGAGCTTCATCGAGGTATTGGATTGTCTACGTTTTCGAAAATTGTGTGGGTACGATATGTATTTATGACGGTATGCACAGAGCACAAAATGCCGTGACGGTAGTGACTAGAGATACCGTTGGTAATAATATTCGTGGCGGCGCAATCGCTCCGAGCACAAGTTTTGGCCGTCATTGCCATAGTCAGAGTTATCACGGGCTGTCATTTTCTAGTAGGTGCTTTATGTAAGTACCTACGTAAAATTTGACAATGTTGTCTGGAATAGTGGCCTCCGAAGCATTATGGGCCTAGTGATTCTTAGGTACATACTATGCTCCAGCTTTCCGAGTTCGGGGTCGCAAGAGTCGTGTTGACGATCCGCAAGCTGGGTTTGAAGATAGTGCCTCATGAAACTGAGGCACTTTGGTTCCATAAACTGCCGAGGATAGAGAGTCAACCAGTTCATCAGTGATAGTTGAAGTGGGTGATACATTAAGTATTTTGGCTTAGCCCTGGACGGTCGGTAAGGCTTCGAAGACCACTTCGAGCGCCTGGTCCCCCGGGTTGAAAAAGCAGTAAGTGCTTTGTATAGATTCAACCCTGGGGGAACCCTTGGGCAGAAGTTCGCCGCTTCTACGCGGTTATAGTGAAATCAATACTCCTTTATGGGGCACCTCTTTGGTGAAGTAGACTATCAGGTGTCCGATGCTGCAAGACTAAAATTAGTTGCATGCACCGGCAAATGCCCATTCGTATCGCACGAGGTTACCGAACGGTATCCTTTGAGGTGGCAACTCTCCTGGCACGCTTTTCTCCGCTGGACATTCTGGTGGATATGGACGCGAGGGTTTATAACCGAATACGCGCTAAGCGCCAGAATGGTGTTAGCCTGCCAGGTATCGCTTTAATAAGGTTGAGGTGGCAGGAACGGCGACACCCGCTCTAAAGGTGGCGCGAGCGGTTACAGCAGCTGCAGTTTCGCAAGCGCATTTTCGAAACCATCCTGCCACACTTCGAAGCCTGGCTGAAAACAGAGGAGCGCATCTCCTACAGGCTTACTCAGGTACTGACCAGGCACGGTTGCTTCGGTGATTACCTGAATAGGATGGGACGAGAGATCACGGCAAATTGACACCACTGCGGAGGCGATCTTGACTCTGCACAGCACACGCTCGAGGAGTTCCCTGCGTGGCCCTCTGAGCGGCAGGTCGTGGTCGCCAGGACCGAGCGAGTTCTGTCTTTGCCAGCAGTTGTGAGGGACATGCTGGCAGAGACAGAAAACTGGAAGGAAGTGGCCTCCTTCTGTGAGACCGTGATGGTCTAGAAAGAGGCCACCGTGTGGGATTGTGATAAAGTTGATCACTGTCGGAAAAGAAGGCGTCGGGGAGGCAATCGCCTCGATGCTTAAAATCAAAAAGCTTTTTTCATATAATCCTTAGAGGTACTTTTGAATTGTAAAACAAAAAAAAGATGACTCTAGTTGCAAATTCGCAAGCGTCAGTAGGTCTTAATGGAAAAGAATTTGCAAGACACTCCAAGGACACTCTTTTCCATCAGTTTTAATTACAAGTTTTTGGTGACATCATTCTTGTTGAAAAAATACATATGAGTGAAAACGATGAAAAAAGATGTGCACATAAAAGCGTCTAGAGTAACAAACAATTAAAAAAAAATACAATAAGAGGCCGAGGCAGCTAAGTTATGACCAATCCCACTGATGGCACCCGTTCACGAACATGACGCATGGATCGGCACCATTCAGCTCAACCATCATGAAGGGAACCGAATGATCCAACACATGTGCAACCATCAGAGAGAAATTAGAGAGAGCATGACACACTCAACTGCCAGGGCACACAGAAGTCAACGATCGACACATGGGTACAGTGAATGGTAAATTTACAGTCGGGACATAGTACTCACACATATTGTGCTGTGCAGTTATATGATACTAAAAGAAATTGAGTTTACATAATATAAATATATTTATACAGTCCTCAGCAGGTCCAACAAGACTTCAAAATTTTTCTGCCATCACTTGTTTTTGCGCCCTAGTGGCTGCAGAGCAGGACCAGTATTGACCCAAGTATTTTTATCAACGATGTATTCCCCCAACTTATAATATGCTTGCCTGCAAAACCTTCTGAAATGCAAATCCCGTCTGCATCATAAAAAGGGTCGCGGGTGCTGAGATCGGGGACCCTGCCCGCCTACCAAGAAAATTCAGGAAAGACGGTGGCATAGCGATCAAGAGCTGCCGTGCACGTTGAGGCTCAGGGGAGACGTCGTTTTTTCAGTCTCCCCAGGGATGTGCCCTAACAGGCGTTGCAAAGAGAGGGTTCTGGGGTGGTCTTTTGAGAGATCACGGGGTTCCACGTACTGATAGTGATCACCGGAGTGGTTTTAGTAAGGTAAATGTCCCACACTCCCTGTTCTTTACTCCAAGTCCAGGTGCGTTTTAAAGGTTTCCCCCCGTAAACAAAAAGAAAAGTTATACTAAGCAATATAATGCGAAGCATGAAGTCTCGAATTTCGGTAATTGATAAAGTTTTTGAACCCCGTTTTATTTAGGTCTCATTTTATTATTGCAATTTAACGTAATCAGCCCCCGTACCATGACGTGTCAAAACTATCATAATTTGACTCTAAAAAAGTGATAGATGTATATGTTACGGCTAATACCCGAAGTGCGGCTACACCTAGTATTAGTGCGGCTACACCTAGTTTTAGCCGGTTAGAACTAGGTGTAGCCACGCAACGGAGACCCGCTGCGCGGGGCTCCTATTTCCGTCCGCAGGGTCTAAAGTAACCTAACACGAACGAGATGACGGGAGCTGAGTTCGCTCGCTTTGCTCGCTCACTTCAGCTCCCGTCATCTCGTTCGAACCTAACCTGTCCGTGTCGGGGTGCCCTAAGCTCCGGCTAATACTAGGTGTAGCCGCACTTCGGGTATTAGCCCTAACATATACAAGCCATATACATCTGTCACTTACACACACTCAAAATAACCTTGCTTATGGTGTACCTGCACATCTAAACCGAGTTCAAGAGCTGCCAGTGTCATCATTGAAATAAACGCGTTTTAGATTAGTTGACCGCGTTCAGTTCATCCTTAGTCAATTCCATTTTTCTTAGCTTTAAATTCATTTGCTTTTCCGTACCAGCCTAAAGTCTTTCTACGAGTCTCGCTTGGTCTACAATGATCTAAATGAGGCAATTAACCTAAAAATACAATAGCAATAGTTTTTTTTTATGAATAGAAATATAGTAATTCACTTATATAATTGACCTCTATGCCTACATTGATTCGACTGGCGGCACACTGTGCGATTCACCACCGGCTTTGCAGAAATCATAAAGGCGAGAGATCAAACGGCAGCCGGTCTTTTTGACCCCGATAACGAAATGATACTCTCCACCGGGCACTGGACTCACGAGGACCTCGTCTGCCGAATTAGCAAGCATTGTTTGCAATTATGTGTAGTGTAACGGATTTAGGAGGTTTCATAGATCATATTTTTTAGGATATCAAAGAAGTCAAGGAAAAGGAAGCGTATTTGCAAGTATCGTATTCTATTATCATCGATAGGTGATTATTCTGGAAATAATTTCCCGTTTGATGTTTTCTCTCAAACAACATTTCACAGCATTTTCCCATACATCTGCTGTTCCAGATTGATTCTAGTTCACACAGTTTTAAAGATCCCCAGTTCTCCATTTCCTTCCCTAGTGATATTAGTCTATAATAATTAATATCGCGAATAAGATTAATCCAGAGGCATGCGGCACCGACAAGGCCAGCTCCATGTCAAGTTCGGCGCACCTCGTGAGCGCAAAGCGCCGCAACAGTAACAATAATGGCTCGGCCCATTGTTTGGGCCCGTGGCACATTACGCTTTTGTCTCTGCCCTCTCCCGCTCCTCACAATGCGGCCAGGAAACAAGTGAGCCTTTATTTCGCCTCTTTTTGTCTCGGAGTATCGCTGCTTATTGTCTTCATTCGATTGTTCGGGCCTCTTCAGAGGGCACATTGTTGTGGACTTCGTCGTTAGTGCTGAGCTACCGGATGTGCAATGTTCTAAGTGTCGTTTGAATTTTAATACGACGGAAAGTGTGGTAGGTGGTGGCTTCGCTTTGTGATAGTGTCTTGTTTCGTTCAGTGACATGGCAGGCTGAGATGGTGCTCTCGTGCAAGCGGATTGTGAAGAGCAGTATTGTTTTCGGAAGTTAGTTATAACAGGTATGGGGTGCATAGGTGTCGTACGTGCAAGTGCCGAATTGCAGTCTGGGGAATGATTATGGGCGAATGCTGGGTTGTATTATGTATATTGAAAGTCTAATTAAGATGACAGTTGACAACTATAACCCTTTTCTTTACCAAGAAGACGGAAACCTACGGAAACGCCTCCCTCCTGCATTTTGATGCATGGAAGGGTACCATCCAATCAATGCTGTTTACATAATTTTCTTTTAAGAAATAGATATTATTAATACAGTATGTATCCATTTTAGGCATAAATGTAAAATATTTACTGGCTGAGAGGCGCCGCTGTTTTCCAATTTCCGATGCATCTGCCGTTGAATTAAAATTAATTTAACAGCCTCTGTAAACAATTAAAAAATAACTGCAGCTCTACGAAAACGACTAGGTTATCATAAAAAAACAATGCGTCCAGTGATACATAACATAATAAAATTAGCCGTTTGTCTTTGTATTTTCAGGATCAAAATGCCTGCTAAGCAGTTGTTTAAACCTTAAGTCCTAATCATTAGGTTGATACGTAATATTCTAACCTTCACTATCCCAGACTTGGGCATAGGCCCTTATTTACCACCTGAACTTATTTAAAACATGAAGAGTAAAGTGAAAGGTCTCAAAATACGCAAGAGTAATATAAATACACTTTTCTCTCTTTGAGTGGAGATTTTTCTAAATCTCCACTCAAAGAGAGAAAAGTGTATTTTCGGATCACCGAGCCAATCGTAACGCAATAGTCACACCGCAAAAACGCAGCTATTTTTCCTAACGTAATCTTATCCTGAAATCTCAATCCTTTTCTCATATTACAAGCTGTCATGTATATTGATCATAACAATATCTGGCGAATAATACAATCTCAAGCAAGTCTCAAAATATGTAAGAATTAGGAAAGTCTCTACTCAAAGAGAGAAAAGTGCATTTCCGGATCGCCAAGTAGTCACACCGCAAAAACGCAGAAGTTTTTCCTGACATAATCTCGTCCTGAAATCTCAATCCTTTTCCTATATTACAAACTGTCATGTGTATTGATCATATCGATATCTGGCCGTGTTTATCTGCAAATGATACAAGCCCAAGCTCCTCTAGTTAGCATTGTTCGCGGCTCCATTGTGTGACTCGCTTTGTTAAGGCACGCTCCGTTTTTTCCTTTTCGCCTTCGAAACGGCGCTGAAAAACTAAGGGCCGCGGCTACAAGGGTTGAGGTGTAGCTCTGTGTTTACATTATCAGGGTTTTGTCTTGAATTAAGGAGGTTACATTAAAAATATGGATGAGATTGTGTTGTTTTTGGTCGGCGAGAATAAAAGAGAGAACGGTGGTGGTTACACAGATTGAGATTTTTTACTTATACGTATTTTTAAGCAGAAAGGAGAATAGAAAGAACAGAAGAAAATGATGATTTGTTTCATTTTAATAAGAAATAACCGACATGATGAATGAAAAATAAAAAAATGCCGCAGGGTAATACCCACAGACATAAATCTAACTAGATGACGCGATTGTATGTACTTCGCGTGCCAAAAAATGGACTAAAGTTACGATCAATGATCGTAATCTGAGCTTTTCATTTAGTATTATCGGCACCAGAAATCTACGGAAATTTAGAAAAATGCCTTTTTATGTCATTTTGAGCTGTAAAGAATGTTATAGAAAATGTTGGCCGATGCATTGGAAATATTTTCTTTCATTCGTAAGCAATTTGTTTTTAAATTGTTTGTGAAAAAGTGGAATTCATGGTTTTCATACAGATTTGTGTGTGTGTGTGTGTGTGTGGGTGTTTCATACGGACGTGCGTTATCTATTTAGATTTATGTCCGTGGTAATACCCAATATTACTACAAAATCACAATGAGGTGATTACTGTATGTTTACTTTCACTAAATGTCCTATAACAGATGAAACACAACAATAGGTCCTGTAAGCACAACATAAAACATAATCCATTCTATAAATCCGTTTCAGATAGCCGCACAACGGCGACACGTCTGAATAGACACCGTTGAAATATTCTATAACATTGTGAGTTCTTTACAAAATCGCCTACACTCGTGTGTCGCCTCGAAACCATTCATATTTCCCGCGTTTTCCATATACAATATGGCGACTTTGTGAGGCGGCGCGCTTCTCAAGTCTCCAAATAGTCCATTGACGAGCTCCGAGCAAACTCGCTATAGCGAATTAACACTATTCATGGGAAGTTTTGAAAGAGGACTACTCTCTCATACAATTTGGTCGCATTCATAAAGATTCACTCCTTAGCTAGCTCGATGAATAGCTTTATGAAACGTTTTATACTAGAATATACTGTTCGAGAATAATTTTGGCGTTTGTTTGTCATTTGTTTTCAGCTTTTAAGCAATTTCTGAAGCAATTACGTGTTAAATTTCGCCGCTATTAACTAGCCCTCGAGTAGATGAGGCAAGGGACAATTACGTTGGCGACAATAGTTCGCATTGTGAGACTATCGCACTGGAAACAGTTGTTCCAGCCGCTGCTGGTAAAAGAATGCTCGGTGGCGCGGCGGGAACAAAAGCTGGCCCAATTGTGTTACCAGCCACCCACTTTTTGTGTCCCGCCAAATAGGAAAATGAGTTGAATGGGAAATTCTTTGGAAACAGGCTTCGCGTTGGTCATTAAATATATTTATGAATGAACATAAGAACATGATTGATGATTTTTAATGAGTACGTCCATTGAGGGAAACAAATTGTTGTTCACTTTGTTCTTATGGCATGCACTAGGCCTAAATGGTCCTAATGGTCTAAAACCGTTAGAGAACCATACCGAAAATGACAGATTGTCTATCTGGTTACGATGGTACTATAATTATTCGCAAAATTTATCAATAACTTGATAAGTCTATTTTTTTTAAATGCTGTTCGGTATAAACCTCATAACCATCAACCTTTTAACGTTCCAACTGCTGGAACACAGGCCTCCTCTCTGAGAAAGAGGGAATCCGCCTTAATCCACCACACGTACTTAGTGCGGATTGGTGGATGTCACATGTCTTCGAATTTATTCGTTCTAGGATATGCCGGTTACCTCATGACGTTTTCTTTCACCGTTTTTAGACTAGTGGTTATTAAAAAAATATTATTCAAAGTACCTAAAGCGCTTGCCTGGGCTCGAATCTACGACCTACGACACGTAAGTCGTGGCTTTTACCACTGCTTCTACTGCACCACCTTGGCCTCCATTACTCTACAACATCAATAAAAACCAAACGAACATTATGTAGTCTCTTATGTTATAAAAATATCGTGAGTATACATTTGTATACACATAACTCAGCCTAATATGAAAGACCTTTTTCAGTCCTACATATATTAATAAAAGTCACAAACAGACCTTTCAGGCATCTTCCAGACCGCCACTGAATGGTGTTAATTTACTACTGAATTGCCAACTCCCGAGTGTGAGATTTCAATAGAAGATTCGGTCGACATCACAAGCACGAAATTCTATATGGAAAATGTGGAAAACATAAATAGGGGCTGCAAAAAGCGACTCGAAACGAGGGTGATTTTCTAAAGGCTTCAGCCGTTTCAATAGACCACTGTTTAACATTACTCATTGAGCGATACCTATTTTCTGATTCCAATTCAAAATATACGAGACTCTTTGTAAAACAGGTACTCTCTTACGTAAAAAGGCTGTAGGGAACTTTTTAAACATCTTCACTGCACTCGCCAAGAAAGTCGGTTTTGTTCTTCTATTTCAAAGTTATGTCTTACTTACGTTTCAAAAAAGTCCTGAACAATAGTACTGGCGGAAAAGAAAATAGCCTGCTCAGAACTAAAGAGTCTAAGTTTAAAGAGTGTGTATTGAGAAAATAACGGCCAAGGGTACGTCGACTCAAGTACAGTAAAGGGTCCCGTAGTCAGGTTGAATATTTACGTATAGACAAATTGGTTGAAAAACCTAAGTTTAGTACCAGAAATTAGTACCTGTTCTATATTTGATATTTATTACTATACTATTTTATTTGTATGTATGTATTTTATGTTATGTCTAAGTAATATTATTTTATATAGTTTTTGTACACTGACAGCCCTATGTCTATCTCCTCTCGTTCTGTCCATCCAAAGGTTGTCTGTAAGAGATTGCCCTGAGCGAAAAGACCGCCCATTGTACACTGATCTTTATAATGTTTTGTTCTGTAATTATTTAAGTGGTTTACAATAAAGTATATAATAAATAAATATCTCACAAAAATAATCTCACCATCTATTGTTTTTAACCGACCGACTTCCAAAGCAAAGCACTCATCATCATCTTCCTGCCCTTATCCCATGTTACTTGGGGTCGGTCGCAACACGTTTCCTTCTTAAAGCAAAACACTAAAAAGAGCAAAAAAGGTTTCGTTTCGGAAGTCGGTGTCTTTTGGTACCTCTTATTTTTTTTGTCGTTTTGTTACTCCGACTATATAATATAAACAATAGATTCTGTTTTTCTCTTTTTAGTTTTGGTACATCATCACCAAGAAGTGAGCAAGTTCTATAGTAAAGTATCGAAAGGATTGACAGAATACCCATAATAATTCAATTTGCACATTCGTAAGCAGCAGAGCAGTGCATTTCGAGAGCAGTGATGGCCCAGTGGTAACGGCTCCGACTTACGTGTCGTAGGTCTTGGTTTCGAACCCAGGCAGGCGCTTTACTTTTTGTAAGTTACTTCATCGCCACTGCTCTAAAAACAGTGAAGGAAAACATCGTGAGGAAACCGGCATGTCCTAGAATCAAAAATTCGAAGACATGTGACATCCACCATACCGCAATAGGCCCGCGTGGTGGATTAAGGCCCATCCTCTCTCTCACAGAGAGGAGGCTTGTGGCGCAGCAGTGGGCACATTAATAGGCTGATGATGATGATGACACATTCGTGCTTTTTGTCGTTAAGGAGTTCGGTTATATGTTCCATATCTTGAAAGCTGCTGAAACCATTTTAATGAAACTTACACTATTCCCTAAGTTGAGAGATACGTAATCCAATAAAAAAAGACATTGCGATCCAAATACTAGTTTTTGAGAAATGCGTGGGAAAACCTACCTGCATACAAACAAACATACATACATACAACTTACGAAATTTGGCTCACGTGTTTAGAAGCCCACATAGAGTAATAATTATGTATGTGAATATTGAGCAATTCCAACAATATTACAATAAGTAAAGTGTCGAATTGATAACCTCCTTTTTTAGAAGTCGGTAATAACGGATCCATGCGGACGACGTCACGGGGTATTCATTTGTTGTTTACCAAAACCTTCTCTAGAATGTAACAAATACTTTTCTGAAAATCGGTTAAGCCAAACTCGAGAAAATCGTCAATTTTTTTTGAATTCGGTAAAAATTAAATAAATTTTCAAGCAACTTTTACGGTACCAGTGTACCTGACATACCTAAGTCTTTTTTTCATCTCTTAGTTAACTATTTTTGCAAATTGTACTACATAAAACACCATCATTTTAATGTTCGTGTATAATAAATGGCTGAGACATCCAGACGGAGTTCGAATACACGGTACCGTTTTGCACTCTTTCCATTCGACTTCGGAACCCTAAAAGAGAGAACTAATAGAGGTTTTTCGTTTTCCATGTCAGTCGCCGTATTTTTATAGATCTGTACTCTTTCAGTCAAGCTGCAACTCTGCGATCAAATCATAGACAAATATAAGTCAAGTTTGTCATCTTGTCATCTAACAACACGTACAAAAACACTGAACAAATAAAATAAATAAATTCTTCCAATTTTAATTGGAATGTGAATTAAAAAGTTTGTTTGGAGAGCGATAAAATTTATATAGAAGCTGGTTTTCTAGAAATAGTAATGATCACCGATTTCAAACCTTTGGACCTTGATAACACTGTATGGCTTTCTTGAAAAAGAATGCTAAGCCATGGTTACTTTGAACAAATCAGCTGTTAGCTATAGCACAACAGCAGAAAGTTCTAGCGCACCCAGTTCAATTTCGAGTAGAACAGGCGTTGACTCAAAATGCTGCCTCATGATACTAATATTTATTTTAATCATAATCATCCAAATAGGATGTTTCCTCTACCTTTACTTGGCTTATGGAGCTACTAACTATGAAAAGCCGACGAATATATAATCTTATACCAATCTATTTGTGAGTGTGGGTGTATTTTCTAAGATAATTTACACAAAATTGTTTATTTATATTAATTTGTAAAGTAATTACATTAAACTTTTCTTAACGTTATATCTTAATGATTATCTGATTTGTGTGTGTTCTAATTCTCATGCAAGTAACACACCATACTTTACGACAAGTATTTAATTCTAGCCCTCAGTTTCCCAGCTTTAAATTGTCGTAGAATTAATGTGACAAATTGTCAAGCTCGCGATATCTGCTGTGATTGGTTGAATGAATTTTCAACAGCCAATCACAGCAGAGACCGCGTGCTTGACAATTTGTCACATTAATTTTCCGATAATTTAGAGCTGGGAAACTCAAGGTAAGACTACCAGGCACAAATTGGCTATGTTACAGCAAGTGCAATAATTAAAATTGCCAGTTTCAAGAAAAAACGTTACGTAACTCGTGTCACATTTGCGATAAAAATCTTTTTTTAATAAATTGCAACCGACTTCCAAATAATGTGAACACTACGAAATGAAAAATAACTTCAATTTCGGAAGTCGATGTCAAAAAACGAAGAAAATAAAACAGGAACAGCGACAGCGAGTGTTCTTGTTTGGAAGTCGGTTGTAATTTTTTTTAAAGATTTTTTTTTGTTAAAATGTTATTTATTTTACTCTTTTTAGTGTTGGTATAGTTCTCGTCAAACTTCTTGGCCGCCCAGAAGTTGGCTACAATGGCTGCGCAGTAGTAAATCTCAAACAAAAACAGCACCGTTTCGTGCCTCGCGCATCCGGTAAGCTAACCTCAGGGCGGCCCAGAAGTCTGGCGTGAACTATAACTCATATTACCAGGCAAATCATTTATAGCTAGGGTACATCCCATTTCATTTCCAATAAGTCCAAACAGAGTGCTAGTGCCTACCTTCCGATTTCATCATCAGATCAGTTCGATGGTACCTTTTATTTATATGTATTTGTTTCATCATAGTCGCTTAACTATTCGGGATATCAATATCCATGACATATGTAATAAAGAGTTACAGTGACCACAGGGTCTTCTTCATCAGTTTCAATTTATAAAATGATACTTTCTGACGGCAAATACTTGCCATGTTAATGAAAATAGTAAAATCGCTACATTTCTGCCTACTCGTATAATATTTGAGGAGTTCCTTCGATTTCCATGGGATTCCATCATCAGATTATGATTTGGTGACAATGGGACCACTTTGTAAATCTGTTGACGGAGTTATGGACGAATATACATTTAAAAAAAAAAAAAAATATCCGAACTGAGAACCTCCTCCTTTTTGGGAAGTCGGTTAAAAATGTAGAAATCTTCAGTATCCGATAAAAATAATTAAATTCACCTCAAGCACGTGTCGATTTAACATTTTTATATGAAATTTGTCTAAAGGCTTGATGAGTGCGTCGCATTACCGGCTCATGAATGTCAATACTCCAAGATGTGCTGGCAATCAGCGCCCCGCGGCTTTCAATTTCACTCTATTCACATATTTTGGTAACTGTACAAGTGTACTTGCTGATTTTGGTTCAGTAGGTTTAATTGGATGGAGGTTTCACTGCGAGGAATGTTCGAGGTTTCGGGAAATTATCTCTAGGAAGAATAAATTGTATAAGATTTCTGATTTTGGAGATGTTGGAGGATGTCTTTCAAGACTCTGTAGCAATCAAATTGTTGAATTCTTTGTACAATATTATGGTGGTCAAGGTTGTGATGATTAGGGGTTTCACCGAAAGAAAAGGGCATATTTTATTTATTTTTTGAAGTGGGGAATCATCAATGACTTCTCCAGCTCTGGGTGAAGCGGGAGGGCGTGTCAGACTTTTACTGACATCTCTTTGAGGCGCACGTGGAACACTATGCTCCTTAAACTCGGGCCTAACCCTTATCGGTCGGCGAGCTACCCATTACTTGCCATCCGCAAGCCTGCGCCTACGGTGTCCAGGAATCGGCTTGCGAATCCCGACGTCCGGGGCGTCTCCTGCGGTGGCTAGGGGCGTGAGGGAGACGCAAAGGAGACGCCTCCTCCTTTGCAAGCATTACTGCTTCGCAGAAGGAGGGGACAGCTTCCCATGCTCTCTCGCTCCGTACCATAGCCTGGACCAGGACCGGACGTGAGAGGTCGCCACCGCCGATCGCTTCCACGAGGACACGGCGGTGCTCCGCCCAAGAGAGGCAGACGTCCACCGTATGCGCCACCGTTTCCTCCAGGCGTTCCACACAATGGTGACACCCGGGCGTCGCCTCCCGCCTTATCCTGAATAGGAACCTCCTGAAACAGCCGTGACCGGTGAGGACCTGCGTCAAGCTGAAGGTGAGGACACCGTGACGCCTCTCAAGCCACTCCTCAAAGAGGGGCCGCCCGTTACCGCCGCAATTGTAGCGTGCCCAGCGCTGGGTTGTGACAGTCACCCTCTCCATGTTGCCATGAGATGCTGTCGGAGCTCTGTCCGCCGAGCCTCAATTTGTCGCGGCAAAGGAGTTTCGGCAACAAAAAACAAATGATGTCAACAAAGTGCAGTAAAATCATACAATTTCATAAAAAAATCAGGGTGGATGCAAACCCAAAAGAATAAAATGTCAAAAAAAGTACAATCAAATCATAAAATAATGTCAAAGAAAAATACAATAAAATGTCTTGCAAAATCAAGATTAATAAAATCAAATGATGTCAACAAAGTACCTACAGTAAAATCATAGAATGTCAGAGATATCAATGAAATATAAGAAAAAAAGCTGCCAGGTACAAACTAAACAAAAACAAAACGCAAATTAGTTTGAATGTCATCACAATTACATAATAAGACGACTGATGAAAAAAAAAAAACAAATAATAAAAGAAATTATATGTCATATTATTATATTATCATTCAAGAAGTCATGTTTAAGGTAATAAGATTTGTCTGGCAATAAACTTCGCATATTTTTCTTAAATAAGTTTGCTGGCAAACCTTTAAATGATTGCGGTATTTTATTGTACATTTTAGGCGCCATACAAAAGACACTCTTTGACATTAAGGCTGTTTTTGATGTGTGCAGGCAAAGTTTGCTATTGTCACGTCTGTTACGGGAAAGGGTGTCAGCTAGTCGTGGGAATAGTTCCGGATTTAATTTTACAAATGTTACTAATTCGAAAATGTAAAGTGAAGGTACGTTTAATAATTTGTATTTTATAAAGTATGGCTTGCAGCTGTCTATGGTACTCAAATTGAACATCGCTCTAATACATCTTTTTTGAGCCTTAAACGCTATTTCTTTATCAGTCGAGTTTCCCCAAAATATGATACCATAGCGTAGCAACGATGCAACTAGCCCATGATATGTTACCAATGCGTCTGTGTTAAGTTCTGGGGCAAGTTTATACAAGGCATACGCAGAAGAGCTCATCCTTTTACTTAAGTATTCGATGTGTACCTTCCAGTCCAACTTTGCATCTATCATAATTCCCAAAAATTTTGTGTTGTCAACTTTATTAAGTAATTTGTCATTGTACATAGCTTTAATGTCATTTACCAACTGGACTCGCTGCCTAAAATGCATAATGGTTGTTTTATCTAAATTTATTTTAAGGTTGTTTCTGTCTAACCATGATATTATTCCTACCGGGGTTCGGGGTTATCCGAAAGGAAGCTAGAGCCCCGGTATGAAGGCTAGAAGGAACGGCGCGGGGTTTTTAGTCAGTACAAGTCTGACACTATCTCCCGCTCCACCCAAGAGCGGGATTTGTCATAAGATGATTTTCCCCGTCGACAAAAAAAAAAAAAAAAAAAAAACCATGATATTATTGATGTTAAAGATTGATTTATGTCATTTTCATATATGTCATTATTATTGCATGCTATAGTCATTGTACTGTCGTCGGCAAAGAGTGTCATGTGGTGGTCAGTCGCACTAGGCAGGTCATTAATGTAAATAATAAAAAACAAAGCTCCCATAACGCTACCTTGTGGAACACCATACATAGGTGTGCGTTCGTTTGACCTGTAAATTTCTTCCCTCTTGGTCTTTATTCAAGTTATTTCTTTTGTTTAATTCTAGTGTTTAATTCTAGTTATTTCCGTGTATTGTTTTCTATTAGTCAGGTACGATCCAATAAAAATATATTTTTCAAAATTTTATTGGTCTGTAGTTGGCCATGTGCTCTCTACTGTTTTTCTTAAATAATGGTTTTACTACAGATACTTTCAGGGCATTCGGATAAACAGAATATATAGATAGATTTATAAGGTGGCTTAGATGTGTACAAATTGTTTCAGAAACATACTTTACCACCCTAGTAGAAATACCGTCGTAACCTGTGCTATTTGTAGATTTTAGGCCTTTCACAATATTTATTATGTCTGTAGGTATACTGGGCGCAACAAAGATTGAGCCTTTCCGTTTTATCATATTTGCGGTTACGTTATTTCCCGATCCCTGAATTGGTTGTATTTTTTCTATGAAGAAATTGTTAAACGCATTGGCGATTTCAAGAAGGTCATTTATTATTTTGTCATTTACATTTATACGGCTAATGGATTCTTTAGGTACAAAAGTTTTCGATTTATTTATTATGTTCCATGTCGTTTTAGATTAACTTGGAGAAGTTTTAATTGAGTAATTGTTTTGAGCACGTTGAGTCAATTTAATTACCTTTTTTAACCTTTTTGAGGAGTTAATATAATTTTTCTTATTCGTAATATTTGGTTTTAATCTGAAATGCCAGAGCAATTGGCGTTTCTTTTTGTTGCATAACTTAATACCATTTGAAATCCATTTTGTTTTCTTTTTAACATTTATAGTTTTCAGCTTATAAGGGAAACAGAGGTCATAAAAAAGTTGAAATATGTCAATAAAAATGTCAAATGCGATATTTGAATCATTTGTTTCATAAATTGCTGAAAAAGGCTGAAGAAGTGCTTCAAACAATCCTTAAACCTAACCATATTCTCCAGACTCGAATCCCGCTGTTTTACGCGCCAATATTTTAAAATACAGGTTTTTTTTTTACCGGGCAATTTATAATTTGCGTTGTGTGATCTGATAGAGCAAATTTAAACACGTCAGTTTTACAGTTAGCTTTAAAATTATGTGCGAAATTGTCTATGCAAGTATGGCTTTGACGTCTAGTAGGTTGGTGTAACGCTCAACTAAACTAAACTAAACTCCAACACAACACTATTTCTTTTCATTACGTCTATGTTAAAGTCTCCCGCCATTACAATATGCTCATACTTTTTCTTACAAATGAACCTCAATATTCTTTCTATTGTGTCATAGAATACTCTTAGGTTGTTCAGTTTCGGTACTCTGTAGACACACAGAATGATAACATTATATTGAATGAGCTCCACACCGCAACATTCAACTACACCAGTTAATGATAGTTGAGCTATTTATGGCACTTCTCTCCATTGGTGGCCACCGAAGGAGGGTAATGTGTTTATCAGTCTGTGTAAGTATGTATGTTTGTTCCTATGTGGCGTTCCAGAGACCAAATGCGTTGGCCGATTTTGATGATTCTTACGTCAATCGATTCGTCTTAACCTTGCGAGTGTCACTAGCTATATTAAAAATGGAAAAACAGAAAAATGGCGGCTTTTGGGCGCCATATTGTGTGGTCCCAATTTTATTTTTCTTCAAATCCCATTGTGTGGTATATCAAAATAAAGGGTTTTAAGAGGTGATTTCAAAAATATATAACACGTATATGTTTAAATGTACATAATTCGAAAAAAAAAATAACTTAAAAATTATAAATAAATAAAATTAATTCAAAAATCAAAAAACCCGACTGCTTAAAACGCGAACTGAAAAGACGTAAACAAGAAGAAAATTATACTGTGCAGTTGGAGGAAATATATTCGCGAGCTGGCTGACCAAAACCAGATGTATCCTCCGACTGCACAGTATGATTTTCTTCTTGTTTACGTCTTTTTAGTTCGCTTTTTAAGCAGTCGGGTTGTTTGATTTTTTTCCGTTGACCTTTCCCACTACAACCAGTTTGCCAGGTTATCTGGTTGGCACTGGTAACAACCTAACCATAAAAAATCCTTGTCGCTGACAAGAATTAATGCATCATGAAATTCATGAATCAAAACTGGTACGTAATGACTCTTCTTCCTAATTGTTCTTTAGAATATCGTTTTCTTCTGATATTTCAGACACTTTTGGTTTTCATACCATAACATCTTTCAACGGGTTAAGTACATAACTATTAAACGGCATGTGTTTTTACCCTACTGCCGAAGGAGGGTAATGTGTTTATCAGTCTACGTATGTATGTATGTATGTTTGTTTTTATGTGACGTTCTAGAGACCTAACGCGTTGGCCGATTTTGATGATTCTCACGTCAATCACTACGTCTTAACCCTGCGAGTGAGGATAAATCTGGTTTTGGTCAGCTAGATCGCGAATATTTATCCTTCGACTGCACAGCATGATTTTCTTCTTGTTTACGTCTTTTTAGTTCGCTTTTCAAGCAGCCGAGTTTTTAGATTTTTTGAATTAACTTTTTTATTGGAGAGGTACTACCGAAGGCGGTTTTGGTCGTCCAGCGCGGATCCTCGACGAATGGCTGTTATCTTATTTATAATTTAGTTAATTTGTTTGGTGTTAGAATAACGTAGCTTACCTTTTAAGTTTCCGTAGGTAAAACTTTTATTACCTTACCTATATTACGATATAGAATCGTACTGCCGCATGCCGTTTAGAAGTTGGTGGAATAAAGAAACACAAACATGCAAGAGACCTGAGAACATAACACTCCTCCTCCTTTAATTTGTTTCGTAAAGTGAAAAGCGAGTCGGTACTCGGGCGAGTGCGCGCGCGCCTGTATCGGTTGGCCCTTGGTTGGCCGCTGCGGCACGCTCTTACGCACACAAATACACTATTCGTTCACACATTGATAGCTCGCTTCGTCAGGCGCAGCGCGACGGCAATAGTTTCTTCAAATTCCTATTTTTCAAATTCCTGGTGACTAGAGTCCCCTATTAAGCCATCACTAATTGCAACTGCGTTGAGGATAAGCACGTGTATTCACCTTTAAAACTTGCTAAGATTTCTCACATAGTTTTATTTTACTAAATACTTATTTAAAATAATTAAAACGATATTGACTTTTGCGGGTCCTCCTTTTTTATAAATATTTTGTTTTACCATTTTCTATATTTTTACCACCATGACTGAAATAGTCATGGTCATATTGTTGCTTGCCATTTTAAAAACAAACTTTTAAATAGTTACTATAAAAATACCAGTCATTAATCTATACTAACATTATAAAGCTGAAGCGCTAATCTCAGGAACTAACGGTTGAAATTGAATCATTATTTTTGTGTTGGATAGTCTATTTATCAAGGCAGGTTATAGGTTATATAACATCACGCTGTGACCAATAGGAACGGAGCATAATTGATAAATTTTGCAAAAACGGGAAAAATGATTCCTTTTCGAGAGCTTCTGTTGCGTGCGCTGCGTAAACGGTTTAAGTTACGCAAATATCATTTATGATGGAATTGTTTCACTTTAAAAGTTCTAAAAAAAAAGTCCGCGACAGCAAATGTCTATCTTTTAAGATTGACTCACTATGACCTTTTTTTTGGTAGGGTAGGTGGGGTAGGTAGGGTACGTAGGAAATATAGGGTAGGTAGGTAGTGGTAGGTAGATAGATAGCCAATTGACGGGAGCCAAGCCGGGGGGGTCAGCTAGTTTATTATAAGGTTTCAGAGCCAAACATTTTTTACAAAAACTTTCCGTCAATCCAAGAAAAAATGTCATCTGTTTTCTTGACAAACCGAATTGTAACCGTCCTGTTTTAACAAATTAAAAAAGAGACTCAAGACAGGACCACACTTACGTGGCGTGGCGTGTCGTGGCGCCTTCCGACGCATTTGATTGGCTACAAATCTCGTTGCGTTATGACGTAGGCTGGAACAGAGTTGTTTGATTGGTGGATCCCGCGCCACGGCACGCCACAACACGTAAGTGTGTTTCCGACTTAAATCAAAGAGTCTTGTAGCGATCAACAAATTGTTTAACATCGTTGTTCTTTACGATCTACATTTTATCCTAACCGCAGCCTATTTTATTACACTTTACATAACGCCCCATTGTTTCGAGATGCATATCTATCTATCATAAATATCAGAAGCATCGGCCACCTATTTAACAATGAAAATATTATAAACCAACAAAGGCGGGATTGTGGCCGTCTTTATTTTACACTGTAGAACATCGGTCCGTGGAATTCGTAATTTCTTTGATTCCCGCCCATTGTGCGACTGATAAAAGAGACACTTTTCAGTTGCTCCCATCTGAATGAATACACCCATTATGGCTACACAAAAGTGTATATTCCAAACAAAAACATCATTGCGGCGGTTATTACGGAGCGTAAAAAACAATTCAGACTATATTCCATTATGATTTCGAACAATGTAGTTGGTGAAATTGTATTTTGTCGCAAATAATGTTGGGAATCGACGCGGCGCCTGGATTTATTGTCGCTGTTAAAATTTATTTTTTTATGAAAGCGATTGGTGGATCGTGACATAATGATTTATTTGAAAGTTTATTGTTGTCGCTGTTTGCTTCGCGGAATAAGCTGTTCCAGAAGCTGTAGACAATGTGAAACGATCTGAAAATGTGAAAGATCGATAATGTAACATTCGATAGCGCTGGGATTCATCCCATTCATTCTTGACTTTTCGACAATCGTTATCGCATCTTGAATCTTGACTTGAGCCTCCGAATCAAAGTCGATGTTTGGCACATCTCATCAAAAGCGCTCCAAAAATGCAATCCCTTAAAATACGAAAATATTTATCTCACGCCGAGGAACCTATAATGGAAGCCAGTTTTTTTTACTCTTCTTACCCCGAGTTTCTCAGCTCAAAATTATCGCAGTATTAATGTGAGAAATTGTAAAGCACGCGTTATATGTTGTGATTGGCTGTTGAAAATTCATTCAACCAATCACAGCAGATAACGCGTGCTTGACAATTTGTCACATTAATTCTGCGATAATTTTGAGCTGAGAAACTCGGGGTTAATTTTATAGTCGAGCTTAAATCTAATAAGTAGGTATATAGGTACTCAAGTGGTCAAGCGCGAGCCAATAGACTATAGATAAAAAAAGGAGTTGGAGGTTTATAACATCTTAGATATAGAAAGAAAGAAGAAGAAAGAAAGAAAAAGTATTTAATTGTCACAAAACGACATACAATATAAATATATGCTTATGCTAAACCCTTAACAGTAATATTAGTAGTACTTAAAGTAAGTTAGTAAAGATGAGAAATAAATAAAATAATACCATTTACTACCTACATTTTGAAAATAACAGAAAAGAAATAGGGTGAAAAAGATGCCAGGCAGATGCATGTCGTGATTGTGGCAAAAAGGCTTCCACTCAGCATAATGCTGTGCCGTGGGGATCCACAGCACGGCGCTGATTTTCAGTGGTCGCCTAGGAAGTGACGTACGGAAACCAAATTTGTTGTGTAGATATGTAAAAATAAATACAAAGAACATAAAATAAATACAGTAAGATATAAATACAGTATGATAAAAATAAACCACCCAAAATTATGATGTGACCAAAACCAAAAGCGGAAGTATCTTAAATTCTTATCAAAAACATAAAACTAATACCCGCAAAAACACAGGCACACTCCATGTTTTGTCTCGCTTCCACACCGCACTCGCTTGGCGCTGTTTATTGTATATCTCTATCATATTCATGTAAATACCTATGAGAGTGATCACAGACATTCATCTTGCATGTGATTGGTCTATTTGGTCGATTGGATAGCGGTCAAACTCTCTGCGTTGCCGTTTTCACTTACGCAATACGGCTGTATTAGTGCATCTGTATATTAACTTTGTCGACTTATGCAGAAAAGCTTGAGAACTAAACTAAAGGAGTACAAGAACGAGCTAAACAAGCTTGAAAATTGTAGCACTCACGCACACACACGCACAGGCTTGACTATGTTTTCTAATGCTGTACGAGGCTTTTACATATTTCTGAATGTTTTGTGTTACTATTGAAAGCAAAGCTTGCATCCCTCTCGGCGCCCATGTAGCTTTGCCGAGTTCAGGTAGGATTTTAATTCTATTCAAATTATAAGCACCCGAGACATAAAATAACGTTACATTAATATCACGCCGGTTTTACCCCAAGGAATAGGTAGTCAGAGAGGTGGCCGGTGTGGCACGTAAGTGGCAGTTAGACTAGTTATAGCTCTCCAAAGTTCTGGGCCGCCCTGAAGTTGGCTTTCCGCATGCGCGAGGCACGAAATGGTGCTGTTTTTGTACGAGATTTTCTACTGCGCAGAACCATTTTAGCCAACTTCAGGGCGGCCAAGAAGTTTTGCGAGAGCTATACTTACATTTCAGTTCCAAAGTGACGAGCTTATTACCTACCATTAACCGGGTATAATTCTTAACTATTACTGAATTTTGATGGAAAACCAACATCCATGCTCAACCTGGGAATCGTATCAACCATAGAAATATAAAATACAGTATACAAAATACTTGTTTATTATATCTATGGTATCAACCTAACATTTAGCAGTTACGATTGCAACCTACCTAATCACTGTAATTTTTGGTACAAAGTAGGTAATATCTAAATAAAATTCCGGGGTCATATGGCGAAATACCTCAGTACCACAATACTTGCTTGCATCAATGCTGCCAACTTAGCACTTGCAGCGCCAGATCTAGCGCTTTTTTTTCCAATAGCGCGTTCTGGCGCCTATCGCTAAATCTAGCGCCTGTCGCTAAATCTAGCGCTTTTTGAAATCATATTTTGATTTGCACATCTACTATTATTTATTCTGTGATGTGCGTAACAAGGTACGAATCACGATTTTTTTTAGAACCAGCATCGTTTTTAAGCTGCTATATTTCACATCTTTGACTTGGGTGGGATTCCTCGATCGCCGCACTACTTACAAACTATTCTGTACCTATTAAGTAGCTAACTTTGTTTCACGTTCTATTGTTCCACAGTCATTTATAACCTTCCGTCGGTTATTCTGAGTCGGTTTTACGAATTGTGCAGTGAGATGATAATAAAAATGGATGTGCCGTTATCCAAATTTGTTTGAATATGTTGCCAATACAGCGCGTTTTTGCGTAGACGAGTTGGCAGCACTGGCTTTCATACTTTGTGGCAGTCTAAAACGCCACGGGTTAAGGGTCCGATTGCCGCGTTAGGAATCTATGGTCTCACCTCATCAAGGAGATATTTTAATTTCAATTCGCCTCTTTCATTTCAACGCATTCAAGACAAATTTTATGTTACTTGATACATGGTGCCGATTGGCTGATTGGAGTCTCTAGCATGTCTGTTTAACTTTATTATAGAATGAATTTTCAGGAAATCGCGGGTTGATGGCATGAACTTATTTTTATTCAGTACCAATACAAAGACCTAGTAGCGCCATCTCTGTATAATTATGGAGAACAACTATTGGAGTTGGTTGTTGCTTTGCGATCGCAGCGCCATCTGTTGTTCAGTTATTTTGCTTGCCTTCAGAAGCGCGCAGTTCGGAAGTACAGCTTACTCATTGACCGAATAGATGGCGCTGTACGCAGTATGCGGGCTTCGCGTGAAAACAAAATCCGCCATTATTTTGCAATACGATATTCGCGATGTTCACAATGCTTGGAAGATGGCGTTTGTACCTAGGGCAGGGCAGGGCAGCATCCATTTTGTAAATAGACAATGTTTACCGCTAATCTCGATCATTTTGTAAAAAGACATAAATCCAGCTGCTAATATAATAATTTTATCGTCGTTGTTTCCTCAACATGATAAGATTTTCACATTTTATGAGTTACTTACTCATTGGTTTTTTTCTGTTGTTTATTTTTATGCAATAGGATAGGATCTACTTACTGTTATCATCCTGTATGTATGATAAACTGATAGGTGAGTGCCTACCTAATATCAATGGATATAAATAATATATGATTCACACAGTCATAGGAGGAATTTAAATAGTTGTCACAATGACTTGCACTTTGGCAGATTCATTGAGATCTCATGATTTTCTTATTAAGTAGGTACCTATGAAGTATTTAGTAGATAGGTGCAGGTATTTAACTTAATTGAATGTAAATATGCTACCAAAACCAACCATAATAGTGCTACATGTTTATCAATAGTTATTAATAGAATTTTAATAGTAGGTAGGTACTTATCAGTTATTATTAGCAAGACAAGCCTTCCATTTATCGGATTTACCAACAGATATTAAGACGACGACAATCGCCAATGACCTTTCACACCCGCGCGACCCAAAATTCAGTAGCTTTTTGTACCTACTTTCCATAATAAATAATAATCTATGACGAATTGTCTTTGGGATGGTGAAAATTTCATTAAAATACGCCCGGCGGTTTTGGCGCGTTTGTTGTTTTTTTGTCTGTTAAGATATAACTTTACAAATTAATTGCACTTTGTTAAACAAATAAAATTTAAAAATTTCCAAGATCAATTTATAAAAAAAAATATGTAATGTACCTAACATAATTTTTTTTCAAACATAGTCTACGACTTTAGCCGATTAGACGTGATTGTCATTCTAAAATCAGCTACTGAGGGGCCTTAAACTACCTTAATCTGCGCCTCAAACTACCATTAACATTTTCAAGAAACATCACGTCTGTATTCGCCGAAGGGATAGGCAGAGTTTTACCTACGTTTAAACTGTAAATATTCGTACCGTAGTAGGTACACTCAAATTACCTCAGACCTTAAAAGGCTTCTTTAAAAAAAATCGTAGGTATTGGAAAGAGCTTCAAACACCAGATTGAGCAGTGTTATTTTAATATAACACTGCTCAATCTGGTGTTTGAAATCAGGATCCCGAGCTTAACCGTCGCGCTGTCCGCTCATTGGATCTACGAGGCACAACAGCTTTCATGTTCACTGTGGCAACTGGAACATAAATCATCTGGTAGTCTGTATGTAGGGTTCGTCCGGATTGCGGATCCATCCGGTGTCGGACTTAGTACGAGTCTGTACGAGAGAGACTCAGGACTCTGGAAGGAAACTTTAAAGGCATAATCTAATAAAACCCGGGAATATATTCAGCCCTTATTTATCTGAGATATGAATTCTGCTCCCAACAATAGGTACTTGTTTAGGCAGTGATGGGGCAGTGCGTTCTGTCCTATAATAACTGGCCGGATTTTTTTCGGACCCGACTTGCCGGATATTTGCAAAAAAAGTATGGACCAGTTGTCCAGCCCTATGTTTAAGTATCTCAAAAGAGTAACGGTTTTGATCAAGTTGGCTCCTAAAGTAGGTAGTCTTTATTTGAGTCGGTTTCAAGAATTGTGGTCTCGCAGGCAAGAGAAATTACCTCAGACCTTAAAAGGCTTCTTTAAAAAAAATCGTAGGTATTGGAAAGAGCTTCAAACACCAGATTGAGCAGTGTTATTTTAATATAACACTGCTCAATCTGGTGTTTGAAATCAGGATCCCGAGCTTAACCGTCGCGCTGTCCGCTCATTGGATCTACGAGGCACAACAGCTTTCATGTTCACTGTGGCAACTGGAACATAAATCATCTGGTAGTCTGTATGTAGGGTTCGTCCGGATTGCGGATCCATCCGGTGTCGGACTTAGTACGAGTCTGTACGAGAGAGACTCAGGACTCTGGAAGGAAACTTTAAAGGCATAATCTAATAAAACCCGGGAATATATTCAGCCCTTATTTATCTGAGATATGAATTCTGCTCCCAACAATAGGTACTTGTTTAGGCAGTGATGGGGCAGTGCGTTCTGTCCTATAATAACTGGCCGGATTTTTTTCGGACCCGACTTGCCGGATATTTGCAAAAAAAGTATGGACCAGTTGTCCAGCCCTATGTTTAAGTATCTCAAAAGAGTAACGGTTTTGATCAAGTTGGCTCCTAAAGTAGGTAGTCTTTATTTGAGTCGGTTTCAAGAATTGTGGTCTCGCAGGCAAGAGAGTACCGCGACTGACAAGACAACAAAATGGCCCATTTGTCTCTTTCTTGGCTACTTACGAGTATATGTATAACAGGGCATTGCGTTATGCTTGAGAGGATTCTAGGGTAAGTCAGGCTTAGTTCGTTCTGCGTTACGGATCGTGGTTTGATAGCATAACGGGATCATGTTTAACATAAACTTTACCTTAGCGACAAAAAAAGTTGACGACAAAAATGGTTCAGCGACTTTTGGAGTACAATTCAAAACAGTTCTAGGACCTGTAATAGATACGTATTTTTTTTGATAACTCAACACAGAATTATATAGTGCCAAGAGATAGGTATATGTATATGGAAAATGTAAACGCGTTTGCACGCCAATTTCAAACTTTATTTAAAAAATACGTTTTTCTAAACGAAAAAAATAAATAAATTCGCATTCACATAATTATGCTCTAGCTTTAGCTATTTCAAAAAATAATATATTTAAGCTCTAGCTTTTTAAAAAAAAATTCAAATCTGAACATCCAGGTTGTCTGGAAGAAATCGCGGCATGCGATAAGGCCGCCCGTTGTATATTTTTTAGTTCTAAGTTCTATTACTTTTTTCTGTATTTTCTGGTGTACATTAAAATAGATATATATAAATAAATAAACATCATTTTTTTATCAAATTTAAGTATTACTCTAGGTATAGTTAATATTTTTATGAGTGCATTCGGTAGTAATCTAATTTAAGATATAGCAAAACAAAAAAATGCGAAGTTATTGTTGATTGTACCCTTCTAGTAGGTACCTATTCTGCAGTCAACTATATGTCCATGGTATGACAGCTAGCACCTTTATTTCCTAGTCGTAAGGGAACCACCCTAGAGAAAATAATTACATCCAAACAAAGAGAATATAACCACTCGTCGTTGCATCCAAACAACTATAGAGGTGCAGTCGGCGGCACGACCATGACCATAGTATATACCAATATGTAGGCATCGGAGAGCTAGTGCATTTATTTTCTTATTCAAAACTATTTTACTTATAGTAAAATTGAACGTTTGAGGCGTAGGAAATTACTTCAGCGTAGCTCATTTTATCCCAGATTCCTTCAAGAAGAAGAAGGATAACCCTGCAGTATCTATCTATAGGCACTTAAACCTGCGAAGATCCGCTCAACTACTTTACAACATTTTTGCGAGGCGAAAAGGCACCTTTGAAATTAAATATATTATTACCAGCGTACATGCATGAATATGTATGAACGTTAATGAAGCAAAAGGAGTAAGTAGATAATTATGTAAAAATAGTAGCAGGTGGGGTTCTGAAGTTTCTGCCTACCCCCATCCCATGGAAAAAAGGCGTGAGTATATCTGGTTCTGCTCCGTAGAGTATATGTATGTGTTTAAAGAATTTTGTAGGTAGGTAGTAGCACAACCTGTGCCAAATTGCCAATAAGAAAATACTGCGTTCGTACACGTGATTTTGGCAATGAACTTGAGATCTTAAGTTTTTTAGGGTTCCGTATCCAAAGGGTAAAAACGGGACCCTATTACTAAGACTCCACGATCCGTCTGTCTGTCTTTCACCAGGCTGAATCTCATGAACCGTGATAGCTAGACAGTTGAAATTTTTACAGATGATGTATTTCTATTGCTGCTATAACAACAAATAAAATAAAACAGAATAAAATAAATATTTAAGTGGAGCTCCCATACAACAAACGATACCTTGTTTGCCTTTTTTGCGATAATGGTACGGAATCCTTCGTCCGACTCGCACTTGGCCGGTCTTTTGGGATTACTTCCACTGTCGCCTAATTTGCGAGATGTGGAAAGTTTGGTTGAGTATAGCCGCGTAGGGATACTTTCTAAGTGGGTACACGGCCAGCACTGCGTTAACATTGGGGCGTATATATCGTCTTAATGTAAACGCGCCATTGCCATTGGCGCGTTTACGTTAGGCGACCGTATTTGTTTAAAGACGGAACCACACTTACGTGGCGTGGCGTGTCGTGGCGTCTTCCAACGCAGTTGATTGGCTACAAAACTCGTTGCGTTATGACGTAGGCTGGAACAGAGTCGTTTGATTGGTGGATCCCGCGCCACGCCACGCCACGACACATGTGTTCCGACTTGTTGTCGGTTCACCGGATTCGGCGACCGCATTCAAGCGAACTGTGTACAGTACGTGGTACAACCATAGATATAGTATGTACAAGATAAACAGAGTCAGATGAAAAGCGAAACCAAAAAAATAAAAACTATATGTGAGGGAAATTGTCCATGTGTTAGTTAAAAAAGTGTTGTTAAAAAGTCCATGTTCAGTATCGATATCGATACTTGGTGAACACACTATGAAACAAGATTAAAGGGTTGTTGCCGTTGTTGTTTATATTGAACTGTTATAAAAACTGGGCAAAATACATGCTTGCTTGTAGAGAATACTATCTAGGTTAGCCACTAACTAACCATACGATAGGAAGTGTCATTCTTACAGGCACAAATAAATTAGGTATAGATTCTTTCATTAGGATTCGTCGATGTTTTCTTAGTATGCAGTAGGTATTTCAATACGAAACATTTTGAAAAACAAAGGCTAATATAATAAACACGCAACTTAAAGTACAGTTTAGATGAACACATCTTCTCAATCCTAACTTAAATCTATTTAAACAAAACTTGGCTAAATAAGTTTGTATTCATGCCATGATGTCACTATAAAAAGATTAAGTTTTTATCGATACTCCTGACGTCACCGCTTTGTCAAGCCCTAGCGTAAACAAGCAATTTTCTCTTTTACATTATATTTTAGCAAATTCTGTTTAAATATACGAAATATACATTTATAAAACAATGGAAATCAATATACTATTGTAAGAATATTTTTCTGAGCCGATTACTAGCAGAAATTTGTCAAAATATGGTTCGAAACAATCCAAGGACAAAATTGTATTTACCTATGAAACATGTATTTATTGGGGTTATTTCGTCTTGTAACGTCACCATGGGCGCATCCAGCATTTGCTTAGGGGTGGGGCAAAAGTAAGGCAACTCGAAAATAGTAGAAAGAGAGGCGGACCAAGTCTGCCGGGACCGGGGGTGAGGGTGGCATAAATAAACGGCCCCTCGAACCGGTACGCAGAAAATCAAAAATATCAAATGAAAGGCCGATTCGCTCGCGTGATCGAAAATTTCTGTACGCATCTTGTAGTTTTTTCTCTTGAATAGTAACCTTACGAGTCAGAGCGAAAGGTGGGGCAGGCTACTCCATCTGCCCTACCCTGGGTACGCCCATGAACGTCACATTCACTCACAGAATAAGCCAACATAGTTGCATAATTAATATTATCAATTTAAATCTAAAGATTATTATTTAAATGCAAGAAATTCACCGCTGTGTAAAACAGAAGGGACGCTATGGACCCCTTCTCGCGAAAAAAATGACATATTGGTACTTCATTCACTCCCTCTTTTTCTCTTGGGCGTTTAGTACTTGATTAGGTTTTCTCGCTCGCACCCTTCGTGTATCTTTTTGCGTAGGTAACAAAAAATTCTAAATCTATGGGTACAACTATTTTCTTATTGTCTTTCGGCAAACTTCGTGTTACGTCAGTCGGGGTCGGGTGGCGAAAACTCGTTTACACTAGACGGTAACCGAATACGGGCTGCAACCGAATCGGTCAAAACTACCTAATGTAAATGAGCCATTAGTCTGATAGATAGTTGGAATGTTTTTGTCGTCAAACTATATCTAGGTGAGTACTAATGTAGGTATATGAACATCAACATACATTGTAACATTGGGGTTAACGCGAACAGATAACTGATTATAGAGATCGATCAATAATCGAATTACGTAAAGCAACACATTGATGTATGTAAAAAAAAACCGTAAGTACCTACTCATTGCACTTTAATCAGGTACCTATGTATCAATGTAATAAATCGAGGATTGCGGCGGCATATTCCGACACCAATTTCAGGGCCATATTTCACAAAAATAGTGCAGTGTAGCGAGCATTCATAGCATGATGACGTAAGCGCTAATAAAATATAAACAAACTATTATCTAGACTGGTAAACAAACAATAACATGTGGTAAGGCCTTATTAATTGTGATGGAATATTCAAGCAATTACTTATCCATAAACATTATACAGTCAGACACTGTCTAATTTTTTTGTTATTGGCTACTTGCCCAAAAATAAATGTTTACGCCAAGAAACGTGACCAACTTTATTAGTTACTGCTGTGAATTTATTATATCACACGCAGCACTAAAAAATAAGACGTAGCTATTTTTACCTACAGTCATTCATTACAGACAGCAGCTATTTCTATTTGAATGTAGGTGGGTGTTTACGACAAACTTTGTTCGCGAAGTCCTTAGAATGCCAAAAAAACGACAAGATACATATAAAAATATTTTATTAAAAACATTTTGGTAACATTTAATAAGAACACTTAGGTAAAAATAAATCGACCTCAAAATCATTTCAAAAGAACAGCCTGGACTGGAAGTTCACGGAGGAAACCGGAACAGCAAAAAACTAAAATAAATAAAAACAATGATAACACTCTAGGCAGAGACATGTCTAATTGACAACCAGAATTAAGGCATCGCAAGAATAATTATTTAAGTACGATAAAATACCTACGTCTATTATTATAATTACAACAAATAAACGCCTAGTTCCTAACGTTCAGTTGTGTAGCCCGCCGGTGACAGCGGGCGCGCGGGCGCGGGGCGGCGCGCGACCCTGTACAAGTCTCTTGGCAGGGGACTTACATCGAGTATTATTGCCACTAACATTATTCACTTCATTCACGAGATATTTTGCTTGCCACTACGCCGTAATTATACACTACTAAATACTAAAACATCCCAATTATACAAAGCTATGTTAAAATTTTACCTAACTAATAATATTAACATCTTCGGCTAATTTTGATACTAGAATGATATAACATCATCTCATATTGTACTCTTAACATTACGCTGGATTATAAATTATAAGTGAGGAATAAAACTTGTTATACATAATATTGCAAGCATTACTGAGATTGTGCAAGTTACGTGATTTCATTAAAGTAACAATAAATTGAAAACTTAGTGAAAAAAAGAAGATTGCTTATACTGAAGTTGACAAAGGAGTAGCGGGCTGAGCCCTCACAAACACCTACGGTAAAGGAACAGTCAAAAAGATTAAATTACGAGCATTGGCACTTTCAATATTAAATCTTAATTACACTCTCGAAATAGCACTGCATATCAATAACCAACTTAAAAACTAAATTCAGATCAGTCATTTATGATATCACATCAAAATAAACAGGGAAATACATAATATGTGATTATCGATTGGGATATACTATATCATATATATTATATTTTTTTCAAAAGAGGTATTAATTTTCTTAAGGGTTACTAAAAATATTGAGCTCTGCGCCGCGCGCGACGCACTATATCACCATAATACGAGAACAACATTGAACCAATAAGTTTTGGTACTTGGAGTTCATCTCCGAGTTAATCTATTTCGCTAAACCTACATAATGCTTATCAGATATACGTAATACCCACAGGACGCGCGTGGCCGCGGTCCGCTACTCTGGAGCGAAACCCAGAGCCCGCGGGCTTGGGCAACACGCGTCAGGCAAAAAACCCTTCATTCTTATACAATTTTCATTATAAAAATACTGTCATTTGACTACAGTTCAATGAGAAAAAAATATTTATCATATGAATGAACAATAGATATAATACAACATATAGGTAATATTATGTATAATATCATGTATAATTATGATTTGACTAAAACAAAATAAAATGCATAAAATTGAAATGATTAAAACATTGTAAAATCACTTGAAGACACTTAGTAATGGAAGGTACTAAATTGATATTTTAGAAAATTTTGTTAAATAAATAGCACAACAACCAAAATATTTGGCAATGTGGATTAAATAAACATTAACAACTACTACCCTCGGCTGCTTACTTAAACACAAATCTGGAATGCAAATATTGCATCGCACCTCGGCCTCTCTTGTTGTCGCGCCGCGCGCCGTGCCTTCGTGCCTACGGGCTACGGGATCACTTACTAAACTTAGGAGACATTCACAACAAGAGCTAGTCTACGAAACTGTGCGTATCGCTCCAAATACTTTCCTTTGAACTACATTCGATTGCAGCTTTGTCATATTATAAGTTAATAACTAAAAATTATCTGAATGCAACACTTGATTTTAAAATAACCAATAACAACCATTTTGTGAGTCCGTGTGACTGAGAATATAGCACACTAGGCAAATGAAGCTACCCCCGAACATTGATATATAATATTTATTTATTCGCTTACAGTACGTTAAGGGGACGCTTCCTACAAAGGCAATAAAGAATGTGTATCACTGTTAGCTGCATTCTGAGATCCATGCTATATGTTCAGTCATTACCCACTGAATCATAAAATACGTAAATAAATATTTGTAAACTTCAACTACTTAAGTTTTGTGTTCATAGCCCAGTTAATTGATTACAGACAAAACAGAAATGAAAGCTTTGTGGATATGGCTCGACATGTACTACTAGTCGTTTGAAATGCAACGTGAACTTAAATCACGAACGACTATAACTGCTTCGGTGGTGAATTTAACGCTGACAAACTAGTGTTCGGTGAAAACAATTCGCGCTTGTTGGTCCCTTCCAAAATATTTGCCAAACCTTGAAAGCAAACTAGATGTAAAGAAAATTTTGAAAACTACATACTGTATTGTCTCATATCAACATTTTATATAAAAATAACTATGTGGGAAATATGTCAACATTATTGTGTACAAATACTCCAGTTCCAATTTAAAGCTGTTCACAACATAGCTGAACTAAAGTTGCTCAAAAGGACAGTATCAATTATTCGTTATATTTAGTATGTTATACATTACTTATATGTAATTGAAGAGACTCACACTATTAAATATCTTGACTAAATTAAGAGACCACAAATATTACATTTATATGCACATACATAGAGATATTGCCAGTCTGTTAACGACACTTACTATAATTTCACTAGAAGCCCAGCATCTGGGCACATCAATGACTCAAACGTTTTAAAACGGTCTGTAACAACTACTAATACCTTAGAATATCTAATCACTGCATTAATTTGTGATGATATGCACTGATAACCCATTTTGACTATGTTCAACGTGGGCTCATCATATAATAATTACAAATGAGTTGTTCAAAGCTTTATAGTAGTTGATAAGAATTGATTTTAGGGTAGTGTGTCAAGATCGTATCCTCTAGATTATATGTCATCACTATTATTATGTAATGCTCGGACGGTAAATCCAACAATCATCAAATTACTTCTTAAAATAACCTACAGCTTGGCTTTAAATTCGTGCCTGTCTCGTCAAAATCGTAAATTTAAATAACATCCGAGAAGCAGCCTTTTGGTTTAAACAACGACGATCCTATTGATACATGACTGTGGAATATATCTAAATTATCTCCTAGAGACTAAAGAATATTATAAAACAATATTTAAATAATAACTGTTACATTAATGGTGGGCAATAAAATAACTCATTATATCATTAGTAAATGTCTATAATTTAAATATTGCTTTAAGAGTAATTGGACACGAAATCCATGGGTTGAGTTACACCCCTTTGTATTTTATACTAATCAATATAAATTGTATACACAACAATTTATAGTTAATATAATATTCTTTGGATAACAAATCATTAACATTTCTAAGAGGAACTAGTGTAGCATAATATATTACTATAATGATATAGTTTAATTTGTTGATTTATGGAATAAAGACTTTAAAGATTTGATCCAATATTGTCTCTTTGATTAGACTGGGACCTAGAAATGCTGTTTTTTGGAATACGTCTGGAAATATTTATGGCGTTGCAAGTCCATAATATTAATTAAGCCTAACTTTATCACACAATTAAATAAGTTAAAAACAAAAACGAAGTAATGTATCGTCACGCAATCCATTCACAGAATTTGTCAAAAATTGTCTTGTTTAAATTAAGATCACAGTATTAAGTCACGTTTAAAATGTAACTCTACGAATGTGCGCAACGATAACACATACATATTCCACAGTCATCCGTATAACTGGAGCACAACAGGCAAACATATAAACAAACTATATTATAGGAAAGTGTCACAGAACCATTGGCTTTAGTTCAACTAAAGGAACTTTGATCAAATTTTTTGTCAGTCATGGTAAAACATTTCATGCTTATTTGTAACAAATTAGTAAAATAGAATGTAAAAACTTAAGTCAAAAAGATAACAATGAGCAAAACAAAACATCATCTATCGTCATTAACAAGTTGTCAAAATTAATTCCATGAAAAACTTTTAAACTAAAGCCATGGTTCAGCTTATAATGGCTCAAAGCACCATCAAGTGACTGTAAGAGTTAAAGAAGTTAATATGCACCCGGATGTGTTCCAGTCGTACCCACTTAACATTCGTTTGTTCAGGATAATTTTGTCAAGTCATAGTCAAGTCAATCTGTGGCAGCTACGACCCATGAGAAGCCGCAGAGGCGGCAAGAGTCCTTTACGTACTGTGTGCGAGTTCCATATGGGCCCAACCTGTGATACTGCGAGCGGTTAGCAAAGAACAGCGCAGGGTTGTTGGGCGGAAGCACCGTGGGGCGGTAGCTCCAACGCGGGTCCGTGAGGTTACCCATCAGATTCAGGATGTCGCGCCCTTCATACGTGATTTTGACTTCTTCGGCTTTCTTCTCAATAGGACGTGGCTGGGGCTGCACCACCGGCTCGAATAGCTTCTGGAAATATTTCACACATTGACACAATAACAACATCAGCCCACATCCAAATGCACACAAAAATAAAAAGCATATACCAACACTACTTAGTACCAACTAAGCATTGAGGTTTATAGAAGGTATCTCTACTCACACCTTATCAAAAGTACTAAAATGATTTTTGCAAGCTGAAGGTAGACTTTTTTATTTTTATACTAAAAATTTATGTAGGTATAAAAATACACAATCACAAATCGCACTGGTTCACACAAAAATGTCATGTAACCTATGCCTCCGAAATCTTTCCATAATCACACGTCGATAATGTACACAACATTGATAGCGTAAGACATTCGCCATTACGGAATATTATGAAAATAGAGAGGTCAAGGCCAGGACGAATCCAAACAAAATAGTGCGAAAATGTTGCACTCACCTTCTCTGTTGTTTGAGGACTAGACGGCAGGGAGTCGCTATTAACTGATTCAGATTTGAGCGACCCCAGCGACCCGATACCGCTAGAATCACTGGAGACTGACGGACTCGGGCTCGACTGCGACTGAGACAGGCCCGCTATGTCTATGATATGCCCGAACGAGCTGAACGAGTCAAAATTTTCTGTCTCCAAGCCCGGCAAAGGTAGTGCAACGCTCAAAGCCATGTCTGTAAATTGAAAATCAAGTTTGTATTATAATTACACGTGCATAAACCCAACTGCGTGTGAATACTTTATTAGCTATGTTGACAGAATCTAACCAACGCGCCAAACTGTTACGGTTTTGTGATCACACCACACTCGAAATAACACGTCACTCACCTTTGACTAGAATAACAATTAAGAATTTCAAAACCACACTATAATCAACGAGTAAAACAATAATTACCGAAAAGCGTAATCCCAAAAAGCTCAAGTCTCGATGTAGTTGAAAAGATCGAACATTTATGAAGTGAAGTTGGCTCCAAATGCTACTCCGCGTTGCGTGATGTCGTCGAGCGCGAACCGGAAATAACTCCGTCGGTAAAGTAGTCTACTACGCAGCAATGAAATTAATATTATAAGGCTGGGTATTATAAGGCATAATACTTATTAAAAAATATTTTTTGTTTTTATAACTCCCTTGATTGCAAGTTTTACCAATTTTTGAATCAAACATTTTCATTGTAAATTCAAAAAGTAAAAATTAAGAAAGGTTGATTTGATTTGAAGGTTTTCATTTGTGTGCAGCGCCATCTCTGGCAGTATAGCCTAAGGCATTCGGCAAATAGAACGGGCTGAAATTGTTCCTTTACTCACCGCTAGATGGTAGCATTCACCACATGGGCGGCACAAATTTCAGATAGTTACTCCTTTCGTTGAAAGATGGCGGTGATTTAAAATGATATTTTTAACTTTTTAACGCCAAACGATTTTCCAGTTATTGGTTGAATCAGTTGTTTCTGTTTAGACCTGCCAATTTATTTTGGTGTTTCAGGACTAGATAGCGAATAGTAGGTACTTATCTACTTAATTATTGATTCAAATTCAAGGCTTTTTAGCAACTAAGAACCAATTTAATAAATAAATACAAAAAAAATACCGGTATAGGTATTATTATTATAACAGTTTTTAAACGATTTGTTTCTTCTAATGTAAGAACACCGCTCTGTATAGAACCAAATAAAAATTGCTAGACTTACCTAAAGTCTGACATCAAGTTGCTATTTTTTTTAAATGATAAAATAGGTGTAATTTAAATATTATTTATTTAACAGCTGTTTATTTCAGTTCAGCACCAATTGGTTTCAGGTTTAGATCCACACATTCGCAGCCGAAACTTCCCTGTCTTTTCCCTTTAAAATATGTACCTATTTAACGGATGTTTTCTAAAAATAACTTTAGGGATAAGCGTGTTATGGATTCAAAAAAGTAACTTATCATTATCTACTTAGCTTATTTCCAGCTATGTTAAAGTCAGCTTCCAACAACAAACAATCATTCAATACCAGAACAACAATCAATTGATTGATTGATTGTTAATTACAGCAAGTGTAACCAGATGCAGTTCAAACATTGTTTTACATGAAGCGAGTCTATTCTGCGATCTGGGGTTCTACTACTAACCATCATTACGCCGGTGAGAGAGAAAGACGCAGCCATACAAGATGAATAGCACTAGCTCTTTTGCACAGCGGCATCATGATGGCATTGGAACTTCGTAGAACAGCCTCTAGCCTCCATATAGTTGTTGTACTCCCTTTGGTGAGACCGGTTCACAGATTTTCGGGCTTCTGACTACTTCTTCAATTTTCGGCTTTCCGTAACGACTGTCAAAAGTGTCAAAGATCTACATTTCAGTTAAGTTCGGTATGTGATAGTGGACGGTCGCGGCACAACGCGATCCGGAGAGCTTGGACGTGGCGGGACCACGGCAAGCGCAGCAGATTCTTGAAGATCACCCAGTACAGCTATTATCTTCTTCTTTCTTTTCGTGTGAGGATGTGGCCCCTCTGGTGTCGGAGTTAATTAAGCCGCCTCTAGGAACCCCACAGGCCTCTGACTAGGCTATTTCAGACTTACATTAAGTATATTTCAGACTTACATTAAGTCCAGGTTTCCTCACAATGTTTTCCTTCACCGTTGCCTGTGATGACCAAGATAAGCTTAGAAAGTTAATATGAATCACAAATCAAAAGTCAAGATGGAACCTTGCAAATTACACGCACAACGAAACTACGCCTTAGCTTGTCAGTCGAGCTTTTTATTTGATCTGAAAGCTTGTGTGACAAGCTAAGGTGTAGTTTCGTTGTACGCGTGTACGTGTAATTGTATATGTATACGGCAAGGCGTAGTTTTAACCGGCGTCACCTTATTGTTTGCAACGTTCCATCTTGACTTTTTATTTGGTCTGAGATATGAATTTGAAAAAGTCACATTGGTACTTGCCCGGATTTGAACCCAACCCAACCTCAAGCAATAGTGGCGAGGTCTTAGCCACTGGGCCACCACGACGAGTACGAAGATGACGACTTATTAGAAATTATCAGGCACTTAGCCACGAACCCGTCCGTAGAAGTTGAACTAACTATATTTTAAAACATAGGTAGGTGACCCATTTTCAGCCGAAAGGCGTACACTACTGGACATAGGCCTCTCCGAAGCGTCGCGACATCGATCGGTCCAGTGCTTCTCGCATCCAGCAGCCTTAATAGCATTCCCGTAGCCTTAATCATCATCATCGGTCTGCCTACTAGAGGAAGGTCTTCCAACGCTGCGTCTTCCGCTACGCGGTTCCCACTTCTGAACTTTTCGGACCCATGGAGCATCATTTCAACCAGCAATATTGCCCACCGCCACCTGAACCTGCCCACTGCCACTTATGTTTGGACATTCTTCGGGCTAAGTCAGCAATTTTGTTTCGGCTGGTTCTTCTGCGGATGTCTTCATTACATTCATATGACATGTGACCATTCTGAATAGCAAATTAATTATAAAAGAATACCTAGTTCTGCATTGATTATTTTAAAATTAATTACCAATAGCGTCAGTCACTCCTACCAAACTAATAGGTAACATCCAATACACAGCGGAAACGAAGTATTTGAAAAATATCTAAATACGAGTATTATGATTATAATCTTTCAGTTTTAAGAGAATTGAAATAAGTCATAACAATTATTTTTTCAAGATTACCATTATTATCAATTTTTTTTTTATTAATTACTATAAATCTACTTTTACAGCGTTTTAACCTAATAACTTTAGTCACCTTCGGCAGTTTTAATTTTTTCGAACATTTTACATTTAATGTCTTCAATGTCACGTTTATTCTTAGAGTAATACACGTTGGTGATAACTGTATGGTGATTATGATACGTTAAATAAACGCCACTAATGTTCTTTGGCAGTTGTACACGTCAGTAAACCCGTTGCGAATCAAGCAAACGACCCAAGAGCTAGATTGACCCGACACTATGCCGAAGATATCCCGGACGTCAGCTTCTACGAGATTTGGATGGCTCTGAAACAACTTAAGAACAACAAGGCGCCGGGTGATGACGGAATTACGGCCGAATTCCTGAAGGCAGGTGGAAAACCGGTACTTAAGGCCCTTCAGAATCTGTTTGATTCCGTCATACTCGAAGGGAAAACGCCACAGGCATGGTGCAGGGTTGTGGGTGGTGGTACTTGTTTTCAAGAAGGGTTAGAATGCCCGGTTGAATAATTATAGGCCATCTCACTTCTTAGCCCTGTCTACAAGTTGTTTTCAAGTGTCATCACGAATCGTCTCGCGCGCAAGTTTGACGATTTCCAGCCTCCCGAACAAGCCGGTTTCTGAAGAGTATAACCTGCCTCTTTGATTAACATTTGTGGACTATAAGAAATCCTTAGATTCGATCGAGACTTGGGCTGCACTGCAGTCTCTCCAATGGTGCCAAATCGACTACCGGTAAATCAAGGTGCTAAAGTGTTTGTACAAAAACGCCATCATGTTAATCTGATTTCAGGATCAGACCTCGGAACCTATCCTTCTGCAGCGAGATGTGAGACAAGGAGACGTCATATCTCCGAAACTATTCACCGCTGCACTGGAGGATGTCTTCAAGGTTCTGGACTGGAGAGGACTAGATATCAATTTCAATGGCGATTACGTCACTCACCTCCAGTTTGCTGACGATATAGTGGTCATGGCTGAGACCATGGAGGACCTCAGTACAATGCTTGATGACTTCAATGGAGCATCCGAGAGAGTGGGTCTAAAAATGAACATGGATATAAGCAAGGTGATGTTAAATGCCCATGTTGCACCCACTCTTATCAAGGTCGGAGACTCTACACACGAAGTTGTGGACGATTATGTCTACCTGGGACAAGCGGTCCAGTTAGGTGTACCCACTTCGAGATAGAGGCCAACTATCGCACCCGTCTCGGCTGGACAGCATTCGGGAAGTTCTGCGATATCTTCTCTTCCAACATACCACAGTGTCTCAAGACGAAAGTCTATGACCAGTGTGTTGTCAGCGATTACTTACGGGACAGAGACGTGTTCGAACACAATCGGCCTCATGAGAAGGCATAAAGTCACCCAAAGGGCAATGGAAAGAGCTATGCTCGGCGTTTTCTCTGGCGAGATCGAATCAGAGATGAAAATATCCGCAAGAGAACCAAGGTTACCGACATAGCCGGAAGAATTGCCGAACTTAAGTGGCAGTGGGCAGGGCACATTGCATGCAGAACGGACGGCCGTTGGGACCGAAAAGTTCTGGAGTGGCAACCGCGTACCGGAAGACGCAGCGTTGGAAACGACGACCTGGTCAAGACCGCGGGAGTCCGGTGGATGCGAAAAGCACAGGACCGAACAGTGAGGCGGTGCTTGGGGCGGGCTTATGTCCAGCAGTGGACGTCTTTCGGCTGAAATGATATATGATAATGAATGTTCTTTGGGGTTCAGCGTCGCAGACTGGATCGGAGTGTCCAGATACTTTCTTAGTCAATGCTTTTTTTTCCGTAACCATGTTATTGTGCGGTCCAATTCGTGTCAAGCGCGTCGTTTCTCTAAGCAATGTCAATGTTTGTAATGTGCTTGTGTAGCCTTAAAGTGATGAAAATGAGTGCAGCTTCGAAGTCTCTCCTCGTTTTTAACTGACTTCAAAAAGGAAGAGGTTCTCAATTCGACTGTATATATTTTTTTTTAATGTGTTTTACTCAGAACTTTTTACTAGGTGAACCTATTTTGATAATTTCTTTTTTATTTCAAGTTTTTCATGTGGTCCCATTTAAATTTGATCAAGATCTGATGAAGAATGCGGAGATATACAACAGAAGTCTTCAATAAATGACGACAAATTCTCGGGATTGCTGCAATTGCATGTCTGTTTATTTTTATACCATTTCATAACATAACATCACGCCGGTACGCTCTGAAGAGGTATGCAGATGTGTACAGTTCACCCTGGTAGATTAAAACTTGAACACAACATGCATGTTCAAGTTTCATGTTATTCGGGTAATCTATTCTGGAATGAGTGTGGGAATTATAGATATGTACCTACAACAAAAATGTATAAGTACAACAAAAAGTGAAAAAAGTATACATTTTTACAAAAGTTTACAACCACCTTTAAAGTATACAAAAACGAAGAAATAAACAAGAACACCGACTGCCGAAATTGAAGTTATTTTTCACTTTATAGTGTTTGAGTAAGAAATTAGAATTCAGGTCAGTGGCAGGCGGTACTTCACTTATCAAATAATTCTCATCCTACTTAAACAAAATACGAAAGGACACCTCAGATTAATTATGGCATTCGTAAAACATTGGCGATACAATAACCGAACTTTATTTGTAAAGCAGGGTGATTAATAATTATTTATTTTTAGAAGAGAGTAGGTAGATACAATATAGGTACTACATTACATAATTATATAGATATATCACACTTATTTATGCTAGAAGCTGTCTTAATAACTATTAAAAGATGCACATGTCCACATGATTAGATTAAACAAAAAGAAGAATTATTTTCTTAAAGTAGAACTGAAGTCTGTAGAACTTTGTTATTTCTGTTCGATTTACTTCTAAATAGATTTATCTCGAATCTATCGACATACATGCAAAAGAAAATGAAGAAAGTTTTATTTTCAGTGAACAAATCACAATTTATTTGTTTATTGTATCCTTTATTGTACACCACAAAAATATATACACAGGACAAAAATCATAAAAGCAAGTGTACAATGGGCGGTCTTATCGCACAATATGAGATCAGAAAACTTAAAACTAAGAATTAGGTACGCAATCATGAATTTTCGAACAGACGGACAAAACACAGTTCCAGTTCCCAAAAGTGTGTTTCTTTTCAGGTACATTTTGTTTTTTTTTTGAGGATATTAACAACAATGTTTCAATGTAATTTCATCCCTGAATGACGGCGTTGAAAATGAAAGCTGAATATGTGACGACTCATTTTTAATTCATCCGTTTCCTTTATTTTATCACATAATAATATCCTGAAAGCAATAAAGTTCGAATATTTCAGCATGGGATCGTATCTACTTAAATTATATTGAATGTAAATGATCACTCTCAAATTAACCATTGGATTTCTCAGTCTAATTGGAGTAAGCCGTTTTACGAGTGTTTATTATATTAGGAGAGCAAGAAACGTGCGAGATAGTCGCGATCGTGGAGTGTATTGAGCGCGCCGGTCCGCGGTGGCGGCGGCGATACGCGCCTAATTGCTCCAAATCGGGTGCTTATGATTTGTAAATATTCTTATACCGCCACTTAGAAGCGTCCGTTCAATAAATATAATAGTAAACATCCGTGCAAATGGCCGTGGCGGGTGGGCAGGCGGCAGGCGAGAGGAGCCGCACGCCGCCGGCGGCCGGGCGGCGCGGGGCGCGCGGATCGATTCGCGCCCGCGCGACACACTGTATCTATCCTCTCATCGATGCCCGTTTGCTGGCCTCACAAAGAAAGAGATAGGTTTCGCCGACTTTGATCCTTTTGTTTTTGGGCAGCGTCCGGCGATGCGGGCGGGGGCTGAAAAATGTGAAGGGGCGCTGATTGGCCGGCGCTGTGGCCCCGCCCCCGCAGCCTCGCGCGCGCAAGAGCCTCCGCGCTCAGTTCAAGGGCGGCTGCCGCGCGTCCGCCACGCACGCCGATTTGTTTGGGTTCCCGGCTATTTATAAACTTAATAAAAGCTCTCTCTGACCACGATGGACAGCTGTCGATGGTCGAGAGACTGATGACTCATTGCTTCCTTATGACCGGTTTTATTGGCACTTTATTTTGTTACTTCTATTTAGTTTTAATGCGAGGTCGTAGGTCTACCAATAAGACTTGGATGGCCTTTGTGCAGGGCCAGACAATTTATTCACTCCATACTTCTATTACAAGCTTCTAAATGAAATGTACTTACATTCTATAATATGAGACCTATAAACAGGTTATAGTTAGGTACTCTACTAATTTGAATAGATAATTATCACCCAATGTTATTAATAACCATAATTCGTATATAACCTAAAATAAGTAAACAATTTTACGAAAATAAGAAACTTTTCATTCCTACTTTGAATGGAAGAGTAAAGTTTTAGGGATCATAAACATTTATAGGTAAGTAGGTATCCTACATATTCGATTACCTATGTACAGCTTTAAGTGTGTAGAAATCAGGTTCATGTAGAGCCTTAATAAAATAGGTACAAATAAAAAAAAACTATCCTATTTCAAAAGCTTTCTTTTCAAAACAGAAATACTCAATTTATAAAATTGAAAATAAATTAATCTTTTCTGAAACTTGTGTACTTTCAGGAACTCTTGCTGCCAATAAAACAAATATAAATAAACCGACGTCTCTTTTCACCCGTTGCTAAGACCCTGAATAATGATCGTAAAAAAAATAAGCCAAATCCGCTCATGAACTTATATCATTAAAGCCTCCGTTACTTTGAACAAACGAGTCAATAATACAATGGCGCAAAAAGCTATGCATACTTAATATATTAGTCAAGTATGTATGTACCTACTTATTATTAGTACAAATAGAGGCACGACTCGACCATTCAAGTACAGTTAGCTATGGTCTTACCTTCAGGTCATTGGTTTATACTTAGGGTTAGGACATGGTAGGAAGTTGTAGCGAATTCAATGTAAAAATAAAGAAAATTTTAAAGGTAGGTGTGAAATTTGGCATTCAAGGATTTTCCATTTCCTTTATCAGATATTGATATACGTAATTATATTAAAAGAACATAGTGTAAATATGGAAATGTTAACAAAGTTATAAAGCATGAAAAGCAGTTCTGAGATCGCAATTTTGCAGAATTTCCCAAAAAAATATAAATGGAAATGCTAAGAAATGTTGATTAAAAATTATGAAAAACTTTTATTTATCTATATTTGTTAAGGGGCTTTATCACTGATTGTTAATGTCACCCCCATATAATAAAACATACAGCAACTTCAAACTAAACGATGGGTAATGAACATAATAATATATATACTAGGTGTAGAAGTAATTGGATGATTTCCAACCACAAAACAAAAAATGGTATACAATACTACTAATCCACTTAGGTATTATAACTTAAGTGTGTATCTCCACTAGACATGACGTAACATATTCAGCAGACACACCAGCCCATGCTGCAAGGAGGAATGATCCTCCTTCAACAGTCGACACGGAGTCAACGGAGATGCTAGGATGCTATTGCATACGTATTAGAGGGGGATTTGAAGTGGGAACTTGACGTAAGTGTGCACTAAGAAAGGATATTTGTAAAATCCACCCCTAAAGGGGTAAAAGGGGTTTGAAATTTTGTATGAAATGTTTACAGTTTGTAATTTGGACACATGAAATCTTTGATCTACGCTCTTGGTTGATAAAAATAATTCATGTATTTTTTTTGGTTTTTGGAAATTCTACCCCTAAGGAGGTGGGCAAATTGTTGGGCTTACATTTTTGAAACTTGGCATAAATACTAACTTAACTAAATAGTAAAGGTTGTCATTATTAGTTTTTGATACTAATCCTCAAAGACGATCAAGGGGGTGTAAAAGATTTATGAAGAATTTTACTGTACAGGGCTTCTTTTTATGATGCACTAAGAAGGGATTTTTAGCAATTCAACTTTTATCCTACAAATGACTTTCGCCCGCGACTTCGTCCGCGAAGTCGCGGGCCAAATGCAAGTATAAATATACTGCCGAGTTGATTGAGAGCGTCCAGTCTTCACCGAGTGTAAAGGGGCAACTGAAAGAAATCCGAAGGCTGACGAAACACGAAGTTTGCCGAAGGACATTAAGAAAATAGTTGTACTGTACTCTACCTATAGTCATTAACGAAATAATATATAGCTAAAATAGCATGCAAAATAATCATGTCGAATTGCTGAGCGAAGATTCTTTATTTCATTTCTTATCATTTTGTATTTTAATTTCATTTATTTGGAACAACAGACAATTACACATAAATAATGAAATACAAGATAAAAATAATGAAATTTAAAATTAACAATTACGCAAGGTAGCAAGGTAAATCGCCACGCGCTCCCCTAGGTTCCTATGCCCGTAGCCTAGTTTATCTGTCAGTGGTTTGCCTGCAATAGCTGATAAATGTTTTACAACAAATTCTGTACAAGTTTTCTGTTACTATTTTATTTTTCAGCCACGTAAAAACTCTAAACGTCTTGTTATGAGTATCTCGAACCTGTGCGAATAAAGTACCTTCCATGTGGATCTCTTGGGTGAATAGGCTAGCTACCTACTGTTTTTCATCTCTTGGGAATTGGTTTACCCAAGAAGATCAAGGGATGTCGTTCTACTCTGTAAAGAAATGTGAAAACATCATCATCTGCATCATCAGCTAAGGAAGCCAACATCTTTTGCATCAAAAGGTCTCGGCTTCCAATTTAACCAGAAGCCTTATTGCTTCATGAATTCGGCAAGGCAAAGAGTATGAAAAATCGACCAATCACATGCGAGATCAAAGACGCGATGTGGATTTCCGTCTATGTGATTGGTCGATTTTTCATACTCTTTGATCGTTGATTTTGCATTTGACAATATACAATCGATAACGCTAGTAGAAAAAGAATCAATGTATGGAAATGACACATCTGAACGTTAAGTTACGTGGTCAGACCGTACAAATAGAAGGTGTTAACGATTGTAGAAAGAGATTCGATACGAAACGTTTGTTACTTGGCTAGGTGTCCAGTATTTTATTTAGAACGACTATCTAACTTTCACTTCTTTTGTCACCTAAACTTTGGAAATGACAAAATATGGTGCTACTATGACCACCGTATCTTCAACTTCAGTAGTTTTCAGGCTAAAAGTGAGATGATCATTTATTCGTCATCGGTCGTAGGCACTGGTAACTAAATAGACGTTTTATCATAAATTAAATTTCACTCGTTAAATTTTCACATTTCCACTCGTGTCCTACTTATTTTATGAAAATGAATAAAGTTAGTTTTTCCTGAAAGACTTCAGGAATAATACAAGTAACTGACTCTCATAGCAGAGGCAGGGCAATTAATCAGGGATTGGCTAATTGAGTAGTTTCAAGGATTCTATTTAGGTAGGTACGCCACCAAGAAAAATAAAAATTCCAAAATTATATTCGCAAGTATGACTTTAGCTTATTTTCACATTTTGTAAATTAGCTTTGTAAGTTCACAAAGATCCATCAGTTTTTTTTGCATATTCTATGATGCACCATATGCTACAATTGGTAGGTACTGAACTCAAAATATATTAGTTTTTGAACGTAGAAAGGCAGTGAAACAGTGTTTTTCCATTAAAAATTTCTCATCACAGGAAAACCAGCATAGAGACGTTATACATATTTCTACAATTTAAATCACTGTCATACGTCATTTCTGTGTCACGTCGAAACGTCGATCACTGTCGTCGTCTAAACGACGTGACGTGTCGCCGTCGACTGCTATGCGACACGACGGGACAGCTAAATGAACGCGATTGACTGCGACACGTTGAGATATGGATGTTGACGACTTTTTCGCTCGGTGTAACGGCGCTTTTATGTTTCTTCTAGGTTAGATATCTTTTGTTTAAGTTTTAGTTTTGAATGGCTAAACCAGCGATAATGTATGATCACAAAGTACGTAAACTGCAGCGATGGTGCCACCTGTGGCAGCATATAAATTTTAAAAGTACCTACAGCTCGTCTGTTCGATTTTTGCCCATATATTTAGCCATACAGAGCAGGAGAGAGCTACGCTCGGAGATTCCTTGTGTAATCGAATTAGAAACGAAGACATCCGTAAGAAAACCAAGGTTACCGACATAACCCGAAGAATATCCGAATTTAAGTGGCAGTGGGCAGGGCATATTGCTTGCAAAACGAATGGCTGAAAAGTTTTAGAGTGGCAACCGCGTACCGGCAGACGCAGCGTTGGAAGGCCTCCTTCTAGGTGGAGCGACGACCTGGTCAAGGCTGTGGGCGTCCGGTGGATGCGAAACGCACAGGACTGATCAGTGTGGCGACGCTTGTGGGAGGCCTATGTCCAGCAGTGGACGTCTTTCGGTTGATATGATGATGATGTGCGTGCTTCACCGTCGACCACATCATCGCTTACCATCAGGTGAGATAGTGGTCAAGCGCGAGCCTATATACAATAAAAAAAAAAAAAAAAAAAAATGATGACCTAGCAATGAACTTAGCAGGGAAGGTGGACCATTGTGAATGCAATATGGGAATCTGATGGATTTGAGTCGCACAGGACCAGTCGATGTGGTGACACTATGTTCAGCGGTGGACAGGTTTTTCGGCTGAAATGATGATGGACGGAATTTAGTCAAAAGCTATCATAATACAGTGAGGCCATTGTTTTTCTATCTTGCTTTAGAAGGAAAGCGAACGTACTTTAAATTGTTTATGAGGGATAGCTTAATAAAAATAAATTTATTGAAAGTAGCAACGACTTTTAATTTCTTCGTATCTCCTACCACGTATACCTACTGCTTATTTTCTTCAGAAATATTTAACTAATCGCCGTGCAGAAACAGACTTCTTATACTTAAATATAGCCCAAAGTTTGCAGTAGAAGTCGTCCTGTAAGCCATGTTGTTGATACTCCCCCTGTGTATCAACAACATGGGTTACGAGGTACAAGTAACTCCCTGGGCTCTTCATAGTGGTAGGGACTAGAAACCGTGGACTTTAGTAAGCAGACAGAAAATATCCCAGAGGATTCTTTGCAGAAAAAATCTATGTTGGCCATGTTTTTTAGAGTGGGAAAGAACACCTTACCCAAAGTAATATTATACCTACACAAGCTCTGAAACCCACAGAGCAACCTTGTTAAGCGTACAGCACATTGTGTTTGTGTACACCGTCGCCACGACACCATTAGCAGGAGCGTCATGTAACCACCTAATACCTCGGCCGCCGCCGCCTCGCTAAACGACCAAATATTTAAATAGGTATCCATCCGCGGCTATCTCCAGATAAAACGCCCCAATTCACATGCGTGAGCCGCGTGATGGATGAGTCCGACGATCAGACCCTTGCCGCATACCCCCGTCCCTCTCAAATTTGCCTTCCCCACACCCCCTCTGTCCGACAACGGCCCGCCCTGCTAAGTCCTGTAGGTGATCCATTACACTGGCATTTTTGCGTAATCCCCGTTTATAAATATGAAATTGAAGGAAGACCTAGTGATGGTTAATCGACTGGAGGTCGGGGTCAGCCGGCCCTCTGTTGCGAATAATTTATGGCGACGCGCCAAAACTGTCCTGTCGCACGATATGTCGCGGGAAAAATGTTTACGTGTTTACGTTCCTTTTTCTGAATTTATATTTCGAATGTGATTTGATTGGACAAACGTAAAAACGTCAGTGGCAGTGCAAAGGGGTAATCACGGTGGTGCCCACATGCAAAACATGGTAATAGCAATAATTGCAATGCGTTCGCTCTGATTATAGACGGGGTATATTCTGATTATAGATAATTATAGTTGGGGGAGATTGGGTTGCGCTGATGAGCGATTTGGGTATTATTTGCGCTTTATTTGGGTATTTATTGCGCTTGAGTGACGACGCAGATATTATGCTCGGTTATAATATAATATGTGCGTCCCTTGAGGGCTTTCACCCTGCGGCTTTGTGCTCCGCTGTGGACATTGATTACGTTGAATTTTCAATATTACATTTTGTCGTCAGTTTTAAACTTATTTTAAGAAAAATGTGGAATTTACTTTTTGGTTCTTAATATAAATAAATAGAGATAAATTTTCAACATTTATTTTGTCATCTACTTGCATAAAAGTAGTTATGTTTTCTACTTACTTTACAAGTTTATTAAGTGCATATTCAAGGATTTCAATTGCTGAGCAGGCTATATTAAATACTCCATAACACTAATTAATGTCTGATCCCAACCCTCACGTCTGACAAGAGGCGGTTGGTTGCCCACGCGCTGCCCGCAAACGCCAATTATCAAGATTACGTAAATTCTCTTCACGAATGTATTTTTCACTAGGTATAACAATACAACTCCAAGTCTAACACGTGTAGTTTCTACGAGTGTGCTACACGTGCAGTGTTTGCAATTTTATGGTCAATTTTTGACACATGACTAGATGATAGATAGATCACTTAGAAGAGCGTGAATTGCCTGAAAAGTTTTCACAAATGATTATGTCATTTACGGCATAACGCGGCAAGTTTAGGTTCGCTTACAATTAGTTTGACTTGGTTAACCTTTTTTCCACTGAGATTTTGTACTACACCTAAAATATGAGAGCAGAAAGGCAAAACAATATTTATATTCTCACGCCAACATAAACTAGAGAAAGTAACACAAAATACAAACAAAATATCTTATAAAACCGAACCCATTACAAAATAGGAGCTACCATTACCAAAAATACTCGTATCAATTTCTTACCTCAATTGGAGCGTCCTCATTGAACCGATAAACTTACATACCTGGGGGCCATCTATTATATTCATTAGCCGCAGACCGAGGGGAGTGGGTGTGGACTGAAGGGGGGGGATGGGCGAAGGGTTTTAGTGCACTGATGTGGTGATAAGCGCTTGTTTGGGGTTACCTCAATTCTTTCGACGAATTTTAATGCCAATTAGAGTAGACAATATTGCGCTCTGAATGGATTGAGGCCTTTATTAGTGTCGGATATTGTTGTGAGATCGTTCGCGCGTGAATTGTGCGGCGGTCAGGGAGGGGCGCCTCGGGTGATGTTGTCGATGTATAGTGATTATGAAGTATTATGTGAGCTTGTGATTTTTGAGGTAGGTGATAATGTTATAAATTGTAAAAACTGTTATTTTTGCAGTAGTTTTCTGTTTATTTTGCCATGGAGTCAAAGATCGACCTACCTAGTAATCTTCATGGAGTGGACTTATTGGAATCCAACTATATAGGTGGTAACCAGCTTTCTCTATCTTAGGCAATGAAGGGAAAATACGAAGTCTACAATCACATTTTCAGATTCAGAAATGGCTCCAAATTAGGTATGACATACATTTCTCAAAAATGAATTTATTGATGCATTCCGACTAACATTCCCTAGGGCTCCTATTGAATACGTTACGAGTAACTTGATATTCGTTGATTAGCTCAACCAATTAGGGTGCCCAACATAACCCAACTTCACTTTTCAACGCATGCACGAAAAATAGATAATTATACACACGTGCGATTTACGCATGAAAGAATCGCGACTGTCTGCGTATCAGCGTCTATTCAATGTATAATGTATCGCATACATCATAACATTAATCTGAGGCGAGTGATGGATCGACCGCGGTTACCCTGTAGGCGGGCAGACGGGCCACTTGGCGATTGTGGCGCTGCAGAAAAGTTTATAGATGCGTTGAATCTACAGCGGTGTCAAATGTGTGAAAGACGACATTCCTTTTACAGATAAGAATACTTTATGAACAATGAAAGACAAAATAAACGATCGTAAATGACCACAAGGAAAAGTTTCTCAAGTAATGCAGAATACTAATTGTTACATGATAACTAATACACCGTAAAATTTTGGTCGTTACAATCCCGTGGAGGTTCGATCCGGTACACAAAATAGTCTCGATTTGTAAAGATAAAATTAAAAAGTAATTAAAAAAAAAAAACACCACAAGAAAATAAACCGACTACCAAAGGAAAACTCTAAAAAGTGCGAAAATATTTTTCGTTTCGGAAATTGGTATTGCAAAATGATAAAACAAGAGGTACCAAAGTCACTGACTAAAAGCCAAAAAATTAAAAACTTTATATATTGTATACCACTATGGATATGACTTACTAGACAAGACTTTTCATGAACAAAAAAAATAAAATAAAAATCTGTCCCCGTGTTTTTGTTATTTAAGCGCTCAAATCGCTGCATATCGCCCGTCTAAACCACCTCGCAACATTTCCATCCCACAGCCACATATTTTCCTAGTTTTTTACCCCAACCAAAACACAAGTGTTAACTTCTCACGATAGATCTCATAAAACAGTTTGTGCGAGATTAATTGCATTATTTCGTGTTATATCAGTATTAATGGCAACTATCAGGGGGATACACCCTTCTCTTTAATTATAGAATCTCGTTTATCACAAGATGTAATGGTTGTGTGAATTATTGTTGTTATTACTGTTATCGTATGGGTCTGGATGTCTTCTCCAGATTTTGAAGGAATTTCGTCGCCGTTGTAGTTAGGTTTACCATTTCGAAAATTGAAAATTCCTGACAAAAAGCCGGACTTAAAAAAAAGTCCGGACATTTTGCAATATATGACTTTAATTTTTTTTATGGATTCGGTAAAAAAGGTAGAAAAATTGATTTTGACCAAATTGTAGGCTCAATTTATATCAAATTAGCAGTTGTCAATAATGTATACCTGTTTAGGGCTGATTTTACCAATGAAACTAATCGCTTTTAGTTCAACTAACCTCAGTTTATGCAAGTACAGCTGTCTGGATGGTTGAGACCGCTGTGGAACTACCAATCAGAACGCTGTATTTGCATAAACTGAGTTTAGTTGAACTAATCGTTGTTTCCTGAGATTTTTCATGATGCTGACAAATGTGTACCCGATCGCATACCGAGGCTCTGGACAAGTGGCATTCGATGTCAGCGAAGGCGATAGTTGAAATATCAAAATTTAAGGAATTGAACACGTGATTTTTCGACATCGCGTGTCAATCCCATGCAATTTTGCCTTTTTAGCAACCATAGCGCCACGCTTTCGATGTTGGAATGTCACTTGTCTAGGGCCTCTGGTACAGTTATCAGCAAATCTCTATATCTTGTCCAGTAAGCAGGTTAGTTTATGGCTCAAGATCCACTCAGTCTGATCTGAATCTTTCTTCAACGGTTTCTGCTTTATTGAACCATGTCTTCTTAAGAATGTTTAGATGATACCTACATGATCGTCTATTGTTTTTATCTCGAAATGTTTAGGTGTCGTTATTCCCGAGACGATACACACTTTAAACTTAATTGTATGGTTTTATAATAAAGAAAAAGAAAGAAAGAAGAAATAAAACACATTTATTTGACTCAAGCCAGAGCACACATCATAAACATAAAAAAAAGAAAATAAAAGACTTAAAGTAAACAACAATAGTATAAAAAAAAAAGAAAAAAATATAAAAGAGTAACATTGTGTGTCCCACGGCTGCGCCAAATAGGACCAGTTCAGCAAGATGTCGGGCAACTATTGACCGACGCTGGTTTTCAACTGGACCTGTAACCGACAACGTGACGTACTCAAACCAGTTTTATCTATATATATAATAAATAGTAACTAAATGTGAAGTGAGTGAGTGTGTGTGAGTTGTTAATATATCCACATGTTTGGCGATAGACGATAGGTGTCAGTCAGTATTCCCAATGGCGCAGTGGTACTGTCGCTTCGCAGGCAGTCGCCGCCGGTGTCCGGAGGGCGAGACATTTCACGAGCGACTGCCCAATGACCTTTCCAGCTCCGGGGACCGAGTGAAATGCCATCATGTTTCTATTTTTAGGGTTCCGTTCATAGTTGCAAAAATCGCTTAAGTGCCTAGGCCTAAGATTGAACTGGTTAATTTTAATTGATACATATTTAAATTCTTCTCTTTGTCTAATTGAAAACATTTTTTGTTAATTTTGAATGGGATAGGAATCTAACAGGATTGGGTTCATATCTATCTGCTGACTAATAAGATGAAAGTTTCTTGAAGATAAACTACTAAGAAGAACAGCTTGTGCAGGAAAAACAAAATCTTGATAGGATTTGTTTGGAATAGAGATAAATGCTATGTTCTCAATTCTTAGGTAAGATCTTGATGAACTTGCAAGCTGGGGCCTGAGGAAAGTGCATTGCATGCCTCAACATCTAGGAATGACCATTTTCATGGTGATAAGAGGAACTAGGCAAAGTTACATCCTATCAAAAACAAAAATGATTAGGATCCTAGACTAGAATACAGTTTATTTTTTAGACATCAGGCGCAAAAGGTAGAACGGAGGACTTAGGTAATACCTTAGGCATTCTCAACCAGTCAACCAAGGGTGGTGAACAAGAAAGAGACAACATAGCAGGTGCCTTGTTTAATAATTAAAAAACCAGTTATTAACATGCTAAAATAGGTAAAATACAAGTATATATATTTTTCTAAGGCCCCGTGGATCAACTTTTATTCTCTCCAATACGGAACCCACCCCGTATTAGCGGAACTCATAATTTTCATTATTTTTTCTGCCGCCCGCTCACTCGACGACACTCGATTAATTTTGCACGGTACGCTTGTCAAAATGTGATTTAATATAGTCCGGGGGTAGTCCGAGCTTTGACGTGCGATGCGTGCGGAGCGTGCGACGGCCCGCGACCGATTCGGTTAAGGGGTTCACTAAGTCTACATCATGCACTTTGTACTGTATCTATACTTAAATAAAATAAATACGCAAATGCTATGCGATTTGTGAGGATTTTTATCCGGAATATGTAGTTGAGGCTTTGACCGGATATTCGCAAATACGAATTACATTTCCCCGATACAATTTGCATTTCCAGTTCCGTGTTACAAGCAGTATTATCTATCAATAACGCCAAAAATGGTACCGCAATTTCCAATTTGCCGCGTCACTCCGGATTCCAATAGGATGCGGGGATAAATGGAGTCGCATTCCAATATGTCACCGAGCGGGGTTCGACCATTCGGCTTTTCGGCATTCGGGATTCGGCGTTTTCGGTTATTCGCGGAGGCCGAATTCATCGAATATTGCCCGAGCGCATACCAAAATCGTCCACTAATGAGATTCTAAACGTTATATTATTTGAGGCGTAACTAATTGTTTTTTGTTTGCTCATTGTTTTTATAACAATAATGAGCACGTACCTATTTGGGATGATGGTGACCGTTCTCGGGGTCAGTGACATACCGCTTTCAGTCCGGAGTTGGAGGTTTATTAGTTATTGTTTGTTGAGTCCTGTTTGCTGTTAACAAGATTAGTTAATAAAATTTCTGAATTCAAGGTGGTTCAAGGTGGTCGATGTAACTATTTGTGTATAAGTAGTTCTTAATAATGAATTTCCATTTAGCGTGATATATTCGCGATTTACATCATTTTTTGAAAGACCTGCTGGTTGGAATTTGGATGAGTCCTCGTCCGATATGCCCCAGTTCAGCTTAGTTTCAAATATTAGATTTAAGTACAATGTTGTATAGATCTACACAATTCAGCAGATCATAAAAAGGCACCTTTGTCAAAAACATACGGCTGGACTTAAAAAAAATCCGCTTCAGCAACTCCTTACAAAAACTGCAAAAGAAAACTCAGGGTACAAAGACGGATAGGTGAGAGATACATTATGTATGCGATACTTGAAACCTACCTTTTTGAAAACATAGACCTAATAAATGGGGTGAAAGGGGGCGCCTTTCATCCTGACATTAGGCAGTCTACACACGGGCCGCATGCGTGTCACGTCAATCGTTATTGCCTGTATAGCGCCGCCATTGCCCGCGCTGATTTGAAATATTTCCACGGAACCACTTATTCGCACCTCACAAACAGGGACTCCGGATACCGTGTGCGAAGTTTTGATCGTTTGTCGAAGGTTTTATTAAATACCTGGGCTAGTGTGGAGCGTTTTGGTAGTTGAAGGTTGCTTGATTTGAAGGGCAAGAGCAAAGTTATTATTAGTTTAAAAGTCAACTTGGCGTAGTACAATCTGCCACAGATACTTGGACACAGCGCTTCTTCCATGTTTCTTAGTAACGCCCGAAAGTTTGTTTTTGTTCTAATGTTTAAACTTTGTAGCGATTGCAGATGCTGTGGTTTAGTTTTGTTACCTAGAATGTTATTATATTCTATCTAGCAGTGTGATATATTGTCTTCATGAAACTTAGTAGTTACAACAGTTTAATGGTTTTAGAGCATTTACTTTGAAGATGTTCATGATGTACTAGATGTATGAACGTGAATGAAGCTGCCGAGTGATTTTATGTATTTTTATTTGACTACTTTTTTGAAATTGTTAAAAAGTGAATTAGCAGTATTGTTAAATGGATAATTCTTGTTGATTATTAAAGCTGATTATTAAGCTTTAATTTATTTTTCTCAGTCCTTACGATGACATTATATGTTACGATTGACATCTATAATGGAATCTGAATTTCTTTGTTTTTATATTTGTGTTTGACATTTTTATTTGACATATTATATATTATCTGTATATTATATGAATATCGATTTGACATCATTGAATACTTGTCTGACTATTTGAAGTTTGAAATAGAAGTATATTATTGTTTAATGTAAAATTTTGGCTCATTGTCTTGTAATTCTTTCAAAGCTAGTTTGTATCTTGTTGCCAATTATGATTTTTCGACACAATGTTTAAATTGTTTGGAATAAATAAATACAATGCAATACTATATGTTCATGAAATGTTTTAAGAACTAGAGGTACACGAAAGACATCCACGCACCAGAACTATTTGAACAGAATAAGTTTAAAAAGATTTCTCTTACGTCTTTAAGTATCAAGTAGAGCTCATCTCACACTCACAACACCATGGTACCTCTGTACCTCTCGCGGGGCGTGAGGGTAATCGTTTTGTTGAGTCGCGTTTTGTACCTCATTGTGCGAGCCGATGCGAGGCAATCGCGGCCGCGTGCGTATTCCCGTCTCGTGCCCATTCTAATGGGGTGACAACTCGTACTCGTACTCGTACCTTCTACTCGTGCCACGGCTGAACGTATCGCGCATTCCCTCTTGAAGCTTACTTACTAGGTTATTATAAATGCGATTCTTATTGAGATCGTGATGTGAATGGGAAGTTTTTTTTTGGAGCTAATGGCATGTTATAAAATTGCATGGATTGGAAGGAGGATGATTAAAATGATAAGGTTAACTTTGTAGGCAGGTCTACTATGATCTGAGTTATTGGTCAGATATATTTAAGATACCTACAAAATTGTCAACGATTCCCATAGATGCAAATAATAGTTTCACAAGAGTTTTTTGGCAGTTGTCCACATCTTTAACAAACTTTATCGTATTTTGACTATACTTAGCAAAGTAACTAACTATCCATCTATCTATTTTCGACGAAATTCCACTGTTAACAATCTCTAATCCAAGATCAAATCAACCCGAAATTAATGCAGTGTGAACAAGAATTTTGGTAAAAACACTGGCACAGCTGCTTGCCTGCGGGAGGCCGTTAGATAGGCGCGAAATGCCTAGAGAACTGTCATCGATTAAAAAAATACGATTACAATCTTGCGCAAGCGCAGTTTTTGTGCGAGCAGCTGCGCGCGTGCGCACATCACCTGCCCCACGTGGCTGAAGACAATCGCGTCTTCAAAGAAGTCCGAAACTACCATTGTTGGGACATTCATGGGCTTTGATTTAAGGTAGCTTCCATTGTCGAGGTGACGTTATGGTAGACAGTGACTCGGGGACTTAGACGCACCTGTCTGTAAATTGGCCATGTTTATGTTCGATACATAGGTGCTTTATTGATATTTTTGGCAGATAATGATTGAGTATTAATGTGGTAGTTTATCAAGTTCTTGGAACTGACTTATTGGTACCCAATACTTCAGTTCGTTTCCTGCGAAAATTAATAATAGCCACAATATAAGTACGCCTGAGAAATGTATAGTTTAATCATTTGCAAATATAAATAGTTTTCACTTTGTTTTATGATATGTTGCTTTTACTTTTGAATATTTAAGAATTCCAAAGATACTGTAAACAGAAACAAAAATCGTGTTTTAATGATGCTTGTCAATCGTCTCGTCGAGCTGCAAGTCTTCAAACAATCTGGTCAAGTGTGGTCCCCAACATTCTTACCGTCTGACATTAAACCGATTCGTTGCACAAAACTAGGAAAGTAACCGTATCCCGATAATTCCCGAAAACCATTCATAGATCACGTACACTCACAAAGACAGTAAATTACTTACCTGCCAATAAACTGTACCTATAATGATTTACAACAAACATACGTTTCACCAAAACGTGCCATGAACTTTATGATCTACATCATAAGGGGTTGAATAAACTTTTCGGGGTGTAAATAAATGTTGGTACAATTCAAAAGTCATGCAGTGGTATTCCAAATTGCTTTACAATTGTCATGCACCTTATCATCTGCGTCATAAGGGGGTTAATCAACTTGTAAGGTGTAAATTAAACTTGGTAAAATCCAGGAGTCGTGCAGTGTTATCCCGAATTGCTTTACAATTGCCAGCTTTCGATGGTTGTCGTATATCATTGATTTTTACGGCAAGTCGTAATTTATTAGCTTTGTGTCCGTCAGTGTGGTTCGAATAATAATTTGGGAGACAAATTAACTTTTGCTTTTAATTGTGTCCGTTATGCCTGTTACCTGTTACTGTTGTAAGGTTTTAAAAATGGCCTGGGCGACTTTTGTGCTGTACAGATTCAAATATGGTATTTGCTCAAGAGGTCGGAAAAAGGCCATGATCTTTATCATGGCCTTCTTCCAACCTCTTGAACACTCATGATGACGTTGATCTTATGATAGGAATCAGTCAATAGTTTGACATTGTCGGGACAAGTAGGAATATAGTAGAAGTAGGTTTGAAATTCTGTACTATCTGTTCCTGTTGTCTTCTAATTTCTGCTTTATTAGGCCTTGGGCCGGGCAGAGTTTTGCTTCAAAATATTAATTGCTAAGTATGCGTAATTTTATAACCATACCCATAAATCGAGTACATACATACCCCAGTCCCGCACTCCGCCTACCTGGCTCACCGGGTGAGCGCGCGACTACGCAGAATCGAACAATACGCATCATTTTTTTCAACTAAAATCCTTAAAGCGCAGTTTTTCGGCGCAAATTCCAAAGAACACCTGGTCGGAAACGGGCCCAGGGGGTCTACTGATTGATAGAGGTACCGCGAATTTAGTACAATAGCCAAAATATGCAGTTTTCTGGCCATTCGAAACGGTTCGATCCGCCCGGTCTCCGGCGACGACGCGTCTGTCTAAAACAATCAATGATCGACGTTTTCTGAATGAATGGCATGTGAAACAATATCCTTTGTGCAGTCAAGGGTGTAGGTGGTCAGGATGTAAGCTGTTTTATTGGCAATTCTGTGTCAATGGGTGCCTTTGGGGCTTCTTGACGTATTTCATTCAAATTTAAAAAGTTTGGTCTATACTTAAATTGTACAACTTTTGTTATGCAACCACTGCGCTGTTTGAAACTCTTTCAGTTTCAATATAATTGGCACTAATATTATACTTTAACTGCCGTTAATGAGTATATTATGTCTAAATCGCCTGCATATTAACTTAGTATTCCAAACTCGTAGAAACAGCAACGACTCCCATACACAAAACGTCCCAACCGAAATAAACCGCATTTGAAGCGACGATTACACCGAAATGAGGAAAGTTAATCCCCCAGACGTATCACGTATGCATACGTAAAATTGTGAAGACAATAATTTGATTGATCTCTTAATGAATATGCAGATATGTTAAGTGATGATAAGGCCGCAAATAAAGCTGGTTCCCCGAGGAGTGATTGTGCGCCTACCTCTGGCACGAGCCAGATTTTAATCTCAGATAAGTGTACAGAGCAGAGAACAGTTTACATAAATTCTGGAGTTAGCACCTTGTTTACAAAGTGCAGTGTTTGATTACGAGATTGTTTGATAAGTGCGTGCTCTTGTTTTGGTGTTGCGTTTGTATTTGTACCGCGACAAATGCTTCTGGTGTTTGGAGATTTTTTTGCAAGGGTGTAAAAAGTCTGTAGAACCTCGCAGTGTTTGACCATTATTAACGTTTTGTTCTGAGATCTTGAAGAAATTAAACCTTAATTTATACGAAACCAGTATATAAACTGGTATATACTACTCTTTCACTTAGTAAAGACCTCATTACGATATTTAATGCCAAAAGCAAACTTAATGCCATAGGCAAACTTTTTAAAGTACAAAATCTATTTACCTTTAAGACTAACACTTTAATCCTTCAAAATTTAAACCTTTAAAAGCCAACCCAACACTAAAATAAAATAAAACATCGGAACTAACCCCTAAAACACCGCGTTAAAAAATACAAACTTGAAAAAGGTTTCCTGCTGAAAAACAGTGGGTAGAGGAGAAGAAATAATGAAATATCTTCATCCAACCCTTCTAATTAATAGCCATCAGTGTCTGTAGCACTTGTGGGGTTGACAGTGCCTTCAAGTTTTTTAATATGCTTCCTCACCTCGGTAAAACAGTTGGTATAATTGCTTTTTTCTGTGGGTAACTTTGAGCTTCGTATATATCATCGCACAATTGCAGTTACGGTAAGTTGCTGTTGAGATGAAAATTTGGGTAATAGTGATTTTTTAAGGTTTAAAATTTAGGTAGGAGAGATTTTTTGTATTAAGATTTGTTTGAACTAGTTTTGAGTATCTGATGAAATATTTCTTAAAGTTCGTTAACTTTGAGAGTCGTATGAATCATCGTACAAATACAGCTCCGATAAGTTTAGTTTGGATGAAAATTTCGTCGTTGTGATTTTTAAGGTTTCGCTGAAAAGATAGAGGAGATTTTTTGTATTATAATTTGTTTTAAGAATCCGATGAAATGATTCTTAAGATTGTATTAGGTATTGTTATACAGTCCTAAAAGTTAGTTTTCACTTCATAATTTGGCGAGATTCCGTAAAAGATGGCTTAATGAGAATTTCAGTCGTTTTAATTTTTGTAATGAATTCTTTAAAAAAATAGCAATAAATTCTGGTTCCTCACATTTCTTCAACACTTATTTACTTGGATTTTTGATACAATCCTACTTCCAAGGATCATAGTTTCTGAAAGAGCTTACCTAGCTTCGTCTACAAAAAATTTCTTCCCACAATCGAATCTTCGTAAGACTATAGCAGAGTATGAACAGAGTGGCAATAACCGCTTGTATGGGATCAGTAGAGATAAAAAACGTAAGACGCGGACAATCCTTTTCGGCTGAAAATTGAATAGTTGGATTACGCGACCTCCGGGTCAGCGTAGGGTTGAACCAAAACGTGCGAAGAGTTTTCATAGACTTTGGAGTACATTTTTTTTTAAAGTTAATATAATTGAAAAATAACTTGTTTGATTCTTTCTTGTCATAAAAAAAAAACTTAAAAAATACCACCGACTTACAAATAAAAAAACTACAAAGTGAAAAATAACTTTATTTTTTATTTAAAAAAGTAAAGTAAAGAGCTTCTTGTATATGTATCTATATATATATGTATATACATATACAAGAACTGCTCGTGTAAAGGTATTAGAGTACCTGGGCAACCGAGCTCTGCTCGGGTGAAAAAAGAGAAAACGACGTTTCTTAAAATGAAATCTAGCTAGATCGATTTATCGCCCCCATATTTTTCATGAAAATTGTTGAAGCCGTTTCCGAGATTCAGATGAAAGAGAAAGAGATTTAGATTGATGTGTGTGTGGAAGTGTGGATGTATGTTTGTTACTTAATCACGCCAGAACGGCTGAACTGATCTGGATGAAATTTGGCCCAGAGATAGATTATAAGTCTGGAATACACAGCAGATTATAGTATTACATATGCTACTTTTCATCCCGGTATAATGTTCCCTTGGGATAAGAAAATACTTTTAACGCGGGCGATGCCGCTGGCAGAATCTAGTGTAGAAATAAATGCGTGTGAAAAACTATTTCCTGAAAGTTTTTAAACTATCATGGTCATTAACACTAACATTAACATTATAATGAAAACTCGAAAACTCGAAACAAACAGTAAACATGGTAAATATCCCGATTATAATGTTAATGTTAGTATTTTCTGGAAATTATCGTTACATTCTCAGGTGAAAACTTTCCTCATCATCGTCCTAGTTATTTTCCCTTGCAACTATGCCTGTTCGAGTTGACAGATTATGTAGTCACTGCAATCTGTACGAACTATACAACCAACTCTGTCACTTGAATTCAATGGGACGGTGATAAATAAGTAAATTATTCTTGTTATACAATTATTTACTTATCTCTATTATATCTGTGTAGTAAAAAATAATGATGCATAGCTTATACCCGCGGTTTCACCCGCGAGATGTTTTACGATCCCAAGGGAACATTCCGGTTCAGGTTATGAGCTAACTGTGTGCAAAATTTCATCCAAAACCGTTCAGTGTTTTAGTTATTGAAACATAAACACACAAACTTTTACTATAGTCTGGTGTACACGGGTAGAGTTAACGCTAAAGTCAACTAGCGTAATACTCTACCAATCCCAAGTACTCTACCAGTTTCAGTAGAGTAACAGTCTACACATTAATTTATATTTTATTAGGAGAGTAAGAGTTTAGAAGTAGAGTAGAGTGGGCGTCGTAGTGGGGGAAGGCAAGTGGTAGCTTGCCCGCGGGGCTTGTCAGCTCTACTCTTTCAAGTTTTAGTACTCTACTCGCCAAATGCCGTCTACATTGGTATAGTTAGAAGCATAGTTAGTTCTCTACCGTGATACTATAACGTTAATTCGACCCGTGTACACCAGGCTAAAAAATCAAAAGCGCCAACTGTAGAAATGGTCCACGTGGTCCGACTTCTGACTTGAAATCCTTTCGTAGTACAATGCTGTAACCAATTGTACTGTACAATTTTGTAATATCGTTTTACAATAGATACACTCTCCCACGCTTGTGTGAAAAGAAAATACTTAGTTGTTATATCTATGTATCATCTGCGTGTAAAAGTATGACAGTTACACAGGAAACTAGTTCGAACAGGTGGCTTTTACAATTCTCACATGAATGCAATGCAACAGATATAATTTGATTCATATTGAGACAGAACTTACTGACGTACAAGTGAATGCCTTTGTTCAATTTGCATTATTTGAATTATAGATAATGTGATAAAAAACATTGTAAATCTAATAGTCCATAGTACGTATTATCAAACATGTAGTTTACTTGGTATATTTTTTATCTAGTTTTTGCTAACCCTGGCGATGAGTACAGGTTTATATTGTGCGGCGCCGGCTGATTACGAGCAGCATTGTGTCGCGGACATAGGACGCAATTAAGTATTAGACAGACTTTATAGCTGCGTTATCATGCCCCGGGATTTGTTGCCCACCACCAGTCTTATGCTAGGCGGCGTTTCGGGATTATTTTTCATGAAAAATCTTACATTTTTCTTAGGAAGTGGTGAAACTGGTTGAGAATTTAGAGCAGCGAACGAATCGTGTTAGTACATTCATTTATTTTTTCGGGGTGACGAACAGAGGAATTTTTCAAATACATGTTTGAAAAATTTAAAGTTTGATACAGAAGTAGTGTGGTGTTACGCTTTTAGGTTGCAGTGCTGCCATTAATTTACAAACTTGAGGGTCGTTTATGTAACAGTGGTTTCTCAGAATTCAAATCAAAGCTTTAACAAGTGCAGCAGCATTGCACGCCTCTTAAGCGGTAAATTCCGGGAAGCCGTCACCTTAAACCCCCAAAGACACGACCACTTAGAACCGCACAGTTTCTTTCACATCCATTAAAATGTGACAGAGAGGTGTCTCCCAATAAGTCGCGCCAACTAAACAGGAACTAGTTAACAAGTGCAGTGGCATTGCACGCCACTTAAGTGGTAAATTCGAAGAAGCTGTCATTTGAACAGAGCTCGGTATCGTGAAGTGGTCTGCTAACGAACACGCGTGTCAAAGCGAAACACTTCATTAGTTGAGCGCGCTCTTCCCCCCGCGCACTGCCGCCTGCTCGTCGCACCCGCGCTGCCGTCGCCGCCTCGACGCTCCTTGCGACGCCGTAGGGATACCATGCTTTAAGAGGCAAGGGTTTTCAATCTTCGTTTTTTTCTTTTTAGCATCATATCTTAAAGTCACAGAGGAGCTCGTGGTTAAATAATAGCGACCTCACGGGTCAATCTTCAAGCAGTGCTGGAAAAGCTTCACGGGGGTTACGGCGGTTATCAGAAAATTTGACACCAATCTTGCCAAAGAGTGTCGTGCTACCTAGTAACTGTGTTGTGGAGGTTGTATAGGCAGTCGCTCCGTGTAAAATACTTGTACTCAGCTGAATCTGGTTAGACTGGAAACCGAAACCAACATAATTGGATTGATTGATTGTCTAAAACAGGAGCCTAAAACCGGACCGCGGGCCAAATCCGGACCGCCGACCTATTTTTTATGGTTACATGTATAATTTAATTGTGTTACTTGACTTCGTAATTTTATAATTTATATGGTGCAGGTGTTGTTGCACAGAGAGAACGATAGGAGGTGGGGCATTGTTTGGAGCGTAGCTCCACAATCGCACTGCGGGTCATTGGAATACCCCCATCTAACTAAGTTGTGCTTGCAGCGGCCCACTTGGCTTCGGACGCGGTTTAAAGATTTCCAGGTGGGCCATGGAAGTTGGTAGCCTGCAGGGAGCTTTTCTGCAAGCTCAACATAGTCAGTCGGAGGAGGATGTTTGAGGAGCCACAGTCTTTTCTTTGCCTCACCTGACCTGCTGTCACTTATTGATTTGGTTAACCTCAGAAAGCTTTTCCGACTCTTCAATCTGCCCCTTGTCAAAAACCAAAAATGTTTGAGATTGACCACGTCACATTTAGTTGTAAATGGCATTTTTTTGCTTTTCCAATACGTCATCGTTCATAGAGTAAATAGGTAAGGAGAAAGAGCTCCTCCAAATGTGGAGTAGTTTTCTTTGGACCAACTACCATCGTGTTCTACCATTGCTAATCACAGATAGAATGAGTTTACTTCAAGTATCAGTGGCTGATCAGTTTTCGGTGTTGGATATTTGTTCAAACCATCCTCATCATCCTCCTCAGCTTTATTCCAGGCTAGCAAGATTTTTATTATAGTACCAAATATCAAGTGCCAGAGCCATCTCAACATGAATTGACGTAAGATAGAACAAGGTAGAAGATGTAGTGCCTGAAAAAGAAAAGCAACTTATCAATGTAAAGTTTTTGAAATATCTACTGCATTCGTTTGCCGAACATCATTTCAGCCGAAAGACGTCCACTGCTGGACATAGGCCTTCCCCAGGCGTCGCCAGATTGACCGATCCCGTGCGTCTCGCCTCCAGCGCCTTCCCGCAACCTTAACCAGGTCATCGGTCCACCTAGTGGGAGGCCTTCCAACGTATCGTTTTCCGGTTCGCGGTCGCCATTCCAGGACTTTTCGGCCCCATTGGCCATCCGTTCTGCGAGCAATGTGCCCTGCCCACTGCAACTTAAATTTGGCAATTCTTCGAGCTATGTCGGTAACTTTGGTTTTCCTGCGGATATCATCATTTCTGACGTGATCACGCAAGGAAATTCTAATAATTTTAATACGTAGTAGTCAATACTTATACCAAACTAGTGCTTTAATAAATTAATGAGTATATATCGGTTACGGATACGCGAAAATTCTGAATTATTGATACACATAATTTACCTAAAATTCTACGTCAAAACATATGCTAAAATATTATTTCACGATATGCCGTATAGAGGATGACTTTCATTCATTGACAATATTTTAAGCACTGAAAGTACTCATGACGACGAACATCTATTAAAATAAAAACCGCAGCCAGCAGACATAATTGTAAAGAACCACTGATTTATTTTCATGTACACTGTATTATTATGCAACTATCTTTATTTTTTTTAGCGTCTTTCTCTTATATTCCATGTGCCCCAACTCAACTGCACCATCAAATAAATACTCGCAGTTATAACTTGTGATTTATTGACATTAATCAAGGGATTTTTCGTTGTCATGGTGACTTCGAGTGAAGGTCATTTAACAGGGATAAGGGCGTTAGTGTTCGAAAACTGCAAAATATAATTTAAATCTTAGTACCAGCCACTTTCAATTCAATTCCTACTGCAGCACTTCCACAAACCCTAAGGCGCTCCTGAAACGGCCAACCGTCCACAAAAACCTTGACAGTTGGTCGTCCTACGTTGGCTTCTATTTAGTGGGCGTCTTACCGACTCGGCTCCGCTAATTAGACGGCCCGGCTCTTCTCATTAGTGGCGAAATTATGCAGTTTGCTGGAATTCGGGTTAAATGTGAGGTCGAGATGTCGACTGCCTACAAAAATGTGGAATATTCCGCAGTGTCTGCGTTGGTACTTGAGAGATGGAGTTACTTGTTGGTACTGGTATTATGTTGGATAGGGATGCTCATTATCTGTAGTTAAACTAAATTATAGGGTGTGTTATCAAAGAGTCATTAAAGGTCTGCTCCTTAAAATTACGCGAGAAGGACTAAGGTAGGTAGTACCTGATATGCCTATAATCTTATAATATAAGTTTATCTTGGACATCGCTGACAACGGTGAAGAAAAACATCGTGAGGAATCCTGGACTTATAGATATTATTTGTATGTTTGTGCTCCATTGGTGTAATTCACAGACATAAATTTAACTAGATGACGCGATTGTATGTACTTCGTGTGCCAAAAAACGGACTAAAGTTACGACAAATGATCGTAATCTGAGCTTTTCATTTAGCATTATCGGCACCGGAAATCCACCGAAATCTAGAAAATTGCCTTTTTATGCCTTATTGAGCTGTAAAGAATGTATAGAAAAAGTTGGCCGAGGCATTGGAAATATTTTCATTTATTGGTAAGTAAATTTGTTTTTAAATTATTTGTGAAAAAAATCGCGTTATCTATTTAAATTTATGTCTGTGGTGTAATTACTGCAAGGTGTTCCAGTGCGAGGATAAATAATCGTCGTTGGAGTGGTCACTGACCAAAATAATTTACCCAAAAAGAATTTTTGTGCATCGTCACATTGAATACATTTTACTCTAAGCTTAAGACTTTTCTTCATCAAGGTATAGTTTATTGAAGGTTATAATTCAAACTACTGACTGGCTTCTACCGGCCAGTGGCTACCCCCGCGTGAAACTCGAAAATTATTCCAAGGAAATATCCAACTGTGATAAAAAATATAATAAAGTTTCATTTTGTTTTTATACAACACTAGCTGATCCCCGCGGCTTTGCTCCCGTCAACTGGCTATCTAACTATCTACCACCTACCTGTCTACCCTAACTACCTACCCTATATTACATACCCTATTTACCCTACCTTCCTTCGAACCCACCTACCCTATCTTACCTACCTACCTACCCTACATTTGTTAAACTATTTATTTGAATAAGAATAGTAACCATTTTTTTTTACCGGCTATTTAATTAAATTTTAGAACACAAAAGCTGCTATTGTGACTTAACTATGATGGTGAGACATATACTCTCGCATTTTTTTTGTAGGTAATAATGAGTACTTTAATCTTGTAGTACATAATTTTTATGGATCATCAATAGTTTTCTCAGCGCACGCCAAATAATGAATTTTATAAGCAAAGTTTTGCTACTTTGAATTACATTATTGCAATTTTCATTAGGATCTCTATGTTTTTAAAATAAATGATAGCCTATGTTACTCGCGAATAATGTAGCTTTCCATAAGTGAAAGAATTTTTAAAATCGGTGCAGGAGTTTCGGAGCCTTTTCGGTACAAACAAAAAAATCTTTTCTCTTCATAATTTTGTTTTTGTTTATACAACACAAGTGTGAGAATCCTGGTAGCCATAACATAAGTTAAATCCTTCTTAGGGTGCCAGAATCATTAAAAATACTACTGACATACATTATTACTCGTTAATGTGAAATTGTTATTTTTTGCATAATGTTGTTCATAATAGTTCCATTAAACAATTTATTATTATTCAAATTCTTAAAGCCATTTAAGCTTGAAAAGGTGACAAACAGCCAGAGGTGCACCCGCATTTATAATACACCCTGAAATTTAATTGGTTGTTTTCCCGCTGCAGAACGACTTGCCTTAAGGAGTACTTTCGAAGTATAGAGTTAAAGTAAATAAATAACGATGTTTCTGTTTTAAAATAATTAAAAAAATATTCATCAACTCGAAAAAGTGAGTAACAATAGTAACTCTAGACGTAACTTGTAGGTACTAGGTACTACTCGTGTCACCACCTACAAAGAAAACCGATGCACAAAATAATGTCAAACCAAAATAAACTCTCGCACGTAGTGATAAGGCATAAAATGTTTGCACGGAACAATACAAAAAATCACCGCGATACCGACAAAGAAAAGACCGATTTAGAAATGTTCAAAGTAAAATTAGCTCTCGCGTGTAGTGATACGGCATAATCTAGCCCGCGCGTAACATGATCAAACGGAGCCGCCTTCGAACCTAATCCTTTCGACGGTGACCTAGCACCCGGGTCAACGGCCTGCTGTCGGCCGGCACCCTACTGTTCGGCCGTAGATATCGGGAGGTATACTATTGGTTCGTGATCGCTTTCGAGTTTAGTTTTTCACAATGTTAAATATGCTAGTTTTTGTTTCTAATATTTTATATAACTACGAAACGATTGTATTACATAGACAAAACCATTTCGCTGCGGGAAAACAACCATTTAAATTTCACGGTGTATAAGTATGGATACAGTTATCAGGTCTGCCGATCGCCTCTCTATCATATTCATATTTCTGAAGGTGGCAATTCCCCATTTGCCGACATGTTGTGCTTCTGTTCACTCTCAAACGAAGCTTACGTGTCAGGTTGTCAGGGCAACTTTCCAAAGCTCTTTATATGTTCTTTTGAAGTCACTCCTCATTTCCATAAAGGTATTTACACACACATTCGAGAAAATTCGATAAAGGTATAACTTCACAAGTATTATTTTAATCCTATAAGGACGTAAAGTTGTGTGAAGGTGACCTTAATGAGACTTTTATTTTTAAATAAATATTCACTTAAGATCCTAATTATTTCCTCCAGGCTTTACAACCTTACAAGACAGGTTCTAAATCTAATTGAACAGCCATAATAACACATCTAATTAATTAGAAGTCTCAAAAGTGTAGCTAATTAAAAAACATTTCCAAAAAATGTTTTGTGCAAAAAGCGTACGATAAAAATTCCCTCATTTCGGTAAGCGGGCAAAAACAGGCATATTTGTAAAAGAAACGTCCTCCCGGGCAAATAACGTTTATCTACAGCACATTGGGTTAATGACTAGGGGACGAAGAATGAGAAGTAGGCATTATTTTAATTAGGAAAAATGGTGGAGCCCCTCTCACCTAGGGAGGGCCAACTGAGCAAGTTGGCGATGCTTTGATTAAAGTAATGGTGCGTGTGTGAGTACTTTTACATGGGAGTTCGTGTGTATGGCACTTGTACCTTTTACCTGGGATACCAATCCAAACTTTGACCTGCTTATGCTTATACTATTGGGTTTATACATCTAGATTCTGGACGTGTTTCGTGTCCCAAAGCATGTGTTGGTTGTAAATACAGATTTGTTGGCAGTGTTAGTTTTGGAATTAGAGTTAATTAGGTTCATTAGAGTTCTGTGTATTGTAGAGACGTGGAAAATTATAAAATATGACACTATAAAGACTTCTTGGTTACTTATACATTAAATACTCCACGGCTCCACCTGTTTAAGAATCTGCGTACAATGCTCCACTGATCTTGTAACTTGAATGAATCGCACCTTCCAGTTAAAATAGAAGTTCTTTGCAAAGCGTAACGCTACTGTAACCTGTCCATTAGGCGATAAATAAACACAACAAAGTACGAAATTTAGCTGCGTTAGCGCGCTCCACCCACCGACGGCGACGCGGCAAAAAAACGCCGCATCACACTACAATCATTTACGAAATATTGACAACAATAAACGGGGACTTTAAAAAATGCCAGTTATTAATATTTGTTTTCTTTGTCGGGACCACGTGTCCCCACACCTGAACGCTGCGAATGACATTGCCAAAAAAATTGCAAAAAATATCCAAGGCTAGGCGAAAAAGAGCAGAGGCGCAAACAGACAACAGCCAGTTTGAATGATTGCTTCCCTGGAAGAGCGGCAAGTCCATTTTTCACAAGTGCCATTCACCGCTTTCACGTTGCGTACTGTGTATTTTATATATTTTTTTATTTATCGGCCCTCCCCTCCCCGCGGCGTTCGCCCAAATTGATATTCGAATGCGAATTTACGGCGTCCAATTCCTCACTGTTTTATTCATTTTAGTGATTTCGGGATGGTAAACACACAGGTAGATGTGTTTAATTTCGAAATGAATGTTTATTGCAGCGTTTCCGTTTCGTTTTCAATGATGTAGGATATTTGTGCGCGCCGGCCGCTAATGCCCATGTTTACACAATGCACTTACATTACGCGTGTGTATATATTTTTTGTAGTTTTTAATTATTACCAGGATTTTCATTTCGTTAAAGAAGTATTTGGATAACGTTATAGTGTGCCAGTTCGTGAATTTAATTGTTTTTGTTTTAATCTATCAAAAAGTTGAGGTAATTTATAGCGTCCCAATTAGCAAACGCACGACTTGTTCCTTTGATGGTTTCTAGAAATCAATGTTCAACAACATAATGTTGTTAGCGTACAGGTGTACTTAGGTGTTATGTCGGATGTTATTACGAAAACGCATGTCCACCAATCTCTGAATGTTTGCCGAACAACAGTAAGCGACGTCGTTTAAGACTTCTTCTCGTTCGTCTCGTCATCTTCGCCCGTATCACAGAACCGTGAGTAGTAATAAGAGTGGAGGGTGGCTTTTGTCCAGTAGTGGCAAAATCATAACCACTAAAAAAAAAAACTGAAAGAACACATGTAAGAGAAAAAGTTAAAGTTTTGCCTACACACAAAAATTACAGCTATGAAAAGGATGATATTACTCAAAAAGCAGACGAAACGTAAATTAAATTAACAGTAAGCATCAATTCATATCTTCAAAAAAATTCACCCCCAAACATCCCCCGAACATCTCAAAAGTATGGGGTTAAAGTAACAATTAAAAACAAACTTAGTCAGAAAGTACCCCAGTGACTGAGCGTCATAGCGTCAGTTCATAATCGATTTATCGTCACCGAAGTAACTCGCGGTGATCCGGCGATGTCTAATGACGTAAAAAGTATGTCCCCGCCATGTAATGCTGGTCGAGGCCGATAGAAAGACTTGGGTAGAAACAGAGGGTGCAACTTGAATGAATGAAGTTTTGTACCTACGACTTGGAAATCTTGATCGTACCTTTTTCTTCCTCGTGATCAAAGTTTTTGCCAGTGTCAGGGTTTTGCACGTTGGTTAACACCGCACGTGTATGAGATGCATTTATCCTTTTGAGGTTAATTAATTTGCATATAGTGACATACTATGTACATTGAAAACACTGTTAAAATATTAGGTTCTTGTGTGTGAAATTTAAGTACCACGATAAGCACAAGCTACTATATAGTTATTTTTTTAAAATCTCGGGATTTCAAGGTGAAGTTATCAGTTGCTTTAAAAATAATTTTCTCCCACTTGAAATCTCCTAAGTATGCCGTAATTTCTCATCTCTCATCCCAGAGGCTCCTCTCACATAGGCACAAATCGCCGACTCTATAGTCTTTGCCCTCGGCCACAGACAAGCCAGGGGTCGCGAAAGCACGTCGTCATCGGATGGCAATTTGAATGCGGTCGCTTAGCCGGTTGACGGCCGCTATGACTGATGAGGAAGGGTGAGCTGAACAGCCCACGAGCCTGTCACCGCCCCTGTATTCCACATGTCGCGTTAATGCGGACATGGGTGGGGCAGGTGCTTATTGAATTATGTCTTGATAGTATGCTTGATAAGCAAATGTGGAGCAGGAGGTAAAGGGTTAGGCGAGATAGAATTTTCTGCGCAGTTCAGTGATACTGGCACATTTTTTTTATTCGATTACGATTCAAAATATTCTTTAAGATTTTTATGTTAAGTTACTTTAATATCTCGCAGATGAAGACGGACAAAAGTCTCTATTTAATCACTAATTTGCTAAGTTGCCCAAACAGATTGGTGTTCGCATATATTGTCTTATTGTCAGAAACAGAATCATTTATTGCCAATAATGTAGGTATACATATAGGATGGTATTTTTTTGTAGACAGTCCCGGTACATTTTACGTCCTTACGGCATGCAAAACTGTTCAGTTGAATATAATAATTTAAAAACATCAGTAATTATTACAACAATAATAAATAGATTGAACATATTGCTAAGACAACACCACATGCTTAACCAAGGTAAAAAATCTCTATCACTTAACATGATCCACAGTTCATAAGAGGATGGTCATCTCATTATGAACACAAATGAACCGAACTCATAAAATAATCCGTTGGGCTCATTAAACACGAGCGACAAAATTGTCGCTATAGTTTTCATTATCAATTATGTTAGAAAATTATGCGCACTCATGGCCAATCAATGCGGCTGTGACCGCTACAGGCTACAATGTAGAGAGAGATATGTCCAATATGGCCAATCGATGACATCACATAAATATCGGGTGCGTCGGAGCCTGCTTTGTGATGCTAACGGCGTCCGCATATGCTAATCCGCTTCCGCCCTACCCGCGTCTTGGGCGGGCGGTGTCTAACGGTGTTTTCCATTGTTCTTGTGATTCGGATTGATATTATGTCTCCTACATTGTATTGGTGCTTTGTTTCTTTGTGGGTCTTCTTTGAGATTTATGGTCGCGATTAGAAATGGTTATAGATATTATTAATGTATAATTTTCCGGATTCGTTTCAAAGATCTTCTAATAAAGAGCTATTATATTATAAATTTTGAATTCTCACATCAATACTTATTCAATCAGTTAATTACTTTTCATCTACCCCCCCAACGTCCCTCAAAATAATTTAGCCTATTAGGAATCTTCCAAAATCTGCTCCATCAAAAGCTGAAGGTGCACCAGATTGACTCAAATCCGTACGGTTGTGAGTAAATCATCGAGCGTGCCGTTGAATCGGCAATGAGTCGTGTCGTCGACAATCGGCCAACCCGTTTGCGGCGACGGCAATTCGCATTCATTCACGGCCCATTGCCACCGTCGGCTGTTGCTCCGCCGACGCCGATGCCTGTTAATGTATTCGCTACGTTATTTCAATTTAGAACAAACCCGAGGCTGGACGGCGGTTTTGGTGAAGCGGGTTTTATTGAGGAGCGGGCTTCGGCGCTTTAGGGTTAGTGATGGTACACTTATTCCTGCCAGAAAGTGTATCTATCAATTTGTTCTTGGAGAGAACGTGTTGTTCAGTATATAACTGTCTCTTTAAGTCTATTTTATATTTCAGGAGAAAGACACAATGGTATCCTCCGCACCAGCTCTATCTACCGTAAACAGATACAGCGAGAAACCGTAAGCACAATATAAAATGTGTTAACGCAGCGATTTCCAGCCATTACAGGGGCATTATCAAACTAAATATTAACGTGCAAAATTTCAGTAAGGAAATAAATTAAAAACGCAACAACAAGCTTGTAACGAGCGGCGAACAAAGACGTCTAATAAATCAAGGAAGGCAGGTGAGCAGAGTGGTGTTTGTGCATTAAGAAGGCCCGGTTTCCCGGCGGCCTTTCTTGGCCCTTTCTTCGTTTTAAAAAGCCGTCGACGCCCAATATTTTCGCGTAGTCATCGACAACACATAAATATTGGAAATGGAGCGCCCCTTTCTTGTCTCGTAGAATAATTAATGCCGTAGCTTCTTATGTCGCGAGTTGTTTTGTTGCCAAAAATTATCGCTGGCGTTGAACGCGAAATTGGCTCGACTGCTAACGGGTTGGAGTTTGCTGTTGATATATTTTCAGGTTGCGTTTATTGCTTTGGTTTTTGTTTTGATTAATTTACATTTTTGGACACCTAAAGGTAGACAAATATGTAATAACACTATAGCAGTTGTAAGGTATTGTCATCTTGAAGGTTGATGTTAGATGATCATCTTTGAGAACACAGGAGTTTGTGTTTATGGCACAATATGTATTCATGACACGTGGGTCGCTTGTATTACATATTTTGCCAATGAAAACTTGAATTGCATTTTGCTGTAAAAAAGATCACGATACACAAACTTTGGAGACAAACTTATAGCAGACTGCCAGTGTTGGAACCTGGAGCTAACATTAAAATAGTTACAGATACGGAGTTTGTTTGATAATACTAAAGTTTCAGAACACGTCATCCTACTATGAACACGTGTTTAGGTCTGTGACATGTGTCTGGTTTGCATAATATAACGTGTGTGTAGGTGAGGACTAATTGATGACCAATGGTGAAAATAGCTGATTGGTGTGTGATAGTGATATAATTTCCTATCTACTTAATTATCCGGTTTTGTCCCACAGCTGGGCATAAGCCTACCTCGCACTTTTCTAAACACCTCTATCCTCTGACATTGCGGTCCTACAATTATCTGCATCAGTTTTTCGTTGTTATTGTTGGCAGTAAACAAAACTATTTGTCTGGACCACTCGTCTGGAGAAATGTAGTAGGTATTATTATTGTTACCAGTTGTTGAATGTTTCTTAGTTTACAAGTCAGGGTTGCCACTAGTTATTAGTTGTCATAAAATTTAGTTTTCTCTTCTTCGTTTAGAAATGAATCTGATGCAAATAAATGTTTGACTGCGCCGGTATCCATCCACAATACAAACGACGAATCAGACGGAGCGGAACAGCCGAAAAAGAAAAACAAGAGGCCGAAAATTTCCTCTTGTTCAACAGAGAGAGAAAAAATTAGCTTATCTCACACACGCAATTTGCGTCGGCAATTTTCGACGCTTCCTCTCATTACCCCGCCGTGATATATTTGCGTGTTTATTACTGCAATTACTTAGAGTAAATCTCACGTCCTTCCTCCCCCCTCGACGCACCTCCCCGGGAGGGTCGCGCCCTCCGCCGCCATTTTACCCTCCTTCCGGCCGGCCCTGCCCTTAAGTCTTATGTACCTCGTAAGTTTCTTCGCGGACTTGGTAACCGGATTCAAATTCGGCCCGAATTTAGTAGCAATTAATTATGGAGCCGAGGAAGTGTTCTCAGTAATACTCGACCCGTGATTTTGTAATTAATATTATTGTGAATAATTTTATGATTTACTACTAATAGGGTTGCCGTTTGCTCGTGGTTGTTGTATTGTCTTTAGAGTTGGTGTAATTATCAACTCTACGTAAACTGTAGCTCGACGTGTAACTGACTGTTACGCTTGGCATGGAACTTTGAGTATGATACTTAACACACTTATGTTTGTTTTACGGGAGCACTATTTGTTTTTAATTATGTGCATGTAGATAAATTTCGCATGAAAGATTTAAACATTTTTAAACACCAAAAAAAAAAACAGCAGTACTACGTAACATTTTTATGACAATGCTTAGTGCTTTAACATTACTAGTAGCAGTGCAATATTAAATTGGCACATAGCGCTACATAAGGCAGTACCCTCGGCAGTCGACTTGGCTGTAATTAATTAACGAGCTTAGTTTAAAAGCAGGGCCGTAAGACTTGGCTCGGGTGGGGTCCACCCCGCGGGGGGGATTCTTGCCAAGAAAGGAGGGGGGGGGGTGAAGAAATTCGGGGGAAAGTTTATCATATTTAGGCGCAAAATGGCGAATCCAGCGCTCGGATGCCGTCGAGAGATTAATATCTGGCTCTAACTCTGTGCGATGAATTTTGTTGTGAATAATGCCGATGTAACTTGCTTGTTTTATGGCGAATGTGTTTGTATGTCACGTCGGTTTGTTTTGTTTTATGTTTAGTGCGGTTTGCTGGGGTGGTTGTTAGTTAAAAATAGGTTATGTGTTTAGGGGTGTGCTTTTAGGTTCTGCAAGTTATCCTGTATCTAGAAACTATAGCTTCTGTTGACTATACATTGACTTAATTACCTAATTGCATAAATGTTTTATAGAAACACTAGCATCTGCCAGCGGCTTCACCCGCATGAAAGTCGAAAATCATTCCGAGGATATTACCGGGATATGAAGTATCTTATGTGCTATTTCTGACTATAATCTATCTCTGTGCCAAATTTCATTCAGATCCGTCCAGCTATTTGAGCGTGAAGAAGTAACAAACATACAAACACACACACACACGCTTACAAACTTTCGCCTTTATAATATTAGTGTGATGATCCCTATACTTTTTCTTCGAGTTAAAGAAAACTCTCGGGAAATATGTATGTTGGGTGTGTGTGTGTGTCGGGTTGGTGTTGTGTGTGGTGTACGTTACACGTGTCGACGAACACTTTCGACATTAAGATCAAATATAATAAACTTTTTAGGATATATACATAATTATATTTCCTCTTAGCCTAAATAACTTTAACGGTAATCTAAAAGTATGCGTCAAACAATGTTGTTTGGGACTTCTGAAACATCCAACTCGATAATGTTATCGAGTAGCAAGTAAAGAGTTAAATGGTAACAGGTATGTATCGCACAAGATAAATGTGTATTATTAAGCGCTAATAAACGTTTCACAGACGATATCATACTAATATTATAAATGTGAATGTAAGTTTGTTTGTTACGCTTTCACGCAAAATCTACTGAACCGATCATCATGAAACTGTGTACATATATTCTTGGAGGTATTAGAAGTAACATAGGATATAACATAGCACTTTTTATTAAAAATTATGGCTTCACTGCGAGCGAAGCCGCGGGTAAAAGCTAGTAAACTATATTTTCGCTCGTTGTCTATGGTGTCCTAAGTATACGTAAACAAGTTACTTGACTTGAAACAAAATCATAATCATCATCATATTAGCCGAAAGATGTCCACTGCTGGACATAGGCCTCTCCTAGGCGTCGCCACATTGACCGATCCCTTGCGTCTCGCATCCAGCGGATTCAAATTGAAACAAAATGCTTAAAGCAAATTCATATAGTGTATGTTTAACAACATGTGCCACACTACTGGTGGCGTTCTCGCCTTAAATTGGTGAGAACTGCCTATTTAACTTGTGTGATGAAACTCGCGCGGCAGGTGAACGAGAGCACGAGTTAACATGTTTCGTAAAACGCCTCGAGCAAGCACGATACGCCCGACATACGGGGGGGAAATGTATTGGATAAAAAAAAATGCTTACTAAATTACACAATAAGTATTTTATCAGGCAAGAATAACATTATATCGTGCGAAAGAGTTTCGTTTACCGTTCAAAAAAATTATTTTACTGATGGCCAGATACAGTAGTTATCACTAAATGGGATAGACACGGTTCCTTGGGATAGGTTACAGGACAAAGCCGCCCGACAAAGTTAGTATTATATTATATTTAAAAACCGGTCAAGAGCAAGTCTGACAAGCGCTCAGGGGGTTCCGTATAAACAGCTTCATTCACCAAAATAAATAGATAACATTACTACCGTTCATCAACAATGAAAGCACTGAACATTGCTCTAACCAAGGGACAAAATTAACTTTGCCGTTCGAAAACGGTTGTCCTCATACATCAATATACAACATTTTTACTTTTCTAAGTACATTTTATAAGTAAGTCGACTATTACTCGTAAACTTGTAAAACCTACTTAGCTGTGATAGATTCCCTTTTAATTTCGTTATGTAATATACTACAGCCGTGAATTTTGCACATATCCAAAAGCAATCATTTAGCTGGCAGGGGAGGGGGACACTTGACTCTAAAAAATTGGAAAATTAATTCTTAATTTTACGCAAACGGATCTCTGAATCTAAAAATGGGTTTCACAGACTCGTAATTTTTTTGAATGACCTATACTGCAATACCCTACAAAGTAGGATAGAAAAGAAAAAAAAAGCACCTCCACTTTACGTGAACAGAAGTTAAAAAAAAAAACCTTCTTTTATTTTACTGCTTTGTTGTTGTGAATAATATGTATATCCATGCCAAATTATAGTTTTCTCTTACTAAGAGTCTCTGAGGTAAGCTGCGGACGGATGGACAGACGGACATGGCGAAACTATAAGGATTCCTTGTAGACTACGGAACCCTAAAAAGGCGTGTTAAAGAAAATCTAAACGCTTATTGTCTCACCCGTCTTGTAATGTGTAGAAACTCTTGTGGCAGGTATACGTGCACGAGAGTTAACATGTGTCGTACAACGCCTCGAGCAAGCACGGTACGCCCTACATACGTGCGGAAATATGTCGGTAAAAAATACTATGCTACGTAAGATTTATTGTTTGTACGTTTACTGGTTTTTGGTTGGAGGTAAACTTCGGAACTGCTGACCCATTTACGAAAACCCTTTCACTTATATAAAGCTAGGTACCATCGGTAAATGCTATAGGTGCGGTTTCTGTGACACATGTGTTACATGATTGAAGCCGCCCGATGACTCCAGTGTTCTTCATAAAAAGTATTGTTCAAGAAAATCTAAATACTTACTATCTCATCCCATGATGTGTCGAAACTCGCGTGGCATATATGTTAACATGAGTTAGCACGTGTCGTAAAACGCCTCGAGCAAGCGCGTTACACCCTAAATTCCGGCGAAAATAAATCGGTTCAAAAAATTAGTACACCAGCAGTACTTCACTAGGCAATAAAAAAAGTTATTAAAATATAAACCGACTGCTTAAGAAGCGAACTAAAAAGACGTAAACATGAAGAAAATCATGCCATGCAGTCGGAGGATACATATTTGCGAGCCGGCTGACCAAAACCAGATGTATTCTCCGATTGCACAGCAGTCTTGTTTACGTCTTTTAGTTCGTTTGATAAGCAGTCGGTTTATATTTTAATAAATTTTAGTAGGGTTATTGGACTTTTTGAATTAACTTTTTTTATTTTAACATTTTAGTTATCTTTTTTATTTTCAAATTGCTATTAAACCTATGTGTTTTAATTTCTTGATATCTCCTCTTTTAACCTTTTATTTTGTTACCCTACGAAAAGGGTTTGGTAGAAAAAAAATTGGGCACCATAATATCGCACCCAAAATCCGCCTTTTTTAATTTATTATAGCCACTGACACTCGCAATGTTAAGACGATTCGATTGATGTAAGAATCATCGAAATCGGCCTACATGATGAGTCTCTAGAACGCCACATAGGAACAAACATACATATGTACATAGACTGATAAACACATTACCCTACTTTGCGATGCTGATAATCACATAGCATTCGACAAAAAAAATACGATTACAATGATCTCTATACTAATATTACAAATTATTTATTTGTAGGATGTTGTGTCTGGAACTGAACTGATCCGATAAGGACAATTATTTCACTGATAAACACTATCGTTGAGCGCTTTTGGCTTTTTATCCTGAAAAAGGTTTCTGTGGAAAAGGACACGGGAGCAAAGTCGCGGACAAAAGCTAGTTATTGATTTCCTTTGTTTGACCATTTGAACTCTAGACTTGAACTGTTTGTTGTTGTTTGTTTGTATATGAATAGTTACCTGTTGTTGTGGGTTCGATTTTAGGTGGAAAACGTAACAGTGCGTAGGTGTTGCCTATTCATTATTAGCAGTGGACTTTTTAGTAATTGAAATATTATTAATATGTCTAGACAGATATTTTCACTTGAATTTATTATGTGAAATAAGTTTCAAAGATAGTTTTTGGGTATTTATCTATATGTATACATATAAAAAAGATCGGTTTCTGAAATGAGTATTTAGAGTTAAGAACATGTGAAACAATTACTTTGTCAAATTTTGATCGGTTTTTAGGTAAGAGTTTGATATACTCAACTTCAAATTCCTAATTCAGAAATCGAGGTTAAGTTCTAACAAAAGAGTACACGGAAATGTTAGATAACTGTACAAGAAAATAACAAAACTGAAACAGTGAATTTGTCACGCGACTACGACGTAGCTCCGCTACGAGGCTACGTCGTTGTAGCAACGTCGTAGCCATCGGGCGTCTACGCTTAAAATATGAAATATCTAGAGAAATTACAAGCGGGCTCTGGCCCCGGGCGCAAACCGCGCCTACCCCGTGTTATTTTATTTTTCGCTCTCTTGAACGTAAATCGTGTTAGTATATTTTTTTATTTTATTTTCCAACCGGTTTATGAGTTTTTGTTTTATTTGAGTTCGTAGCGGTTGAATGTGTAGGAATTTTATTTATTAATCATATGTACGTACATGCGTTGGTCGAGAATTAATTACGTTCGCTTGAATTAAAACAGGGGTAAATTAAAATACCATATTTTCGGGGGAAAATTGTTATACTGTCCTGAACGGATTTGTTAAACATTAAGTGGATTTTCCATTGTTGTTAATCAGGGGTTGCGCGCGTCACCTATACCGATTTTCTTAAAATCATTTAAACTGGTTTCCTTCTGGGTAACCACACCTAATGACATACACATGTCGGTTTAATTATTTACGCGAAAACACCTAATCTCGTTGCCTTGTGGCCAAGGTTCACTGACCCACCCCGACGATATTAGTTAACCTTGAAGAACCTTTCAATTGTTGTGTTGCCTCACACAGAACTTGTAACTAAAAAGGCTTCAGTTTCAGTAGTTATTATGTATTATCCGCTTTTAGCGCGTATGAAGCCATCGAACGAAGATTTGTAGAAAATAAAGGGAATGTTTTCGAAGTTAAATTGTGATTATTCATAAGTTAACACGTCTTTGCTTTTTCGTTCATCTAAGTCGGAATTATGATTTGAATATTAATAATCAGCTGCGGCCGGGACTTAATGACACGTCACACAAGTTTTAATGAAACAGCTCCTCGTCTGAAAACTTCTCGGAGGAAATTAAGACTTTCGGAAAATGGATTTTATGTCAACCCTGTTTGTTTGGGAGTTAAGCTCGTTACTTGACTTGAGTTTTGTATTAAATGTTGTTTAGTTTCGTGTTATTAGTCGATTTTTTTACGATTGGTATGGAAACATACGCATTTTTTTCCATTCCATCCATATTCGGAATAACCTACTTATAAAGCTTTTGTCCCTTGTCCCTTCTTACACGTTCTTCTCTATACGACTTCTGACGCTTGCGAATGTGCAAATAGCTTCATTTATTTTTGTTTGACATTTTTAAAGTACCTTAAAATGGTTCATTTGAAATAAATTATTTTGATCCTATTTGATTCGTCTGTTGCCGAGTCAATTGCCATAAAAAGATAAATAAAAAAAATCAAAGTAGGAAGGTGATTTCTCTTCCAAAATCCTCATATTCATACCAAAGAGATATTTACCTACCGCTTTATAAATTCCTTGTCATTTCATACCAATTAAACGAGATAGGTTTGGTTCGCTATTAATTTAGTAAGGAGTCGTATGTAGTTAGGAGTCGTGGTGGTCCATTGGCTAAGGCAATGTCCTCGCATGCTTTAGGTCGTGGGTTCAAATCCGGCTAAGTACCAGTTTGAAATCGCCAATCCGCATTGATTAAGCGTGATTAATGCTCGGACCTTCTCTTTTGCCTTTGAAAGAGGCTTTGACCTGCAATGAGACGGTAATAGACTGGTATTGGTACTATAGGAATACATATAAAAAAAGGAGATTACCCACATTACGACGTAGGACAGTATTGTCTCAAGATCAACAGAAAAAGAAGCAAAAACGGTATGTAAAATTTCTAATAACTCTGAGATATCGCGTTACATCCGATGCGTGCCAGACGCGGCGTGCTGAGCCGGACGAGCTTCGGACGAGGCCCGGACGAAGCCCGGACGGGTACCGGACGCGGGTGCAGGAAACCTATTACGCCCAAATGAATTCCCCGCCGTTTCCGGGCTACGACAAATCCACCCGCCGCGCCTGCTCGCCCACACCTAAGGGCCTTTCAGGGCTGAAAAAAATATGTTGAAGTTATATTTGGCATTTTGATTTTATTTATATGTCCAAAAATAAACTTCTTGATATTTTGTGGGTTAAAAAAAATGTGCTGACTGAACGTAAACCACAGAAGGGAGAATAACGACAGTTTTATGGCAGACTTTGTGAACCTTAAAAAACCCTGAACAATCATGGAATAATATAGGTGCCAAAACCGTAAAAAAAAAATAGCATTTATTTCAAGTATGTGTAATAACTCACAATCGCCTTGCAGATTGAATCTTGGATATTGATTTCAAGGTACCTATTACTTGAAGGTGAGCAATGAACTTCAGTTCAAATTCATAAGTGCGATGAAGTTGATATAAAGCCAGTATTCGTACATTTCTAAGATAGAAATGAATATATTTTATATAAACACACATGCATAAACTCACGTCTTTATCCCATGGGGGTAGGCAGAAACTACGGAACGCCACTTGCTACTTACAAACTTCTTTTGCTTCACTCACGTTCATACATCTAGTCATACACGCCTGCCTTTTATGAGTACTACGCACCTGGCTTTTCTGAAGAACAACACCGATACGTTCTATGTATGTCTTTCTAGGACGTACCGTACCGGCGGAATATATTTTAAAAATCTATTAATAAAATAATGACCTATTAGTTTTAATTTTCAAATCGAAAATGCTGTTTTACATCTAAAAGTAAATACTTTAATTCACAATCTATAGGTATAGGTTATACCTAATGATATTTTTTTGATAGGTGTTAAGTCACGTTTTCATAAATAAGTATTTTTGGAATTTCATTTGTAATATTTGTAACTGCTTAGTGACAACCCTGAAGGGATCGCCTTCGGACTTGACGGAGCGGAATTTTAATGAAATTTCTAGAAATCATCTTTTGTCATTCTCATAGTGTTCGTAATAATACTACGGGTACTTAATTAAAGCATATTTGTACCTATAAAATTATACTTTCGGGGCAAGTAATCTTTACCTGTACAGGGTATCGTTTTATATTTAATTGGAGAGTCTCTTGGTTCTGTACCTTTGAAATTAACTGACCAATAGTAAATATTTGTGATGTTGAGATATTGTCGGATCTAATTCCGCCCAGCCCGTTCCATCATCGGACTACCAGAAGAACGGCGATGCGCCATCGGTACATGGTGGACATCCCACCTACCGTTTTAAGAATACTTTTATTATGCGTACAGCTAAGGAGCGGAATTCCCTGCCGGAGTCTGTGTTTCCCGATTGCAACAATCTAGGGGTCTTTAAGTTAAGAGTGAATAGGTTACTTCTAAGCAAGCGTGCTCCACCTTCGACGAAAAAAAAAAAAAACACGATACACATGATGACTACAGATTTTTATAGATATATCTTTATATTCTGCCGGTGTCTGTGTTTCTTGGTAGCTATAGCTTGGAGGTATTAAAGTCACGAGTGAATATTTTATATCTAGGCAAGCGTGCTCCATCGTCGACCACATCATCGCTAACCAGGTGATATAGTGGTTAAAAGTATTTTTTTTTCTCTAAAATGTTTACGGGAGATTGGCAGGAAATGGCAAAATATAGGGAAGAGTGGAAAGCCATGGCGGAGACCTTTGCTCAGCAGTGGGACAGTATAGGTTGAGTAAACAAAAAGTAAATAATAAAAAGAAAAAATCATAGACCCACATATAAAACTTTATTCTACAAACATAAATAAGAGGATCGACAACCCCAAAGCCCATTATTCTCGCAAAATAAGGCCAAGTTCACATTCAATGATCCTTCATTGTCTGACCGATCACAAATCAAAATCTTCGCACATACATTGCCCAGGTCTGATTTATGTTTCGCTTTTGCTAAAATATGTCGTATTCAGACTCTATAAAGTACCTTTCAACAATTTATTTGTTTTGGTTTTTAATTGATTTACTGGTAACATTATGTTGGCTGGTGACGCGGTTGCTCTGGCAACGGAGGGGAGCTACAGACATGATATTGATATTATAAATACGTGGGTATATGTATGCGGGTGGGTATGAAGGGATTGTTTTCAGTAAAAAGGTTCGTTGGTTATGTACTTTTGTACCATAAATTTTGTTATTCTCGTGAATGTTCGCTCGTATGATTCAGGTTTTATTTTTGTTTTATACTCACAGCCATAAGTTGAAACTTTACTGAAAAATATATTTGTTTTCATTTTATAGAAACTAGTACGTCAGAATTAAACCGTCTTAATGTTATTTATATAAGAAGTGGCTCTATAAAAATTACAATGTAATAAGAAGGTACTGGGTTTATTTCCATATATACAAATTTATATAGTATAAAATACTTAATTAACAAAAACTATCTAAATAAACAAAAAAACTACGAACGCGTATAAAAAGGGTCGTTGGGCGTTTCTTCAAAAGTTCGTCCACATCGCTGTCATCGTGAAAAGTGCCCAGAACGCTGGCAACATTGCCACGCTGGATGGTAATGCTGATGCTCGAATTCTGTAATAGGTAAATTCCATTTCCAGTTTAAATAAAATAAGGAAAAAGTCCAACCTAATAAAGCTAACACACAAAAAATTCAATACCATTCACGTCTACCAACCTCACAACAGAAATCAATTTAAGAAATGCAAAACCATAGACATTCCAAATCCGATATTTAACATAAATAGAATATCAATAAAAACCAAGTTAATCGGAAAACTTCAAATGCAAGAAAGCTATTGAGGGATCGACAGGTGACATAGAAATAAATAGCTAATGCTTATAATCCTGGGGAGCGACAGTTTGTAATTTGTTTTCTATCGTGGAGTGAAAATATCAAATGAGTGGATACGCCCGGCGCGATTGGATCGAACCTTTTCATGCGGGCAAATTGGTTTTCTTTTTTGACCAACGCTACCTCGCTTGACGAGGTGGCGAATTTTGTTGGGTTCCGTAAGCGAATGTGCGGTTTTAGGAAACATTTTTAGCTAATAATGTTGTTTGAAATCGTAGAATCTGTTATATTTGATTTACACATAATTATGTATAACTATACAACTCATCTTTGCGCGCGGAGCTATGTGTGCGTGCGCTGTGCGTACGCTTGTAAATACACAGCTTTAATTTGTGTGGCAGTGACGTATCAGTGCAAAAAACCATTCACACATAGCGCCGCGCGCAATGATGACTTGAACTATCTATCATCATTTCAGCCGAAAGACGTCCACTGCTGGACATAGGCCTCCCCCGGGCGTCGCCAGATTGACCGATCCCGTGCGTCTCGCCTCCAGCGCCTTCCCGCAACCTTAACCAGGTCATCGGTCCACCTAGTGGGAGGCCTTCCAACGTATCGTCTTCCGGTTCGCGGTCGCCATTCCAGAACTTTTCGGCCCCATCGGCCATCCGTTCTGCGAGCAATGTGCCCTGCCCACTGCCACTTAAGTTTAGCAATTCTCCGGGCTATGTCGGCAACTTTAGTTCTCCTGCGGATATCATCATTTCTGACGTGATCACGCAAGGAAATTCCGAGCATAGCCCTCTCCATTGCCCTTTGGGAACTTTAAGCTTTCTGATAAGGCCCATTGTGAGCGACCATGTCTCGGTCCCATAGGTGATCACTGGCAACACACACTGGTCAAAGACTTTTGTCTTGAGACACTGCGGTAAATTGGACGAGAAGATACCACGATCTATCTATATTACATTCTAAAACAGAGAACTATCTATATTACATTCTAAAACAAAACGTTTCTTTCAGCAACCTTTTGTTGTGTTATTGATTCTTAAAACGACACAAATATTTACCGCTTGCTGGAAGATCTCGTGGTAAAGAAATTGTCGAATTTTCAATCAATGAAAAGCAAAGGAATTGAGGATATAGTTAGTACCACACTTTACAATTTCTCCTAAACTATTGAAGTCAGAGTTATGAAATAAAAAACATTTTATAGAAAATTTCATCAACTTCCTTTGCAATTATAATTATAGTTTATAATACATTAGTAACGTAGTTAACTTAAAACAAGATAGAAACCAAAAAAAAACATTTTCAACAAACTTGCAAAAACTCAAACAACATTTATGGTTGGACTGTGCTATATTTTTAACAACTTAATGTAATTACTCATATTAGCAAAAAAATGATTATTTATGAATTATGAATTTATAAATATGTTTTACGGCATTCCGTTTTAAAAACTGGTATTGTCTCCTCTTAGATTTTATTTTTACTTTAAAAATGTAAATATTGCCTAATAAACTATAATGTCAAAGAAAGTGAGTGTAATTTTCTATAAAACTTTTTTTTATTTCAGAACTTCTCACGTCTTTAGTTTAGGAAAAAATGCAATTTTGAAACTTTGAAACTTAGTAAAGTTTCGAAGAGAAGAAAAAAAAAGAGAGAGAGATAAGTCTCTCGTCTTTGGGCGCACGGTTGGCGCAGAGGTTGAGCGATTGACTGCTGCGTTGCGTGTCGCGGGTTCGATTCCCGCACGGAACAAATATTTGTATATCCTACAGATAGTTGTTCCGGCTCTGGGTGTTGTGTATGTGAGTTTATATGTTTGTAAACGCACCCACGATACAGGAAAAAATCCTAGTGTGGGGCAACGTTTTTTTTAATAAATAAGAAATAAGAATAATATCATAAGTAAAGAAAATAGGATAGGAAATTCGTACTTACGTTTTAGCGTTCCATACCCAAAGGGTAAAAACGGGATCCTATTACTAAGACTCCAGTGTCCGTCTTAGTAATAGGGTCTAATATTAGTATATAATATTAGTCTTTCACCAGGCTGTATCTCATGCAACGTGATAGTTAGACAGTTGAAATTTTCACAGATGATGTATTTCTGTTACCACTATAACAAAAAATACAAAAACCAGAATAATTTAAATATTTAGGTGGGGCTCCCATACAACGACGTCGACGTGTTTTTTTTCAGTTTTTTGCTGTAATGGTACGGAACCCTTGGTGCGCGAGTCCGACTCGCAATTGGCCGGTTTTTATATACAACGAGTCATTTTGAACTTTTATCGAGAAGCGTTGACGAATGCCTACGTGTGTAGCAAGTCGAAACCAATGATGAAATCTCGAATTTTGAAGGCAATTCGCTTTTCCTCAGAAATACTCAATACAGAAACCTGCGCTTGCTAGAGAGCACAACCCCCACAGTAAAACTAAACAAGCAGAAAAAAATGCTAGAACAAACCCTCATAAAATTTTCTTATTACTTAAAAAAAGGGAAACATTCACGGAACCTCGTCGTATTCCGCGGGGCACACTTTTTCATTTCATATTTCCTCCTATACCGCGCTCTCGTTTTATGGGTCATGCGACTATGTGCGACTATTTTTAATGGACCTGTGCGCAGTTTTCATTTTTCCCAGTGATAAATTGACTCCATGCTCACGATGGATGGTCATCTTTTCGAAGCTGAAGCGCTCGTATTTTCATTCTTGTTCGTTTTAAATTTTTATTTCGTGTTTACAAGTGGCAGGTTTATTTTGTTTGTTGAGAAACTGATTTTAGGTGTTGTAATGTTTTTTTAGTTTAATTAATTTTGTTTTAGTTAGGTGGTTGTGGTTTGGTGTGATTATTTTAATACTAAGTTATACGTGGTTCTAATAAAAGTGATGTGTATTATTCTTTTGTGTTTTTACATAATTTAATTTATTTTAGCTGTCAGATTGAAAAGTTTAGTGCAAATAAACTCTTATTCTTAATTTACGTTTTATCAGATCAAAAAATTTAGGATTTTGGTAGCTCATGTCAATCCCATAAGTTAATTTTGAACTCTGATAAAAAACTTCAATCTATCTTCGCCCTCTCTCCAACTTGACGACTTGAGGTTATTAAAAAATTAAAGAAGTTTTTTCAAACATACGGAACCTCTTACAAATTCACACTTTTGTCAGTACTCCTGTGCTAGGCGTAGACTGCAATCCGTATGCGCGGGCGTCCTCCTTCCGATCTATTAGTTTAGCGAAGTGATTGGACGCCGACGTGGCAAGAATGCCGAGTGCCGCGCGATTGCTGATGTAGATACTTACGAACGTGACAGTGGAGCTCGTGTGGATGATATCGTTGTATTTTGGGTTAAATATAATACGTAGAAGGGGTTAGAATGAGCAGGTGGAGGCAAATTGAAACAAAAGAATCAATCTTGATTTTTTTAAACATTCCGTACGGAACCGCCACTAACTCACACACTTTTCTTACTTCCTCTACCATGTGCAAGGTGTAGACAGCAATCCGTATGCGCGGGCGCCTCCTTCCGATCTATTAGTTTAGCGAAGTGATTGGACGCCGGGCCACTCGCTCGCGACGTGACACGACTGCCACGCGAGTGCTAATGTAAATTCGTACGAACGTGACCGTGGAGCTTGTGTGGAAGATATTGTTGTGTTTTGGGTTAAATGTAAGGTTTTAGCATTTGAAGGTTGATAAATAATAAGTATTTGATATATTTGTTGTGTTTGTGGTGGAAAATACAAGACCAACCTCTTATCAATTTTTCATTCACACATAATTTCCAAAAAAAATGTTTACAAAATTCTGTGTCTAAAGCCAAAATGGACAACTCTCTTTCTAGAAAGAATTATGAGTTTGAGTGTTTATTTTGTATTCGAAGCTTGAAAAAAAATTAAACCAAGTAACATATAAAACTTCGTCCTCTACGAAACCTCTTTAATGTCAATATAAAATAAAATACAGCCACTTTTATTTAACTTTTCCTCCTATAAATGAGCACAATCCAATCTCAACACAGTACAGTGCCAAGTAACACTGACAACTTGCTGGAAACTCTAATAAATATTTAATCCTGGCAAAGAACGACTCGAAGTCGAAACTTAGCATCGGGGGCGGGCAAAGTCTCCAGCAAGTTTGGAGGCGGCAACAGAACTAAAGTAAATTAATACCTGACATAAATTTGCCATAACTGTGCCGAGTTTGTGCTGTAGGCTGGCTGGAGACACGTACAAACGACGTACAAATCCGAAGCCGGATGCGAGCCGGCTAATGGCGACATAAAGCAGCGGGACGCACTCCTTGGGTGTACGGTACCCCGAGGGTGAGCAGTGCTTATCTGTTGGACGATCCTTGTAAGATAGTTGACAATTGGTATCGATTTGTATTTTGGTACTTCACTTTACTTTGAGGTAGAAAGTGACATTATGATGTCAAGGACTGCGCTTCTAGGATTCAAACACTGCGTTTATTACCTGACAAAAATTTGCCATGACCGTGCCGAATTTCTGTTGTAGGCTAGGTACAGACACGTACAAACGTCGTAGAAATTCGAAGCCGGATGCGTGCCGGTTAATGGCGACATAAAGCTGTGGGACGCACTACCCGGGTATACGGTACCCTGAGCGTGCTCTGTGGTTATCTGTTGGACGATCCTAGTAGGGTAGTTGACAATTGGTATCGATTTGTGTCTTATTACTTCACTTTTCTTTGAGGTAGAAAGTGTCCTTATATGTTTTTATTTGGGAAGGTTACGACTCCTTTTTTCACTCAAAGATGTCAGATAACAACGGGTGAAATTCTGAAACATTTTTTTTCTACTTTTGGACTGAATCTTATGAAATTTGTTGGATATTTCTATCGTTCAAGTTGTCTGAAAAAATACCTTCAGCCCTACCTTCCTTTCGTATGACCTATTAATTTAACCCACACTTTTTGGTACATAAAAAAATCACAAGAAAATTGCGACATCGAACTTAACGCAATTTTATTCAGAGTTTTCTCTCTCAACAAGGGATGTTTCACTCCACCAGACAAGGGGGTTATTAGCTAAATAAATTTGCTCACCCAATATGCTCGGTAACTCGATTTAATGGCGATAGAATTGATTCATTCAATTACGAGGAATTTTAGTGCCCCATGGTGTGGGATAACTTTGTTTTAGGGGAGTTCTACAGAGGGATAGTTTTCTCACGTAAATTGTGAGTTTATTGTTTTGAGTATTTATTTTTTTGTTCGTTCTGCGATTGTGAGTGTCATATATTTTTTATGTAGATATTAGATTCGATTTAAAAATGAAGGTGCAGATTCTTTATCGGACAAATATCGCAGCTACAAAATTATTAAATTTGCATAACATATTGGTAGAAGCTGAAGAAATCAAATCAAATCAAAATCAATTCAAATCTTTTTATTGTGGTATGTATTTTAGGTTATACAGACAGATGTTAGGTAAATTACAGTTCCATTATATCCTGCCCTGTAGGCATACAATAATTAAGTCAACATGTAAAATAATCATAGGTATCACATATAAAGCAAATGCAGCTGTACCATTCCTCCTGTCTGTAGGTGTTTTTGTTTTTAGAGATTTTATGATATGCTTTTCCCTGTTTTGACTTTTCCCAGCATGATCTTAAATGTGTCTAACTAATTTGAACTTTATTCTTACTAATTTCATTACCAGGCTTACCTCTACCTCTATTTCACATAAGAGAAGCCCAAAACTAAAACCTAACAGCCACTGCGTCCTAAACTTGACATGGATTTATGTGACGTCATCGTCCACCACCATTAGTATTACTAATGCTCCCATTACCGGGAGGGATGTGGACGGGAGGGGGGGGTTCCCACGGCATCTGCCGCTTGTTTTAGCTAATTTATGGCCCTACGACAAGGCCCAGCTACCCAGGAAGGTGGGTAAACATGAATTATGGGTGCTGGATGTGGTACGCCTAGGATTTTCTTAGTTGGAAAATTTCTACGATTTTTCGAAATTCATCAAAGTTCATAGCTTTAACGACGATACATTTCTAGTTCTTTAGTGTTTATTGTGCCTGTGCCATATCGGAATATGATGTTTGATGTCAATCAAACTGTTAGTATTATAGAGCAACTACACTTACTAACATGTCTGTGAAAACATAAAAAGTATGACAAAGCAGTGCCAAAATGAGCATGATAGTTCTTCCAAGCTATACTGCCGCTGCTGCTGTCTTTACTAGCTTCATTTAAGTACTACTCATACTATTGTTAAGAGCCTACATCCGCTTTAATACCGTAAAACGGTAACTTTCTAAAGCATACTTCTTAGTAACGGCAAGGTTAAAAGGTATGAAAAAAATATATATTTAATATTGTTCCATGTACAGTATTTTTTAAACATGGTTTTTTCGTATAACGAATAGTTTTGCTTAAAAAAAATAATTAGCAACACGATATTTTTCGCAACTTTTGGGTACTCCTCCAAAACGACTTGGATGTTTAAAAATTTTATTACACAGAAAAATTGATGGCTGGAATTTCTTCAGAACTGACATAGCATATCTTCTGCTATGCCTCACCCGCCCGCTGAAATATGTGAATCAAATAATATTTTGCAAACAAAACTGTTCAAAAGGAGGTTCAATATTGCTATTTTGGCATCGAGCGGGCGCACGGCCAGTACTGCGTTTACATTGGGGCGTATATATCGCCTTAAAAGTTAAGTATAAGTATGTAGGTACTTATATATTCGTTATGTCGTTTTGTGACAAATAAACACTTTTTCTTTCTTTGCAAACCGACTTCTCAAATAGGAGGAGGTTTCTCAATTCGATCGTGCATATCTTTTTTTTATGTGTGTTCGCGGCTAACTTCGTCGTTTATAAACCGATTTTGATGATTATTTTTTTGTTGGAAAAGAGATATCTAAAGGGTGGTACCATGATAAGAAAGGTACCAAGATCTGATGATGGAATCCCAGAGATATCGAGGGAACTCCTCAAATATTATAGGCACACACAAAGCGATTTTGGTATTTTTATCTACAATGCAAACATTTACACTCAGAAAGTGTCATTTGGTGAAATGGAACTGATGAAGAAGACCACAGATGGCCACTGGAACTCCTTAACGCTAAGTATGTCACGGGCATAAGATATATCGAATAGCTAACGATGGTGAAGCCAATACTTTAAATGATTTTCATGGTATTTGGAGGTACATACCACAACTAAAAAGAGATAGATAAAAAAAAAATAACAAAAAAATCAAACCGACTTCTAAAACAAAACACTAGAAAGCGAAAAATAACTTTCTTTTCCGAAGTCGGTGTCGAAAAACGGAAAAGAATAGACAAGACACCGACTTCGGGAGAGAAAGTTATTTTTCGCTTTGTAGTGTTTTGTTTTAGAAGTCGGTTTGATTTTTTTATTTTAGATTTAGGCTTTTACTCGTAAGTCCATACACGTGTCTGCCAACATCGTATCCTACTGGCATGAATTCCAATTCTGTTTAACTCGACTAGATTTATTTATATTTTATCTCATTTACGTTACGGTAGTTGTATTGGGCCAGTGTTTTTTTCGACGGAAATCTTAACAATTTCATTTCAGTTTCACTTTGACTACGTACTTACCAGTGTCCCATCCAGTGGCATAGGTCTGTTGTACACAAGACTTGGCACTTCCGCACATAGCTGCGTTGCGTGTCGCGCGTGAAATATGGTGCGCCAGCTACGTGTGCTTTCTGATATATCTGTATTCGCTACATCTGCATCGGAAGCTGTAGGCTGGAATGTGTTTTTCATTGTCAGTGAAACATTTGATAAATAAAAGAGGTAAACAGAGGCTCTAAACAAGTGACATTGTATAAGAGATAAAGCTTGTCCAAAATGTAGGTATGGGATTGATACGCACTACCAAAACCCTGGACCTAGGCTTAGAGGGCCACTCAAATTCCTAGATCTAGGTGCTCTGGTACTTCATAGGCACGACACGGAAAGGTACCTATAGAATCTGTTTTTTAACACGCTTTTATGAGCTTGCTATGTATGTATCTATGTAACAGAAACTTTGAACGTTATTTTCGAAACGTTGGATTAATTTGAAACTTTACACACTTATCAAGGACCGATGACAATGTAATAATTTAAATAGTTCATCCCATTATCCTTATCAGGATCTTCAGGATTAGCGATTGAACAAAAAAGTAAAATACAAATAACAGTTAAAAAAAATAAAAACACGCTTTAATAGAAACCCAAACTAAAAAGTAGAAATAAATTTTCAATCAATTTGAATTAAGAATAGTGTACACACAATACAACAATAGTATATAATGCAACTAGTGAAAAAACGACGGTGTTAAAGCGAGGGCCATAGATGAATCATGAGCAACTGAAGGATTCTTACAACTGAATCACGAGCATAGCGAGTGATTCAAGTGTTAGAATCCTGAGCGACGCGAGTGATTCATGGCCTTCGATATAAATCTATTTTATTCAAGAGTTGCATACGATATTTTATACCATGACTACGAGAAAAAGAAAGATTTAAGCAAAAAGCACAAGGAAAAATAATAAATAAATAAATGGTTTATTACCTTTAAAATTTACAAACAATGTGAACCCTGACCCCTGAGCTAGGTAACAGCACCAGTGTGTTTCAGGGGCCAGTGACCACCTCCGTTACGTTACATAATTATAATTAAATAAACGTCAATGTAATTAATATTAGAATTACAATTCACTAAACATCCTAGACTAAAATCAAAATCATTATTAAAAACCTAAATATAAACAAACTCAAAATTAAATCGATGAAGGAGTTTGAAAGTCGAGTATTCTTTGCGCAAGGAGTTTGTATCGAGAGTTTTTTGCGCAAGGAGGTTATATAGCATTGAGATGGAGGTTGAATTTATTGGTGTGTTCTAAATTCAAACACCAAATCAGTGATTAAAAGTGCTTTTTATTCACTGTTTTCTGTGAATAAGCTTTTCAGAGGGGGAATGGTATAAAATATGTATTTTATTGTAAAAAAACTGTTTTTAACCTTTTTTTTATAACCGTCTCCTTTCAACTTTTTGCGCGGTCTTCCGCTTAGGCTTTACTACCATACTGTTATGGTGAGTAGCTCTATGCACTGAACCAATTCTTATATTATACTAGAACCTGTGCTAAAACCAGTCGAGCCCCTAGATAAAATTACATTCTATCAGCTATAACTATTGTCAAAAATCCAAAACGAATTCCGCAACCTTTATTGCTGAGATAATTACACTTTACTTACTAGGAAATATTTAATGTTAAGCATAAATTCACAAAGTTACTCAGCTCATTACGAAAACTATTTGACATGTATTATAACAAAGAACATAAAATCAAAACCACTGTACAATATTACCTACGTAAGAACATCCCATACATTGTCAAACCACTTTACCAGGCACGCACTTGGGCATTTTATTTTTCAATTACAATTGTTAACGGCATAATCAGGAGATATCGCACAATCGCTGTGGGCTCGACTAATCCAGATTTATTCGAACAGGGCCGGATTAAGGTGGCGTGAATTACACGTTTATAGGCCATAAAGAGTGATCCGGTGGCGTGCAGTACCTGTCGCTGTTAGATATAGTTATGATGTGCACTCGCCGTGCTGGCAGTACAGGGTGTTGGGTTTTTATTTAGGATGTTATTTTTTTTGTAAATAATTTGAAGTTCTTATTTGGTTGCTAAACATGATTTATGTTTTTGGTATATTCTGTGTTTATTTTTCAGTATTTTAGCTATAGTTCCTTGCAATCAAATTAGTTTTTCGGAATGAATATTATTTCTTTATTGTGAATACTGTTTGAAAAGTAAATGTAAAAAGTACAGCTGCTGACTGTGATAAGATGGAATCTTAGTAAAATTGATGCATGAATGTGCCAAATTAATAAAGATGTACTTTAATGGAGTCGAAATGGAAATGGAGTAAGAAAGGTAATTTCTACGATCAGGTGTTTTAATTAAATCCTAAAATAACTCTTTCCTGTTGAAAGTTCATAATTATTACGAAATTCTATCATAATGTATTTCCACTTAAGCAGTGACGTAGTAATGGATTTCTCGTAATAAATAAGCGTGGGTTATTGTTCTCGAAGTTTTTATTTGTATCCCGCTGTTACAGTTGGACAATTATTACGACGAATGACGTAGGTTGAAGTAATAGAAAAGATTTGGTTAGGAACACGTAATATTTTTAGTGTGACGTCACACTTTAGTCAACCCTTAACATGAATATAGACTAGAGCATTTACTTGTAACAGAACATCGAGCATTCGTTGTTTTTAAATTTACTCGAACTAAACTTCAAACATGGTGCTCGATATTTTGTTACAACCTGATTTTAAAAACCAACAAAAAAACAAAAAGAAATATTACTGGTATATAATATCTTGCCGTGAGAATTACGTCGAACGCAGCGTCGAACATTCGCAAGAACGATAAATTACTTGGAAATGTTTTAGGAAATTGAGTATTTGTATTGTAACATTCGTAAAAATGATATAATACATTGTAATGCAAACGAAAATGCTTTAGTGTATACTCACTTTTAGTTTAGTTTGGCTGGCCTGAAATTCGAATCACGGTTTTTGTTTGCAGCATAGCAAAAAAATTCTAAACTGACAGTCTTGTGTCTTGCTGACAGTTATTTTGCTTGCTTTGCCCTTTTTATCAACTCAGCCTAAAAAATGACGTTATTTCCTTTTAAGTTAGTTTCGCTACTAGGTCTGGTATTCGAAAAAAAATCGAATTTTTAGATTGGGAGATCAGTATACATTTAGGGAAATTTAAACGCATCTATACTGATTCCGAGAAATTATCTTTAGGTTCATAGTGTCTATATTTTTTAAACCTGTGATGAAAGTTTCATGATTTTATATTTTTCAGTTTTATTCAATACGTTTGGCAAGTAAAACTAAATATCAAATAGAGCCCCCTATACAAAATGGCGACGGTAGTTAGCAGTGGCGTGCGCACGTCTTGTTGCGCGCGAGTTATGTCCTGCGCCCACGCGGCGCGTGCGCCGGGCGCCTCGCTGAGCCCGGCCCGGCCGCTCCCGTGGGTGCAGGCTCCGTTCCAGGGGTACTCAGTCTCATAACAAAATGTCACAACGATTTTCGAAATGTCAAACATCTATGGGATTGACAAGCGCTTTTGAAATATCACGTGTTCAATCCCAAACATTTTGGCATTTCGACAATTGCCATTCCCATATGTGAAAGAATTTTTAAAATCGGTCCAGTAGTTTCTGAGTCTATTCGGTACAAACAAACAAAATAATCTTTGTTCTTGATAATATTGGTGATCTTGCACTCCACAATGCGACTGTGGAACCACAGCGCAAACGATGCTCCATCCGTTGACCTGCTTTCTGTGCACAAAAACCTGCACCATGAAGGACCTGTGTGGGGCCAACGTTAGGGCTGTCGACGTGGCTGAGTTCTGGTCGAAGCACAACATCTAAATAAAAAAATGAAAATGGAATCATCGACACGATGAAGAAGATTTCGGTGTAATAGAATAAAACTTCTTCTTCTTCTCGAGTCTATGATTTTACTCGGGGCCCATAATATATAAAGAGTTAACTCTTTATTTATTATGGGCCCAGTAGGTGGCCACGTCGATTGTGCCGTCAGTGGCGAACATAAGGTCTTCTAAAGGGCAGGTATGGGCACTTGGAACACTCTAAAATGTGTGACATATTAATATGTGAAATACAATGACAGGTTTTACATAAATTCTCCTGAATATTATTATTTCAGACTTATTAATAAAAGACTACAGGCGTCGTTACATGAGTTGTGGTCAACCCTTTTTTCTATTTTACACTTCTTAAGAATAAGGACGATCGACCAGGAAAGCCGATCGCCGGTTGAGTACCCCTGCTCCGTTCAATATCTACGTGTAAAGTGGCCATTAATTAAGTGTCAAACGATTAGAATCCACTACATATAGCGCAAGGAATTGAGGATTATTTGTATTTGTAATGCGATATTTTAGTTATTAGATACGATTAGTAGGCAACTGGTCTTGTTTGACAGGTGGACGTATTTTCTAGGTGTGGGTAGGATTGAGAATGATTGGTAGTCAAAGCAAACGGTCTACTTTCAGTCTTCTATATTAGATCCAGTCCAAGATAAATAATTGTGATTCCAGAACTGAAAATACTTTTTATGATCCTGGTCTCCTGGTAGTTTATAAGTCCGCTCATGATTCCAGCCCGTCACTGAAATGCGGTCAAAGAAGACTTCTGAGACAAGCGAGAAAACTTTTTTTATTAATACGAAAAACACAAAACCCACCATGATACTTGGAGTGACTTTTCAGGTACATATTAAATATTACATAGAATAGTATTATAATATATTATATTTATAGACTATTAATAAAACCTTGAACAACTTAAGCATCCTCTGGTATGGCCAATATTCGTGAATCAAGGCAACTCTATATTCCTTTAATCACACTGGCAGGTGTGAAGATCGCTAGCAGTAGCGACATCTTTATTGTCTCGTAAATATTCCGAAATTCTCTTTGCCAAGGAAAATGAACAGTTATTTGAAATTTTGAATAGGCATAAAGCAGTAAGAATGTAGATAATGCAAGGAAATTCTTGGTCAGGAAAATATAGAAATCGGAGTACTTAAGATAATTTGTGAATGTTTCTAAGAACAAAAATTAGATGCGCAGAAAAATAATGACAGAAGCAGAATACATAAAATTCTCATTAAAAAAATCTCAGAACTAAAAAAAAACTCTAAATCATTCAACAATTGTGGAAAAATTTATTAATAACCTACCCTCAACTATAAATAATGTTCCGTAGGCAATCTGGCTTGCAAATAAACCACGTTTTAAGTGGGGCTAAAACGCACTCGGATGTTCGAATGTCGACGCCATTTTGGCTTGTAGGTACTCTTGTAGGGATTTGCGGAGTACTTACCGAGGGGTAGGTTAGAACAAAATGTAAATAGGAAGACAGTAATCGTAAAATAATTAGAATTTTTCTGAGAAGTACAAGGAGATTAGTTCGGGTTTTGTCTTTGAAACTTCTTGCAAGGCGAAAACGATTTTTGGAGTTTTGTGGTATAACGAATAATTTCTAATTACCTGTTGGAGCTGTGTACCTAATCTGGACATAGTTATGTCTTTCCTATATCTATCTTAAAAGCTTTTATTTTCCAAAATATCGTATTACTTAAATAATATGCCTGAAGTGGATTTTATTTCCATATCTCCGTGCAACATCCGTGGGAGGGTGGCCAAGTAGCATGATTCTCCGAGCATTGAGGAAAAATAAAGAAGCAAAAATGACAAGACGTTATTTGCATCCCGCTAATGGCCGCTGCTGTCGTAATGCGGGGGTAGATGAACAAATATTGCTTTATCCAGACGAGCCACAATTTATTCCAAACTCGCTTTATTCGCCATTCCAACGCCAGAAGTCAGGAGGGAAGTCGAAAAATGTTGGCATTTGGATTTTTAAGTGATTCGCAAATCATTCCGCTTAATCAAATGACCTTATTTGTTTGCTGGTTTTCCTTGTTTTTATCTTATTTAATCTTTGTTTAGGTGTTTTGGCCATTTTGATTTATAAAGGGATGTTTTGGAAGGCAGCACTGCAACAAAATGTCGTAACGTACACATCGCGCTCTTATCGCGAGGCCGAGGGGAGAGAGGTCACGAGAATGGCCTTATCTAAATAGCGTGACCGCGCGATACCCGCTCCTCACCTGCTGACTTTATGCCTTTCCCGGGGAAGTGTGGCGCCGCATATAAACGAGCTCAACCCTCGCCTTCGACCATCTAAATGTCGTAAACTTTTGACGTGTAAACACGTTACGATTTCACATGAAAAAAGCCTTGGAAGCGTTGCACTCTAGTCTGAATTATACGAAAAATGCAAATTAAAATAACTCTCAAATCCCAACTCAACCGTGTCGGAGCTTAATCCGCGAAGTGACAACGGCATTCTGACGAGGCGCCGGAGCTGGGAATTATTAAAACGAACGCCAACTTTTTCACTAAGCCCGTCGCAAAGCCGTTTCAATTGCGCTGCGCTGAAGATAATTCCAACTGACGTCATCTTTTTTTCAAATTCTCGACTCTGCTACGTTCTCTGTGCAGCAATTATAACATTTCCACCGACTGGGAAAACAGAAACACGTGGGAGAGAGCGCGTCGAATCGCACCGTTCGTAATTTAAATTTAGATGGAAATTTAATGATGCATTCACAAAGGGCGCTCGTAAAGTCGGTTGCGAGATATTTTTTACGAGGATCTCGCGAACTATTGCGCGCTTAACGACTCCGAAGCAAGATCGCCCTCCGCTTTAATGAGCGCCCGATAAACGTGTTAACTGCCGCGACCTTATTTTTATGCCGATGTAAATTTGCTGAAAAACGTATTCATTACAGCGATTGCGGGCTAACAGCAACATAATGCCGTATTAAATTTGCAGCGTAGCGTTGTACTAGCTAGAAGCCGGTCTAGGTATGTGGAATAATAGTTACGGGGAACGTCAGAGGCTGGCTAAGGTAGCGCTGGCTATGTTTAATATATGAGGGCAGGCGACGACGCAGCGTTGGTAAACACGGCCCAACCTTCGCTCATGTTGCCCACTGTTTGCTCACCGTTCTAGTCTCAAGAGAAAATATGTTTGCTTTGCATACCTAACCATAGCTTGCTCAGAGGCAGAGCTTGCCTGTTTTCCTTGACATGTTTTCTCCGAGGCTCTACAAATAGCTGGCTAAAAAGTTTCTACAATGTGCACAGCTTGTAATGGTTGGCTTATAATTTTTTTTACAGCCAATTGTTTTGGTTTTTGTTTTTCATTTTAATTGTGTCATGGTTTTAGCATTTTAATAAAACTTTCTTATCATGCATTTGTTTCACCACCTTCTTACTATTCCTTCTCCATCATAAAATGTTCGATTCAATCGATAATAAGAATCAGAACCGTTGTTTGTTGAAGTGCTGAGCTCCTGAGGCTACTCCTCCAGCCACACAACTCCACTTAACAAACGTATAAATAATATTCAAGGCGAGGGAACATATTCGAGGGTACGGCATAGAGGGTAGTTTGACGGCGTAACGAATCGAAAAACCAAATCATCGAGTGGCACCCCTACAGTACACCGCTACATGATAGTTTACAACTGAAGCTGTGGAATCGATGTTGTTTGTAGAAAATTTTGTTTGTTTGATGGTTTAGATACTTTTCGTTTCGTTTATATTTGTATTGCTTTTTTATATTTTTTAATAAACAGATATAGGTTGTATATTTTTTTGTATTCCTTCTATTTCTCACAGTTGCAGAACGAAAAAAGTTTTGGTAAGAAATAAAACAAAAAATGTATATTTTAACATCGATGAATGAATAGTTGAGCATTGACAAAGACTAAATTAATATCATTACTATGGCTACTCCACTCATTTCATTAGTATCAAATCTTTAGGGCTGCCCCTTAGCGGTCTGTCGAGAGTGCTCGTCGTACTTTTTTATATATTTTAATTTTAATTTCATATCGGGTGCTAATGGCGGGGCCGCAGCCCTGCGTAGCGAATCGCACTGAGCCGAATGTATTCATAGCGTAATAAAACTTAATGTACCGAGTGAACTAATATTGTCTTATTCAATATTTAATTTTCAAATATGAATTTGACCAATTTTTGCGATTCATAAATTTTATTAAAGTGTTTGATGTCGAGGAGGGAAAAGATATATTGATTCATTCACTAAAAGGGGTTTTAATATTTTGAATATTAAGATTTATAGCATTGATAGCCCTGTGTGACTTCAACGACCTAGCAACTATTTTCTTGAGTACTTTATGGGTTGTGATTAGGGTTGATAGTGAAATTGCTAATAGCCAATATGAGTGAGGTTACTGAGCAGACTGTAATAGTTAATTTTATAAGCTGGACTTTTATTTCAGTTAGTTGACTTAGATCGGCGTAAAAAAGTATTAACTTGAATTTCACAAAGTTAAATGAGTGATCGCCGCGTCCGTCATTTTTATCACTTTATTCGATAATGTAAGCTTGCAGTCAATCCGCTTGCACAAGCGTGTAGCAGTCAGCTAAACGATGTTAGTCCGATACTGTTTCAAATAACTTTTAAGCCGTCACCCCTCATGTACTGTACAAACAGCGGCGAAGTCAAATCAGCGCCAAGTTAATCCGTTTAGGTACGCGAACCCACTTGATTAAGTTTAATTTATTTTAAAAATCAGCGCGAGCGAGCCGCCTCCGGCGCTGCGTCCCTCCGAAATACATTATTCAGTGTTTTAGAATAATTTTCAAATTCGATTACATAGGGCCGACCCTCGGTAAGTGGGTGGGCCGGGCGGTGCGGCGCGGTGTGCGCGGCGGGTGTATTTAGCCAACACGGGGGTCTCGCCGCGTGCGATTCTGATTTGAATATGCGGCGCACGTGGCCCCGCGCCCGGCACCCTGGGCCCCTGGGACCGCGCCGATCATATTTCAAACGTCACCGGCGATGTCTCACTCAGATACTATCGCCGATAAACGACGAGATACCACCGGCAAGGGTGGAAATAGTTCACCGCCGCCCGCCAACCTCCAGCTATTTTTTACCCCGCGATTATCGCCTGCAGTTGACACCTAAATATTACTTTTCGCTCAGCGCACTCGTATAACCCTGTGTTCGCTATACAGGCATTTTGCGGTTAGGTGCCGCAGCCAGCGAAAGCACTTGAAGTTTATTGGCATGACATATTTCGTAGAGAATTTTCCGCGTATTATAATAATCACAGTGTGAGCCGTGATGGAAAACATTTTGTGAAGGGAAATTTGCACATAATATTTTCATACGATGATCACAACGGAAGCCACTTTAGTGGGTACGAAAAAGCTCGATAGGCTGATAGAAAAAACGTGAAAATTTTCTTTTAAAAATAGGTATTCAGATTTAAATTCTATAAACAAATAGAAAAATACTTTTAGTTCTCAGGCCGCGATAGTGGCACATAATCGGTGGGAGTGTTCGCACGCGCGGGCGCACGGCTCGGCGCGCGGCGCGGCGCGGGCAGCGGTCGGCACGCGCCACTCCATTACCGCGACACCGCTGACGCTGATGATGTGCTTCACTGCCAAAATTGTAGATAGGAATATGTATTCATTTTAAGAGAATTCTACCTACACGAATAGGATGGTCGACATAGAAAAAACTAAACACCGTAAACCAATGGTAAAGTAGCATTTGGAGCTATAACGTTGGAACTATGACATTCCAATAAGAAAATTATCAAAAATACCGAAAATTTCGAAAATTTTATAAAATACCTGTGTACCGAGCAAATGTTCACTGTAAAGTGTTTACTCGGTAAACTGGCAATTCTAGATAATTTTATTATCATTTCTTAACTCCACTTCAACCTTTATGGGCAGTTATTGAAAACTTCATTTTACAAAGCAGTACTTACTCGTACTAGTGACATATGCATATCTAGCTAATTTTATATTCTTTGCCCACCATCACAAGAGCATTTATCCGATTGGAATACAAGAGTACAAGCAAATCGCCGCGTAATCCGCTACTTGTATCGCAAAATCGAGATATGGCCGAATTAATTTCGTCGCATGCCATCGTAATTGAAAACGAAGACTTAGCGTGACAGATGTAAACGCTAGATTAGAGCAATCTGGCTTTTTCAGCTTCAGATCGGTGATAACAGTTAGGGTTGAATACTAGAAAGAAAGAGATTACCTGCGACGGAAATTGAATTTTCTGAGTTATGACGTGTGTGAAAAATGATGGAAAAGTGATATTTTTTTTCTTTTTCATTCAAAAGTGAAATAGTACATTGTTAGCCTAGGGGGGTGGGCACCAATAGTTCGAGGGACTAAATAAGTCTTTAACCCGAGGTTAACACTGTGCTTTTCATTACGAATACAAGGAAAGTAAAAAAACATGAATTAGCTAAAGAAAAAATGAGTGTTTGTTTTGTTTTTTTTTTCTGTGGTCAGCCAGCTATTATTTTTCATTTTCATCATTGTAAAACATTATATATTTTGGCCAAATCTATGTTATTTTAAAGAAAGTTAATTATAATAAAGTAATTTAAAAAAAATATTTTTTAATTAATATTTAACTTTTTGTTATTTCAATTTTCATTGTAATTGAGTGGCTGTACAGAAAATTGGAACATGGTTCAATAGAAATGTGAAAATAGATCTAGTTTTTTTTTTAAGTTGACAGGTGTCAGTTGAAAACGATTCTCTCTAGGGCTGAGTATTACTTTCAACCCGCTCCTCAGGCAACTTTAGACCTACTTAGTGAGTATGAGTAATGAAAAAATATTTTGCATAATTTGTGTCTTTGATTGATACTGGCAAAATTAGATGGTGATAAAAATCAGGCAAACATTAATTAATCAAATCAAATAACATTTATTCATCAAGATATACATAAGAAAAGGATATAATAAAAGTGCCATGAAAACTCCAAATCAAGTCAAATCAGTATATCACCCGTGAACTTAAGTTAGAAAAATGTCAAAGGGGAAATTATTTCTCTTATTCGGAATATTTCACAGAGACAAAATGTAGTTTTGGTCGAATGAACTTTGACATTCCCCCTCGGCCCCATAGGATGTGCGATTGAACGATCGCCCCACAACTGAATATGAGTGGCTTCATGGGTTTTAACTATGATTACCATGTCGTGATTTGACGTTCATAGTTTTGTATTGTCTCTCTGACATATTTATTTTGTGATTCTTTAGTTTAATCTGTCGATTGAAATAAAAAAACTTTTTTACAAAAAATACTACCGACCTCCAAATAAGAAAACTGCAAAGTACAAAGTGAAAAATAATTTTATTTTTGGAAACGGTGTCCATTACGCAAAAAAATTGTACCTACCAAAGACACCGACTTCTTGAAAATAGTTTTACTTTTGGATTTTTTTATTTTTCACTTTTTGTTGTACCTATCTAATAGGCAAGTAGTTTAGTAAGGTACCTATAAAGCTAGAATAGATAACCCGAATATCATGAAACTGAACATAACCGGTGAAATGAGAGTGCCAAGGTGAACTGTACACATCTGCCTACCCCTTTAGAGCGTTTTGAAATGGTATAAACAATAATCAGACATGCGATTGCAGCAATCCCGAGAGATTTGCCTTATTTATTGAAGAGTTCTGTTGTATATCTCCGAAGATCTTCATCAGATCTTCACCAAATTAAAACGGAACCAATTTCGGAATATACTCTTTCAAGCACAAAACGAATTTAAAAAATCGGTCCTCAATTGTCAGAGATATCGGGGAGCATACACAAAAAATTAAAGATAAAACAAAAATAAAGTCGAACATAAGACCTCCTCCTTTTTGGTAAGTCGGTTAAAAACATGCATTGCATTGCAATGTATTTTTTTTCTGAGCATTTTGTTTTTCGCGAGTACTTTTTCCAACTTTATGACCAGCAAGGAACGGATGAATCCGTATTCATTCAATTAAATTGTTATCAATCAACAAACCAAATGAAGAGACAAATCAAAAATGCAAAGAAATTCAATAACCGTCTACGATTCTTTGGATTGTCACCCCAATACAGGGTGTTCATGACAAACTTATCTTGACCGCCCAAAAAGTAGCTGTCACCTTTTATTTTTTGAGTGAAAGGGGTTATTTTTGATTGGCAAATCGTCTCGCGATAGTAAGGATGCCCCAGGGTGCTTACAAATCCCCGAGATTGAGTGCGGGACACCGCGGCGAGGGTTCGATTATGACTCGAGTTTCGATCTCGATAGTCGATACTCCACTCGATGCATCGCGGGGCGCTGTAATACACCGAGCATCGAGTGTGGCGTTCAGTGGCTTTCGAATCGATTCGGTGACGGATCAATCGAGTTACTAAGTAATAGTGTTTGGGACTTGTTAACACTGGTCGCTATTTGTAAGGTTCTAAACTTGAGAAGTTTTCTATTATGATTCTGATAGGTCTTGAACTCAGTTGTGTTGAAACCTCCAACTCAAAAAGTAAACGGTTTTCCGTTATGCTACGACATTTCGATTTTCTGTTGATGTATAAAGTCCTTCATTTCAGGGTATCAAGCAAATATTGTTCAATTCAACCGAAACCTTGTTATAAACAAGTTTTCCCCTAATACTCTTCATAACCCAATTGCTGTCTTCTTCCATATGTTGCGTGGAATGTATTATTTTATTATGTTTTTATTTACTTAACGTCCGCCGAGACGAGTGTTTAAGCCGACGTTTATGATATTCTCCTGTGGCTTGCAACTGAGGGGTGAACGATGATGTTCTATTGTTTCATTCTCACCCTCGTTTTGTCAAGTTGATACACTGAGCTATATCTATACGTATAAATAATATGAAATGTCAACGGTATTTCGGGCACGGCAATTGTACAAACAATTTTGGGTGTTTCAGAAAGTTTCGGTCATGAACGAAATCTCAGAAAGCTGTGTAACGTGACCTCAGTGTAGCTATATTAAAATGTCCACCTAGGTCAGGATTATTTTATCGAAAATTCCATGCAATATTTTTAAATCGTTCCCTATTGTGACCAGACAAAATAGATGAAAACAGTCTGGAGTGTAGGCAAGCTCCAATGATCCGTGACTCGCGCGATATTATTTTTGCCGAGCACAAAGCGAGTCCCGCGACCCATCAAATCATGCCGAGTCAGGCCGACACTAGAAAAATATTAAAATTGAAATTAAAATACTCGATACATCGATGTGCGTACGTTTTAATTGACTACCGGTTTGAAAATCGATAAGTTTTTTTTAATTGTAGTATCAATTTGCAAGCGTCAGTAAACACTGGGAATTTATTTGCAAGTTGTTTTCATATTTTTCACTTCAAATTATAATGAAACACGAGACCCTAGACAACTGACATTCCATCATTGAAAGCGTGGAATATTATATATCGATAGCGTTTGGAATAATCTTACTAATATTATAAATGCGAAAGTTTAGATGAATGTGTGAATGTTTTTTACTCAATCTCGTTAAAACGGCTGAACGGATCTGGATGAAATTTGGCACAGACATAGATTATAGTCTGGGCTCCAGAGAGAGGAACCTCCTAACAATACGAGCCGTGTCCAGAATTACTGCTATCTGAATCAAGCCGTTGATCCAACCGCCTAACGAGAGCCTTCTAAGGTAACACTTTTCATAATTTGTTTTCACTTTTTATTGCACTAGTCAACAAAATACACTTTTTGTGTATCACATGATAATTTTATCTAATTATTTCAAAAAAGAAATGAAGTTAATGATGATGACGATGATGATAAGTACCCAAAAAGTGATGTTGAGTTAGACTCCGATGAATTTATTTTCGTTTATCGGTATTTTTGTAAACAGCTTTTTAATTTTATCATTTATGGGTAATTTTTTTATGTATATATTATTATTTTTACCTTATATAAATGTGTTAAAAATGTGTAATTGTTAAGGTGTTTTATTTAAATGAATTTAAATGTTTTAAAAATGTGCAATTGTTTGTGTGTTTTATTTAAACGAATTATTATTTATCGTTAGGTTTTGACAGCTATGACGTAACAATATGGCGCGGCATCGGGGACATTATTTGATAGTTGAGGTAGATATTATGATAGTAATTCTGAAAACACTGATAAATTGTTTTAAAGAATTTTCTCGGGTCAAGACATCTTAGTGTTTTTTTCTTGACATGTAGAGTCAGCACTAAGCGGACTAGGGTAGGTACGACCTTTAGATATTGAGACACAGCAGGGATGGTTAATAACCTATGTAAATGCATTTATTCAAACCAAACAAACTTTTAAACACGTAACCAAAACAATTACCCTCAAACAATACCTGTACCTAAATATTCGCATTGAAATAAAGATTTATACATCTGTCAGTGACAAAACACGGCAGGAATAATATTCATAATATTCATTTCGTCCGTGTGATTGACACGGCCATGTATTTGAGAAGCTCTGCGGGGTTTCTCAAGGGGTTATTGAAAAACTAGTGCCGCCGCCCGTCGCCGCCCGCCTTGTTTCACCGCAAGGGGCGAGGGTGTCATTACGATGTTATGCTCACACGGATATATTGGTTTCAAGTTATTGGGTGTGTTTTTTAGAGGACTTTTGGTTGAATGGCTGTTGGATCTAGTGATTTTATTGGCAAACTATTTTTTGTTGTGGTTTGTTATGCAATTTTTTCAGGTTTCAGCTGTTTTATAACGCAGGTAAGGTACATAAGCAAAATGTAGTTTGTCTCTCGTCGTGGGAAAAGGCTTGAGTTTATATATGGGGATATATATGTCTAAGGTACCACCGGAGACGATCTGTTTCAAGAAAATGACATATATTTTCGATATTAATTTGAAAGTACTGAAACATGCACACACTTACATACCTACATACGCTCTCGTCTTTATTAAACTCGAAAACATGCAAAATTAGCACAAGAATATGACTTGAAAATTGTTATTCTTACGGCTTGAAACGTATTATATAGAATACTAGCTTATGACGACTTATAGCGGCTTTGCCCGCGTGAAAAGTGTTTTTTTATCCCAAGGGAACCTTAATGAAATGTCTGAATCTAGATTATAGTCTGATATAGTATATGTGCTATTCCAGACTATAATCTATCTCTGTGCCAAATTCCATCCAGATCCGTTCAGTTATCTGGCGTGATTGAGTAATAAACATAAAGACACACTTCCAAACACACATCCATCCAAACTTTCACATTTATAATATTAAGTAAGATTTTATTTATTTTCAGTGATAGCACCAATTTTGCTCCACAAACAAATTACCTAAAAGTAAATTAAATTCCCCATACAAGCTACTATTAGATTACCTCCACACTCTCGCTAAAAAGTCTTAGAATAAAACTCTATAGGGGTGCAGATGGCATTGGCTGATAATAGGACATACGCAACGGGACGTAAATAGATGAAGCCTTATTTGAATATGGTGCCCTATCGGGGTTGCAAATTAAATCGCGTACTGCAGCGATGTGTTTGTATTTTGTGATATTGTGTTAATTGATTTTGCTTTCGTTGGGATTTTTATTGATGTGCTTTTGTTAGTTCAAGGGCTAATTATAATGATGTAGAGTTACGGTTAGTGTTTTTTTTACCGACTGTTAAAATTTAATGATCTGCAAAGATTTGAAGCTCTAGGCAAATTGTCATTCTAACAGTAATAGGGATTGCCAAAATGCCAAAATGAAAAACTTATGATCCCCAACCATTTATTACATTTTGATCACGTTTATTGCAGGCGTTTTACGTATATGTGCCTAATCACAACAAAATTGAGTAGAGTAGGTATCTATTATTTCTTAATTGATTAAGTAAATCTGATGTTGTATTTTCTTCATATTGTCATCCTAGGGTAAATTAGCTCTTATTTATATTTAATTGTAACAAAAAATAAGTTTAGTTTATTTTAAATCACTTTGGATAAGATCTCATAATTTGTGTGCATTTTTTATTTATGTTTAAGCAGTGTTTTTAAGTGACAAATTCACCATACAAATAGATATGTAAGTTCTTTTATGTATTAGTGAATAAGTCGTTGGAGTACCTTATATATAAAATAAAAAAAAACAATAAAAAAGTAGTCCTTTTCTCAGGTTTTTACTGATTAAAACTCACCCCTTATCCGCGACCCAGACAGGCACAAGGGGTTCATCTATAAGAAAAAAAAAAAAGTTAAAAAAAAGTTTAAATATTATAGGAGTCAATCAAATTTTTTTTTGTGTTTTTATCAGTCGCTATCGTCACGCAATCTCTGATAGATTGTCACTTGACTAGACTCTCAAATGGGCTTATCACACAGTCAGTCCGTGGGTTGGAGATATTTACATTACCAGCAAGTTGACTACGAGCCATCAGATTTATGTTTGTCATCCCAGAAATACCTTACAACCGCGACCTCTACCTATAAATGAGGCACTGACAATGCAAAAAAAATACAAATTAAAAAAAGAACATCATCAATTTTGACTATTTATTTATTCTAACGTGTACTAATCTGTGTGCACCGCAAAGTAAAGCGGCGTGCACACGGGGTCACGCTATCGTCGTTCTAGTTCATTAAGCGCTGGCGGCGCGGTTGCTATCGCCGCGAGCCGCTCATTTTTCACGCAACCTGCGCTCGTGTGAGCTGCCTTTAGTGCTGTTTAATGCGTAAATATTTGAAATAGTTTTAGGGTTACCTTTGTGGTTTCGGAGAATTTGAAGTCAATTGTAATTTATGAACGAAACTTAAGTTGGACATATATACTAGCTTCACCAAGCAATAACAGTAAAGAAGCAACAAAAATTCAAGACGATTGTTCTATATATTGTTTGTTAAATGATTTTTTGGTCGACTTTTTGAATCACAAACTATTTGTTTCAATTTTATTCTCACATACACCATATAAAACTGACTAAAGCCCTAAGATACATTACAATAACATATCCAAGCAACAATACCACGTTATTCATTATGTTATTTATACGACATTAAAAGCACCATAAATATACATAAGTACCATACATACATGTTTAAAAGTATTAAACTCCAACGTTGACATCCAAATAAAACTGAAAACAATTTTTTTTCTGCCATAACATTGAAAATTGAAATAATTTCCCTCATCTTAAAAAATATTAGCTATCCAATCACAAAAAGCGGTGCCTACAAGCAATTCGTTGGTAAGTAATAGCTGATTGATGAAATGGAAATAAATGAGTGGCGGACAGGGAAAAAGATGTCAAAATCCAAGCGCACATGAGCCAATAAGCCAAATTGAAATGCCTCCATGTTGATGTTACACGAGTCTTTCAGAGTAATTGGTTGACGGGGCTTTCCTAGCGATTAGGGATGTTACTTATCGCAAAATTTCTTATACGCAGCGATTGATTTTTAAAGAGATTGTTCCATGTTTCTGGCCCAAAGAAAGTTTAAAATGTTTTTGGCCTATCGTTATTCTGGTTCTATCTACTATTCTAGCTATCGATAACATATTGCAAAATGAGTACAGGCAAAAACCTGAAAACTTTGTAGACGTATCTTGTCTGTATGGCACTATGTGCCTCTAATTTTCAGGCAATGAAATGAGGAGATGAACGAACTGGGACGAAGCATTCCTTTAATTGTCCAGGCTTTTTCCTACTCTCCTGAACGTTCTGTCCCTGTAATTACATTATACTTCAATGCGAAATGCCTATGATCGAACACTGCTCTGCAGCCTGAGTTGTCGATACGGATCATAATAATTATACTTTTCTTACTCGATTTCTGAAATACTCTCAAATACAACCAAAATATCGACAACCATAAATCGACGCGTTACCAACTCTCAACATTTGGGACGTCTCCTTCCATCGGTTCGTCGATTTGAATAGAAATACCTAACATTAAAAATATAGGGTGTGTAGTGAATGCACGGGGACAGTCCGCAAGCCCGGACAACCCGGTAGTATTCATTCGCTAAGTGAACTTCTAAAACGACCGACTTACGTTCCACGCTAACTACAGGACGATTCACAACTTGAAAAGGCGTGCTTTTAAAGGCACACGTGTTTTTGGCTTTGTCTGTAACTCGATATGGGTCGCCGTTGTGCCTAGCTTCGCTTTGACATGTAGGTTGGCATGGTATTTAGATTTTGTAGAGGTAAGATTGAAAGTGGCGATAGGTCTCTTATTTGTGACATTTATCTAGGACCATGCAAAAATAATATAAGCATCCATCACAAATATCTCGTCCTCAGTCTAAGTTTAGGCAACAAAAATATTTTCTCTGCTATATAAGTCGTCGCAAAGGATGATTTAAAATACTTATTGGTTATAATGTAGCTAAAAATATTAAAAAAAAAATACTTAGATAAAGAGCTTACACACTTACCATAGAAACGTCCATGTAGATAGAAAATATATAATACCTGATCATACATAATAAAATCAACGTTTTAGGCTGGAATAAAAATCTTTGATGTTATTCAATACGAAAATGAATTCTTGCTATAGATATAAGGCCGGTCCACATGATGGGGTGTGCAATGGTGCATCGGCGCGGTCATAGAGCCCACTGATGTGATGTGTGACGCTTCATCACGTCCCGGTGAACATTAGCCTTTAGGCTTCAATTATATATCTACTTCGTTTATGAATGAGTTCCGATCTTTCCGATTGGATTTACAAGGGGAATCTGTGGATTAAATAAAAAAATGTGTGATCATATGATTTTATTTGAATAAATTACAAGGTATTAAAGTTTGTAAACGTATTAAAATTATTACATTAAACGATGATACGTCAAATGAGATACAAAATTAATAGCAACTTATAAAACCAGGGGCCTAACGGTACTTATGAAAAAATGCTGAAAATCTACTTCTAATACCCATTGACAGAAAAGATTTGTATCTACAAACTCTAACTGCTCATCAACATGATTGCCCCTAAAGCTTCGCCCACAAGAGCTGTAACAAAGAAAAAACCGTCTATTTCCAAATCCAAACACGCAAAATAACCGTAAACCGAATGTCATTCTAGGGCTGAGGATACATTACACGAGTTTTTCCTTAATACTCAGCACTTGATTAGCCCGGCTCGTCGTAATTATTTTCCCCGGGTTTGCCCGCGGGGATTTGTATAATCCTGATTGGGTACGTATTGCTATTCGATGGAGTGTGTCCGCGCACGTGGCGTCCCAGCATTATCTCACTTTTAGACACGAATGATGGTGACACCCTACTGGCGAATTTCGTTTAGGAAATTGAAAAGATTGATTGAATTTCTGATGATGTTAGAGATTATAGTTTTTGGATGTGTTTCATCTTTTTCTGTAGATTTTGGGTGTGTTTGATTGAGATGTGAAAGTAATAAGTATTTAAAAATTCGTCTCAAATCGTTTTAATTATTTGTTACGCGATAATAGAAGAGTATAAAACATGCAATTTTTGTAGTTTCGTTTTAGTCTGAAAATTTAATTTTGTAATTTTTATTCACTTTTTTATAGTGTGCCTAATATTTAGATTACCGAAACAAACAGTTCAAAAATGTTATTCAAAATAAAAAAAAGCAGACACAAACCGTAAAAAATAAAAACTGAATCGAATTAAAAATTTGCCTAGTAAAAGCGAATTAAAGTTGGCTGATGGCAGTCCTCCCGGTTGCGACTGGGGGCCGACGATAACGCCACAATAGGAATTTGCCGTTCGCACCGACTGCCCGTACCCTGTTTAACCTAATTACCACTTAGTTTCTTACGAGATAAGGACTATTATTAGGTAATTTTTATAAACAACGCATTTTGCTTGGAGGTAAATGTTGTATAAATACGTATTGGTCATTGAAACGACTGCTGGGTTGGTTAGGGTACTTGATTACAAATATTTCGTATCGCCCGCGCCCTTACGCTTTAGGTACGAAGTGCGAAGTTTAGATGGATAATGCGGGTAGGTACCTATATTTCCTATTTCGAACAAAAGTTTTGATGTTTCAGTTAAAGAATAAAATGCAAAAGACAAGTGATTACCATAATTAATAATAGCGACTTAGTTGATCAGTCTATGAATATAATCTGCAAGGTCAAAGGTAAGCCTGAACCCAAACCTTATAAAACTGTACTTTAAGGCGTATATATTCCGCATGTTAACGCAGTACTGGCCGATTGCCCATTTGTAGCCACAATATCAATATTGAACCTCTTTTTGGACAGTTTTGTTTGCAATATATTCTTTGATTTACATATGCTATTTCAGTTATGATGGAATTCTAGCCATCAATTATTCTGTGTAAAAATATTTTTAAACGTTCCAAGTCGTTTTGGAGGAGTACCCAAAAGCAGCGAAAAAATATCATGTTGTTCATTATTTTTTAAAGCAAAACTATTGGTTACACGAAAAAAACATGTTTCACAAATAATGTACATGAATCAATAATAAATACATATTTTTTTCAAGCCTTTTAACCTAGCCGTTACTAAGGAGTATGCTTTAGAAAGTGACCGTTTTACGGCACTAAAGCGGTGGAAAGCCCTTAACAAAAAAGTAATTAATCCTCACTTTTCAATTTCTTTAAACAAGTTTAGTGAAGGAGCTCCTTGAAATTAAACAGAACAGAAAGAAGGAGTTTTCATTTTAATTCTTTCGAGAAGTTTCTTGTAAAGGGAACCCGACATAGATCGTGCCCTTTACTTCGTATAAGTGACATTGTCCGAGCAATAACCTGGATGAAGTTTTTGATTCTCACAGGTTTCCAATGTTAGCCCATTGATGATGTGATAAATTGTTCAAACCTGATATTACAATGGGCGAATTAATTTCGAGTTTCTTGATGTTAAATTAATTTCCCGACAGATTTTTAGGCTTAGCGTTTGAAAAGCGATTGTAATAACGGAGTTTTGACGTTTTAAGGTTTTTATGCTGTACTTTTAACTTATCTAAAGGGTTTTAGGAGAAAAGATCAATATTTTTACTGTGTTATCTGTAGTCCTAAGTTATAGAAGGCGAGTCTGTTGTCATCAATCAGGTTCAAATCAAAACTACGTGTTCCTACTGAGAAGTTTAACATGGAAAACCCATAACAATGACCGATCTGAGAAATAGACAGTACACCAACGATTTTTTTTTTTAACATACCAGAGGCCCTAGACAAGTGACATTCTAACATCGAAAGCGTGGCGATAGCGATTGACATAATTGTATGGGATTGACAAGCGATTTCGACAAATCACGTGATCAATCCCTTACAGTTTGACATTTCGACTATCGCCTTCACTGACATCGAATGCCACTTGTCTAGAGGATTCTCTAATGTGCATCGCACAAATCGTACTATATCACACTAATATATTATTTTTAAAAATAATATAATATTATAAAGGAGAAAGTTTGTGAGTTTGTGTGTTTATATGTTTGTTACTACTTCACGCTCAAACGGCTCGAAGGATCTGGATGAAATTTGGCACAGATAGACTATAGTCTGGAATAGTACAAAGGATACTTTTTATCGCGGGGATATGTTCCCTCGGGATAATTTTCGACATTCGCGCGGAATAAGCCGCTGGCAGAAGCTATTACTATTATAAACGCGAAAGTTTGTTACGATGGATGGGTGTTTGTTACTCTTTCACGCAAAAACTACTGAAGGGATTTTGATGAAACTTTACAAAAGCATATGTCAGAATAACAAAGATATTAAGTACTGACACCATGCGAGCAGAGCCGCGGGCGGCAGCTATTGAGTTCATACAATACATACGACACCAAAATCAACAACGACACATTCTGAACTCAACACTCGAAAGTACTATTGGTACCAATAGTACCGACAGTTTCATGCCCTAGGCTTTCGATAAACAATAATTGTTAATCTTTGTTTAACTTTTCAAAAAGGTTAATTACAATTCTCTCATTTTGTTGGTTTCTATATTGTTACCGAACTTTTGGTAGTGGAGTTGGCTTCGACTGACGAGCAACTCCGAGTTGTTTCAAAAACAATTTACTGTTGGTTTGTTGTTTAGAAAAACCGAGTGTATCTTTGTTTAGTGTTTAGCTGGTTTCTGTAGTGCATTTTTATTTGAATTGTTTTTGTTTCAATTGTTTTCTGCTTGTTGGTTTTAGTTTTAGAATTAGGCTGAGAATTAGTTTGTCTTCATCAGTAACAAGCGTTTTGATCCTAAATGTAGCCTTGAAGAAACGCCTAAGTTTCGGGCCAAATTAATTTGATATCGATTCACAAATATATCTGATACCTAGTCTATAAAAAATAAAGGAGTATTCTTGCTCTTTTAAAGGCTTTGAATGGTCTTCTTCATTTAAATATCTCTCTACTTCTGAAAAAATCAAGCTTAGAGTTTGCGTGTGCTCTATGGGCTTATTGAAAAATAGGAATTGCAGCCTGCAGTAATAAGTATCACCACTCCATAATAGGGATGTTGACGAAAAATATCTATTTAGTCCGTCAGTTAGTTAACCTTAAAATGTTGGACACATATTTTTTCTCTTGCAACGTAAACAAAAAAAAACGACGCTATAGTGCGTTGAAATATCGTGTGGCGTCACGGTGTACTACACTTCATACTGACAAAGTGACGTCACAAGCCTTCTGAACTTTGATGCGCTTTATATTTGCCAATTTTTATTTAAATGATAAAGCAAAAAATAGGGGTCAAATATTATTTGAAAATCTCACTGACAGACTAACACAAAGAACAAAGACTAACACAAAGAATTATCATTTTTCTACTCAGGAGTCATCCCTATTGTACACCTAATTACTGAATTTCATGATAAGATCACCAAAAATATAGATAAAACGAAAATGGTGAAACTTTAAAGTACTGTACTGTAAATGGATATATTCTGTAAACAATTAAGTACTGTACTATAAATGGAAAAGTTCTGTCAAAAACATAACCCCTTATAGACGCTAAACTGTAAGTGTAGGTACGTACCTATAGGTACCTGTCTCCTAAAAGCTAAACTGCCCAATACACCAAAAACCTATCTATCTATAAGAACCACTAACTACACATGTCACCCAACGGCTAATTAATAAATATCCCGACACTTAGAAAAAACAATTCAATAAAATTTGAAATCAAATTAAGCTGATATAAATAATTTAATCGAGTGTCTCGCAGGTACGGCTATGGGGTTATAATAAGACTACCCTACCTTCCCGTGTTCACTCGAGCAGCACAGAATCGATTTATTTTTACGTCTAGGTAGGTATTATACCTTCGTCCCGACATTTTGCTTTCATTATTATTTGTTTACGACGTTGGAAAATTAATTTTTCATGTAGCTAAGTACCTACTTACTATCTATTGGGTATGGGTTGATAAATGCCAAGGGTACTTGACTTTATATGGATTGGGTGGAGTTTTGAGGTTGCTTCTAATGAGGTTCTACTAAGATATTAAATGGACGAAGTTTCTAATAAGCTCTGGTTAGAAGGTTTTCTTGTTGGGTTTTTTTAAGGGGAAAGAGGGGCCCTAGACAAATGACATGCTATCGCTCTCAACGAAAGCGTTAGCGATTGCAATAATGTCCAGCGCTATTGAAATATCACTTGATCAATCCCTTGCCCAATCATAATATTTATTTTTTGACATTTGTAATTTGTTTTTTATTGCATAGTAGATAATTTTTTATTTTTTGACATTGGCATTAAATTTTTTTTTTATTGGAATTTATTAATTGATTTATTTATTTGGTCCTCATTTTAAAGTCTAAACAAATCTCATCTAAACAAATTTAATAATTTTCCTTTAACATTTGTTATTTCATTTTTATCGTATTGTAGATAATTTTTGATTTAGTATTTTTTGACATTGGAGTTTAATTGTTTTGTTTAAATCGAGTAAATTAGAATCATTATTATGATCACAAAATTTGCATGCTGAATTTAGTAGGCGGAATATGAAGAAATATTGTGTGTGTCTTATAAGATGTATACAATACCATATTTCAGGCAAATAAATGAACCTATCTTGCTTTTTGGCATTTCCACAATCACCATCGCTAAAGCTGTCAAAAAATAAAAGGCCCGATTTGACAGCTATAAAAATACATAATAATAATTAAACTTGATGTTTACGAATGATACTCGTTGTTATAGTGTATGGGTAACATAGTAATTAATTAGGATTATGAATTTGATTTGTCATTTTCTTACGTAGAAAGTTACCGCGGCATGTAAAATGAGAAACGTCAACGGGCTTCTTAGATTGTGACGACTTTAACATCGAATGATACTTGTCTAGGCCTTAGTAGGATCTTAGGTGTCGAATTGTGCGCTACTTTTTTGACTTTCTCTATATTACGACAACATCAAGAGAACGGTTGAGTGCATTAATCTACACTCACACTGTTAATCCATATGAGTTAACTACTAACTCCCCTCGTAATATCTTCTGGGACAGAAATCAAAAGAAATTAATTAATCGTCAGCTATCGCAGTCCGAATGTTTTCTCATTAATGGCTCAAGTAAGATTATTTCGCCATAAGCCCTCGCCACATTACTAATCACCGCTTCAAACGCTCGGGTGGCGCCCCCTCGCGGACGAAGAGAGCACTAGCCCTCCGACGGCCAAATTGAAAACGTATAGCTTCACACATGAAGATTGCAATCAAAGGCGGGTAGAAAACAACCCAAGATTTATTTAAAATAATGATATTGTATAAAAAAAAACATTTAAAATAATAAACGGCTAAATTGGTGAAAATCAACCCGACGAATAATTAAGAGAATTAAGGAACTCAATTACGCAAAACTCGCGTTAAAATATTATAGGTATTACAGTAATGTTATTTTTGAGTCGCTTTGTCGACGGCGCGACAAAAGAGATGCAAAGCGTTTCACGCAACATAATACGCAAACAATGGATCGTCGGTGCAAAGCCGTATTCTACGAAACGGCAAACGGCACAGCACGTCGTTACGCGTCTCGCTGATTTTGTAAATACGCTGTTTAAAAAACAGCGTATTTACAAAATCAGCGAGACGCCCAGGTAAACTTCGACTTAAATATATTTTATAGTGTTCAATTTTATTCGTATCGTAGAGAACGAGCTAACTGAATTACACGAACTATTTGCAATCGAAACTACGAAAAGATTGCTCAATAAAAGCGAACGGGGCGCTCGGAAACATTTTCTTTCGTTTGTTTCCTTTCAAATTATCGACGGAGAAGGGGATGAGGCGGGTCGAGCCAGCAGCCCGACTGGACGTACGGGCCTCGCATTTAAAAGCGATATAAAAAACTTGAGCCTTTATTTCGCAGGATGACCTAAGTGGCCGGCCGGACCGTACAAAAAACCCTCTTGGACTTACCTGTATTTTTCCACTTATTTATCCAACGTTTTTACATTCGCACTGTTTGTTAGTACAGCGCGCTTTGTCTGTTCGGGAAGATCCTGTTTTTTAACGAGTACTTAGGGTCTAATTAAAAGGAAAGCTCCGCACGGACAGTCGAGGCCTTTTGATGCCCACTGTTATTACATTTCGTGTATAAATTTAATTTGCCTGGATGGAGTTTCGAGTGGAGAGCGTACCTTGTTTTTTTGGGGGTATGTTATTGAATATTGTGAAGTGTTGGCTCTTCGAGTACGATCTTGTTAGTAAGAGATGTTGTCTTAACAATAGGCACTGGAAGCATGTATGGAGATGGAGAGTTGTCTGTGCATTTGTGTTTTAATTATTTTCAAGTTAAAGATAATATTATTTTCCTAAATGTTTAAAGACAGAGCGTGTGTGTACATATTTCGTGTACATTAGGAGAGTGCGTCACAGTACTTATCTGACTCTCAAAGCTTGCTCGAAACATGCTAACGCCACTAAAACCACAGCTTCAGACCATTAACGGTGTCAATAACAGTTTCAAAAATTACGACGCCATTATTAAAGATAATGCGATAATATGTTAACATTTGACGAGTAATAAACCATAAGTCGCATCGCGTTGGACCCGTAATGAGGGAAATGCCATTGCTCACGGCATTTACATTAAACATAAGTTCATCGACAGTAAATGTCAGTGCGGGAATGATGCCCTGCGCAAGAGTCGACTCCCGCAAACGCCATTACGGGTTTTATCTCCCTTATGACAGATGGCGCAATAAAAATTTATTTTAAATCAGGAATAACTTCAAATAATGAGAGAGCACGTGTCGTGTCCTTCGGGATCATTATAAGATCGAGTACCGGTCGATTCGGTCCGAGATAGCTCTTTGATTTACTGCCTGACTTTTGAGCGCACTAAATCACTTTTGTATGGAACTTGAGAAAACTATTAGCTATTATTATTGGCGAACTACGAAAGCCCTTTGTGTGGCCTCCAGTCCTCCACCCGTCCGGGATAGACGATACTTTTTTATTCGGTGAATTATTATGATTTTCTGATTTGCGTGGCGAAACATGAATTATAAACTATTTTTGAGTTATGGGCAAAAAGTATTCGTGAATCGTATTGTGGCTGATATCTTATTTTGGAAACTGACATAAATTCTTGGATGTTTATGATTTTTTTATGAAAGATAATTTCTGCTATGTGATTTATTTCATATCTGTTCAACTATATAGCTAGCTTTTTTATCGTCATGGATGTCCTTGTGAGATATCATGCGAAAACCAAAATCTGGAAAGAATTATCGGCAACTTTTCCCTGTGTCCTGAGTACGTGCAGTTGATACAATATTGTCTTCACGTTCATGGCCAACTTAAACCAACACATTATCACGTACCTACTACAGCCTTCTTTCTTTCACACCCACGTACCAATAAACACCATATCATAGACCAAATGAAGCCAATAAAAACTATAATAAAATACCATAAACATTTATAATTTCGCAGATCTCCAAATTAACACGTCTCCCAACTCCACATTCTTTCTCTATTATGTCACTCTATTGTGTTAGAGTGCCAAAAGCCATCGACAGGTTTTTTTTTAGCCTTTTCGAAACAATATTTACGACAGTCATTAATTATGTCCAATGCCCAACGTGGCCAATGTTTTGGGCCAATTTATTAGGTCCCAAATTCTTTAGATGAGTGATTGATCATTTGATCAATGTTGGGTCCAACGTAGATTGGGAAGGTGATAAATGTAGGATGGTGCCATGCTGTCTACTGTTTGAGGTCTGAATTTTCAGTAAAAATTTTGAACTGCTTTTTCTAATCGACTGAATTTTATATATGTCCCAATAATGTTTTGATTGTGGTGTTATTGTAAGTTACTTTTACTGTTCTGTCAGCCTGTGTTTTCTACTATTGCATGAAGGCGTCGCGGGAGACACAGCATATATTGGTTTAAGCTAGACAAATTTGACAACCAATGGTCCGCACTTACTTGCCCTGGACTGAAACAGCTTTTTTGTTATAAGTATTCTTCACATTTATACAAATTTTAATATCATGTTTCGATCGTCAAAAAAATGGTTGCCTGTAAAGTCGGTTTTACGGGCGAAGATTTTACGTGACAACGTATTTTTCTCGGTAGAATATTTATTGATATGAATATAATTAAATTGTACTGATTTTACGTTCATCCGATCGATTTCCACCAGACCGATCATAGTTGAGTGGGAGAGAGACGCAAGGCATTCGGCGGGCCTCTCTCTCGTTCGGTGACTCATCGTAACGTTACCGAGCGTTACACTTTTTCATAAGTGCCTCCCAGCCACAACCTAATTTAAGACGTTGTCACGTCAAAAATTTTTTAACAAACATGCAATAAATTAGTAGGTTGGTACGTGAGATCCTGGCCAAGTCTTTGTTACAACATTGGCCCCAATATTACGCTTAACATTCCTAAATTTATTAATGGTTTGGAACAAAGGTGTGTCCAATATGGGTTGGACAGGTTGTTGGTGCCATGCTGTCTGCCAAACCCGTGTGGGGTCTTGTGGAATTTTTTATGTACTTATATTGTTTTTTGAGGTACTATTGATTGATTTATAGTTTTAAAAGGTAGGAATTTTATTTTATTTTATAGATGCATTGTCACGAACAAAACCATAGATATAATTTACCTGAATCGTTTAGATATTGTTTAATAATAATACGTCTGTCATTATGATAATAATCTTGTCATACTAATAGTTAGGTAGGTACGGATACATTTGGCCCTTATAAATTGTATTCAAATATTTAATCACAGATTTAAATAGATGGAGCACATTGTCGAGCTTTAAAGCTATTTAGAATTCTCATACAGAGCTAATGTTCACAAATAAACAGTGTGTTTAACATACAGGTAACGATAGTATTAAAATAACCCACCCACGAGCAACGAATTAATTCACTACGTAATCCCTATTGTGTAGGAACTGATCGAATTACAAATACTCCCAATAAAACTCAACCATTTTATTACCAATAATTTACTACATCGCGTCGTTGAATGTAAAAATGAAATTAAAAACAAACCATTAAACGATTTTATACGAGAATCCCTAACAAGGACGTTTCCCTTAACCGGATCGGGAGCACACCTGGGTACTCGAAATTTGCCCTAAAAGGTCCCAAACGACAGCCTTGCTCAACAATGCAATGGCGTATGTACAAATATTTGTACAGGATGCTGAACTTTAACCTGTTCGAATTGAAGTTCAAATTCCTTCGCATATTAGGCTTCATTTTGGTAGCTATTGGACATAAGTCATTCCGGAAGCAAGGAGTGCCGAGATGGTAGATTTTAAAAATGGAACGTTTGATTTGCATTTGAATAAGAGCCCCCGGCGACCCAGGTGCGCAGAGTACAGTCGAGTCCTAAAGTTTTTCGATTTTTCCAATGTGGACACGAGTTAGCTAAAATTAATATGGATGACCAATTATAATCGACGGTGTCGCTGTCCTACAATAGGGATTTACATACGGATTAAAGTCGCACACTTTTATTTAATTACTTGAAAGTTCATCAAATTTCTATCCATCCTACTCAATTATATAGACCTTTTATTTTACATATTTTTGCCTTCAATTTAAAAAATGCTCCAATTTGAATTTTGTGCGTGTCTGTACTATCATTAGGTGGCGTAGAATCATGTGATTTTACATTGAACAATTCAGTACTAGGGTGACAAAACGCACGTGTTGCTAATGGCTAAGAATATATTGTTATTATTGTGTTAAGATTCACATACTTATATCAACTTCTTTTATAACTTACCTACTCACCTACATACCTCGTAAATCCGAAAGACTTAAGTAGATACAGATTTTTAGACAAACATTTTCCTTGACCATCATAGTACTGGATCCATTGGTGATTTACTAATCGAGCATTTATTTATTTATCATCTATTACTTTATAATATTAAGGCATTAAAACAACCTCCTGAACAAATTAATTATATTTTCGGCATGCTACCCAAATATCACATCATCCCATGCGTGCTTGGGAACGCAATAAGAAAACCGAGTCCAATACACATCGTATTTTTTTATCTGTCAAGTGGGGCGTGTTTGAGGCAACGACTGCTCCTTGTTCTGCCTCTATTGTTTGAGTTTTTATTATCAGGCGGACAAAGGGCGCGTAAACGGTAGCACAAGCGTTATCGGCACTTGTGATCAACCTTATACTGTTTTTTTTTAATTATATTTTTTACGAGAAAACCGAGATGTGTTCGTGCGGGCGCGACATGCGATACGGATCGCGGGAGTCTTGATTTTCGCGCGTTTTTTATTTCAACTGAATGATGTGTTCCTGTTTTAACTTTTTTATATTCGAGTCTGCGTGAGAATGTGGACTGTGGATCAATGAAAATTCCAATATAAGTTTTATTAATTTGAAACAATGAACCTTACTCTATTTTTGTAATAACTTTTGGCATTTTTAAACACGTGTTTAAAATACAGGTATTTCAGCACACAAATTCGTAGGTTCTCACGCAACGCTACGGTTTCGAAAAGTTACGCGCAACGTTCTACGCTCTGCTACACAGCATTACGGTACGCTATTTCTTCGCTGCTACGCGACACAATGCTGCGCAAGCTATTTGCTCAGCCCAATCTTTTAGAAACTAGCATAAATAAAAACCGTCTAAGATAACTACAGCAAGTTGTTACCAACGCGCCCCAAGCCGTGAACGGCTCACTATTGACCTCGTTAGTTCAAACAAAACGTCACAGCGCATGTAAAACAACCACGCACTTCACGTGCGCCTTTTCCTCTCGAAAATAACTCATCTCGGCTTTTCACGAGGTGTCATTAATTCTGGGAGCTTTGTCGCGACCGCTCCGCTTGACGCTCCGCGCCCTAATGACGCGACTCTCAGCCGCTTGTTCTTACCTCATTAACAAAATGACGTTGACGTTAATACTTTGTGTTGCGTTTACGCGGGATTGAAGCGTTCGTTTTATTTGTGTTCGAATTCGAAAAAGTTTGACGGTTAAAGTAAAAACAACAAAAAAATGTCATGCATGATTTTAAATTTGGAATCGCAATGACGAACTTTTTGGTTGGATTTGTAAAGCAATACTATATACTTTTGTAGACTCAAAGTTTCAGATTTTACAAACTTTTTGTGTACTATAGATAATGTTTTTCAAGATTCATTCAAGACACCAAACAAACCGTTTCCGCCGAAAATATTTTCACACAAACATCTTCCTTCCAATTTCCATACCAAAATATTTCCCCAGAAGAAAATATGCGTGAACAATAATAATTTTTGATTTTCCCCGGGGCTTGGGTGGCTCCGTTCTTTTAATTACCGAGCCAGGCTGGGGCGGGCTCGAGAAAATATTTAGCCTCCCGTCCTCGCCAGCCCTCCGTAATTACTAATGAGCTTTACTTAAGTACATATATAGGAGACACAACTAAATTATTTTTAATTAATAAACAGGATTTAGAAATAGTGGCTGGCGTTCATTAAGTTTAATTGCGTCGGTGTGATTAGGTTTTCTAGATGAGGAGATTAGGTACGGTACCTTTAATAACTAATTGATTAATTACGGGAATATTTGATTAGCTATTCTCGGTTACGTACATATTTTAGTTATATATAGAAGGAAGGAAGGATCTTTGCGACCAAGCAAAATCAACAACATCTTAAAAAAAAAGCAGAAAACATATACATTCACTTACAAGTTACAATTCCTACAAGTACAAGAATTTTCATTTGCGTGCAATAACGTTTCATTAGAAGGAGGCCTCGGCCTCGGAAGGCGACGGAGAAATAAGAGGAATTTCTGAGAACAAATTAGAGGCCTGAGGTTCGTAATAAGAGGACCAAGGGACTGGCCTGATAACACTCACATTGTTGTAGCTATTATTTTTTCATCTCGGCCGAAGTTTTCGCGTTCCTTTTTAGGTTGCCCGCGAATTGTGAGAGGATAGAAGATGATTTGTTGTGTGTTCTGGATGCTGGAAGATAATGAGTGACTGTGAAGTGTGTTGAATTAATGCGGGTATGGGTATTGGCCTTTTGGATGCTATCTCGTAATGGGAATGGTTGTATTTTAGTGAGCATCTTAGGTATGCTTTGAATAGTAGTAACGGCTTGACTGTACCTATGTACTTCCCTTGTACAAGAGGAGGTCCAAAAGTTCACTGAATAATTTCATTAAAATATTTATATCAACTTTTGTATCTCCCTATGTATGTTATCTTTAAATCACAAAACGTAACAATGAAGTCCAAAAAAAACATCAAAAATCCAACTCAAATCAAAGTATACTGACGTCTATAACAAAAATTCCGAAAACCATTAATTACCATAACATAAAAACTCGACAAATCGATAGTTCCTCTTCACATTAATTTCACAGCAATTAATAAATACGAGCAATTCGATAATTAATTGGTGCAAAAAGAGGCCGGCTACCGCAATGGAATCGCAACGGGATCGCGGCGGGATCGCAGTAAATCACGTTCGCACAATGCCGCCAGGTGGCGGCGGCGTCGCACGATAATGCTCGCGTTTAATTACGCGGAATAATTAGTGAACGGAATATTTTCCGGGCCCTAACTATCTCCGCCGTCTTCCGGCGATAACTAGGCGGTAATTGCGGATTAACCTCGCATTCAGAATTTAATAGGTGCTCCAACGACGTCAGTCGAACCCCAATCATGGTATTTATCTAGTGACGGCGAATTAATTGTTATCCGGAAATATTCCGCGTATGTGGAATATTGTAATGGTACGATTATTTGTTTGTTAATTTCACATTACGTCTGTTGCGCTGTACGCTGCACGATGGACGAGGTGATAATTGCGTGCGAATTCAATTAGGGTGGGCGTTAACTGTTTTATTCAATGAAATATTTGTATTGTTTTAAAATATATTACGGTAATGATATATTTTAACATATTGTTTATCGATGCTGTTTATTTTTGCTGCAACTCGAATTTTGTTGGCTGAAAAGCCATCCTCTAATTCGGATCCAAAGTTCACGGTATCTAGGCAATCGTCATCCAGTGGCGATTGTTTAGCGAACTAACCCGCTGAGAGCATATTGCACGGCACGTGTTGCCAATGTAATTTGCGCTTTATGGCACGTGAATAATTCGCGATAATCCCCGGGCGCCCCCGTATCCACGGTGACGTTTGATCTTCCAATACAAGGTAAAAAATTTAATAATATAAGCGCATTTTCACCTGCGACAATTCGTGCGGGCTATAGTTACTGCCGACCCCTGGGGTGGCTAGTTGAGCGTGAACTTTGATATCGGCGCGAAATATTAATTTCTCGACGCCAATAAACAGCGAGGCGAACGTAATGCTGGCAAATTAAGCTGAGTGCCTGTAATATTTTCTGTTGGAAATTTTAATTATGGAACGATTTTCCTCGTATTGACGCACGAGTAAATATTGAGCTTTGTTTAGGTGCGATGAGACTAGTTTATTGGAAATATGTGATCTTGTGCCTAATTAATTAGACGGTGATATTGTTGTAGATCAAGTGGGTTAATTTATTTACGCTTACTTAATTTCTTTGCATCATATAAAAATATGGGATCAATCGGGCAATTGAAGTATCTTGTAGATACTTATAGATTTCATGATATTATTTTTAACCGATTTTCCAAAAGGAGGAGGTTCTTGTTGCGGTTTTGTTTGTGTATACCGATTCCTCAGTAAATTTTGGACCGACTCTGAATTTTTTTTTTTGTTTGAATGATTATGTCCCCAAATTGGTCTCATTTAAATTTAATGAAGAACTTCGGAGATATACAAAAGAACTCACCAATACATGACGGCAAATATATCGGGATTGATGCAATCACATGTCTGTTTATTGTTTATACCATATTGCTCTAAAGGGGTTCGCAGATGTGAACAGTTCACCTTGGTACATTCACATTTCACCGGTTATTTGCAATTTTCATGATATTCGGGTAATCTATTCTGGCATTATAGGTATCTTACTAAAGAACTTGCCCATTAGGTACAACTAAAAAGTTAAATATATTCTTTTCTACAAAAAGATACTACTGATTTCCAAATAAAAACACTACAAAGTGAAAAATAACTTTCTTTTTGGAAGTCGGTGACCATAACGAAAAAAAATGATAGCTACAAAGACACCGTCAATTTTATTGTTTTAAAATGCTTTTTAGGTATCTATTACCGATATGGGTTTCAAAGAAAATCTTATTGAGCATAATGAGAGCTAGGTAAGAAGTTAATGAATTGCATATATAGTATGGAGTGTCTAGCTCTACCTAAATTACTCACCTACGATTTTCGTTTTTTTTTCTTTTGGCATTTTTCGTTTTTCGGTCTTTCGATCTTTTATGATAGTAATAATTATGATACTTTCAATATTAGGTACTTCATCCATCATAGTTTTTCTTAGGCCGAATGAATTGTTGATGCAAAATACATGATTGGTCCTATCACGAAATACTTACGCAGTGGTAGCAGTCTTTATGCACATGCATTCAATTTTAGTGTCAAATGGTATTTCGCGCAGTAATAGATACTTGCTCGAAGGTCAAATGTTAATTGGTGGACTGTATTGTTTTGTGTTAGGTTGCTTCAAGTGATACGACTTGCTTGATTTGATACTACTTATACTTTTCATAAGTACCGTCACAGATTTACGTGGTGGCTCATCGAGCTCACCAGGGCAAAAGAGCGGTTGACTTCTCTTTACAACATATTAAAAATACAACAAATAAACCTAAAAGTTATATGAATTTTGTGTTGCCATAAACAAATGTTACCAACGTTCCTAAACAAAAGAAAACCGATCCTCTAAAATTCTTATCGCATGCATCTAGACCTCTTTAAACTCCAATTCGGGAGTGGAACGACAGGAAAGCAATTATCAATATTACTTGGTAGCCAGCCACGCCATCTGTCGAGCGGGCTCGATCATTTAAAAATCACTGCACATTGTTCTGAACGCACCTAATTGCAGAGAAAGTGGGGTTCGATGGACCCCGGGACTAAATCATTTTCTAATGGGGGAGTGTGTACGGGCCTTTATTTCGCCGATGTGTGGATGGTGGCGTATTTTTCTCGGATATGTTGTGCAATCTAATTGATTAGAGAATTGTTGTTTTGAGTTTAAGAGATTATATTCCGAACAAATTGATCAGCCTACAATCACAGTAATATTTATAAAGGCGAAAGATTGTTTAGATGAAATTTGTCACAGGGATATATTATAGCCTGGAATCTTTTTATCCTGAGAATATGTTCCCTGGGGATAATTTTCTATTACTTGGGCTACCTTGGAATTTTCCTTTTGATTAAGTTTTTTTTGAAAATCACTTTGGCTTCTTCAATGACAATATATAAATAAGTCATTCATTTTCAGACACAGTAGTCCATAAAATTACATTCATAAGCATTACATAAAAATTAATCAATTCAAAATTAAAATAAAATGTCATTTATTAGCACCAGACTATAAAAAAATACTGATATCATTAAAATTAAATCCATCCAAGCTAAAATTTAACTGTCAACAATACTGTTATAATAATATTAAACATGTCAGCAAAAATGTCATAAAAGTCTAAAAATAAAAATAAATGTCACAGTAAGCAATTAAATATGTCTAAAATGATGATGTAGAACCTACCTATTTATGTTTACTTATGTCCTAGGTATGTGATATTGCTAAAATATAGAATCACACTTTCACCTAATTGCAGAGAAAGTGGGATTCGATGGACCCCGGGACTAAATCATTTTCTATTGGGGGAGAGTGTGTACTGGCCTTTATTTCGCTGATGTGTGGTTGGTGGCATAGTGTTTTTTCTTTGTGATGATTAGATGTGTTTTGCAATCTAATTGATTTGAGAATTGTTTGTTTTGAGTTTAAAGGATTATTTTCATAAACCTTACATCTTGATCAACTTATAACAGTTCATGTTTTCTCACAGTCTTCCTTCAAAATATTATTTTTTGAAGATTACTATCGCCTCTTAAATAACAATAACACGTGAATGTACTGTGGTCTTTATTGTGCTCTAACATCTTTGTGTTCTATAAAAAGAAAAGCCCTACAAAGTTTGGATACAGTACAGATTCTAATGAGTGTTTTCTTTCTGTTTCAGGAATGGATTTCTTTTCACCTTGTGAGGAATTTAAAATGTAAGTAATTTTAACTGTGTTGATAGACAGTCTTTTACAGATAGCAGGCTTAGTTACAAATTATTTTGGACATGATATCTTGCTCCTTCTGTAATCTTGGCAATTCAAGATTTACCAACGGGCAATGGAGCGCAGTATAATAGGTATTACGCAATCACGTTAGAAACATCACCCTGTGTTACTTATGTAGCGAATGTTGGAGAAAAACACTTCGCACAAATGCATCCATCGATGGGCAAAAATCGTCACTGTAAGGAGAAAGGAAAGAGATCTATCCAGCTTGGGACACAATTAGGCCTAAAAATTTTGTGATGTTTATACATCATTTGAATTAGTGTAAACTCTGAAATAATATTTCTTTTTATCGAAGTAACTAACAACTTACCACATAACAAATTGATTTACAGGTCATTTAATTTTCATCTCTGATGTTAACACCACAACTTGTGTCCATAAAAACTCCCATCACACTATTATTTAACATCTTGTTATGACCTTATCCTAATTTGGGTTTGGCGCAAAAAGTCTTCTTCTTCGACTCTTCTCCATTACTCATCCAACCTTAGTTCGCATTCCAAATTCATCACAGTAGCCACCTCCATTGTAGACATATTGTTTCTCCCACTTCATCTATAGTATTTTTTGGTTTTCCCCTACTCATATCGTGAGTACACTCATACTTAACATTTACCAATAATTTAATAAACATTGATACGATAGTTAAAACTGTCGGTAACGCTTGACTGCGGACAATGGCGGTCGTCAATTGAATCAATGTCCGATTTCCTGTGGATCAGATTCATTTCCTTTCATCCTATATTGTTCATTTGACAATGCACTTTTCGGTCTGAGGAGTGCAGCCTAATTTGTTGATTGATTTTAATGGTACAAGTGTACTTGGCAGTGAGGAAGTGGCTGGTGATGGAGTAGAAATTGATTATTTTCATGTCAGAATGTATTAGCACATGGTGAGAGGCTGATTAACAAGATTACAAGCGAATACTGTATTGAACTTAACCTTGAAATCCAAGCTCACTATTTACAAGACCATAATTCGGCCAGTCGTGACATATGCTGAAACCTGGTCGCTGACTCAAAAAGACGAACTTAAATTAGCACTGTTCGAAAGGAAAGTCTTGAGGAGAGTTTTCGGACCGGTGTGAGGAGACGACGGCACGTATTGTGTAAGAATGAACCAAGAATTAGAAAATCTAATCAATAGGGAAACGATTGTCAGGTTCTTCAAGTCGCAAAGGCTCAGATGGGCAGGTCAACTGGAAAGAATGGGCGATACCGGAGCCGTTAAAGTCATGTCCAAGTGAACTCCGATTCAAAAAAGACCCATGAAAGACGATAGTAAGCTCTGGATGGATTGTGTTGAGGAAGATTTGAAGAGGATAGGAAGGAAAACATCTTGGCGAAAGGAGGCCAGTGACAGAGCGAAATGGAAGAAGATCGTTGAGGAGGCCAAGACCCACAAAGGGTTGTAGGGCCAAAGGAATGAATGAATAATACTTTATTGAAGCAAAATTAAAATTAAATTAAAATGGGGTAAGAGCTTTTACCAGGGATGTTAATTGTAACTTTTTATTTAAGTACTGAAAGATTTACGACCATGATTAAAAGTGGTGGATCTTGATCAAGAGCTATAGCAGAAGATCCACTATTTTATCTATAGTCAGTGAAATAAATAATTTTACTGAATTCCATTCCACTAGTAGGTAACATACTTGTTGAAGACAATTATCCATTTTCGTTAGGCTAGACAAAAAACGTAAAAGAGCGAAGTGTAATAAAATGCTGTTAGATAAATGTCTCACAATGTATCGCACGTTATGGTGGTCAGAAAATAATAAAATACATTGTTTCGGATTATTGCTAGGTACTTCAGTTTTAATGGCCTGAAATGCAGCAATTTGGCTTCGTCTGTCGATATTAAATGATGTTTAAACATGTCGTTATAAGGTCCATGGGTAAGTGAAAACATAACTGAAAAGTTGCTTGTCTGGTATGTTGGTACCGTTTCAGAACTTACTCTCTCTTCAGAATACTATAACTAGTCTTATATATTTTATGACATCTGTAGGAGAAATAGGCGTGGCTCTAGCTAAGTATTGAGAACAAGCCAATAGATTTAAAAACATTCAAGTTTTACAGTTATCGTAAATCCACAAGCAAGAATGGTGATTCATGTTCGTGTATTCTATCTTTGTACGAGAACAGGGGGGCACCATAAGCTCTTAGAATAAGGTTCTTTTGAGTGTGTGTAAGGCACAGATGTATGTGACTTGTATACATCTGTGCCTTAAGCACACTCAAAATAACCTTACTTAGCTTATGGTCACCCCCCAGGCTTTGGTCGGTCACAAGCTATTATTATTTAGGGCAGCGACGAGGAAGAAACCATAGATGTCAAAATCGCTCTACGGCAACTAAAGAAGACCTTACATTTTCTTTCCATCAAAACCCATTTCCAAAAAAACCTGATAATCAAGTAAAACTATAAAGACGTTATCTTTCCATTAGGTAGAACAGTAATGCAGTAAACCGGACTTTACCGATGTTACTCGAACCATCCCGAACTCAAGATTATCGGCTCTGGTTAGTTCCCACTTTGCTTCCGCGCCATCGCCGCCCGAATGCTTTTTTAGCCAAAAAGCTTTATCACTTCCGTGGGGACGCGGACTATGGGCAGTTATCGAAGATGCTAGGGTACTAGACGCGACAACAAAATCACAGAACGAGTATATTCCGATCTTGTGATAATTTTTTCTAGTTACAGTGGCTCTGCCACTTTCCTTAAATTTTTGTAGGGCGGCAAATTTATTTAAATTTTCTAGACAACTGAAATACATTACACTTAATGTTTTAATTATACTCGTATGATGTAGAAAACATTACAATAGTAATAGACTATACAATTCAGAAAATATTACATTATGGAGTTTATTAGTGCTTGCGTTTGTTTGGATGTTTTATTCAAATTGCCATTTAGGTACAATATTTTAATAAGTTAATAATAGTTTTCGTGAATCTTTTGAGTAGAGTGCAGTTTATTGTTGTTTACATTAATTTCGTAACTGTATAATGGCTGTACCTAGAAAAAAAAATGGCTGTACAGTTGTGACTTTCTTGATGTTATTTGCCCTCAAATATTTATGTTGAAAGATTTTCTTGTGCTTTGCGGCTTTTGCTCACCAGATCAATACACCAACATTTTTCAATATTCTTTGCACCATCCAGCACCCTATCGGTCCACTCCCACGGAGCAGCGCCCAGCGGACAACGCTGCAGAATGCAAGCACTGGATCACTTTTATAGCCGGACGCCGTAAAATAAATGTCGTGGTCCATCGCTGCTGTAGCTAATGACATCCTACATGTTACGCGATATAGTAAACATTGTCCGACCTAGGGAAGGTTTTACTACAGGATTTTGATAACGTGGACTATGGTTTATGTTTTTTTTTATTGACAAGAAGGCCTGCTTGATGGAATATAGCTACCGTAACTGAATACCTGGCATATCAAGAGGAATTGACGTATCACCCGATATGCTTATACTTGATAAAATCAAAATCGAAATTTCTTTATTCAATTAGGCCAATAAGCACATTTTAAAGTCAAAAAAAGTAATAATAATTGATTCTACCGTCCATTCGGAAATGTAGCTTATTATGGAGAAGAACGGGCAAGAAACTCCAAACTTACTCTTTGTATTTTTGTTGGAAAAATACATATATGTGAGAATGATGTAAAAAAAAACGTGCACATAAAAGCGTCTGGAGTAAAATAAACAATCAAAAATACAATAAATAGGTAATTAAACACACATTACAACATTACAACTTAGGAAGAAGTTTATGTGTACTGGTGTATTTCAGTGGTTATGAAATGCATAATATACGAGTTTGTAGGTAGTTTGTAGTCAGCAGTTGTCATGTTAAATCAGTAGGATGTATATTGGTCTCTAGATTTTATAGCTCAATGATTACTCGTAAGTACCTAAAAATAACCACTACTCAGATTTCAGATCAGTTGCAGATTTTTCTAAGCTACTTTGAGGAGCATACTTTCCGTGACCTTCTAGCAAAATCTGCTCTTCAATACTCGTCCATATTCTACCTTCCGCCTTCTGTCTAGTAGGTACGTTGAAAGCAGAATATTGGCCACCAACATAGCATAAAGATGCACTCTCTTCCCCAACATACCGCACCATATATTCGGCAAACACAAATCAAGTCGGCGGCATCGCAAGGCATAAACACGGCTCCTTATCACGGCATTATTTACGCGCTCGACGGCGACGGTCGATGGCAATATATTGCCGATTTCCGGCCACCGCTGGCGAGTAATACGGTTCCGGTACGCCCTGCGACAACGCCCTTGCCGCATGACGCGTAACGCACGCCTGTATGCTGATGGGTACGGAATTTTTCGGACGTAATCATGTCATAGATAAAGACGGATTTCGAATTTCTTTTTAAAAAATAAAATTCAAAGATTGCGCTTTTTATAAGATTTTTGTTCTCATATTTGGCAGGGAAGACAACACCGAAGAACAACATTTTTTATTACTTTTTTATTTAATGTAAGTTTGAAATAGCCAACTCACAGTGAGGCCTGTGATGGGGCAGAGGCGGCTTAATTAATTCTGACATCAGAGGTGGCCACATCCTCACACCAAAAAGAAGAAAGATTTTTTTATTCTTCAAGGCATATCAAAATTTTTATAGATAACATGTACAATACAAGGCAAAATAAAAATAATGGAACCCTGTCTTTTATACTGGTTAGTTGCCTGTATCTTAGCTCATCGTAGAATAGCTTGCGAGCGTGATATTATACACTAAGACGTAGATTTTAGTTGACCAAATGATCCCCCATTATCAGAAACAGCATGCCTTCTCAAGGCCATTCTAAAATCTTCTTTTAAGAAGTAATGAAAATTCTACTTAGCGGTTCTTTTTTGTAACAACAGTTACAAAAAAGAACCGCTAAGTAGAAGCTTCTATTAGACTAATGCTATACATTTTTTGTAATTAACGTCTCAGTTTATTTTAACTTCGAATTAAAATTAATTACTGGCTAAAATGTGTTGATCACGATAAATAAGACGGTGTCGTATAGCTGCAATAATGATTACCATTTATTTCTTACTAACTTTAACTTATCATTATTCTCTTGTTGATATGTTGTGTGTTGTTACTGAATCATACCACAGATACATACAGATGCCTCATCTCATACAAAGAAACCATGCCGACGTAACTTGCGTTTTTCATCCGATAATACCGATAATTTTTTGTAAATCGATCGCGTTTGGTTCCGTTCCGGATAGATAGCTCACCATATATATCCGTGGAACGGAACCGAACGCGATCGAAGAACAAATAATAATCAGAATAATCAGTAAAGTACGTCGGGATATTTTCTTTGTATGTACCACTGATCATACTAAAAATGTATCAGATGAGAACAATACAGAAAGCAAGAACTCAGGACAATATTCGGTTAAACCGAGTTCCAAGAATATTTAATCTCCTATGTTTTCTCTGCTCTAAAACTGTATCTGTTTTGCTCACCATGCTTTCTATTTTTATAATAAAACTTATTTATTCCTCAGGAAGTATCCCATAAAAGGCAAGGTCTTGCCGCAATTGCATATGTGCATAAATTGCATATATCTGAGGACCGCTCATTTTTCACTGGACACATTAAGGTCATTGCGGAAGTGAGGAACCCTAAATAAATACATTCCATGGTTAATCGACGGTGAATGAGAAGTATGGGGGAAAAGCTCTCATTTGTCCCTACTTGTGGAAAACAAGGTGAGTACATTATGGGAATTTTTCCTTCAAGATTTGTGAGGTTTTGTTGTTTTGATTTTCATGTACGTAAAAAAACATTTAAAGTCATATTTAAAAGTATTTTTTTGGGTAAGACGTAAGTGGATACTTTATATGTCTCGGGTTTCCACGCGACACTCAGACCTAAAAAATGAAATAAAAAGATATAAGTGTTCTCGACATAATGTGAGGGCCCTCAGATATTAGAATTTCTTTGGTTATGTTGTGTGTCTGAGATACCTCACATATTCACATAATTTAAATGAATAAATATATTAATATCAACGAATTCATAGAGGCTTTATGTTTATCCACAGCAAATAAGATTGTTTTTTGAAACACTAGAAAAATGGTCTTAAAAATCTTCCAAGAATTTGATGCGAGTCACAAGTTTAGTTGACTAGTTTTGTCTTAAGGTTTTGCTCTCTATTTTTCAGGAACCGTGTATTTTTTTGGCATTGGAAACCGTAACTACGATTGATAGTGTACCTTTTTATTACTACCATGATTTAAAAAAAATCGTATGAGTAGTTTCTATCGTCTGATTCCAATAACGTATCTGTGAGATGCCCTCAATAAATTTTATTTTGAGTATGTGTAAGGGACAGATGTATATGTCTTGTGTCTATTCTGCTACAATAGCATCGTGATAACTTTGGTGAAGTGAGGAGTCAATCCGTAGCATCGTAGCATCAATTTGAAGTTCACTTCATGTTCACTTCACCTTAGTTTTCACGGTGAATTAGTAGTGTCATAATATATATCTAATAGACAAATCTACGGATAGTTACTTTTGGGCTTGGGAAAAAAATATCGATAATATTAGAAGTATCGAAATAACGATGTATATCGTCGATATTTTTTAATCACGTTATATCGATATTCAATATTTATTTTGCAGTATCGAAATCGTATCAATTTAGTTTTTTTTTTGAATGCATATCTTATTTCGTATTCAATGTTACTAAAGATGTCGAATATAAGCAATTAATGCTAATATTTTTCGTCATTAAGAGGTAGTTTTGAAAGTTTTCTGAATTTTTGTTCAGAGATTTTTGCGCACATTTGTATTATAATAATTTAAGACTTTACCAAAAATCACACAAATAAATAATTTGAATTTGAATTTGAACCCAGATGTATTGGGAATACTTTGAAAAAATGCAGTCTGAAGCAAAAATATCGATGTATCAAAATATCGTTACAGTCTGTAAATATCGAATCGATATATTTTTTTCGTTTGCCCATCTCTAATTACGTTATTGGATTTGGGCATAAGATTATAACATCCTACATACACCCAAACTTACAAACTTCGCTTCTTCATAATATTTAATGTGTTGGTAAGTAAACACAGTGTGTCTTCGGTGTCACCCCGTACCTAGAGCGTGACTGGCTGCAACCTCACAGGTAATTTCCGCGGCACAATTAATCATTTTCTTCGGCCAAACCTTTTCTATTACTCTTTGAGTTTTCATTTTCATTAGCCGACCTGTCTGTTTGCTAAAATGCTTTTTAAATTCAATGGCATAGTTAGGTAGGTTAATATTGTTTTGATTGATCGTTTTTGGATTTTAGTTTTAAGAATAAGCTGTTTAAGTTTGTCTCTCATTATAGTAATATTTTTTCTTGTTAATGCTAAGTACAAGTTGCCTGATAAAATCAGAAAGTAAATAGCTTAAGATGTGATCGCAGAGGCCGATGTTTAGCATTGTTGTTGTTTTTGTATGAAATTCTGAAAAAGTTCTGATGTAAAGGATTTTTACTCAAGGAATACACAGAGATGATTTAGACTAGGAACAAACTGAGATTTGTCATGTCATCAAAAACTTTTTCAGATTTTATATTATAAGTTGTCAACCGCGTTATATTTAAATATTGATCTCATAAAAGGTCCACCATAAACATATACATAGATATAACCAAGCAACAATCTTTAAATACAATTATTAATGAATAACCATGCCCAATAAGCAACAAATAAGGACTTGCGCAGGCACACGTGCACTCAAGCACTCTCCGTAGATCGCCACTGGCTGCGATTGATGATTGCCTTATTGATTGAGCTGTACCAATCATCTTTATCGTTAATCTGTAGTTAATTTGTACTAACAATATGAACTGGTAAAATCGTTTGTTTGTAGGCGATAGGTGACCTCACCATCAGCATCGTTTCAGCCGAAAGAAGTCCACCGCTGATCATAGGTCTCCCCCAAATGTCGCCAGATTGACCGATCCTGTGCGTCTCGCATCCAGCGAATTCCCGCAACCTTAACCAGGTCATGGTTTATTGTTGCACCACCCACAGTGTACTTGCCATGTTATCTCTTCATCACCCTTGGTTGACTGGTAGTGGTAGAGAGTGCCTAAGGCATTAAATTCGTCGATGTGCCTTTGTGCATGCGCAAATCCACTTTTTCGAATAAATACTTACGTGAAAAGACACTCAAGTACGAGTTCAGTAAAGACAGTAGGGAAAAATATACATTCTGTGCATTATGATGACAAAGAGAAAAGTCAAAAATTCTTTATTTCAATTGGGCCATGCAGCGGAACTTTTGAACGTCAAAAATTTAAATTTAAAAGTAGTAATAATTGATTCTACCGTCCATTCGGAAAAGTAGTTTGTTATGGAGAAGAAAGGACAAGAAAATTCACACTTACTTTAAAAAAAGGGTTTTACAACATTAACATACATATATAAATTCATATACGTGAGGACGATGCACCCAGCATTACTATACTACGTATAGGTATAAAGTATTGTGTGTGAGTGCGAGTCAATTTCTTAAACAAAAAGAGAAGAAAAATATAAACTAAAGTATTACTATAATTATGAATATGATATAAATTAACCAGTTTGATTTTGTCTATGGTCTCTATGGAACAGGACCAGCATGTTTCCAAGCATTCTTATCTTGAATATAATCATCTACATTACAATATGCTTGTTTACACAATGTGCTTTTAACAAAGTTTTTTAAATTTTCTTTCATTTAGTTTTAATGGATCACAAGGTATTTTGTTATAGAATTTAACACCGTAACCCATGAAAGATATGTGTTATTTAGCTAATCTATAAGATGGATAACTTATCTTTATTTCTAGTATTTCAATTGTGTCTATCACTAACTTTACTAAAGAGATGTATATTTTTCCTTACATAAATAATATTTACAAAAATGAGTTGGCAAGAAACTGTCATAACTTTTTCAATGGTTCCCTAGTAGTGAGAGATTTTCGGTGACTTAACTTATATATGGCTCTGACAGCTCCCTTTTGCAATATAAATATTTATTCAATATTAGACGCCCGACCCTACAGCAAAATACCTGCTGTGAAAGTAACTAAAATAGACCAAACGCGCGATTTCTATATCCGTTAACTGTCTTATCTTTCTAACAGCATAAACGGCTGAGTTTACCGACCCGCAAGAGATGTTATGAGAGGTACATTGTAATTTGTCGCCTAGAGTGATTTCTGGAAACAGTTTTTGATTTATGAAATCCAGCTTTTCTCCATTCAATATGATGTCGCATTCGCTACTTCTAACACCCGGCAATGTGAATCTAATACATTTTTTTTCCATTTACTAACAAATTCTTTGCTGTGAACCAATTTTGGGCTTGATGACTCTATTCATCAAGTCCAAAATTGGTTATTCACATCATCAAGATTTCTGACCGCTGATCTATTTTAAATATCAGGTGAGTCATCAGCAAATAACACCATTTTTTGGTTGATTTTGTAATAATTGGGGCAAATCGTTAATATAATCTAAAAAGAGGAATGGACTCAATATAGGGCCTTGAGGAACGCCCATTGTCATTTCAGACCCTAGTGAGTTTACGCCGTTTGCCTGAACTATACCTGTACAATCAAGTATCATCATAACTAGTTAACGACAGGACAATCCCATTACTTCATCCTTCATACAGTTTATTAACTAATCAAAGAACACTCGTGCTTCGCCAATAATTACGATTTTTCTAATTAAGCTGCATATGTAGGGTGCGTTCAACACGCGCTCACTCAAGCATGCTCGCCAATGCGGTCACTAATTGACTCATTGATTTCCATGTGTCTAATGAATCAGGCTATATGTGCAGTCGGGGGATGAAAATGTTAAGTACCTTTAGAGAGCCTAGATAGCGTTACGGATTGTTAAAAGTTCAAAATGTTTGGGTCATTTCGTTAGCTCATGTCAACCCTACAAATTTTGAACTTTTTGAAAATCGTTAACAATTCACTTGAATGTCAACCTGTCTAATGCCCGAGTTCAATTTTCTTCACTGCATAGAAGTAATAACGTTCTCATCTACATTCTGCTGACATCTATTCAAATAATCATCTTCATCTTGCATCTTCTTTTAGACATCTGTACAAATAAATAAAATTGAAGTGTCTGTATGTAATATCAAAATAACAACGTTTGATTGAATGAATGTGAAAGTATGATACGGTACTAACAACAAATACGCAATTTTAAAGATTTTTTCTGTCCGTCTGTCTGTTTGTAACGGATAATCTGTCGGAAAAATCACAAGTTTCTGTGAAAATTAAAAAAATAAGTAACAATTTTACGAGTTTGGTTTGACGCGGATGAAGTCGCGGGCAAGGCCTAGTTATAAATAATATTTGATGCAAATTATATTGTTGAAAAATCGCTCAACCTTTTTTATCTGCCAAGTATATGGACGATTTGTATTTTTTTCTAGCATTACTGGTCTAGCTATGACAGTTAGTTAATTAATATTTAACCTTAAGCAGCTTATGAAACATGTTTAGAAATTACTTTCAGAACATTTTTACACAAGCATTAAAAGTGCCATCAGTTCGAGTATTTAAGACCAACGCATATTGCATGTGCTCCGCGCATATGTTTTCTTAGTAATGTCAGATGCTGTTAGTTAAATATAGCAACTGCTGCTGCTGTTGTGTATAACATCTCCCAGAAGTCACAATAATTAATCACTCAGGTACCTACGGACTGACCGTTTATCACACACTTATTTTATTTTTCTTATATTTACAAGATAATTTAAATTGCAAGCCAGTCGGATTGGATTGTATTGCGTCCATGTGAAAGTGCTTGCAATTTCGCTTAGCAAAAATCTTTTATCAGTGTAATATAGATCGAATCGCGACGAACCATCAGGAAAGTCGCAAAGTCAGCACCTTATAGTTATCCAGTCAGATTCGCTACTAATCTTGCTGATGGGTTAAAATTTTTTCAAGTAGCAAGATTGGTTTGTGTTTAATTTTTCTCTTAACATAATAAGACTAACTAATGCCTATTGGGTATTCATATATCAACATTTTCTCGTAGTTATTTTGTTATATTATTGGAATGAAGTAGCTAGAGTCGTGACCGATGAAAGAAATGGAGCTGGCATTAGTATTTTTAACCGACTTCGCAAAAAGGAGGAGGTTATCAATTCGACTGTATATATTTTTTTATGTCTGTTACCTCAGAACTTTTTATTGGGTGAACCGATTTTGATGGTTCTTTTTTTATTTGGAAGCTGGTGCTCGTCATGTGGTCCCATTTACTTTCATCAAAATCTGAGTAAGAACTTCGGAGATATACAACAGAACTCTTCAATAAATGACGGCAAATCACTCGGGATAGCTGAAATCGCATGTCTGACTAAAGTGATATTATGTTATTAAGTGGTTTACACCATTTCATAACATAATATCACTTTAGTACGCTCTAAAGGGGTACGCAGGTGTTAACAGTTCACCCTGGGTATACTCTTATTCCACCGGTTTTGTTTGTTTCAAGTTATCGTAATAAATTCTGGCTTCAATTTGACCATTATAGGCACCTAGCCTATAGAACTTGTCCATTATGTACCACAACTAAGAACTGAAAAATAAAAAACCTTTTTACAGAATTACAAGCGACTTCCAAATAAAAACACTACAAAGTGAAAAATAACTTTCGGATCAATTTCGGAAGTCCGTGTCAAAAAAAGGAAGAAACGAAAACAGGAACACCGACTGCCGAAATTGAAGTTATTATTCACTTTGTAGTGTTTTTATTTTGGAAGTCGGTTGTAAAAATTACAACCGAAAAAAGTTTTAATTTATACATAGAATTTTAACCGGTCTAAATATCACTATATAACAGATCGTGATATAAACAAATAGCTTAAGAACCTCACCGACTTCACCGCTAACATCAAACACGTTCTAATTAGTAACGGTCTGGGAACAAAAAGTCAAAAACTCACACATCTTAAAGAACGTTACGATGATTGATAACCTGATGATATCAACGCGGCGATGGACACAAAAAACCCACTTCCTAATGATAGGCTTTTAAAAATATATACGAGGAACGATACTCGTCACATCGGCAAATGGCGGCGATATGTTACTGGCATCAATCCTCCATTCTGCTCACGTCTGCGCCACGGGATCTAATTAATTATGGTAATTAAACAGGCCGATAGCACGGAATAGATAGGTACAGAAGACCAACTCCACACAATGCAAGAAAATAGACGCACGCACATATAGACGCAAGTGCGATTGCACTTGCTTTATGTACCTACAATTCATGGGCCTTCGCTAGCTAGGCGAATGTGCGGCCTGCATGCGCCCAGACTGATCACCTAGGACACTCAGAAAACCAACGCAAAATGATCGAAATATGACTCAAAAAGCGGTTTAAACCATCGTTGTACACGTTAATGGCTATAAATGACTGCGCAATGGTCTCATACTGAAACATCAGCGCGCCAGGCCATGCGCATTGGAAAGCTTGGTTTCAGTGTGGCAAATTTACGTAGCGCGAACTGTATGCGATGTTTGTCTAAGTGTGCATTTTCGTTGTATGGAATTGACCTTCTGTATCCATCTATTTGATGGCGATAGGTAGGATGTTCAGATCGGCTTGTATCCCACGTGGATTTATGGTGGTTTGATGGCGTTACGAATGGTTGGAGCTGATTTTAAGTAGTTGAAATAGTGGAAAATGTGTCTTGGATTCGGGTAAGGGTTTTCGTCAAGTGTGCCATATTTGTAACTAAGTATCTCATCCTGTCCGTATCTGCCCAAATTTTAGAAAGTTTTTTTATAAGATCTCGAACATTGACGGTTTTTTCTTGAAGAAAACAGCCTCTGAAACACGAAAATAGGTTGAGCATAATGCTGCGTGTCCACCAGAGATGTGCAAGGATGCGTAGCGAGGGATGTGTTTGTTAAGAACCAATTGAATCACTTCATTTACCTAGCCTCTCTCAGCGCAGCTCTAGTGGAAACGGCTCAGCCGCGCGATATTTTTGTACTATACAAAACAAGGGAAAGATGTGTGCGAGGGATGCTTTTCGAGGGATGTGTACGAGGGATGTGTACGAGGGATGTGTTGCGAGGGATGTGTACGAGGAATGTGTTACGACGTATGTGTGCTAGGGACGGACGCGAACAGTGTTGCTGTTCTGGCGTTATTGTCGCTAGTTATAGCGGATTTATGAGTCGTAAGAGACAATTTTTTTATTTTATTTTTTAGCGCTGGGACCCCGAGGCCTTGGTTGGCCCTATGGTTCAAAAATCGCTTGAAATCGTTGAATTATTTTTGTCGCTAATTCATGTTTTTTGTCGCTGACCACTCATGAAAACCGCTAGAATGGGAATGTTCTTATATATCTATAATCTGGCTCCCACCACACCTCATCTGAAACGAGCCCGCTACACATCCTCGCTCTGCCGATCTGCGCACCATTTCACAGCGTCTCTACGCATCCTCATACCGCTCAGCTGCCTAGCCCATCTCTGGTGGAAACACTCACACCTTTCCACAGCCTCGGTACGCGTCCTTGCCCCACCCAGCTACCTCGAACATCTCTGTTGGAACGCAGTCACGTAATTTATAAGCCTTAATGTCAAGGAAGGCATCCAAAAATAGTCACTTTACCGTCAGAAGTTCGGCAAGTAATTAAAGTTCACAGTTCTGTGCGAGAAGTATGTGATAGATATGAAAGTACATATGCAAGTACACAAGAATGCAAAGTACATACATGCGCTTCATCCTCCTCGCGTTCTAATGATGGGACTTAAGTTGTGAACGATCAGCGGACAGAGACGTAAGAAACTGACTAGCTTAAAGCAATTTTGTTTAGAAGGTAGTGCCTAGAAAAATGGAAGCAGAGGAGGCAGGCCTTAGCCCGTGGTAACAGTGGGACAGAGCAAGCTACATAAAAAAAGATGAGGGGAGTAGTGGAATGAACGACCGTCGCTATATATAAGTACATACATAAGTGTCGTGAATAGACAAGACGTTATATTATCGTATGCGATCGTCGAAATATCAAAAATGCATGGGATTGGTTTCCCTACGATACGTCACATAATCAGATGCAAATATTTTCAGTTTGAGAAATAATCGAAAGCCTAAGCAACTACTTATACTGATAGTATCTAAATGTGTTGTCCGATGAGATTTTCAAGCATCTGGATAGTTAACCCGACTGTTTAAGAAGCAAACTAAAAAGATATAAACAAGAAGAAAATCATGCTGTGCAGTAGGAGAATATATATTCGCGATCTGGATGACCAAAACCAGATGTATCCTCCGACTAGGTTTTTAGATATTTTGAATTAACTTTTTTTTATTTATAACTTTTCAGTTAACATTTTTTTTTTTATTAGGTACATTTGAACATAGAAGTATTATATATTTTTGAAATCACCTCTTAAAACCCTTTATATTGATACCCGACACGATGGGTCTGGAAGAAGAAAAAAATTGGGCCCCCGCAATCTGGCGCCCGATATCCGCCATTTTTTCTATTTTCCAATTTCAATGTAGCCAGTGACACTCGCAAGGTTAAAACGAATTGATTGATGTAAGAATCATCAAAATCAGCCAACGAGTTAAGTCTCTAGAACGCCACATAGGAACAAACATACATAGACTAATAAACACATTACCCTCCTTCGGCAGTCGGGTCAAAATTAAATCTTTAAATAGAAGATTCTATCACCACAAACCAGCAACAATGTCTCTCAAGCACCGTCAAGCCGTTTCAAGCCAGCGCTCATGTCTGATACCCCACTCACACATTCCTGACGAAGAATGATGCTTTCGGCTGCTCGCGAGTAGGTAGTGCTTTGTTCGAATGATTAAGTGCCCCGGACGGCGTTGCTAAGCCCTTCAGCTAATGAGCCAAGTCAGTATTAATCATTGCATGACGAACCGGACGGACGGACTTTCGTGGGTGGTGACTTTTGTGGCTTTAAAACTTTGAACACTAGATAGTCTGGGTTTGTGATTTACCGGAGTCTGCTGTCATTTATGGGGAAATGTAGGTGTTGGTGGGTCTTGATTGATTCCCGATTGTACGGTTCCTGCAAAGTTATCAGATGAATACTAAGACTTCACTAAATTGAACGAAAGCACTAAATGATGTTTGTTTTGAAAATATTTAAAACGTTTTTACAATAGATTTACATCTCAAATTTATAGAGCCGGTTTCTGAATTACCCAAAAATATGGTAGGTTTTCAGGATAAAGTAGATTTCAAAAATTTAAATTCAGAAATTGGGGGTAGGAGATGAGTCGTATTTGCCTACTAGTAAATAAGCATGTTTTTCATAGAAGTCAATTTTTTATAACATGATCAGGGAATTCAGGTGCAAATGTTGCAATACATAACGTGAGACTTGTTTTATTTTTTTATTATCTAACCTTCAAGTCTTTCAGCCGTAAACGTTATCTAATAATAGAATTGCAAGAAATATTGCAATACCAAGTTGTATTTTTAAGGTTTCGCTCGTTTCTGGTTACATGAATACTTGTAATGTTTTGGAAACTCTCTCTTGTTTTCATAAAAGGTTGTTCAATTAGTCGAATATTAGTTTTATTCATACATCGGTTAGCTGATTCCCAACAACTTTATTGTACTGCAGAGGTGTTTAAACTCAATGGTTCACGTTACCCGAACATAGGTCACACTTACGTAACCACAGGAATTATGTAAACGGCATGTCTTGTTATTCAAAACAAGCGGTAAGTCGGAGCTGATAGGCATCGAAAATCGCTACCCTCGGGTATCGGAGGTCAAAATCGAAACGTCATTAGTATCTACACGTGTCGGGACTTAAATAACTGGCAAAGTGCGCATGAAAGAGCCAGGCGACGTGTTTCGCGGCGAGGCCCGCGGATGACTGATCCGTCGCACTAACTAATGTTCTTTTTTTGAAATACCCTTTTTATTTTTCAAACCGCACAAAAGGCAAAGACGCATGAGTTATGCCGACTTGTAGTTTTTACGATACGCTCGGCTTGGATTAAATATTTTTTAAATTTTATTCCTTTTCGTCGGGAACGTGATGGCATGTGACATTAAAATGACAAATTAGCTAATTATTCTTAATCCGTTTGAATGCTTTGATCGTATGCCTCGGAGTGATGGCCTTTCACGACGCATATTGTCGCTTATTTTACGCTATGATTCGATTGATTGGACTTAAGTTCATTGGCATCAGGATCAGCAAAAACTGTCATTACCGCTTACTGTGTTTTAAAAAGGTTGAGGTAGGTATTTCTTTTATTATTAATGCTTTTAACAACTGAATCTGACTATAACAACCTTCGCATATAACCCCGTTATTATTGTGTAGGTATATTTAGTAAGTTTAAGTTTTTTTCCGTACCCAAAGGTTAAAAACGGGACCCTAAAACTAAGACTCCACTGTCCGTCTGTCTATCTGTCACCAGGCTGTATATCTCATGAACCGTGTAATAGCTAGACAGTTGAAATTTTCACAGATGATGTATTTCTATTGTCGCTATAACAACAAATACTAAAAACAGAATAGAATATATATTTAAGTGAGGCTCCCATACAACAAACGTGATTTTTTTTGCCGTTTTTTTGCGATTATGATACGGAACCGTTCATGCCCGACTCGCACTTGGGCGGTTTTTTCTAGCTCTTCATAAATTAATCTTCATATAATTTTAAAAAGCTTACCTGTAAAGTCTCATATTTCACTCCATTTCCACTCTCGAGTAAAAAACCTTTTCTAAAAGCGAGCATAACAAAACTCAGGATAGGGCACTGAGCGAAAAATACAGGGTTCACGAAAATACGTTTTTTCGTCTGTATCTGTTTTGTGCATATTATAATTATGATAATAAGAGCGCATTACCCGTTTAGCCCGCCACGGATGCGTTTATTTTTCGTCGGGCTTCGCGACTTTACGGGGTTTACGTGAAGTATACGCCGATTTATGCGGTTTGATAGTTGGTTACTAAATAATAACAGCAGCACGGGTTAATGGTCAAGGTTAAGCAACGCTTGCTGAGGTCGGTCTTTGGATGGGTAACCATTTTACACAGCGAGATTCCTCTGTGCCTCAGTAAGCACGTTAGCTGTTTGTCCCGGCTGCCATAATTATGTAGATCTTTGACAGTATTTACGGATAATCAGAAAATCGGACACCAGTCTTGTTAAGGGGGTACCTTGTTACCCAGTTACTGGGTTGTGGAGATCAGATAGGCAGTCGCTCCATGTAAAATACTGTAATCAGCTGCATCTGATTAGACTGGAAGCCGATCCTGCTAATATAGTAGGAAGAAGGCTAGGCAGATTGATTGGTAGCTGTGTGAGAAAATATTTTTTTTGTGTTATAAAAAGATACCAAATCTTATAAGTCCCCGTAAAGTTGATTCTTTATAATTACGATTTATCGAAAATTGTCCGGGTTATATTTAAATTTTCTTAAAGAAAGTAGTGGAAAACTCACAATCGCAAAACTTGTTGCTTTGTTCGGGTTTTCTCGAATATTTACCTAACACAACGCAAAGACTCTCACAACCTATTGTTAAGCAAGTTTACACAGTTGGGGTATGATCATCGATATAACTGTACCGAAAATAGTTTATATATTCATAAAATGCAATCTAACGCAGCTTTCATGACTCTTCAACTTCAGCTTTCTTACAAAAATCTAGTTTAAAAAAATGGTAAGTATCAAGACTATGCGTTCCTCTTGTGATCCACAATAGACAGGTACAATCGTCGAATGCCGGAGAAAGCGCCATCTTGCGGACCTCTACGTAGGTATATGACGATATCTGCACACTTCAGTACCTATGAAAATGGATTAACAGTTCTTCTTTTTTTGTATTTTCGTATAGCTTGGATGCAGGGTTATAGCAGCGTTTGTTCTTGAATGAAAGCCTGTCATGTGTCATAATTTATACATAAGGTCAAAAATCAAAATCAAAATAGTTTATTTCAAATAAACCTTAGAGGTACTTTTGAATTGTCAAACAAAAAAAAATATATGACTCTTGTTGCAAATTCGCAAGCGTAAGTAGATCTCAATGGAGAAGAATTTTCAAGAAACTGCACGGACACTCTTTTCAATCAGTTTCAATTACATGTTTTTGGTTACACATTCTTGTTGAAAAAAAAACATATATGTACGTATGAGACCGATGCAAAAAGACGTGCACGTAAAAGCGTCTAGAGAAACAAACAATTTTAGCATGAAAATGCAATAACAGGCCGAGGCAGCTAAGTTATGACCAGTCCCAGCTGATGGCACCCGTTCACGAACATGACGCATGGATCGGCACCACTCAGCTCAACCATCATGAAGGGAATCGAATGATCCAACACATGTGCCACCATCAGAGAGAAATTAGAGAGAGCATGACACACTCAACTGCCAGGGCACACAGCAGTCAACGAACGACACATAGGTACAGTGGATGGTAGATTTACAGTCGGAACATAGTACTCACACATGTGCTGTGCAATTATATAATATTAAAAGAAATTGAGTTTATACGGTGGTATTTTCAGTCTTCGGAGTAAAACATCAAAGATCTTAAAATTCAATAGATTTCCTTCAATAGATTCCGATACGCGAAGAAAAAAAATGTTTAGGACTTTTTTCACATTGTTTTCTAGTCTCATCAGTGTGTAAACTATACCTACATATATCAGCAATATGGAAAGTACAAACTACATCTTCAGAGTTGCCGTTGATTAGCCAAAGGTGACTCAGACTCAGTCTACTAGTTATATTAATTAAATGTTATACTGGGAAGTTCAACAACATCTCTACAAAGAGACGCAACATCTCAGAGTGTATTATGATCCAGTTTGCTAAGACATACGAGCTCCTCTGCCATCAGTGAACCGCATGTAACTTTGTGACAGAAATACAGTTTGTATGCAGCCTCCTTTGAACACGGCCATTCACCAGTCACTCGGCAGGACAAAGCATTGTGAGCCAAGATCAATGTCTTCAATACCTATGTGGGCACTCAAGAACGGCCATGTGCACACGGACACCGGCGCGCTGCCATAATCGAGAATGTTACGAGAATCCTATATGTACCCCAACGTGAACACACTGTATAGTATACCCTTTGTGCCGTTGACCGTTCGTGTAGGCACTTGTGTCGTATAATTAGCGTAGAGCGATTAATTAATAGGTAATGCAGGTCTGTGGCGAATTTATGCTCCATAGCTATGTATATGCCACCGTTATGGTCTAAATAGATAGCTCGAATATGCTGATTGGCGAGCGGCCTTTGTCCTCCGAATATATACGAATTGGTTGCCATGAATTGGTTACGGTTGCAATTTGTTAATAGAGATTAATAGTTTCAGTTCCTAATATCTGAATGCGTTGTTTTGCAGGTTTTAGTAAATTAGGATGAGTGATATTCTGGCATGTTTTGTCTAATGGATTCCGAGTTCTTTGTGTTTGAAAAGTGTTTACACGTTTGCGAATTTCTTTTTGAAATGGTTTCTTTCAGGGTCCCCTCGTGGATTCGCAGCCGAGCCGGCGGCAAGGTTACGGCACACTATCATCACATTTGCGAATGTATACTATTCTATTGAGCGCATCAGACAATGTACTTTACATTAGATCGCGGCGGGCTCGCGGCACGAGCGGCAGGGCGTTAATTCACCGGAGACACCCAAACAAACGCTTTGTGAGATTCACCTGTTGGCTCTTTAGGTCAATGTTACAGCACACAAGGAGTTTAGCGAAACAGACTTTTGTGGCTGGTGGCTGAATGGCACGCAGAGGCGCGCCGCCGCCATTGTCAGCGCGGACAATGGGACATATGCGCGATTGAATCGTTTGGATGCGACTTGCGTCTCGATTGAAATTGAGAGTGCGATTCGAATCGTGTTTATTTACAGATTGTAAATTTATTGCGGTGATGTAAGGTGCAAGTTGTTGAGGTGTTAACAGGTGAGAAGATTTTATCATGTTGTATAGCCATTCAATTTCTGATAGAGACATCATTGTTATAGATCTGAAAAGAACTCTTAAGACGTCGGACGTATAATCAGATGTTGTTGCAGAGACAACTGTTTGAAATTCTGCCTTACTGCTAAGGAAAACTATAAGCATCATTATAAAAACATTTAAATATTTTGAATGCACATATTGCACACTGCATAGCCTACCTCAAGAAAGGATTGTTTGAGGTTCGCCAGCCTACGAAAACATCCCGTCAAGCTGCAAAAATTCGAAACGCAAACACACCGGTATTATGAAGTCAGATTAGTAAATATTTCCAAATCAAACATTTACCAAGAAAACACGCTACTGGTTGTCCGGACAATGGTTGTATGGTACCCTCAAAACCACTTAACATGGGGCTGACAGGTTAGTTCAATCACTATTATACGCCCTGAGGCCAGCGATTGGAGTGTATTTTTTCAATGAAATATATTTTTTTCATTCAGGGAGTCATGTCGGCGAGAGGTTCTCACGGTAACTCGGATCTAACAAATAATTTTGCACTTCGCTACCCCCGCTTTGTGGCTTATATAACTGAGTAGAACGACAATCCTTAGAAGAGGTGAAAAACTTTAGAAATCTGAGGAATAAACGTGACGTCGGCGGAACATTGCATAAAAATAAATACTAACAGGAATAGATTAGGAGCGAAACTCAGTGGTTATGAAACTCGTCGCGACGTCACGGCCGGCCGGCTAATCGATCGCGAGAACAATGTGACGTAATGCGCGGGGGTGCGGTCCTCCGTCCGCCGGGACTCCGGGAGCAGGAGCCGGGGACGCAGGGAGCAGTCCAAATATTTACCCCGGCATATGTTTGGTTTCTTTTCCTTCGCCTCATATATTTTTGCTTTGATCGTGTAATGGGGACCCGAGGCGGTCTCGATTTGTCCGATATTAATTTCGTCCGCCTCGCTGCTGTACTGTAACAATCACTCGGGGTAAATAAACTGTTTAGCTTCGGGAAACCTTGTATGTGAGAAGTTTTCTGATGGTTCGTATTTATTTGTGAAAAATGTAATCACGAATGTGTGAATGAGCGCGTATTTTGAGCGTAGTAGTTTGAATAAATAAATCAATTTGGACGGTTTAATTTTAGTAAATTCCCCATTGTAATCGTGTCACCATTTTGTTGACAATCAAATTGAATATGTGCAATAAAATTAGTGACCATGCCCTCGCTAGCTATGGTGACCAACTATTCTGTCATTGTCAGGATATTCAATATTTTCACGGCTATGATAAACTGGATTACTGGGAAATTAGGCATGTAAGTAATTGCTGTTTAACAGCAATTGTAATGTCAATGTAATTAATATTACTTTTTATTAAGCAAAGAGTATTTTTCCTAAACTCACAAAAACAAATCGTGTCTGAAACTTATCAATCCATGTATGAAGCCACATACATTCTCACGCAATCCCACTTCTAAAACCGAGACTATCCTATAAAGTGAGCTTCCACAGTTTCCCTATTCGAGGGGCTAGGGTTGTGCACACTTGAATTGCACGTTTAATGAATTGCATTAATATTGCATTACTGGGTAACTAGCCGGCCGCGCCCCCAGTAAACAATCATTAGAGCGCTGCAGCTACATAGCTGTTTGAACTACCAGATTTGTTTGCGAATACAAATTGACATTTAGATGTTTTGTGTTTCCAGATTGATGTAAAGTTTGGGAGTCGAGTTTTGTTATTTTGCATGAATTTGTGTAAATAAATTTGTTGTGCTTTTTATTACCATAGATTGTACTTAGGTATGATGAAAAAATTTACATTTTAAGGCCAATTTGTTTTGATAAAAAACTTGTAAGCATTTTTATTACTAAGCCGGTAGAGAAAGGAGTAAATCTTATGACTAAAATGTCCTTCCTGTGTACGAAACGAACGCTTCACATTACATAGGTTATGTAATGTGACGATAGTCATTTTCAATCACGCACCTATCAATCACAGTGTACGTTGCGTCCGGTACTCCGGTCCGGCTACATACTCTAATATGTACGTCGGTCGTCTGTTACTAAGCGGCACCCGTTGTCTGTCCAACTAATGCCGGCCGTCGCTACCGGAAAATTGGACGGCACCGTCTGCCCAATCACACGCGACACTCCACGCAGATTAGCACGCTCGACCAATGCCCAGTTTGTCCCGCACCACGCGACCGATACGCGGCCGCGAAAATTCACACTCGTCGCTCTCCATCGAACACTAAACTCCCCACTCCGCGCACCCTGTACCACTTATCCCGGTATTGTACAGCGACAATTTTCACTTCGCCGCCAACCTCAGAAAATCCACACCGGATTACGCGTACAGGTATTGAAACCATACACGCCTTTCCGTCCCTCAGTCCGTCCTGAAATCATATTAGTGGACACCCTCGTACATCTTTTTGTTCGCTCAGCCGACGCTCACATGTAATTGCAACACTTAGGTGTTTCTGTTTGTCGTGTTTGTACAAACATTTATCACGAATAACAAAAGAACAAGTCTGTATCACGATAAATATAAATTAGGCGTGTGACCCGACTGCAATTTAAAACTGGGGCTCATTAATCGATTCCACTTCATATTGAAAGGAAGTCTCCGAGCACGTCCGACTTTCGAACGAAAAAAAATTACCCACCGACGGCGACGTGACACGGGTAAGTCGCCATCGTGTTGCTGAGAGCGTTCCGCCCCATTCAAATCTTTACTTAGCATTCTAAGTACCGGCGGCGGCTTTAATTTTTTAAGGCTGACTACAACGCCCATATCGTATGCAGCTCGCGTTCTCACCTCACTCACAGACATGTGCCTAGCTAATAGTGTGCCACGACTGCTGACCAGAATGTTGTACGGCATCAATGATGCGTGTTTGTATTATGTGCTTAGAAACAGAAGTATTAAAGTTTAAACTAAGTCGCGGAACGGTGGCAGTTATGATGTGTTGTGGTGAGTGGTTGTCGCTGGGAGTAGTTTGCATAGTTATGTGCGCGTTTATCTAAGCTATATCGGTGGGTACAGCCGTCGCCGGGCCGGCAGGTCGGAGCTCGCCGGAGGTTTAATAAATGTCTGAAACAGCGGATCGGCTTAGCGAGCAGCGAGCGTACGACCGAGGGGATTTCTAAGAATGTGTCTAGTTCTACAGATTGGATACTGGTCCTGATCCATAATTCCATATAAGAAAATGTGGTAGACTTTGGATTAACGTGTTAGAATTTATTTGTGCAATCATGGTTCCTATCTATTTCAGTAAAACATGGCAGCATTTTATAGATTTTTCTGCTGAAAATTTTATACCAAAAATGCAATCAAAGAAAATCGCTGAACGGAATCTCGAATTTTGAAAGATTTAAAAATGAGCGACTCTGTCCTCGGAAACGCATGACTGCGAAGATGCGAGTAATAGTGCGGTGCTCCTGATCAAATTATGTCCCACCTGCTGTATCCCAACTTTCACCTGCATTCTCGACAATCTGAACAAAGCCTCCGATGGCAATATAAACGTGGCCACATTCTGGGCCCGAACAGTATAACTATGTAAATTTACCGTCGACCAGAAAAGAAGAAGACCGCAAAGATTCGTAGTCATGCGTTTATTCAAATGTACATAGGTAGGTGCATCTCAAATTAAGTTAGTGTTAGGCGTTATGTACTCGTACATACACTTAAATCTATAGTACCATACTGTCTTCACATATCCTAACATTCTTAACCTTAGAACTACTTACACACAACTACAGCAAGTACTTGCAATACGTAGATGTCGTTGTATTTACTCCATTACCCGTGGAGGCCGGTTCGTATCAACTATTTATGGTGTTTGAGGCGCTTCATAAATATGCAGCGGTAGGCGCTCGCCTTGCCGACACCAGCTATTCAGCTAGCTCGCGGGTGGAACAAACGATGAGCGATAGGCTGGATTCCGTTCCAAAGAAATTGTACCTGGAACATAAATAATAAATGGCCTCTTTCTTTCAATTTAACACATAATCAGCCTCATCGACACTGCTGGGTTATGTCTTCTCTGTGTGAGACATTTCTATTGAGGGTTATTGACATATTTTGTAATTTCCTTACCTAACTATGGCCCGATTGAAGAAAACTTCTTCTGCTTAGTTGCTGTAACAACGAAAATACCCTCGATTGATGTCAATTAACATCAAGCTATACTTAACTAAGCGGGAGAAGTCATTGGAAGATTTCCAATATTATAATAAGCAGTGATCTTTAGCTTTTTTCCTCTCAAAATACAACGTGCCTTTATGGGTTGCTTACACAGGCAGCCATATTTAAAAAAGATCACATTTGATTTGCTTTCAACAAGACATATATAATTGTAGTCCTTTGGTTTCACACATTTTCAAACTCTGTAAATGCTTGAAAGGACAGAAAAGTATTTTTTTTATGTTTCACCCGAAAACGTGTATTGAACCGCTTTGATCGTACCACTTGGCACCGTCTCCTTAGCTCCACGGTTGGTTAGCTGCAACGCTCCGTGCGTTACCTCACTTTCAACAGAAACTTCGCGATGTATTTTCCAGTGCATTTTTTAGAGTATCGCTTTTGTAGACCCCGCTTGTTTTAATACTAGAGTTACGTGAGATTTTTACATACATTGCTTGTAGGTAACTCGTAAATAGGAAATGGGCTTGTTTAGTTTCTAAACGTTGATAAATTAATTGCTATTTTGTTTGCGCCTTTGCATGTTAGATGATCAAGTTGTAGAATTATTTTTTTGTTGATACACGACACCTATCACACAAGTTTATTTGGTATGGCAGTATTTAGGTTGATGAGCTGTGAAATAAATAGCATGCTCAAAAATCTTTACCTTTTTCATAAAAAAAGTACATAACAATTTGCATTCCTATCGCTTGTATGCTGTTAAGACTGTAGCACAGTGTGGGCTACGCCGTAGCACTAGCGTAGCATTCGCGTAGCGTGGCGCAGCGTAGGGGTGCACTAAATTGTGCTTATTGTTTTGATACATTTTTTTATTATTTACTAAACATACATAGATTTAAGATATTACCGATTTTATGCTTTACTTTAAGGAATTCAACACACCCTGTTTGAAAACGGCTATCGGGGTGCATTTGTATTTTGTGATATATTTTATACAAATAATACAAAACCATTATTTCTCTCTCAACATTATACCCAGTCTAACCCAGAATAATATTATTTCGCGAACTTATTAATATACATAACTTTCCGCACATCATTTCAATTTTCCACGCTCGTCGGTCAATGTCTCATCTGGCTTTTGTTCAAAGATGGCCGACCGTTCTCGTTATTTGACGCTGATTATTATTGCAAATGTTTTGGATTTTACTGGATTTAAGACTAATTGAAAAACGCTTTGTCAACAAAATGTAGAGCGAATTATATCAAAGTAGTCAGTTTCTGGTTTATTTTCATCTACGCAACATTAAACGCGTAAAAAACTAAAAAAATGCCAAACAACGAGGTAAAATTACATCTTTTGTAGTCACCCACACTAAAAAAGTCTTGTACTGAACCAAACACCACACAAAAGCGCATTAAAAACTACTTGTATTCAAAGTCGAAAAAGCGAACTATCTTATCAGGTCAAGTTCCCTACTATTGTACGAAACGTCATTCCATTCACTCAGTTGACATCTCACCTGTCACTAACCTCAGGTTTTTGACGATAACCATCGTAACCCATTCATAAAACCACCGTTTGTTCGACAAAACCGCCCCCGAAACGCAAAGGGGTTGATAAACATATCAAAAGGAACACACCTGTTTTTTTTTCGAATAAATCGGGCGTCATTGTGTGGACACAATTGATAAATATCGATAATCAACATTCGATATCAGTATGAGTCTATCGATAGTTACACAGACCTCCCGTGAGTCACCGTTTGACAAAAGATGGGGTGGTGTATTGATAAAAAGTTGATTGAGTCAAGGCCAACTTAACGTATGAAATTTTAATAGTGAAGGGATGTTTGGCTTTATTTAAACGTCTCGAGTTAAAAAGATATAACAACAATTACGTCACTCATGATTTGTTTTTTTGAGAATTGTTTTTTGTTTAGAAAAAAATAGCCAAAAATAGAGTCAACGTAAATTCTTAAAGTGCTTTTTAGAAGTTATGTAAAACTAGCTTCTGCTAGTGGCTTCGTCCGCGTGAAATTCGAAACTTATCCCAAGGGAACATATTCCGAGACTATAATCTGTCTCTGTGCCAAATTTCATACAGATCCGTCCAGCCGTTTGAGCGTGAAGAAGTAATAAACATACAAATACACACACATACTCATATACGTGATACGTCATTTTAAAAGCATAGTATAGACTTGTGGTTTAAAGAAAAATGAATGAAATTATTGTGTCCACTCATACTAAAACTTGGAAGAAAATTAAAGTTACACTACGTCAACTTTTCAGGAGATCCTTTTTACAATATTTATATTACCTTGGTTTTGTATGTGTGCCCGGCACATAGTTATCTGTTTTACAAGCACTTCATGACATCCGTTTAACCTGAAACTTGGTGTAGTTCTGAGACTTTGGAAACATTGAAATCATATGATACTATGGAGCTGTTCTTATGATGGAGTCGGAAGGTGACCCTAGCAACTCCTCAACCAGACAAAATAGCACCATCGTATTTGGGCTCATTAGATTTGTATTGACAAGCGATATTACATTTAGCACTTTTTAGTTCATTCAAAGCTTGTTTTAAAAATATTTTTACTTTTAATTATTACAAGGGTTCCGTACCATTATCGCAATCAACGGCGAAACAATCGCGTTTGTTGTATGGGAGCCCCACTTAAATATTTATTTTATTCTGTTATTAGCATTTGTTGTTATAACGGCAACAGAAATACATCATCTGTGAAAATTTCAACTGTCTAGCTATCATGGTTCATGAGATACAGCCTGGTGGCAGACAGACGGACAGTAGAGTCTTAGTAATAGGGTCCCTTTTTTCCTTTGGGTACGGAACCCTAAAAACAATGGAAAGCCAAAAAATGAAAATATTCCACGACTGTGACGATTTTTTTTCTAATAATAGCGCCTTTGTTGAGAAATTAAAGGGCTACGTCACAGTCATTCGGTTATTAGGTAAATAATATAACATGGAAACTTTCCTGTCGCAATCGTCTCGTTCTAAATGAAGAAACTCAATTAAAAGTTGAAATTCTTACGACGATTGACGTGATTCTATTGCGCAATCCCAAACCATGTTTTATTATTAGGTAACTTGATTTATTTGCGAGATTATTTCTGTTACTTTCAGGGCAGGGATGTTACGGAGGTGGTTTATCGGAAGCGAAATCGGAGTAATAGTTTTTAAATTTGGTTTGTCGGAGTCGGAACGGGAATCGGAGTCGGAATCAGAGGTGGTGACAGAAGAGCGGTGTGATAAGGTTACCTAATACAATAAAATAATACAAACATTGTTTAATCAGTCTCTATAAATACAAAAAATAATGCTTTTTGATTGCTTTGGCCTTCGATTAAAACCTCCAATTTTAAGAATCGGAGCCGAAGTTGGCACCAGAGGTGTAGCCACTGTGATGGGCCTTGCAGGTAAATTAAACTCTCGAAGAGATACGATACAATAGTTTATTAAAGAAAAATAATTATATAAAATTTGCTTTTTCTTTTTCCAAACCGCCGGCAGAAAACCACTGTCCTGTAGTTCCCAGAACGTAGGTGACTGGTTTCAGTTAGGTAGGTAGGTCGATCTATTTATCGGAGGGTAGCACGCAGGTTTGTCCAGTGTGGAGTCGGAAGTTCTGGCTTATCGGAGTTGGAGTCTGAGCTCCGTAACTTCACTAGTTGAGGGACACAGCTTTCTTATGACAGCTGGTAAAACATTTTTCAAAGGTAAAGCTGAGATTAATTTGTTTGTTGTTCATACGTCTGGGATTGCCGATACCTGTTTGTAAACAGAAATAATGTTGGTTTTATTGCCGAGAAAAAATAAAACGTAAGTAGGTAGTTTTATAGGCAATCGTACAAAACTTATGTAGGTTTGTTCAATCCATAATTTAGAAATCAATTTAACCACAACCACGCGTCGTTAATGACAATTTTATTACATAAACCGATAAACAATGGGCGGTGCGTTGTGGTAGGTAGCACGCACGCTAGCACGTGTCGCGCGGTGGCGCCTGTGTGTGACGGCTTGACAGAGTGGCGATTAGCCCGTTGCCTGTCTGCCTGCTACATACCCCCGCACTGCATAGCTACTAGGACTAGATGACTTTAGAACGGGAATATTTTCAGAGCAGTATAACATTGATATTTCAGGAATTTTTCAGCTTTGGACGTTGGGCAAACGTTCTTTTTTACTTGTGCGGTGAACAAAAATTTTTGTTTATTTTTTTAGAACATCCCCCACACTAGGAATGAATCCTGTGCGTATTTTACACCTACAATAAGTAAAGGATTAATTCAATCGTCAGAAATCTGATTTTAGTTTACAAATATTTTTTTAAACACACTTCTACAAACATACCGGCTCGGACCAAATCTGTAGGCAATAAAAATATAAACTTCTAAGGTTTTTTATGGTCATCATTTAGTACTTACCTATATCTAACAAGTTTAAGATACTGATGAGCGATATTGTCCGACAATTTCGTGTCTGTTTTTCTCTTACTTATATTTCAAGAAATTAATAACTAACAAGAAAACTTTGTACTAATTAAACATTATGTACTCAAACACACTTTGCCCGATAAAAGCATCTTTTTGTTCTTTACCTCCCCTATTTATTTGTCTATATTTTACCAGCAGGTTTCGTTCTCTTAAGAAACCGCTGTAATTTCGCCTCTATATCTTTGTGATAGGGTTCTATCGCGTTTACATATAAACAACGCATAGTGGATTGGCCTCTGCGGGTGACAGCCACGATAAAGTGGCGATTAGCCCGTCTCTGCCCGCGATCTATCTGTGCACAGCTAAACATAAACAAATGAACGCTTCTGAGGATTGCCTTTCATGCCGCAGTGTTATTGTGATATTGTTTCTGGAATTGTTAGCTTTTTTTTAGCCTAATAAAATTAGAAGTTGTATTTTGTGCCAATTCAAACAATTTCGGAGGCAATACAGAAAGTTTTTTTATAACATAACTCTTTTAAGAAAATTTTATGCTTAAAATTCAGTGTCTGAAATATAAAACTTAGACCTCTTTATATTCAAAATAAATCTCATTGCAATCATTAGTGTTGCAGATAATGAATTGAGTTAAGATTTGTTGAACCTAGGCGCTACTACTAACAGATCTAATTTGATAAAATCAAAATTCCGGACAGGCAACTTCAGGCGAAACAATTTCGAAACTCCCCGGCCAACTCACCAAAATAGTTTATCTTAGACGAACGCGCCGCGCAAACATAGTCAACGAGCAAAACAACCGCCTTGTGACACCTACCTACCGTTTACACACAGAGATCGGTATCCTTAGCTACACACTTCACCGTAGCTGCGTCTCTCTCGCGCTAAGAAAATGAAGCGGACCAATGAGGGGGTGGGGTGACACGCATTTCCGGGCCCGGCTCCAATCAGCTGCTAGAACAAAGGAGTCGCGATAGCTACTTACCTACAAGTAGCTACCGAGGGTCGGCTATAAGCAGAACTGTGCTCCACCTCACACATGTGCACTAAACACACACAGCCGACGTTTTTTACCTGCTGACGCGTTTTTGTGGGCGTAGCGTTTGTTTGTGTGGCGGTGTCTAGCCGGTGATCACTTGGCGAAGTTTGCGCAAGTCGCGGGAGTAATGGCTGGAACATATCGGCTTTGAGTTGAGCCGGCCCGCCAGCCAACTCACCGCGCGATGCGCCTTTGTGACTACGTTAACATCCATGAATAAGACAGGTCCGCAGGTTCAAAATTCCGTGCATGCTTTCTGAAAGAGAACCTAAGAAGACACATACTTAGACCAAAAATATTAAACGACATTACACAAACACAATCATAAGCTAACCGTCATTTCCTCCGGAATAAGCTCTCAGATTTGTTATGTATTTTAAATCTCATGAAAAGAAAATAAAACGAAGGAGGTATTATCCTGAACGACATCCTGTTACGGCTTATTTCTTCTTTCGACTCTCAGAATCCTCACGTCGTCGTTAAAGGTACATTTTTCTTTTGCAGTCCTCATGTGACGTACCTGCCATATCCCGAGGACCCTTCCGCGATCCGTTGTAATGCAAATAGTGCCTTATACGCACGTAACACAGTTGCGAATGTAATAATTTAATGGTAATACGCCCTGTAAGACTACAATTTGACTATCGCGAATTTCCTGCGTTTCTCTAGCTCCGAAATGTTTGATGGTGAGTGGTTTTGATGTTGTAAAGTGAAACCTATGTTTCAAGGTGAAGGTTTATTTTGGTTTGGAGTTGGTTGAGACGCTGAGAAACAAATCTGCGTAAGGTACATGGTGTCGAGTAACTCGTGTTCTTACCCTCTCTCCTTTGTTCGGGCCGGAAGAGTGCGCTAGAATTACATGCTCGAGTCTGATGTGCGCTTATTTTTTACGGCGCTATATTGTGTTTCGTGAGCTCTCTTATAGTTATGCAGTTCAACGACTGAAGAAATGAGAGGGTGGATGGAGAAACAAAACAAGTTTTCAATTTTTATTTAGACACAAGGCGGAACAGAGCAAAGGAAATCTACTTCAAACAAATGACTGTCGGCAAACTTTATTACATTATTTTTCAGAGATTGTTTCAGAAAGTTTTTCGAGATTAATAAAAGTATTTTAGAAGGCAGAGCAGGTAGGTGTGGGTCAATATTCGTCGGAGTCAACAAACAACGTCTGTGACATAACAATTTCTGGAGACGTTGGCTCGGCTGCAACTACCCTCGGCTCGTTCACGCTCATTGGCTCACATCTCTCGTAGCTGCGCGCCACCCCGCATACTGATATCTGGATTAAATTACTCGCCCAACTATTTTACACAAAACCAGAGGCCATAATTAAAGTCCAGGCGAAAATGGGTGAAATCAAACGTCTTATCTGACCAGCGGGAAATAGCGTTTCTTCACTGAATAGTTTCCACCGAGTCGGGTAGTAAGTGAGCGGAATAAATAATTATTGCGGCAATCTAAAGTTGCCACCGGTTGCGATGCGGCAGTCTGGGAGATACCTAATGAACATAGTTTCTATTGGCTGTGCTTTTGTGTGCAGCCAACTTAGACTAGTCATGCTCGAACGGGGAGGATTTTGTACGGTTCCGTTCATTATATTTTTATCTGTACGAAATGTTTTGGTTATGTTATCTTAGGTATGACAAACTTTATGTATTGTCAATATTGATCTGTAAGTACCGAGAACCTAGTAGGCAGATAGGTGAGCGGGTACTTCCAGAATATATTATTTTCAAATATAACATTCAATATTCAAATATTCGAAAACCATGAACCGAAACATAATTCCCGTTTCACTTTCATCAAACACAAGGTTCCCATAAAATCAATGGCAAAAGGAAATACAATTCACTTTCACGGTGTCTGAAATAAACCATTCTTTGCATTGAAAGGGGAATAATCTCAGTGTAGCAGCGGGGGCTTAATCAAAATCGGTGAATTGCTTTAAATCGGGGAAAACGCAGGAAATATCCTTTGTGTTGGCAATTTCCCGACATGCGTGCCGTTAATGTGCTATCGGGAGGTAATGACTTCCTTAATTAATTCGCGATATTAGAGCAGTTGGCGCGCCATCTTAGCGGCGCTGTGAGGTGTGATGTGACGTCAGCGGTAGGGTTAGGACTCTTGTGGTAAGTGGTGTAGGCTGCATTACAGTTTTATTGGCACCGGAAGCCGGTACTTGGTGTTTTATTTGACATTATCATGCAGTTATTTTAAATGCTCGTTGGATAAAGTGAATCAGAAAAATTGCGGACTTTTGTATAAAGTTTCCAAAGAACTACGTTTAATAATATTGAAGTTGTTTTGATATCTGGTTCAACACATTTGACAGTAGGAATAGTTTACATTTATTTACCTAGCTTAAAAATCATTTCTATAAGGTGCAGAAGTAGATACCTACTTACTTATAGATATCTTAAAAAAAAGTGTTCTCAATTTCGTCCATCAAATTAGCCTCCTAGTTTTACATAAACGATACATAGACGAACAAGAGGAGGGTAAGCCGTCGCTATGGCACCGGAGGCAGTAAGAAGTTATTTTAGGGGGATATTACGCGACATCAGGGCTTATCTTTACGGCAGGTGTTCCGTCCCTCCCCCGCGGGGACAAATTTACGAAATATGTCGCGACTTATGCGGATCACGCGGTAATGTTGCCGGCAATCTGCGCAGCTTAGGTTTATGTCAACGGACCTCCGTGGAACGTACTGGCTGTTAGGTTTTAAATATTTGAACGAGAAACGGTTGGCTGCCGTTCCATATTCAAATATTTAGATTTTCGTAAAACTACAACACTTGTTTGGACGTTTCTGAGGAGTGCTTGTATTTCATTTTAGAGATATTATAAAATTTTGGAACAATAGACTCTATGTTCTACATATTGCCAATACTACTACGACTAAGTACAAATTTCACTACAATCCTTACCTTTTTTAGGGCCTTTTTGATAAAAATAAACTTCTAAAATACATTACGCTACGGTTTATTATATTTTTTTACGGTTGTAGATTGAAATTATCTCGAATTATGAATTTAAGTACAGTATACTTAGTGATAAGGCTTACGTGTCCTGAAGAGTTGAGCATGAATATATAATTATAATCTAAATCGGATTATCTAATGTGAACCCGATATAATTTTCTACACATTCAAATTCAATCATAGCATTTACCAATGCCATTTGCAATAAAATTCACAATCAATATTTCCTGACGGTGTTTATAAGGATACATACCTTCTACCGACAGTTTATCAATCAGTCATGCGACCAACCAACCCGGCCCAACCCAATAAAATAATGTTGTTACCAATTTTCAGCGCATTACATCTCTATGATCGAGCATTCCTCACGAAAGGAGTGAACCGTATCATGTACTACACTTAACATTACAGCTACCCCACGATCAAACGCTCCATATTCCCATTAATTCGAGCAACATGTCAGAAAGCTAATAACCAATTAAATAGATTAATAAAGATATTCACGTTATTCCACCAATTACTATTGCTCTGCTATAACTTTGATGTTGTGAGACTCCTTCAAGTCTTTGTTTGTCAGACATCGAGCTTCAATGATTACGTAACAAATGTTGCCTTACATTGATTTGTAAGCGTAATAATCTGCTTATATATTCGGAATAATCATTTATTTTATTTCTTATAAAATTTATATTTAAACCGCTTATGACATTTCGCTTTGCTGTTCTAGAATAATTGGCTCGGTTTTCGGAAGTTGTTGTTGTTAGAAGTTTGGAGATGGTTTCACCGGCAAGTTGTACAATACTGTTAGGTATGTCAGAAGATAACTTGTCCAACCTTGTGTTTATATTTTGTTTACGTAGTGCACCAGCCAAAAATTTGTCAGTAACAATCATTCAAAATAAAATAACATAATTATCGCATAACGTAAACATCGCCAAATAAACTGTTGCGCCCGTCAGTTAAATAAAAATTACGCTCGATCGTCCCGGGGGAGCTCATTGTGGTCCCACAATGAGCGCTCCTGATTGGCGGAAGGATGTTCTCACTAAATAAAAAATATCGACGCGTCATTTGGCGCAATTTTCGTCGAATTTTCAAACGATAAAACCTGTCATTTCGCTGTTGACGCGCCTATAAAATATTCATGCAGACGGGCGACGAGATGAACGATTTTTTCTTCGATTTACGCCTCGAAATAAGATGTCATTTTCCGTATCATTAGCGGCGGCTTGGAACGTCGCGACGCCACTATTTATACGCAAATACGATAAAAATGATGCCCGGCCGATCGACTGTTTGACGCGCCATTGATAAATTGCGACCTTTTCAAATTTTTCTTATCTTTTTTGACGTTTTTTCTTCATTCTGTTTTTTCATGTCGGTGGCGACGAGTTTTAAATGTCTTTTAATGTATTCGAGGATTGTGTTTGATGAGTAATGACGTCGTAGCTGTAAAATGTGTTTATGGTAATTCTATGTTATAATGACTCTAGGGGAGATCCCCGTAGGTTTGATTTCTTGCCTTATACCAGTATGGTGTTTTCCGTTGCTGTATATAGCCTAATTTTGAGTTATTTCGTCACCACACCTTGCACATAGATTTACTATTGCAAGCTGAATTCTATTTCACACCTACCTTACTATACCCGACCTATCCCATAATCCTCTTACGACACATGGCAGAAAATAAAGCACCCCACTCATCGCTAGCTTCCATACATCACTACCTCACGTCCAAATCTTCTCTCACAAGGGCCCACAACAAAATAGACCTGAAAAAAAAAAAACAAAAAAGAAGTATCTAGACATCCAATCATTTTTTAAGTTCCATCAATATGATTCGCCCGACCGATACAGCAAGTGCTCTACGATAGATTGGTGCTCGTATTTTCATAGCAAGGTAAATTCGATCGGAATAAAACTCCCTCGATGCTGGGAGCTATTCGCTGAGCCCTCTCTTTGCGGCGAAATCGTGCGGAGTAGTTTATCTCACCCCGTTCGTTCGTTTCAAAACTACCCGCACAAAGGAATCTCATATGATAATCTGCAGATCTTTTTGAGAACACCCTGTAATGTATTAATATAGACTGGTGATTCCGTGGACGGTTTTGTCTTTTTTCGGTGAGTTGGGAATCTTATTGGTTATTGATAAGAATATTTCGCCTTAAAAGGTAAAAACGTTTTAAAGATTTAATGTTATTTGCCTATTTGTTGAATGACTAAACTGGCATTCTACAAATTAAGCAGTTTTACAATAAAACAAAAATTATGACGGAGTTAGGGCTTCAAAACTAAGAGCATGTGACAGTATCGCCCATCCCCCGTATATATTTGAAAATTCTTAATTGAATTCTGCCAACCAGCCCAGATACTGCCAAATATATTTTGTAACAAACTTCATCAAAAAGCCGTGGTAAGTTGCGCAGTGCACAGATGCCAGGCCGGCTTATTATTGCCCCACGTTGGGCGCCAAGCGACAATATTGCGCGGCCGCCGTGTCCCGACTAATCCCCGGATTCATTTATTTTTGACAACGCAATACGATTTTATCTCACGGCTTCCGATGCTGTTTGCCTTCTGTTATTATGCTCCCGCCATATTCGGTACACTTATTTATTTATTTAGCGACCCCTATAAGGGGCGATTTGACTTTTAATACCAACTTTAGTGGTCGGTCTCGTTTTAAATCTGCGCTTATTTAATTTAATGGCGATGTGAGATATTGATTGTCTGGGATTGCGTTGTTCACATGTCGTGGAGGGGAAGTTTTGATAGCTTTTTTTCTTATTTGCATTGAGTAGTCTGTCTTATGTTTTTTATTCGTATGGTACTATTTAAACATAAGCTGATATTTATGTAAGACAATTTTTCAAGAGATGACGTCACACGTGTGTCCCCTACAGCACTCCACGTAAGTGGATCGACCTAAAACTTACAGTCGTCCCACTGATGCCCCTATAATCGTAACTTTTATATTAGATTTCCAGCAGATTTCCTTAAGAAAACAGACTTACTGCTGTCAGTGGTCACTTGCTGTAGAAAAGTTACAACATTAAAACAGATAGTATAGTTTTGTTAGTCCTAGAAAAAACAGTTTATCAGTAGATTTGTAACTACTTTATCTAGGTAATGTGACTGAAGTGCATCCATTGTTTTGCTATGCAATAGTACCTCATTGTACTTAGTACCTAATACTTGTAAGATTTGAAATTAGCACCAAGTGCAACCAGGCTATCTCTATCCATTCAAGGTTGCCTGGAAGAGATCGCAGAACGCGATAAGGCCGCCTGATGTATGTTTGTATTAATTTTAATGTTTCTTTTTTTTTGATTTTGATTTTGATTTTGAATAAATAATAGACTATCTTTTTTTTTGGTTTGGTAATCATCCAATGACTTCTCCCGCAGGGCATGTCAGACTTATAGTACTATGGTGTTGCCTTGGCTGAATTCTGGGCCAAACACAATATTTAAAAATGTATATTTGCCATCGACACGCTAAGAAGAAGTACTAATAGTCTATCTAGAGACAGTATTTCCTTTCAGTAGGTAAAAAAATAAACTTCTTTAAAAAGCGTCACATAAAAAAATCACATCATATTTTTTTTTATATAATATATAAGTATCTAAATCTATGAAGAGAATGCTCGCCCACGTGACGTCCCCTCAGCACTCGAGGTAAGTGGGTCGCCCTGAAACTGACAGTCGTCCGTCTATATAGTTCATTCAACTTACTAGTGTCCACTATAGAAAAAATATGAGATAATTGGCTTATTTTTTCGCTGTATATTTAGCCTATTTCTTGATAACCATTCATAGTAATCGTGTTACCTATCAGATGGTCTCGTAAACTTTCGTAAGATGACGCAGTTGACACAATGTTATATGACTTAATTACGATTACGAATCATTTTTTCATATTCTTGAAACTTGTAGTGGTAGGTATTTGGAGCAAAACGTTATGATTTCCCTTAAGTAAATCTAGATTTTGGATTTCTTGGAATAATGACAAAGTAAAATGATTGGCGAAAAATCAGAAATGTATGCATGAAGTTCTGGGATTCCCATATCAGGCAAAGTGGTATTGTATTATTTCATCTGGGATTTCTCAGTAGCAGCCCGGCAACTGGACTTGTGTCCGGTTGATGGCAATAAGCTCGCCTAAAGAGCTACATGGGACTTAAAACATAACTCGCTAAATGTTAGTGTACTCTATGGTCCGGGAGGTACCGTTGCATTTTAGGTAGTGTTTTTATGCCGATCGATTGCCATGTTTTTCAATAGATCTCGAATGACTAATAGGTAAATCAAGTGTCAGCTGACGCACCCGCGGTGGGCGAAAGAGGTTTTTTTTAGTAATACTATGCAGGCTGAAACTTTTTTCATAAATAGTTGACATCATAATGAGGTGATAAAAATCATCAGCTGTATTGTGGAGGGAATTATGCGTCAGCTGCTCTCATGAACTTGTTGAACTTGAAAAATTTGATTAGTTTTTTTTAATTTTACTTTTCTTATTTTGTACCTTATAAAATTGGTCTTCCCTTAAATTTGCCGTATAACATTATTTCCCAGAATTTGATCCTTATTAGCCACACTGTCGAATGGTGTAATAATAATACAGCGTCTATTTTTTCCAAAATAATGATTGTTCGATTCTTGGCTAAGAATAACGATTTTTCAAAAATCCTATGAGGCAGTCTGACATATTGCCAAAGTGTTCTGCCTTACCAATTTACTCAACAAACGTCAAAAATCAAAATAAAATTTAGAGCCAACGCGATCATCGATAAACAAACCCACTTATCACGACGATCATCTCACCAAAGACACCGCAACCTGCATTAGAACACGGACATAAATTAATTAAAAGCGTACAACTATGCATTAGACGCGCCACTGTCAGAGCCAGCGCGACCCACTTACATTGAGAGCTGAGGGGACCACGTGAGCGCCATTCTCTTGATAAATTGTACGCTATAAAGTATATGGGTTTTAGAAGCTGGAGAAAGTGAGGAAAATCGTGGAAAAATTATTGATAAAAAAAAAATGGTTTAGAGTTCGATTTGACGAAGAACCGGGTCCAGACTCCGGAATGAGCTAAGCTACTTGTTCTTTTTGTGTGAGAATGGGGCCACCTCTAGTTTCAGAGTTAATTAAGCCGCCTCTGGGAACCCCACAGGCCTCTGACTTGGCTGTTTAAGAGTCCAGCTTTCCTCACGATGTTTTCCTTCACCGTTGCCTGTGATGTCCAAGATACACTTAGAAAGTACAAATGAATTTGAAAAGGTCAGATTGGTACTTGCCCGGATTTAAACCCTCGACTTCAAGCACGAGAGGCGAGGTCTTAGCCACTAGGCCACCACGACCCATGCTAAGCTACTGAGAAATAGAGATGGAAGATAACAGTTTGTCCGAACCTGGAATCGAACCCAAGGCCTCATGCTCTGCAGTAGTACTTTATCACAAGATCAGCGAGTTATTTTCAAAAATGACAAACTTTCTTCCCTTTTACAATCTTAGGTTCTTTAAGTCAAGAGTGAATAGGTTTCTTCTAGACAAGAGTGCTTCATCGTAGACCACATCATCACTTACCATCAGGCGAGATAGTGGTCAAAGGCGAGAGATTAAAAAAAAAAACATGTACTGTACAGCCTCACAGCTTTGTTTTAATTACATCAATTTACTTCTTGATTCTTCTATGAACATGGAGCGTGTCTATCAAACACTCTCCAGCTTCAGTTTATCAAGCAACATTATATTAAAACGTATATTAATATAATGATTAATTTATGAAAAGCATTGAAATTGTATTCCTGTCATTTGAAATTACATTTGTACGTCGAATTTCGATATTTCGATGGCATATAGGACGTGACTCCAACAATGGGCTCACGCTTATCATTAAATTTGACGAAGCAGTCGCTCCGTGTCACAGAAATTTGCATATCTTATTAAAAACCTCGACGTCAGAGATAAAAATGAAAATGAGACACGTAAAAGAAAAAAAATAACGGACAAAACGCTCACGAGACAATGGTTATTTTGGGCGATACGAAAAAACCTGTTTTGTCATGGAAATTTCGGGTGGACACTTTGCATTTTCTTTATTTCTCCCCATTCCTTAGTCGACGAAGAAATCTGTTTTTTTAATTATCGTGTTTGGTAATTAGTTTCGGGAAACGATCTCTTTCTTCCGTTTCCCTTTGCGCAAGCAACTTGTCTGCCCCTAATGAGGTAATTTATAGTCTAACCACTGCACTCGAAAATGTAGGCTCTTCTTTGTTGAGATCTTTGAAGTTATGTCTTAAAACTGCAAATATTTAAGACGATTCTGTTGTGAATGGGCAGTTTTTCGTTTTTCCTCTAACTTGTAAATACTTTTATTTTCAACTTTGTAATTTGTACTTTTAAACCAAAACTTATAGCATCGAAGAAGAAAACAAATAAGAAATACAACAAGTTTCATAAACTCATTTACTTGTAAAACAATATTGATTGTTCTAAGTTCAAAACAACTACATAACTCAATGACCTTTTACAAACTTCGATAGTTCGCCGACAGCAAAACGAAATTCGGCGAAACCTAACTCTGAGGGTAATGTAGCCAAACCTTTTGATGTCGCACTTGATAGGATTCCAACCAACCTGTATTTTTCCCACACGACAGACCCCAGGCGACAAACTCTCCCTAGGATTATATCAAACGTGGACACACTATGGTTTTTGGATACAATAAAAAACTTGATAAGTGCACGTTTTAATACAGGGTGATTTTTAATATATTGATAATTCTTCAGGCGATAAATTCATGTATAGGAACAACTTTCTCTATGGGACCAAAAAGCAGGTTGTCCTTACATTTCCTACAGTAATGCGAATATAACATATACTGAACAAACGCTTTTTTTAGCGTTGGTCCAATAATGGAAGTTGAATATCTTCTTTTGAATTAGTACAATTAATACATGTTTTCATTTAAATTTCTGATAAGTTAGCAATGATATTTTAAAAGCAAATAAAACTACACTAATAAAAATTATGATGACGTTCTTAAACAATCGTGTTATATGTATTAAATTCTATTTAGCTTTGGTGATTGGAGTTACTTGAAAAGCAATCAACCGAGATTTTAAATTAAAGACTTTAAGAGTGAAAATGACAAAAGTATTTATAAGGATTCATTCCTTGATTTAATCTGATCCCTAACTGAAAGAACGATGAGTGTATTTTCTACAGCTGGTATTTGCGAACGCAATAATAATAAGTGTCACTGTATAGAATACATTTATACGGGTTTATTAATATAATACTTAATGGTACTTAATGTCAAATCATTTAGATGGATTTTGTCTACTTATGTGTGTTTTTTTTAGAGATTTTACTCAGCCGTTTATTTTGTTAATATATGTAGTTTATAACATGATCACACACAGAGGCCACGCCCAGTGTAGGTTGGCATGTTCTGTCTTCAAATGTTTGTTTTTAGGCCATGTCAGTTTCCTCACGAGTTTTTCTTTTCCATTTTTAGAGCAGCCAAAAAACAATACCTAGCCGGCAGCCTTATTACGTATCTTGCAAAAGCACAACGATAGCGAATTTTGCGTAATAATTGCTCTTCAATACAGAAGTTTTAGAGTATTTCAAACTAATAATAAAAATATTTGCATTAGCAAACGATTGCGTAGGACCTACAATACCTTCTCTGTAGGCAATGCCGACTTATACGTCATAAAGCGTTTGATGGCGCGATGATTGCTGATTGCTGTTTCTCCCGTAATAAGCCTGCCGGTTCGAACCTATACTTATATTCTTTTATGTAATAGCGAGCATCTTTGTTATGTAACTCAGTGACAAAAAAACTCGACCAAATGCTCTCTCCCGTTGACAGTTGTGCCATTAACCAAACTTGTCGCAATCTTCGGCATCCATATTAAAACGACATGTACCTATATTATCAACAGATGCGTACAAGTGGCGTATCAGTGTAAACGACGCCACGCAATTGAGACCGCAATGTCCCTTGTTTTTTACGCGAGGGTAGCTAAGCTTCTAATCCCAAGTAATTTCGTGACCCTGCCTTGTTTTGAGCCTTTTACCGACTTAATGTCTCCGTCCGAGCCGTATAAAACGTATATTTTAGACAGTATTAAATGTTTGGAAAGTGGAACGCGGGGTTTTAGGATATTACTGTTTTGAGAATGTGAAGATTGTATTTCTAAATAAGGACTTGGAGTAGACTTGAGATATGTTTGAAAGTTTTTAATATGTTATGTACGAAAATATAACATTCAATTAGCGGCCTCAATTTGAAAATAGAAAAGAGACTTCTCATTAAAAATCCTCATTAAATACAAAAAATATTGCGGTTTCTTAATAACGCTCCTACGCACGTCAAAATGAGGGCACATCTCAAGTCAAGGAAATTAAAATTCTCAAACAGAGGGCAGTTACAACAAATCCCGGCACTAAAACTCCTATATATCCCGGGCGAATGTTGTAAAAAATCATTGCCTCCATCCCTCGGCCCTCTCGGAGGGGAAAAATCTAATCTGTGCATTTTTTGCGGGACCGCGATGCCACAAAGAATTTCATTTCCCACTGTTCATCTATCTCTATTTCAGTGACGGCTCTTGTTCTTGGCCCTCCCCCTCGCGCACCCCCCTCAGACCCCGCGACCGTTTTTTTAGACTTCCTCGATCGGAGATAAGGTTAAGCGAGCTCTTCTTATTAGTGGTTTATACGAAACATTCGCAGCCTCTCGCTTTAATTTGTTATGTACGACTTTATCGTCTGCCTCCACAAATAGATTTTGATCTCGTTTAAAATTAGATCGAGCAGAATTTCATACTAATATAGGATATCGGGTGTTTGTGTTCCCACGCAGATTTTATCTAGTGTCTGTTTCTACCAACCTACTGTACTTCTCTGTAAATATTTCATATTGAAATATGGCTTCGAGTCAAACCTTGACACAATATTTTGTTTACATCCGACGCTATAAAAGCATCAGGTTACCAAAAGTATTTTATAGCAATACGATTAAAAAACTATAACTGTATGTTACTTTTATGGCCACGTTAATTGACCAAAACGCACCCAAATCAAGCAAAACTAAATAATATCCATAACGGAAACAGTTTATGGATTAAATTGATGTACAATAGCCGAAGGTCTGTTTATCATAATAATAAAGTCCACAAAGAAACCGAGCCGGCAAAAGTCAACTTATAATTGTATTACTACCGTCACAATCAAAATGAGCCTCCACGAAAACAGAATTACACAATTGTGTACAATTGACATTCAAATCTGTGGACATTGACGCTTTGTGCTTTTATTGGCACTTATTGACGCGTAATTGTCAATAAATTCCTACGGGATCCAAGTTTAATGTGGGTTTGGGTGAAAAAAGTTATGTTTTATTAATATTTTTACGAGAACGTTTAGGACGGACGATAAGATCTGCTGTTTGGGAAGTTTTTTCTTTCAATTTCCGTCACGATTTGTACGCTCATTATTGTGAGCCGATGAGGGCGATAGGGGCAGTGGTCGCATGCCATCCACTCAGATGTTATCGTGTCTCTTAGCGACTTTCATCGGGGCTTTCGATTGTACTCCCCTACTTCCCTAGTTGCTTGTGAAACATGCTTTCGATGACGGTATGATTTATGTTCAAGAAAAAACTGTTACGTGAATCGTTCGGAGGTGAAACAGATTCGTGACTCAATAATCGTATTCTAGCATTGATGAATTGCTTTTAATGGGAGTTAATTCATACTTTCACATAAGACTTGCTAGTTTAGTGCGCTATTTTGTATGACTTCGAAGTCTGATTACGGTGACTTGTGAAGTTCAAAGTCAATCCTAAGTGGTGTGCTATTTTAAGCCTGGAGTAAGTTGGTTCATTCAGACGATAGTAACTATTGTATTACCTGAACTATTGTTAGCAGTTGTAGTTTGTAAGCAGCGATTATGTTAAACATTCTTTTGTTTTTATTGATTTTTTGTTTGTTTTCTCAATGATTGTGGGAATTGCATTCTCTTGTGACTATTGACATTTTTGCCGTTGCAAGAACTTTATTTTGACTAAAAGTTTTCAAAACTTCAAATCAGGCTTTTTCATTGTCATTTCTAAATCGTAGATCTATAGAAAATGGTTGGTAGGTACATCACAATATATATGTATATCTATAAGTGTGCGTACGCATTGTTGTGATGTCATATAGAGGGATTAATTCAGGGCACGTCGTCGTCTGATATCTGATCTTGGGGTTCTGTAGGGGCTTAGACCTTGATACGGGGTACATACGTATCTACATCCTGTCCACAGACATGTACTGTAGATAGGTATTTGGTCGAATGGGGACATTGATTTTGATGGGAATTTATTAATTCAGGTTGAAGAATTCTAGTTATATAACAGATTTGTAATAATCTGCGATGTTTATTATTACTTCATAAAAAAGAAATATAAGAAGGAAATTGAGCTAAACTTTATAAGTAAGAAGTTTAGCATGAATGTAAGAATCTAATAAAAAAAGAAAATAAGGAAAGAAAAATGTGTTTATTGGCATTAAAAACAAAAAAACCTTAAAATTGAACAAAATAAATAATTAAAAGTATTAATGCCAAATGGGCCTCAGCTCAGCATAATGCCAAATGGTCATACATGGTATACCACATGCCGCTGATTTTCAGCTGCAGCAGAAGTTTGGTCTACATAGATGTTCAGTTAGAGAAAACACAAAAGGTTCCTATTTATAGGAAAGAGAAAGATTACATTCTGCTGTAGGTTTTAATCTGTTCAGATGCTCTAGACAAACTTTCATAAGGCGATGGAAATAAAGAAAGAAAAGAAAGAAAATGTGTTTAATTGTCACAAAACGAAACACAATATAAATACATGCTTATGCTAAACCCTTAACGGTAGTATTAGCAGTACTTAAAGTAAGTTAGTAAAGACAAATAATAATACCATTTACTTCCTACATTTTGCATAAAACAGAAAAGAAATAGGGTGAAAAAGATGCCAGGCAGATGCATGGACGAAATGTAAAAATGTAAAGGACTGATTAGTTGACATTTCTGTGGTGCTTGGCAAAACCCATACAATTTTGACATTTATAATATCGTGATGATAGAATGACACTTATCTTGACCCTGTCATCTTTTGTTTAATGATTATCAGTGCAAAATTGTCATCTGTCATTTCCCTTTTTCCACGTTTGACGTTATATTAATTTCCCTACACGTTAACATGGACGTAAGACATGATAGCGCTTATTACACACGTCAGTCAGGGCGACAGTATCTACCCTCCATCGTGCAGCGGCGACGGTGGAACACAGCGGTGTGGTAATGGGAAAAATGTTCGGCCATGGTGCAGATGAGTGTTGGTATATTGGTTTATGGTAGCTGTGGTATAGGTTGCAAGGGTTGCTTAGTATTTGTTTTTCAATGAATAGCAAGGGAGATTAATTGTTAATCACCTTAAAACCAAATGACTTTAGCATGTCATGAAATGACAACAGCCACTATACTCTGATTTTTAATTTCGTAAACTAAATTGACATTTGGGGGGTTGTCACTTTATCGTTACATATAAATAGTGTCGTATCCTGACTATCCTGAGTGATCGAAAGTTGATTGAAAATCGAAGTAGATCGGACTATGAAAATGGAACTATTTCACGGCAAAAAAAATACATTTGTTAAGAAACTTGCGGCCCTTATCTAGTTTCTACTCATTTATGTCAGACTTTATTTTATCGATCGCATTTTTGTAATGTTGATTTCATATTTAACAAAAGTTTATGCACCGTGTGTATGAATACTGAAAACATATAACGTTTATATTCATAAAACATTTACTAACACCAATTATAAATAATAAATAAAAGCCTTTTTATTTACTTAATAAAATTCAGTTTACAATGATATTACGATTGCAATGTATGTATTAGTAAAATAAAATAAATTATTTCTTTAAAAAATTATACAAATATTCAATTTAATCGCTACTATTATATAATTGTTCAATGCAATTTCATTATTTTAAAATTATTCAATTCAGTTATTATTATATAATTTAATTACAAGTCAATTTAATTACTATTATTATACATTTATTCAATTAAATTACCATTATCATACAATTCAATAATTATATTTGTTTCTTGATTTTCTTTATTTATTTATTAAGGCCTCCATTCTTCTCCATAAAGTCCTGTCCCTCGCTTTTTCGGTCCAATCTTAACACCAATTAGTAAAATTAGATTGAGGAGTCATATCACATCTATTCGATGAATCACTTATGATGGAGCCTTACCTACAATACTATGCTCGGCGCTTGCAACATTAAAAAAAATAAGGTAGCTGTCAGTTTAGTCTACGAAATTAAAAATAACAGTATAGATAAATTAACTTTCTAACAGCGAACAAAATTTCGAAATTTCTAAGATGTGTGGAATTCACATGCACTTTTGGGATATGACGTGGTTAATACCAAACAGTTTTACCTATTCGACAATCGATACCACTGATAGAATGCCTCTTTATCAACTACTTCAAAAAAGGAGGAGTTTCTCAAGTCGACTGTATGTTTTTTTTTCTTATGTTTGTTACGCGATTACTCCGCCGACGCCGTGGACCGATTTTGAAAATTCTTTTTTGTTTGAAACGGTATACTCCCGAAGTAGTCCCATTGGCACCTAGTCAGAATCTGATGATGAGGGCCCATGGAAAGGGATACATATAGTGAATTTGATATTTTCATCAACAATACAATCATTTGCAGTCAGAATTTGCAAACAAATGAAGAAGACCACAGTTCGTTACTAATGAAAATGGTACCATCAAACTGATCTGATTTTGATGCCGGAAGGCAGGTACTGGCAATCCGAAATAAAACAATGTATCCTAGTCCTGTTAAGGCTTATTGGAATTGGCATGAGATGTACTTTGGCTATAAAAGATTGTAATGGTAATTTGAGGTAGATACCAAAACTAAAAGAGAAAAAAAAACTTTTCAAAAATTAAACTGCTTTCCAACGTAACGAAAACCAACAGACATCGATTTCGTAAAAGAAAGTTATTTGTCGCTTTGTAGTATTTTTTTTGGAAGTCGGTTAAAATTTTTGTTCAAAGTTTTCTAGGACACACTCTCGAAGAGAGAGAGAAAAATCGAGAGACTCTTCTTGTATTTTGACTATGTATTGATATATATATAAAATACAATAAAAAACTTATGTAAAGTCACGATTTCATTCAGATGTTTCGGTGTTCCCTTCGAACGGATACCCCCGAACTAGATCTGCGGTGTAGTCCAATGAAGGAAGGCAGAGCCATGCAAAGATTCAACTGAAGAACATTAATAAGGTAGTGGTTTTTTTTTTTTTTTTTTTTTTTGTCGACGGGGAAAATCATCTTATGACAAATCCCGCTCTTGGGTGGAGCGGGAGATAGTGTCAGACTTGTACTGACTAAAAACCCCGCGCCGTTCCTTCTAGCCTTCATACCGGGGCTCTAGCTTCCTTTCGGATAACCCCGAACCCCGGTAGGCTTCGACCCAGCTGGGCCCCTCTCTTTGCTGACAACTCCTTGAGGCGCGCGGGAACAGTGCGCGCCGTCGACGCCTTGGCTCGGTCCGGGTAGTTACCGGACGATCGGACAGCGAGCTACCCATGACTCACTGTCCACGAGCCCGCGTCTACGGTGGCTGGATATCGGGATTGGGATCCCGGCGGCGGCGGCGAGGGCGCCGTTGCCTGATGCGGTCGGCCTCCTCCTTTGCTAGCATTACTGCTTCGCAGAAGGAGGCGACCGCCTGCCACTCCTCCTCGCTACGGACCACATGGCCTGAACCAAGGCCCGGCGCGAGAGGTCTCCGCCGCCGATCGCCCCCACGAGGGCACGGCGGTGCTCCGCCCAAGCAGGGCACACCTCGACTGTGTGCTCCACCGTGCGTGTCTTCCGCTTGGATCCGATGCAGGAACCTCCCGAACTTGCCATGTCCGGTGAGGACCTGCGTCATGCGGAAGGTAAGGAAATAAGGTAGTGGTAACAAAATAAATCTTTAAGGTCAGTGGAGGGTCTCTAATAAAATATTCATAGATGGCATAAATCACCATTCATTTTATGAGAAGAAAGTAATTAAAATTCAAGTACAGTGTGATGGTTTACCTTCTCGTGCTATTGTAATCAAGTACATGAGGCTCTTACAACCTAGGACGCCGTATGACGCCCATTTGCATACATTTCAGATCCTTGTTTTACAAAAGTTCTTTGACTTCCTAGGAATGCTAAGACATGTTTGCCTCGTATCTAAACAAATAGCTAAAAATACTTCGTAAACATTAAACTAGCAATCGTTTCCATGAAACCAATTTCATTCAAAACTCGCTCAGATGTCAAATACCAAAACCATTAAACATTTTCAGCTGAAGCTCAATTTTCATTTTCCCTATAAAATAAGTACAAAACTCTAAATTAAACAAATTGAACAGTAACCACTTAGCCAAAAACAATCATAAAGGTACTTATTCTCAACTCGCGTATCGGGTTGAAAAGAAGCACGGTTGACGGGCGTCGCATACGGCCGTAGAACGTCAAAAAGTCTATAGTGGGTTTTTTTGCAATCATCAAATTGATCTGTCCGCGCGCCATCTGGCCCGTGAGTAAAACGCTTTCGGGTTCCCTCAGCCGAGGAATTAATTCATATAAAACACACATATCGTTTCGTTGGACCCGATCTGATGTCACTCGTTATCGAGTTTCTAATACTCGATAATGTTGGGCGTAAAAATTCATGTACTTTTCGGACTACCAGCGTGGTTATTAAGGAAATAATTTTTCACAAAGTGTTTATTAAAAAAATATTTTTACTATAAATTAGCTTACACTGTTTCTGATGGGTTAGTTTAGTAGCTCTTTGATTAAAAAATTGGGCAATAATAGCTGGTATTTTTAAACGGTTTTATTTAGCTTGCCCTGTTTTTTGTGCCAAATTTGGTCATTGTTTTTTTTGCAATTTTCGGTATATTACAAATAAAACATTTTCCAAAAAGAAGTTTTTAGATTGAACAAATTGCCCCAGCTATAATAAACTTTACAGAATCATAATCTATTTACAAAAAAAACTCATTTCTATTCATACCTACCTCTCGAAAGTTATTAGAATAGCACCCTTCTAGCTCGTTTCATACGAGAAGCCCGAAGATCAAAGCGGGCATCGACAGTTGAGATACGTTGATAACTTTCACATTAAGCAGGTTAAATCAGTCAGATGGACGATAAGGAACACGCAATACTCACTAAATGCCCACAGGGAGCGGTTGTTTGACTGTACATTTATTTATATGTATACGTCGTTATTTAGTAACTAAAATCTACTTATCTACTTTTATCATTACAAAAACATAATGTAAACTGAAAACATAAACATTCCCACCTGAAAAATGTATCCAGCTCATTCAAAACACGCCACGGTCGCAGATCTTTTTTCCTTTATAAATTACTCCAGATTGTTTTATTCTGGAACACGGTATATATGGTCAGAGTTTCTACGAAAACTCATTGTGCGTGAAAACGGTAGTTTTCCCAAAACATATTTTTAACAGAAAGCTACAAAACATTTTCATATTTCAGCTGGAAATTGTAACTGTTTCGCGGCGTAGCGCAGTACGGCGGGCGGCGTCTGGCGCGGCTCGTAGTCGCTCGTAGGGCGAGTGTGCATGTGCGCTCATCAACTAATGGTCCGTGCGCGGCATTTGAACCGAGCCTACACTCGCTACAAAACAACCACCTAGTCGCAGGCCTGCTTTCGGCGCAAAATTATAACGTGTAAAACACGACTCTCCTTGCATTCCGCGCACGGGATTTTTATGAATGCCGCGATTATTATTCGCATTTTAAACTCGAATGCGGTGCTATTCTCCCCGAGACGTATAGCAATATTCGTAACGAGTTTTCTCAACGCTGCTACCTAATTTCAGGTCGAGTGTAGCAACTGAATGTAGATTGTTGTGTAGTCACGAGTACAGAGCGCTACTATCGCTCGAGTCCACTCCAGGCGAGTGGGGTGAACGTCGCGATTGTCGACTGTTCGAATCGAACGCGATTGCAAATTTATTAGCGGGCGGGCGCGGCGGGCTTGGCGGGCGCTGGCGACTCGTCGCGGCGCACGTACGGTCGTACGGCTAGTTGTTTTTACTCTTCATGTATTTTTTTTCTCGACGAGGCTTGGCTCTCCCCTTTTGTTCTCAAGTGGACCAGCTGTCATTATACGCCATGTTACTGTTATTTTTTTTCGACGTTTTTATAGAGTTTTGCGTCGAGAGGGCGTTCCGTTCGGAAAAATGTTCGTTTTGCGTGCGTCCTGGAGAGTTTGCGTGTCGAGTGATGTCGACGCCGCCGATTGAAAATGAGTTATGGGAGAATTTTATTTCAGTGTTTTTCTGTTGTTGCATTTCAGTTTGAGTGGGTTTTGTTTAGTAATGACACAATAGCAATGCTTCTTGGTATTTTCCTCATTTAAACGAGCAATTGATTTTATCCGATCGCCACTTTTCAGTTACACACATAACTTTTCCGTTCCCTTTATAACTTAAACCTACATCAGTCGTGCAAACAGTTGTGCAACTAGTTGTACAACTGGTCCATCCCACGTTGAAATGTTAACATGTGTCATTGCAGTTTTCAAGTGGGTTCTGTTTGATAATTTGAGGGAACCCTTTCAGCTGCGGAACCCTTGAGAGAGTAATCATTGATATTATGTAGTTTGCCTGTTTGTATAGCTACTTATGTATGTAAATTTGTGTAAATAGAGTTACATGAGGGTCGGTTCTTTGTCGGTTTTGTTTTAATATATGATGAATACTAAATATTTTTATTCGATCATGGCAAGTAGTTACTACGCACAAGTGATTAGATGTAACCAACAATATCTCTTCTCTATAAAATTTGTTTTAATAAAAAGCGGATTGTCAGACTCTTGTGACAACTGGATTAAAAATCCAACCATTCATAGACTTACCAATGACTTGCGAAATGAAAACTAAAAAGCTTTTTTTAAAGTAAAAAGCTTTTTTTTAAACTAAAAAGCTTTTTTTAAGCCGAGTCTAGATGACTCAAAAGTTAGTAAATTCCTAAAATAATAGTACCTAAGCTTCGTATAAAAATATGTCCATCGTATGATGAGCCGTCTCGGGGCAATATCTGTCGAACGTTGGCCACTCGGCGAAGAGCGATCAGCAGACGCAGCACAATGACTGTTTAGATTGTACCCTCTCCCTCCTCCCCCACTTCAAACCCCCTATTTTCATACGCTAAGATTTTAGATATTGACGATGCATTTTGACTTTTAATACCTAGAAAAAAACGTAAAGCTCTTTTAATTTTGCGTTTTTCCTTATATCTGCAAAAGTATCACGAGGTCATAATTTCACCCCAAGGAATTGTTACTTGTTTCTCCTAAATTACATACGGCACGATTTTTAAGTAATGATCACAAAATAAACCTTCGGACGAGAAATGGAGTTTTTACCTTAAATCTCGTGCCCTCGTACGCCAGAAAAAAGTTGCCAATATTTTTGTGCTTTTGTTTTTAGTTTAAAACTCAAGTAATTAATTCATCTATTTTATGGTGATTGTTCATCTGTCAATCTGTACCTTTCAGGTATTTATTAAAACTCCATGCAACATACCTACAGGCACATAAGTATATATTTTTCCCAATCATTGCTCTTCCAGTGATTATGTTATAAATATCCACACTTTTAAATTGCACATTTGTTAGGGTTCCGTACCCAAAGGGTAAAAACGGGACCCTATTACTAAAACTCCGCGGTCCGTCTGTCTGTCTGTCGACCAGGCTGTATCTCATGAACCGTGATAGGTAGGCGAATGAAATTTTCACAGATGATGTATTTCTGTGGCCACTATAACAACAAATACTAAAAACAGAATAAAATAAATATTTAAGGAGGGCACGAGGGCCCGTACAACAAACGTGATTTTTATGCCGTTTTTTGTGATAAAGGTACGGAACCCTTCGTGGGCGAGTCCAACTCGCACTTGTTTTTTTTTTACCGAAATCATTTGGATGGTTCCAAAGTTAATGAAAACTCCTTGTTTTGCTAAAGAAGGCTAAGCTCAACAAACGTGAATCTCCTTCACTTAATTCGCCAATCGTTCCTACACTTAGCAAAAAAAATCACTCCTTATTCTCAATTGTTATTTTAACTATAAATTTCTATAAGACAAGCGTCTCAAGGAGTCGAAGTCGAAGTCGATCGGTTTGATGTTTTGTGTTGTTATTGCCTATATAAGTTGGTTCGAGAGGGCTTGCAATCTCGATTCGAGTTGCAATATTGCAGGATCAAGATTGTTAGTATAAAGCTTTTGAAGAGCACGCGAATTGTCGGCAAGGAGTGTGGTTTGGTTTTGTGGTATAGGTCTCTTTTGTCTGCCATATGTAACCTACCTAGTTTAATTAGGTTGGTATTTTAAGGTGTATTGAGGACACTCGTACAAAAGTTAATAAAACAAATATTTAAAAATAAAAAAAAACCACATCTATCTGGTTTTGATCAGCCAGCTCGCTCATATGTATTCTCCGACTGCACATCATCATTTTCTTCTTGTTTCCATCTTTTTAGTTCGCTTTTTAAGCAGTCGGGTTTTTTTTATTTTGAAATATTTTTTTATTTACATCATTTTTTTTTTTTGCATTATGTACATTTAAACATATAGGTTTTATATATATTTTTGTAATCACCTCTTAAAATCCTTTATTTTGAAACCCCACACGATAGGGTAGGTAAGAAGAATCAATTGACGTGAGAATCATCAAAATCAACCAACGCGTTTGGTCTTTAGAACGCCACATAGGAACAAACATACATATACATACATAGACTGATAAACACATTACCCTCCTTCGGCAGTCGGGTAAAAATGCAAAAGTCGTGGAATAGTATAAGGCATTTCCTGGTGTTAAAATCCGGTTGGCAGATCTTTAATAACCCAAATAGGTACCTAAATAATTATGTTGCCTACATAGTTATGTCTCTACAAATAATTGACTGCAATGATACAAATTATTGTATCAATTTGACGTTTCAATGTGCCACGTGCTTAATTGCATTTACCAATTTCGATGATTAACCAATCTATTTGCTTACATAATGGAGATCCATATTACATCCATTACCCTGAAACCACTTCATAAAACCAACATTTTGCCGTTACCAATAAACGAAATTGACGTCCCGCGAACTACTCAAATATACCCAAAAACGGTCCGAATCTGTCCCGTCTCAGCCCAGTGCATTTTAGGAAATTATTTCTCCATCACATTACGGGTAGGTATTGGTGCTCTGTCGAGCGCGCCCTCTGCCGGTGCGTGAGGGAATTCGGAAACGAACCCCCTCCCCCCGTGTCTTGTACTTTGAGTAATAGTGTCACTAAGATGGGACGGCCTAGGACAGTTATAGGCATATGTAGGTTACACAGTACGTGAAATCCGTAAATAGATGTCCGAACTTAAAGGTAGATCCCGATTGGGACAGGCACGAATCGTGCTTTGTAGATTCATAGCAGGGGAGAATGGCGAGAGTATATGAGAATTCTATTTCGGGTAATAAGACAATGTTGTTATAATTTGCCAGTTAACTGGAAAAGTTAAAAGCTGAGGCGGAGGCCATAACTCGAGGTCGAGAAAATGCTGTTTGATTTTTCCATCTGGAAATTCTCAGTAATGGTTGGTGTCCTGAATTAACGTTCCTGAAATTGAACTCAATTCCAATGGCAATAGGTTGCTCCCTGGTGAGAACCTTAAGCCACAGGTGTAGCTGTTTGTGCGACTGTAGGTAGTAGAAGAATCTCGTAAATTACTCTTCCCAGAAAAATCCATACATACGACTATACATACGACGCTTGTATGTTGTAGTATCTTCCTTATCTATAAAATCTATTTCATAACTTTATTTAAGTAAAAACAGAAAGTTAGTTTAAGTTTAATTTTAGTAAAATTAAACTACACTAAACCTGACCAGTTGAAGAGATTCGTGGTATGACCCTGATCCGTGTCCATTGTGGCGGGTTCCGTTCTGCACGGCTTTTTATTTCGACGACATTTGCAAATCGTTCGACCTCCACACTCAAGCTGGTTGACAACTTACAACGCTTTTTAATGTTCCGTACACTCTAAATTTGGTAACACGGAACATCCTTGTCTCTGTCGGTCAATAAGTACACTTTAGGACACTTTTTACTTTAAGGGTCATTGACATATTGTCCGTTACTTGTCCGAAAACAATTTGATTTGCCCATTACATTTCGTACTCATTTAAGAACCATACTCTTATCAAACTATTTCACCACGATTCGATTTTAGTTTAAAGAAACCGAAAGAACTACAACGTTTTTGAATACTTTCAATAAGAAAATATTCAGTTTCAGATGTACCAAAATTTCTTTCATTTTCCTTCCATTTGCACCTTAAGCAATACGATGACCCACGAACATTGTAACTCAACCGTACACCAACGAACTACAACATCTCACAGATACTATGTAACACACATAGATATCAGCGAAACTAACAAACATGAATAAACCATAAGACTTACACGCACCTTCGTATCACAAGAACGCTATTTCTATACAAGTGACCAGTGGGGAGACTCGGGAGGAGGCTCTCTCTGATGCGATTAGAGCCAGAGCCTTGCACGTGGAGAGAACACTTGGGCCTTAAGCCTGCCACTAGAGGCCGTAATTCTTAAGGTACGTACAGATAGTTCTAGACGTGCACTGCGAAATAATTAGATCTTAATATTTTAACCATGAAAATATTTGACTATTGTGATTACAAAAAATACATAAAACAAAACTTAAAACTTGTTTGAGTGACAAATGACGATTTGTGTCCGGGTAGGTGAATGTTATTGTCAATGTCTAGCAAGCCTCTCGCGTAGTTGCGGGCTCGCCCTCAGCATGTGACGTTTATACGAATGTAAATAATTGGTGACTAGCCTATGTCGTATGCTTGTGTAGGCAAAACATGCCCTGCACCACGGGCAACCAACGCGAAGATAGAAAATTTGTTTCAAATAAATTGCACTAGATGGCGAGATAAGCTTCGAATTGTTATTGAGTTTTGTGATATATTAAGATTTTCTAGAGACGATAAAAAATGTAAATTCTCGTTTGTTTAACTTTCCTAAGCACAAAATTAAGGAATATTGGGATCTTAATTCAAATTTCAAAGATTATTTAAACGTATCATCAAAAATTGTTTCCAATAGATGGCGCGTTTTTTAATTTCTGAGGCATCAACTCGATTTTTTAAATTTGTTTACAATAAAACAAATCGTCACTGTATTATATAAAAGTATTCACTAGCCGATGTTCTTAGAAAAATAATCAGTTTCATCAGACGAAAAATGCGAGTTACGTCGGCACGGTTTTTTCTTATAAGGTGAGGCATCTGTATGCTAGTATTATCTGTGCTTGCACTATCTGTACGCACCTTTAGGACTAGGAACAGCTGTGTTCTTATGATCTATACCAATCAGAAATTGTATCGATGTTGGATTGGGTATTTCTGGAAAACATATCTCCATAGTAGACATGTTCGTGAGAAGATATAGTTCATCACAGCAATATCCAATCTAGCTAATTCCTTTGCCGAAGGAGATACATCAAAACACAGCTTTTAGTGATTTAGATCATAAATTATGAGGGTCAATTCTCACCAAATAGTTCTTCAAGTTTTTCAAATTGAAGTTGTATTCTCATCTCAGCAACAATCGATTTAAAAAACTGGTCATAATAGAGGAAACAGGGATTTTCTGACAAATTTCGACTGAGACTGCAAACGTACCTGAATTAGGGGAATTGACCTTCCGAACGTAGAAACTACTTACAATAATGAAAATCATCTGAAAACGCTAATTCAGTGAGTCAGAGCTTGTCATTTGACACACTATTGTAATAAAGAGTCAATAGAACCTCACTTGAGTAAACAGATGGATAGGACATTTACAGGAAGACCCTTATTTCTCAACCTTACTTCAAATGAAGATATAAGACTGGTATTTCATGGAGAAAACTAAGGCTTAAACCTAATTGACTTTCAATCATTTCAGTGAAGTCTAGACCACCTTCTAAAAAACATAAACTTAAATTCCATCCATAAACTAAAATCTAAAATCAACTGCTGTAGGTAAACTGCGAGGTAAACTTACCCACACATAGTCAAATTGATTTTAAAACGCGCAGGTTATTGAACACACCGAGAATGCATGCGTTAGCATCATGTGCGTAACAACTGAAAATATTTGACTGAACTTTTATGAAGAAACAATAAAATTAAGAGGCTTAAGGTTACATTAGTCGATTATCCTTCCATACAAACGGAGCCTGGCGATTACTCCACTGTTTGACGATGTACGGTCAAAATAAAAAAAATATATCGATTTGTCTCATCATTATCTAGCCTAATATGGAAACAAAAAAGTAAAAAAGAAAAATATTTGAAAGTTATAAGCGTCCAAAGTTCCATATTTCAACACTAATTTTAACGCATCTTTGGGCGGAAATAAATACGATATGAAGAAGGAAAATTGCAAAACGGCCACCATACAGGGATAGATTAGTATTATAACTATGCAATTTTTTTTTTAGTATATACTTTGAGTCGTTTTTTCAAGATATCTAGACTCCCAAAGGCCTGTTTATAAAATTTCGCGCGCTTGTTTTCGTCCTAAATCATCATCCATTTCGCTACAAACTTGCAAAAGTGCTAATTCATATGCGAACTAGCTTGTTACTGCTCATCACAGCATCTATCTCTTTCGCACATGTTGTCGTATGAGATAGCAGGCATTTTAACCCCGCGCACAAAATAGTTCGTGCCGTCGACTAGGGGAACCTTAAGGACTTTCAATACAATACAGTACAGAACTGTGAGTAGTATAGTTCAGAGGCTGTAAATACCACATTACTTCTAAAACAAAACCTTACAAAACATAAATTAAATTCAAAAATCAACTGCTGTAGGTAAACTTACCCACACACATAGTCAAATTGATTTATAAGCGCGCAGGTTCTTGACCACCCCGGGACCGCTTGCGTTAGCGGTGCGCTAGTTATGCGGCATCATGTGCGTTACGAAACGCATACATTGTGGGGAAGGTAATAAGTAGTGTATTAGTCGTGTGTCGTGTGAGATGTCCGCGATCCGTGCGGTGCTTGCTCGCATACAGATCACATCTCAGTAGTGATGTGCTAGGTACGGGATTGGAGAAGTATCTGTGTTTGGTAGTACGGGATTGGGAGTGTTAGAAATATAGTCTAAAAGACAAAAACAAAACAAGTTTAGTTCCTTTTATATTAGTTTGCTTGTTCTATCAGAATTGATAAACCGTTGTACTCATTAATATTACAATTTTTTAAATTAAGAAAATGATGTTGAGAATATGTCAAACAAACTCTACTTAAAAAAAAACAAAGTTTGCCAAGTTTTCATGCTTAAGTACAGTTTTTTAATTACTCAACTTTGAATTCTCATTTCAGAAACCGAGTCTTGTAAAATTAATCAAATAAACATTCTGTGCAATTTACCGAATTCAAATTCATTTACAAAAAATCAAAACTGTCTCCTTACAATATCATTCGATACCTCACTTCAACTTCAAAAAAGTTTCATTTTTGCAACATTGCACACTAACTTGCTACGAGCTACCGTTTCGTAGCAATGCTACGAGCGGCGTAGGCCGACTTATTTTTTGCTGTTTTAATATCTCAACTTATCTTAATTCAAGAAAATATAACAATATCTCCTCCAAATCCCGTTACTCAAGCAACATCACTAGAAGTGACTCACGAACTTCACGCGCCACTAACAACTAATTTATGTTAATTGCGTCTCAGCACGGCATACGTATGAGAGGCACGTACTTAGCTCGGTTTGCTATGAGGAAAATAATGTTCAGACCCACAGCAAACCTTATTGGCTGGATGCAGTGTCGTATTTGACTTATGGTAAGGAGGCTCCATGTAGATATGCTGGGTATAGCTGATTTTGGACTGGCAATTAACGAGATATATGGTTTGGTCTGAACTAGGATGATAAAGGAGGTTTTTATGTTCTCGGGTGGTATAGATGGTAAGTGGCTATCGCTGCGAATGGATATCGGGAGTCATAAGTAAGTCGTAGAAGTCATAAGATTACTTCTTTTATCATTATCATTTTAGCCGAATGATGTCCGCCAAGTGTCGCCATATTGACCAGTCCTGTATAAGTTTAGTTTCAAATTATAGAATAATAGCTTTTACCCACGGCTTCGCTCGCATTGAAGCCATTTTTTTTCAATAATAAATATCCTATGTTACTTCTAATACCTCCAAGAATATATGTACAAAGTTTCATAATGATCGGTTCAGTAGTTTTTTTGATTGAAAGCGTAACAAACAAACTTACATTCACATTTATAATATTACTAGCTGACCCCCGGGGCTTCGCTCCCGTCAATTGGCTACTTACCTACCTACACTACCTACCCTACCCTACCTACCCTACCCTACCTACCCTACCCTACCTACCCTACCCTACCTACCCTACACTACCTACCCTATCCTACCTACCCTATCCTACCTACCCTACCCTACCCTTCCTACCCTACCCTACCTACCCTACCCTACTTACTCTACCCTAGGGGTATGAAAAATAGATAGTAGCCGATTCTCAGACATACTGAATATATATATAAAATTTGGTAAAAATCAGTAAAGCCGTTTCGGAGGAGTACGGTAACTAACATTGTGACACGAGAATATTATATATAAGATTATTAGTATAAATGTTCTACAAATCGCAGGCTCTTTCACTTAGCAGGGTCGACAAAATGAAGCACTACAGCAAGCTTAGAGTAAACTTACCGAATTTTCGATCTATCATCATCAATACATTTTATCGAAGATCAAAACGTAAGTTTTCGTTTAGATTTGTCCGTCTTTAGCCCTTAAATACCTCATCAAACATGACCTGGCGGCACTTTAAGTTAAACTCTAACAAATCCCACAAGACACAATCAAACAGGTGTACTTACTAATAAAAGCAGCCTCAACATTCACGCCGACACCGTGACACGTCGGCGTGCGAGAGAAGTGTTCCTCTCATTGTCACGCAACTGAGAGTTGTGACGTCATGCGCTCGCCGCTATCACGCGCATTTTGGACTACGATTTTCCACATCTCAGACAGCGTAGTGTCAGTAATACAATGGAGCATTCCCGTCGAGTGGGAGGCTCTTATCGATCTACGGGGACGTCATCGAGCGATAGCGGCCGCGGCGACGCAAAAAGCGTGTCAGTGTGGCGGTTACAAAGCCTTTGTGGTGCGGCCGGACGCCGCTCGCCGCCGCCGCTGGCATTGTTTGCTGTTTAGTGCTCGCTCGCAGCTAAAAGTGGCGATTTCAGCAGTAAGTTTGTTAGTACGACCTGTCTAATGGCTGTACAGCGTTGATCGGATGCATTACACGCTCGGTTACTGTTATGTTGGGATATCAACGTTGTTGGCTGTTTTGGGTTATATTGCACGATTATTTTGGGGATGGTTAGGGTTATAGTAAAGATTATAACAACCTGCATCAATAGGCGTCGTTTCAGGGGCCTTGCCATAGTTGACTTGTCAAAACTATCATGGTGCGACTGTGATGTACAGGTACAAGTCATAAACACCTTCCCTTACGCACAATGGAAATAATCTTGCTTTAAAAGGTTATGGTAATCCCCCAGTTGCCTAACATGAAACTTAGATTACCAAAGCTGTGGCTATTCTGTGAAATAAATCTGACATCAAATATTCCTCTTTTTTTTCTTAAATATTGAACTTTCCAAAATCTTAACCGGTTCGTCTACAGTAGATAAGACGAGAACAATTTACGATAGTGGCGTAATGTGTGTTTATCGAGTGTAAGAAGGGTGGCATCGCCGCACGCCGCCTGCAAACTTGGACGAGGCGACGAAACTCCTGGATGTTTTCACTCAAAATAATAAGTTCCAAAGAGACGGAGTCAATTTTTTGCAAAACTCGGTGTAATGGATTGTTGGGAAGTTCGATAACTTTCGGAAGCTGCTCTTCGATTTTATTTTGCTAAGGAATTTTTTAGCCAATTTCTCTTCGGGAAAGTTTGAAATCTTCCAGTCACCCTTCAGCAAATAACGTCGCTTGGGGGACTTATAAATATTTTATTAAAAATTAGGCAGCGCATTTTCGCGTTATCCTTCAAGTTTTGGTCATTATTTTTTTTTGTTAAAGTTTATTGTAAACACGGAAATTTATGATCATATTTTTTAAACAAATGCGTACCTACTGCAGTTCCTCAATATCTCGGATAGTAAAATGTTGTCTCCAATTTTAAACTTTCCAAAAAGGAGAATGTTCTATGTTCGGCTGTACTTTTGTTTTTTTTTTCCATCAATTGTAGCCCGATTTTGAAAATTATTGTTTTGTTTGATATAAATACGTTACCGAATTAGTCCCATTAAATTTGAGGAAGATCTGATGGAGAACTTCGGAGATGTACATCATAATTATTCTATAAATGACGGCAAATCTCTCGGGATTGCTGCAACCGCTTGTCTGTTTATTGATTACACCATTTCATAAGACAACATCACGCCGGTACGGTCTAAATGGATAGGCAGATGTGTACAGTTCACGCTGGTACACTTTCATTTCATCGGTTTGTTCAAGTTTCATGTTGTTCGTGTGTATTCTGTCATAACGTTGGGCATTACCTATAGACCTTGCATACCAAGATTACCGACATAGCCCGAAAAAAATGCCAAACTTAAGTAGCAGTGGACAGGGTACATTGCTCGCAGAACGGATGGCCGTTGAGGCTTCTAGAGTTCAAGTTCTAGAGTGGCGAGCGGCGACCGTAGCGTTGGAAGGCCTCCCTCTAGGTGGAGCGACGACCTGGTCAAGGGTGCGGGCATCCGGTGGATGCGAAAGGCACAGGACTGATCAGTATGGGGACGCTTAGGGGATGTCCAGCAGTGGACGTCTTCCAGCTGAAATTATGATGATGATGATGACCTTATAATACGAGTAGATCTTGCCCATTATTGTACCACAACTAAAACGTGCAAAATAAAAACACTTTCACAAAAATAATACAACCAACTTTCAAATTAAAACACTACAAAGTGAAAAATAAATTTTGTAACTATCGGAAGACAACACTACAAAGTACAAATTTCGGAAGTCGGTGTCAAAAATAAAGAAACAAAAACAGGAAAACCGACTTGAAGGTTTTTCACTTTTTAGTGTTTTATTTGCAAGTCGGTTGTATCTTTTTGTATAAAAGTTTTTCAATAGTTCAATTGCGTAGGTACTTAATTTTTCCTTAATAGAAGACAGCATTTTACAACAAGATATTACTTAAGAAAGCAACAAAATTCCTGGCTCCTTAATAATTCCCAAATCAATCAACCCCATCAATTAAAAACCTCTAAAAAAACCCGCACCATCACCACAATATCATAACGCATTTATTGACACGAAACCCCATGACCCCATGGTTGTCAGCAACCATGACGCGAAAAACAAACGCTAACACCATCACTCATAGGGAGCGAAAGTTAATAAAATTCATGTTTTGGAAACTTATGACCGAGAAATATTGTGCAAGGGTGCAACCCTAGGGCTTTCCTTTAAAATTAGCTGAAGATGCTCTGAAGTTTATGGTTGGTGAAATTTTGTTTGAATATTTTAAGTGAATTTTCTTTGGAGTTTGGCAGTTTTTGGCGGTGGTGTGGATATAAGTTTCTTTTTTGTGGTCGTTAAAGGCAACATTGGCAGCCTAACCGTGTTGTTTTTTTGTGATTGCGAGTGCAGTATGACACTTAAAACTTATTAGATATACTCAATTATTTCTCTTTCTCCGGTTTGTTCAGTACTGAAAAAAAAGCTCTAATCCGGGCTTCTGTTGAATTCAGACACACGTAGTAACTGAAGATAAACAGATAAGCCTTTTTCGAATACCGTTTGTCTAAAGTATTGTTATCAGAACCTATATCCCTATCTGCTAATCAAGAAAGTAACTTACCACAAATAGAAACAAACAGTAGGTACACAAACCCGTAAACACCAACAAGGAAACCCCACATCGTTCACAAGCCAACAGCATCCAACCAGGGTGTCCAAAAGATTAGTCGGCAGACGAGACACAGCGGCACCGTGCGCATCAGCATTAAAATAAAAATAAGGGTAGCCATAAATACAAGCGCACAAAGACAAGATATACGGTTATAGCGGACTGCCGCTGGCCGTTCGCGTGGAGACTCTACTAAAATTATGTAGGAATTGGTACTCAGTACAGCTCCAATAAACAAAAATAATGATACCTATTTAGTGAGATTGAGGGCGGTGGCCCGTACCTTCGTAAATAAGCTTCGATCGATTGAGGAGGAAGTTCGGTGGCTAATCAGGGCTAATAAATGTTGGATTGATTTATTATGTTTACTAACATGATGATGGGTTTTTGGAGATTTTTCAGGAGCTTTTGAACACCAGATCTGGTGTTGAAACAAACGATAAAAGCCTACGATGTCATCAGTAAATCGAAAGTTGAGCAGTTATTAAAGAAACTTTGATGACGATCATTTTTCTTGTTACGCTAATGTTCTGATAAAATCAAATCAAGAGCTCCCTAGAAAGTTTTATTTCTTTAATTGCAAAACAGTTTTCTAGTTCTCGTTAGTACCTCAACGTTATCTGACTAGCCTCATTCATTGGCGCCTTGAAATCATCGAAAAAAGTAAATCTAAATATTGCTCTGAGATATTGACATCATGACAAAATATGACCGTACCATTAAAATATCCTTCATGACCTAAAAAGCCAATATTGGACGCACCTATCGGTCACACTAGCCCAGTCTCCCCTCGTCAGGAAAGGTCAACACCGCGTATTTTTGGCGCCAACAGGCATATACGGATAAATAAGAAAGGCTTCAATCGGCGTCAACCCGACTCTACCCTTTTTAAAAGCCACATGATAGATGGACGGTACGTAATGTTAACGAAACTAAAATTAAGGCACGAAATATTTTTTGCCATAGGTACTATTGCGGGCAGAACAGGTATAATATTGGGAACATTTTTCTAAGTAGTCTTTTATCAGCTTTGGCCTAGGTTCGGATGCTGAAAAGTCATGTGCCTTATTCAATGCATGAGCTTTTTTCATGCTTTCAGATATATACGTACTGCTATTTTTATGATGCTGTCTTCCATCATCATTATTGCCGCCAAAAGACATCAACTGCTAGATTCCATCAAGTGACTTGTCATCACATAGACCGGTCCTCTCAGCAGGCCATTGGTCCACCTTGTGGAAAGGCCTTCCAACGCAGATATTAATGATGTAATTGTCTTCAAAACCCGAAATTGCTTGTGCCCATCTATTTACCAACGCTTGCCTATCTTACCGATCAACTTATCCGCTAAGTAGGTTATAAATCTGCTTCAAGAAAAAGCAAGAAAGAAACATATTTTTTGTTTTCCACCAAATGATTACTATATTTTTCCCTACCCTTGCCAATATCGAGGTACACACTCCTATCCATATCCATTTCCTGTCGATACTACAAAAACATTACGCCTCCATTCTTAAAAAAATCATTCGTAATGGTTCTGTTCGATAGGGTTCTCAATCCACTACTTGTTGGTCTCCCAACTATCAAACTATACCTACGTACTATAGCTTCAGTAACTTTATGAGAAGATTGAAATTTTTATACCGTTAGAATTAAATACTTTTTGAGTAAGTAAACAATGATATCATTGACGAAATGTTAATAAAAACTGAACTTGTTAAAATTGTATAAATTTTAGAACTCGTAAAAGTATACCTGTCTCTGAAAAATCTATCTATTTTTGGGTGAATCTGAAATCTTTCTTCGTCTGAAAATCGTATGTAGGAATGTCACCATACAGGAAAGTGCCAATTAATATCAGATTTTCTGTACAGCATTAACATTCTTAAAACTTAGAGACTTTAAAAACTGTACCTTTAACAACATAAAGTCCTCTAAAGTCATCCTGTTGGTAATCAAATCAAGAAACCAATGCCGATATTTCCGTCAACACTTTTTCTTGTATCGTTTTCTTGTAAAAACTTTCAAATAAAACAAGAGAGCGTGGTTCTACTTACGGTGGCTACTTTCTAACCCCTTTACGTAGCAGCGGATGAGAGGTGGCGGTTAAATGGATAAGTCGTGTCGCGAGAGAGCCGGCTTCCGTGCCGCGGATAAGTTGAGCCAGTGTTGGGCAACTGTGGCGAGATCTCATATTTTTGGGGTACTACAATTTCTAAGAAAAGTTCTAAGTAGAGGTAAGTTCGGTCCTAGGTCAAGGCCTATGTCAGGAAAAATATTGCTGGTATTTCGTGAGAAATCGAAAAGGTGTCCAAAGCACCAGGCACTGTCTACAATATCAAAGAAAAAAAAAAACAAAATTATCTGCTAGACTAGTTACCTAACTGTTAACATGCCCCAAAAGAATGGCCTATAATTATCACATCTACGGAACTTTGCAATTTTTTTTTTAAATTTATGCTCGTGATTAACCACAATCTCACCTGATGGTAAGGAATGGTGCTATTTTAATTTAAACCAAAGGTACATTGTGACGTTTAGGATGTTTAGGATACATTATTCAATAACATGACGGATAAGTTAAATTATAAAATGATATTTATTTTGTAAATTGGTCTAAAAACTTTCACACGTCAATATTTTATACAAGATTTTATTAAAAAATAATAATAATACATTAAATAACTATTATTTAGCCGGTAGCTTGGATCCTGTTCCATCTGAGCCTCTATTTTTTATATTTTAAAATGTTTTTGTTTTTCAATTTATTTTATAAAAATGTGCAAAATAAGAAAAGAGATACATAAAAAATGTATAATTAAATAACATAATAAAAGAAAATACATTAAAATATTTTTTTTTTTAAATAGAAGCTTGTATGTAAGTGTGTTTGAGTCAAATCTTGCAATTTAATTTTAAAGCAGTTATCCTCAATACACGTTTGGTTAGGGTGACAATGCACAGTTAGATAAAAAGTTTGCAAAAAAAAAGTTTTTTTTTGTCAATTTAAACTAGATGATCCCCTGTTTGACTACTGCTATAAGGTCTCTTTTAAAATCCATTTCAGTATGCACCAAACAGATTTTAGTTCTCTTACATTAATTATGAAAGCGTAGCATGTATTAAGGATCGATAATTATCCATAGACTTAAAAGTCACCTAACAGGCTGGTCGATAGTTTAAGATCTCGTTTATTCCCTGCTCAGCTTAGAACCTGGTACTGGTTCATTTAATATTTATGAGATTTCTATTGCTTTTAGAGAACCCACACAGGTTGTAAGTCAACTTAGAGAAATCGGTCTTACATACAGGTATATTCCTAGTTCTGTTATGGCTTTTCTATGTAAGATTTGAAGTCAAGTCATCTTTGAATCGATTTAACTTAAAATCTTATCATAACCATTTCATGGACATTGATAAGAGATCTCTATGATTAGAGAATACCGAACACATTGGTGTGATTATCGTCATTAAGGTTACACTAGTCGATCATTCTTCCATACAAACGTAGTCTGGCGAATACTCCACTGTTTTACGACGTGCGTTAAAAAAAAAAAAACAATTTGTCTCATCATTATCTAGCCCTGTATGGAAACAAAAAGTAAATAAAAATGTTTGAATGTTATGAGCGTCAAAAGTTTCATATTTCAACACTAATTTGAACGCATCTTTGGGCGGAAATAAATAGTATAAGAAATACGAAAATTGCTAAACGGCCCTTTATACATGGATAAATTAGTAGTTCGAAAATGCGAATATTTTTGTTTTTAAAATATACATTTAGAAGTTTTTTCATGATATCTAGACTCCAAAGGCCTGTTTATAAAATTTCGCGCGCTCGTTTTCTTCCTAAATCATCATCCATTTCGCTACAATCTTGCAAAAGTGCTAATACGTATGCGAACTAGCTTCTTACTGCTCATAACAGCATCGATCTCTTTCGCACGTGTTGTCGGATGAGATAGCAATAATTTTAACCCCGCGCAAAAAATAGTTCATGCCGTCGACTGGGGCAACCTTAACAAACCTTGTAGTAATGAGTATATAATTCCTTTCGCGCTACCTGTGTCTTTTTAATTGGTGTGACGATAAATACAATGATTTATTATATTGATTCGAATACTAGACATGTGAGCCACAAAAAAACTAGCAGAAAACATCAAAATTACCCACAACCTGACTCATGAAATTCTTGTATTCCCACTAAAGCACAAAGACAAGCATTCAAACAAAATAGTCAAGCATAAAGAGTAAATCATCGCGATTACTACAAGTAGTGCACTCAACCGGCGGTCATTAGCGCCATTTTTACAAGAGTCCTGCAAAAACGTTCGGCAGCGTTCGGCTGTCGTTCGGCTAATCGTCGGAAATTGTGCCCATTATCGGAGCACTCACTCGCAACTAAAATTATTATTGTTCGCACTAAAAGTAGCCATTTAGTCGTTGATTGCTCCGGAGTGGCCTGTTTCTTGAACAGATATTGAACGGACTTTTAGTCTGATGCGCTCGATGAGTCTTTTCTGCGATTTCGAACGTTTTGTCTGAAAAATTTGAAGAGAATTGAGAGTGGCAAGATGATGGAGTTGCAAAAGGTGGCAAACTATGGAGTCGTGTCGCCATTGAGTGAAACGTATTGGGACTGGGCAATCTAATAACCATTTTTTTACATTTAGAAATCCTCATGGACGTCCTTTCGACCGTCACACTTCAACTGACTAAAACCACAGGGTGTTTCTCTTCGTCGCTTCTTGCTGGGGTGTGGGGACTCACGATGCATCCTCCTCAATAACCATAGCAGGAAATCTTGTAACTATAAGACAGCTCTTTTAATATGGAGCAGTTCTAATTTCAAGAAAACAACAAAAGAATAATTTAAAGGAACCTTAAACTTTTAGATGCTCATTCCCAAAAACATTTGCAGGCGAAATCACATTAGAAATTCGAGTCGAGTAATCAACAGCCACGGGAAGAAACTTGAAAATACCTCACAGTTGACATAACCCTCGGTCCTTCGAGCCCTTGGCTTCCGGTTATCGCTACACAAAGAGGACCGGTCCTCCCCCCTCCGGCTTCCCTGCGGCCCCCTCTGAACAGGAACCGGAAATACTACCCTTCTATCGTTAAGGTCTACCCGCGTCACACCGCTATGCTGGAATTTTTAAAGTATTTTTAGCCCCCGGCCTTGAAGTGCGGTAATGATTCTGAGGAATGTTTAATGGTTAGACCCAGATTTTAACAGCTTCAAATATTTTAAGGGGAAAATTAAAATCACGGGTACGAGCATGAGCAATGTTCCCCATATATATTTTTCTTATTAAAAGTTGTCCCTGTTCATCAAGACAAGCTTTAGGATATTCAAGTTTCTTTAGGCAGAAACTTTTCAAAGTCTCTTTATTGCAGCCAGAAACTCTGCCAGTTACTTTCTTATAGTCAAAAACTGGTCCAGTTACGGACAACCATGTCCGTTAGAAGATGAAGGACAAGCTGATCGAGCAGCTGGTCCATCGTCTTCTGACGGACACTACCTTGAACGTAGCTTGTACCTATAACAATTAAATGCATCATTTTTCTGCCTGCATCTCGTCTCTCCTCTAGAGTAAACAATCTCTTTAGTAATCTTTAAAACTATTCGTAACTAGCTTGTCTACGGCAGACACCGATAGTGTAGCTTTCTTTCAGTAAAATAATTTTCGAAATCGAATCTGTACTTACCATTTAGGTTCAAACAAACAATTGTACCTGAATAATTAAGACAACAACGTCCTGAATACACTTAACCACGAGTTCTGAATTAAAAATTTGAATATAGAATATCAAACTTTACTTTCGCCTGAAACAAGTCAAACCTAGACATTAAGGTAGAGTTTGACACCTTCTTAACTCCAAATACTACAACGGCCCATTTTATTTATTACAATGGGCAGCTTTCTCAATTGTGATAAAACAATAAGATTCCTTCCTAACATTTATTAAATGTATGTTTATGAAGCACGAAAGTAAAAAACCCTGGAGGGTGGTTCGCCCCGGAAGCATCGCTAATGCATCCGAATGCAGTCGACTCGGAGGTCGGAGGTCACCCTCGCACGCGATCAATTCATTAGCCATATTGTTACGCCACTGTTTCATCGTGAAAATATTACTATTGATTTTACTATCTGCTCATATTAGTTTTGGTAAGATGTTTTTTGGGTTTATGTTTTGTTAAGCTAAGTTGAAAAGAAACAAAACGCTGGAAGCCACTAGGGATAAAACAAAACAACAAAAAAAACATGGCTTTAAAAAGAACCTCGTGATCATAAAACAATAATAATAGTTAATCATCTTTTTTCGTCGATTTTATTAAAATTTTCCAGCCTGATAGTTGTGCATGCTGGGCAAAAAAGAAGGTGATGCTTATCCTGTGTAGAGGCTGGAGCCTCGCCAATGTGGACATTGGCGCTGTATTATGATATATGAAATGTAAAATAAAGACATAGATCCCTACAGCGCAAGATTACATGCTCAAAAGTTTAAAACTGTAAAACTTGTTAGGTACATTCCTATGAAATAATAAGTAGGTAATTCCCCGTTACCACATTCTACTGTTTGATGTCACTTTCGTCAACATAATACCTATTAAGCAGAAAAAAAGTACCAAAAGTGTAACCGCTTGTTTTTAGTCTTAACGAATAAGGAAAACAATTTCCATAATGTACTAAAATCTTAACATTAAAAACCCACTTAACTCCTAGCCTTCATAAACGGCACTTACATTCTTAATTCAAAGTGCAAACGAAAACAAAAAAAAAAAGATACAGTTATTAAAAAATCAAAATGAACTAAAACTCGCGTCAAACACGGAGTTAACTCGCCAAAAACAACTTATTACCGTGTTACGAAATGTCAAAGCGTGTTTCAAAGGGACTCGATGTTAATATTTTCATAATTCGGCCGGCCCAGCGACCTCGCGCTGTAAAACAAAATGTCCGCGCTGTGCAACCTGTCGACCCTTTAGTGATGGGACATTGCTTGTATCGATATCGATGGAGTCTTATGAAGGTCGTATAAAAATCGTGCAGTTCTGTTGGTGAACGAAGTTGAATGAAATACTAATATACTTATAAAGATACACGAACTTTATAAGCATTAGGCACTTATCGGCGTTTACAGTAAACATTTTAACGTTAGTGGTACACGGCGACTAGTATTAAAATTCTAGTGAAACAGAATGATGACTATATATTATGGAAATTAATAAAAGTCATAAATCTCACATGTTACAATAGACTGCGTAAGTTTCTTCCGACTGCCACCAGGATGGCGCATGCACAATCTCTTCTTTTACCCATATTTGATTATGCTGATGCCAGCTATCTTGACCTTACTCAAAAACAACTCGACAAACTTGACCGGCTTCCAAATGTTTGTATAAGGTTCATATTCGGGCTGCGCAAATATGACCATGTTGCCGAATTTCGTGTGAAGCTCAAAGTGGTTGCCAATTCGCCTTCGCCAGAATGCTCATAATTTTTCACTTTGATATAATGTGCTCATTACTCCTTCTTGAAGTCGTAAGTCAAATTCTAACGCATTGCACGACGTTTTTGGTTAAATCCTTGACTGTCCAGGCTACTCGTCTGTGGAATGCATTGCCAGACTGCTACTCAAACGTGCTCAATGATTGCCTGTGTTCAAAAGACTCGTAAAAGAACATTACCTGTCGCTGTCTTCATCTTAGCGTGTTGATTTCAAACAGACACTGTGATTGTGATTAACAATAGGGTCATTCATAATTTATTTTTATTGCCATTATATTTAGTATGTATTTATTTATGTATTATATTATGCATATATATTTATCTGTGTATCTATTATAATATAGTATTTTAACAATGTTATTGTCACACCAATAACGACCCCACTTCATGTCCAGACAATTACTGTCCATACCAGGTTGCCTGGAAGAGATCGCGGAATGCGATAAGGTCGCTCATTGTATGTGTATTAATTTTAAGTTTCTTTTTATATTTGTATTTTAAGGTGTAAAATAAAGCATATAATAAATAAATAAATCTCATTATATAATCTGAAAACATCGAGTAACTTTGGTTGTAGGTATTATAGCATGCCATTCGTACAGAACTTCAAAGTTAGCTGTTAAAAGTGTTAAAAAGTACTAAATCCCGTCATTACGTCCCACATTAGGCACATCGACACATCCCTGGCCCGCATTCGAAGCGGGGCTGCGTTTTGATAAATATTTGCGATTTATTTCATTCCTGGAGCCATTTTTTGAGAACGCGCCCGTAAAGAGGAGAAATGGCGTCGCACGCCATGTTCACCAGAGCGGCACTGAAGTTTCGGCGGGAAAATAAAAACGCGTTTAACTTTGTGTTAATATTATATTGTGCCATTATTGCGCCATTTATTATAATACCGCGGAAGGGATGGGGTTGAGAGTTCGCCTTTAATGGACGTTTTGTTTGCGAGAAAAACATTTTTTTTTTTACTCTAACGATTTTCTGTTAAACCTTTCGAAAGGGAATGATTTTTCAGCACGTATTTTATGCTTTGTACAATATAGTACGTACCTATGCAACAATCTGTATTCTTGTTTTGTTTTGATAACGAAGCGTGAATTTTTAGAATGCCCATGAATGTAATAGGAATTGGTTTGAACTAAAATATTATATACTGCGTGCCTAGATTTTATTTTACAGAATGCGTGCGTGGAATTGTATTAACCTTTGTACGGTACATTGCGGATTTTCGAATAGTTGGTATTTGAAATATTTTGTGAGTAACCTAGCGTCCACTGGCGTACCTACCTATCTGCTCGTGGAGTTAAAAAGTTTAACGGACCATAAATATTTAATTACATAGATTTACAGTTTATTTTATGACGTAGGGTCTCGTGTTTTAATTGATTGTAAGTAATAACTTTCTTAGCACTTTAGCAGCCATGTGTTGGTGATTAGAAATACTGCGCCTGACGCATTAATGATAAACTATTCAAAAGTTCTCCTTATTAACGATGAATATTATATCGGAGAATGTACTAGTTAAAATATATTAAAAATGAAAGTTAAAATATATTTCATAGCTTCTACCAGCGACTTCGCCCGCGTGAATGTCGAAATTTGTCCCAAGAGAACATATGCCCGGGATAAAAAGTATCCAATGTGCAATTCCAGACTATAATTTATCTCTATTTCATCCACCACCAAATTTCATCCAGATCCGAACAGCCGTTTGAATGTGAAGAAGTAACAAACATACAAAAACATAGTGTGATGTGATGTGCTTATACAAAAACAAAGTCCAAATACATCATTTTCAACTCAGCTTAAAGCTGGCATCAAATACTATCTAAATCATCCGTTTCCTACATGTAGAAATTGTCTTATCGACCTAAAACGCCGGGGTGTCCCAGTTCTCGGGAGTGGGTACAAAAATAATTAATTAATCAACGTAACCCTAGCATCCCCTGCCACGCTGCCACCGGCTGCCATAGTGCCACCCCGGGACGATGGTAGCCTCCAGCGATCATTATTATGCTGTTAAGTGTGGTGGCTATTGATTTGCCTTCATTATTTTTAAGGGTAATTAAAGTTGGACTAAAAAACAAACATACAGTTGAACATAGAACCTCCTCCTTTTTTGAAAAACTAACTGTTGAACAACAACTATTATTATTTTGCTTTCGTAAATTGGCATTTACGAAGATTCTTGTAGATATTAACACAGATTCTAAACGATGATGAACTATACAATGCTCTACATACTTCTTTTGCCACAATCTTCACAAAAACACCTCCACCGAGGTTTGCTGTTACAGAACCCAATTCTGGGTTAAGCTCGCCTTTATACAAAGTGTTCTATTCTATTTTTGTGTGTTTTTGTAGCAATACAGAATAAGATAAAAAAATGCACCATATTTATAAAAATCTCTAAACTGTTTAACAACTGATAAATAGATTCTAAACTAAAATTTTCTATAGAAAAATTAATGGGAAATTATTAACCGGTCGAAAAATATACTGAACGGGCGACTATTATTCTTAGTAACTATTTATCCGGTTTGAGTAATACCTTTTAAGAGATTTTTGTGAGCTGCGTTAATAATATTGTTACATACTTTAATTGTACTTGGGGTTCTATTTTTTTCTATTTTATCATATTATTCTTTTGAAAATAGCAACCATCGAGGCGACATCGGTGTGCAGCGCGGGAGTTCGGGTGTATTCGTGTTATCGATGAATTAGTCCAAGAGCGAGCGAAGCGAGCTCGGGAGCTTATAGTACTTACCTCGACACGGATAGGTTAGGTTCGAAGGAGATGACGGGAGCTGAAATGAGTGAGCAAAGCGAGCGAACTCAGCTCCCGTCATCTGCTTCATGTTAGGTTACTTTAGACCCTGCAGACAGATAAAGAAGCTCCGTCGACAAACTTTTATTTTCTTGTCGCTGTTTTAAACATTTGTATTCGCCCACTGTTTGTCGCCCACTTAGTATTTCAGTAAGCCATATTCAGTATTTTGTACACCTTTAATTTGAATTTATTTTCGCTCGTTTAAATACTAGCCAAAATTAATTAAACATCTGCTAAAATTTGTTCATCAGTGACGATATTTTTATAAATAAGGTCCATTATGCCTGCTCTTTCTCCTTCAAAACCTTAATTTATAACCAACAAACCACTTCATCTAGAACTAGGTTAAAAACCCTAGTAATTTTAAACTCAGTCTAATTTTTTACCGTTACTGGCTGTTCAGATTTGCATAGGTAGACACTTCGACTAAGCGAAGTTGGTCCGTGTGGAAATGCCGTAAGTGGAACACACTCGGGCCAGTCTATGTTAGTTATGTATCGGGTAAATAAAGGTAGACTGGAACGCGGACATTTCGAAATGAAAAAAGTAAAGGTAATTTTTTTTCTAGTTGTTTGATAAAGTTGTGTTTGTGGATTTTCAGTTTGTTTATGGTATGTTGTTTGACGTTTTGCTGTTGTGACTACTATGTGGGATACAGTGTGGCTACTTTGAGTAGCTGTTGATCTATTTCACTACGAGTTAAACGGTTTAATGTTTAGCATGCGTTTCCGGAATAACGTATTAAAATCACTTTCATTGATTATACGATATGAAAACTTGAACTCTTTCATAAGAATAATTAACCCACACCAGCGGCTGTCTCAAAGTTGGTTTGAACTTTGGACCCAGTAATAAACATCAATTCGCCGGAGAAATTTCGTAATAAAAACATGACATAAATTATTGCATCTATAATGTATCTATTTATAATTACTTTCTGTACCTATGTGTATATGTACAGATAGTAATTATAAATAAATACAAACAATTTTGGACCCTGTCGGACACAGAAAAATTAAAATAAGTAGGAGTCTGGACATGGTTTCACTGACGGAACTGCACTGCCAACTCCAACCCAAGTACTCGTCCTCCTAGTACTTACATTTGTTTACTCTAGATGGCATACAATTAAGACGCTTGGTTATTGACCGTATGGCATCATGCACAGCGTTCCACTTTTGAATAACAGATGGCGCTGTAGCAAATAATCTAAATTTTTAATCTCCAATATAAATATATTATTATTACTTATTATACCTACACTTAAATATTTTGTTTTGTAATTATTATGTTTCACCTTGCTATATTTTTAAATGTAAACTTACCTAATGAGCCCATATTATGTTTGACTCTAATTAGTTTCCCAAAAGCTTTTTTTTCCAAGATGATTCGGGCACAGAAAATATTGTCACAAATTAAAAAAAAAAGAATTCATTGTAAAATACTGGTAGGTTGGTATTATGCACAACACAGTAGGCCAACCTTGCTGAGCATCGACATTGACACGACCAGCACTCAGCTGGATGGTGCTCAGCGCAGTCCACTTGAACCCTTCGAGTGCCATCGCTGCACATTCATGCCTAGCTAGTACCTATGTGTGGGGATAATAACCAAATTCATACGAGATTGTTCGATGGACTAGTGATGAGATGCTACTAAGAGGCTTGTGCTGTGTCCAGCAACACGCAGGTTAATTTCTTGTCTTTTTCTTTTTTTCTATAGGTTTATTTCTTAACTTTCGTAAAGTAGTTTTAATGTTTGGAATATTCATGGCCTCGGCTAAGCTTATAAATATCTAACTAAGAAGTTCATAATTTCTTTTGATGACAAACACTTGCTGTTTAGACGCAAAGGCACCTACTATACATCTGCCTGTAAAACAGAAACTGCAGTTATGTAGGTTGAGGCAGTTTATTTGTAGTGAAAAACTCGTTTTAAAGTTATTAGTCCTGAAAAGTAAGTAAGTATCAACCAAGGTAGTTAATTCACAACGCTCTGGAAATATAAACGGAAAAGTCACTCTGACTTGTTCGGCGTATGCGGTTACCGACATTGTCCAACATACAACGCCATCTATAATTTTTGATACAAACTAACAATATTTGTTGAGCGTGCCAATTTTGGAATTGGAATTGGAACTACGTTTTATGGCAGAATAAAATAATAAGATCTTTATGTAAAACAGTCTAAAAGAAAATGAGGATGAAATGTCTGATTCAATTTAAGCTAATAAGCAAATCATTTATACGAAAATAATCTTATCTTATCTTAAAAGAATCTTAAATCGAATGAAAATATTACAAACAAAACATCACAAACAATTTCAAAAAGGCAAACAAACATTCCATCGCCAGGAAACGTGTGGCCAGGCAAATTCATCCCCTCGAGTAGCCACCGAAGATAAAGCACCCCCCACCCCTTTTCACCCCACCAACCCCCTCCGTCACCTGCCGAGTCTTTAATTGAATAATCCCAGTCATTAATCATAGCACCCCGTCTGCAGGTGAACTTGAATTATTTTCAGTCATTTCTTGTGACTGTTTGAATCTTGGATCGAAGGCCGATACAGCTAAAGGGGTGGAATTTGGGACAGGGTTGTAGATAGACCCAAAGATGGGTTGGTGTGTTGATGCAATCATTTAGTATATTTTTTTGCTCCCGGATTAGATGGATATATGGAGAGAATTTCAAGATTTTTATTCACATTAATGTATCGGTAACTAAAAATATTTATAAATTCTTTTGCAAAAAAAAAAACGGGCACTTTTGATTTTTTTTCTCTACTTCATTGAAGAAGAACACGAAAGAGGTTTTATTAATTTAACGATGTATTGGCGTATTATTTGAAGCATCCTGACATGATTCTTTACGTTCCAAATTTAAATTTTGAAATCAACAAAAGAAAATTTTGCTTATTGTGGATTATTGTAAAATTGCTTTACTAATGGTGCGAATTGCTGACACGATTTTTTTTTACTGTTTACTAAAATTTTAATTTTGCTTTTGGATATTTTCTGCAAATTAAACAATTAAATCTTTCTTTTTACATTAAATACCACTTTTTGATATGAGTACCTAATAAAGCGATAAGGGCCAGTAAAATTAAAGAAGACCACGGGAATGCTATGCGGAAGTGTGTTTCGAAGATATCACTCCTTATGGCGGAGGCTCTGTTATGTTTTGGCAGCAATTAATTCGACGGAGCGTACGGAGTTAGTTTTCATAGAAAATCGAAAATTAAATGCACACCGGTACGTAATATAATAATAATAGAAGTATGTGCCCGACCCAGTTCTCGAAAATGGCAATGTCACGTTGTATTGGGATCGGTCTATCATCACTGACAGGACTATTGTTGCCAATAAGCCTGACATAGTGGTGATAGACCGACTAGAGCGTCGCGCAATGATTGTTGATATAGCGGTCCCCCATGACGAGAACCTCGTGAAGGCTGAGAGAGATAAGAAAAGCAAGTATCTTGATCTGGCTCGCGAGGTTGTCGACATGTGGGATGTGGATACAGCAGTCATTGTGCCGATAGTCGTGACGGCCAATGGCATAATAGCGAAGAGCCTCGACGAACATCTGAGGAGGCTCTCGTTGGGCAGCTGGATCAACGGCTTGATCCAGAAAGCGGTACTCCTGGACACGGCGCATATCGTTAGGAGGTTCCTCTCTCAGGAGCCCTGACTACCGGTAGCTTAGACCCTGTTCCCGATACCGGTGGGCCTCTATTTTTTATATTTTTAGATGTTTTTTGTTTTTGTATATTTTATAAAAATATTTAAAAATGTATTAAATAAGAATATATAGTTAAATAAAGGACATAAAAATAAAGTCCTAATTCCATATGCACACTGCACTTGGGAAAGATTCCGTTTTCATGGACAACATGGAAGCGTACATGCAAGAAGTTGGGATCCGTCGTTTCATCCGTCAGATCAGTGCAACCTGCTCCATAAAACATCAAGGAGCTAAAAAGAGTCATTGCAGAAGAGTGGGAACGCATTCTTCAAAACGTTATTAAAAACATCGTGGAAAGCATGCCCAGAACGATTCAAGCTGTGATATTGGCAAGAGGAGGTCACACTCATTATTAGGTTTTTACATTTGTAACTTTATTTATTTAAAACAAGGTAAAAAAATATTCTTGTCTTTATTGCCGACCACTTATTGTTTAGCCTGTAACATCGGTTTTAAAGAATTCATCGTTTTTTTTTTTAATTGCCAGCTTTTTCTGCACGCGTATTAATTTACAAGATTATAAGTATACAAACTACGTCAAACATTTAAATTTCATTTAATTAACTCAAATCGACCTTAGAATGTAAATTTCCTTAGGTGCCCGTTTTTTTTTTGCAAAAGAGTGTAATTTGAGGTAATGTGGGCCTTTTTTAGTCGGCGTCAGAGTGTTTCTTGTCCGTTCTTCTCCACATCAGGTTACTTTCCGAACGGATGGTAGAATCACTTATAGTCATAATCCAGTCCACTTGCTGTACCCCTGCGTCGCCCTGAACCAACGTCCGTACCCCACAGGGTGTTGCCCTCAGCGTGGTCGCTCAGGTTAAGCTAGTTGTGCCTGGCTAGAGGCTCTAGTTCAGTCTCCACAGGATCGCCCGGTTAAGCAGTGCAAATCACTTCGGTTGAAAAATATTTTTTATTTGAGCTTATCTATAAAAAAATACTAAAATAGAATACCTACTAACAGCGAAAACAGAATCAAAATTGATCGAAAAACAAAAGAGATATCACAATTTAAAGAAATATATCTGTCCCTATTTACGAAAATGCCGTTTGTTTTTGCCTCTGATCGAGATATTTGAAATATCTTTCATATTTCTTTAGTTAATAAGTATTTTATTTAGCAAATAACAAAATTACATGCATATTCTCTATTTCATCACGTCCGTCCATTGCATTCTGCCAGAACTGCATCGCCAACACCTGCCCTAATTACAGTCCTCTTAGTACCTACTCTTGTTTACTCTAGATGGCGTACAATTAAGACCCTTTTTGATCGATGACGTCGAAAACGCCATAAAAAAATAAGTTCAATTTTTGGATCATAAATGACACCTGTAGCAAAAAATTTCGACAACATATTTATAAAAAAGAATATGACAGTTCTCGAGCTAATTTGTTGTCAATCTGGAGCATATATGTATACATAAACAGAAACAGTAAATGGCCAGCAGCATAAATACACCTACCAATACAAAGTACATAGCATCAATAAAAATAAACAGTCCGCTCGAGTTCACATAGGACGAAGGGCCGTACCTACATCAAAATCAGAAGGCCAGGCACGTTCTACCCACATGAGTCGACCCACACCTCCGTTACAGGCAGGAAACCGTTCCTTAACGCACACAACATCACAACTAAATCACACGCACACATACAATCGCCCCTTTGTCTTAGCTAAGTGTCAACCAATAAAAACAAAGGATTCGAAAATGGAACAAAAAGAGTCGGCCAATCGCGCGGGGCGTCACGCGTGTTGATGCGCGGCTATTGGCTTGAAAAAATCCGTTTAGCTCCGATGAGTCCGGCTAGACGTTGAGATTGATGCGCCCAGAGACCGGTATTTACTTGGCTTTATTTACATAAGATACCGTTTCGTGCTATCCTGAACTGAGACGGTTATCATGCCGTTGATAGGTGTAGTAAAGTTGATCTTTCTCGAAGTTTGCTTTAGTTAGGTGGAATCACTCAACTGTGGGGTTTAGAAAATGTGTAAGGTTATCTTTTGCATTTACTCGTAAATCTATCACAGTCAACTTGTTGCGACTTTGTGTGAACCTACTTATCTCTATCATGACCCGCACTCATTTCCTTTGCTTTGTACTTACTAAGTGAATCATCCTCTTTTCTTATTAATGGTGACTCACACGTTTTTCAGAGTCATCAACGCGCTCCTGACAGCATTATTAACATAACACATTTACGATATCAATATTCGTCACGAGTTCTTTTTCATTCAAACGGTTATCACTTCTCGGCATTCACGGGCTCACGGCACAGACTTAAGTAGGCATCCAGAGAGAACACCTCGTGTGTTCACGTGTGAGAGGGGGGAGAGGGGGTAGCGGGGCGTTCAGAGGGTCATTTATCATTCATATCATCTTCGCTCCACTTCGCTCGCCGCACCGTCGTAAATAAATAAGAACAGTCTCATCTTTTACAGCCGCTGTAACATTGCTAAACAAATACCACTCTTTACAACATAACCCTAAAGTCCTCATTCCTATTTCAAAGTCTACCGGTTAAGATCTTTTAAAACTGTCCAGTTTAGTTAGTGAGCGCGTAGGTAACTATGCATATGTTTTAGATATGTGTAGATAATAGCCGAGCTAGGTATAATAAATCTGTAGCTATGTATTCGTCAGTTTTAAACTTAAGTTTGATGTTCGTTTTATGACAACGTTGATATGAATATGTCGGCACTTACTTAAAAAGAGACGATAAGTCCGTAGAGGATTAGACTGGCGTGATATATTATAGCTTCTATGGAGTTTGTAAAGTGAGTTTAAAAGTACACCGGTGTACAGTGTGTCCAAAAAGAACACAGGGTAAGTGTTAAGGTAACTGCGATTAGACGAGATTTCCTTTTTTTTCAGCTAGACATCTGGAATCTGTCGAGATGAACAAACAGGTCAACAATCTCCGCATATTTTTCCTGATGGCTTAATTCTCAACTAGAAAATTACGCCAAATAACCGTATTACTAGAGAGAAGCTCAAATTGTTACTGGAATTGCTTCTATTATTTTTATAATACGATCAAAATCGTAATTGGACCCAAATAATACACCCGTAAGACGTAGTTACGGCAGGAACAGAGGACAGCCAACAAAGCCGCCCACAATTGCGAAACCTTTTATTATCTAAGCATATTAGGTGCTTAGATTCCAAATAATTCCGCTCGCTCCGCTCTAAGAAGATTAAGAACGATTGGATGTTCGGAGAAGGTCGGCACCGCCACGAAACGTAATGGCGAGGTATACGTACGGCTTAGAGAATGGCCCATCAATCTAAACAGAGTCCCTCAGATCGATCACTGACCGCCCGAGAACTTAAAGCTTAAAAACTCACAGAATAACCCGCCGTACACGTAAAAGCAATTACCCAAAGAAGTGGTCGATAGTAAGCAGTTCGCTTGCAAGTCAGTAATTGAAAGGCCGTGTACGAACTGGAGCCACGTTTGTTTAGTCCGTCATAATTGCTCGGCTGCACCTCCGAGCTGACGAGTCGCCGGCACAAAAACTCCTAAATCCAGTTCATTAGGGCTCTATTCACAGCCCACCCCTGGATGGAGATACGCGGTGATTACTGCAACCGCTCCCGACGGCTCACGAATAAAGACTGCATCATAATTTCACCAGATACACCCTCGTGGCGTATTAAAAGGAATACCGAGCTTAATGCCGGGATATAGAGTCTCATTTCGAATCGTGTGTAGTCACGTCACTTGCACAATGACATGTAAAAATAATGAACAAACTTAGGGTATGTGCGAGGGAAGTTAAGTCTTGAATGGTTGTTGGGAAGGGTTAGATTCGTTTGGTCGGGAAGAAAGGAGATGCTTTGTAAATTAATAGGAGGAAAAGTTTCGCGGGACGTCGCACCGGCAAGGTTGTCGCAGTTGTGATTCAATTTGGCCGCTAATTTAATGACACTGTCGATGTCGCGGAGGCTAACAAATTGATATTCATATGGGACCACCGCAAGTTTATTTGTTGTTTACATTTTTGTTTTACTGCAATTTCGCTAATAGTCGTGCAAACAACTGCTCGTTACTCAAGCGTCGTTTATCGCTGTACGTTTGCAAGCGTAAACTATGCTTGTGCGACGATTACTTATGTACATATTATTCCATTTATGAATACTGATTTATAAATACTTTCTATGTTTCTTGTTTTACTATGAACATGATATAGTTTAGTAACATTCTATGGTTTTAGGCAACTCTTAAGAGATTAAGATCTTGGTGAAGCTGCTTATCAGAAACAAAAATGAACTAATTTGTTTACCAATAGCCAGACACATTACTTATGAAAACTAAAACAACTTCTAGACAGAATGTATAAAAACCCCATAAGGTCAACACAGTGAAAACATATATGGAACTAAATGCAGGCAATATGGTCGGCAGCATTTTAGATCTTAGACACGTGGTTTTTGACAGCTTAATAGTTTTGGTCACCAACGAGTTAGAATTCAAACTCCGTAAGCCCAGCCTGTTTATGAAGAAATAGCTGGATTTCAAGCTAAACTACGTTTTTTAAAGTGTTTTTTTGCAGATAAACCTATCTCAGGTTATTGGCTGCTTAACCGAGCGTTTCTGTCATCTACACTAATTTTTCCTATAAAAAAAGAAAGAAAAAACTTTTATTTGCGCCAGGCACGACGCATACCATAAAAAAAAACAAGGAAAACTTAAATACAAATTCAGAGTACCTATGCGTCACAACCACGCAAAACGGGCATCGCTCAGAATAATACTGGAACTCGCGTGCAAGACAGAGCCATTGCGCTGGTTTCCAGCGATAGCCGGTGTCGACTGGGTGACGCCGAAACAATGTAAAGATGAAATATTTATTTGTAAGTTTGTTTGTACTTGATAAACTCAAAAACTACTTAACCGATTTTGAAAATTCTTTCAATTGTAGAAAGCTTTTATCCCGAATACGGGTACTGTGGGGTGGGCCACGGGAGCCAAGCCGCGGACAAAAGCTGTCTTAATAAATTAATGCCAGGGACAAAAACTTATAAAGTCTCCATCACAAATTTCAATCTCCTTGATCCCTTCAACTCTAAGGTCAGTATTCGCGCACTCCAGACCCGGGACCATTAACATTAGTTCCCAGCGCTCCCGTAATGCACCCACAACGAGATAATTGGAGTGTCGGGAGCTGGCAACCAGCATCCATTGTTAGGTGTGGTTACACCGTCGTTATTCAATTCAACTCTCGCGCAGCAGACGTTGTTTCGTCGGATGTATTGAGGCTAATCTTGGGATGGTCAGTGATTTCTCGGGATCGACGGATGCTTGAGTCATGTTTAATAATTTGCTGGTTTGGCTTGCCAACGGTAAGTAGATATTGAGATGGGTACATCTTGATATATGTGACTGGACCGCTAATTTAAGACCATTTGTAACCAGATTGCAGAATTAATTATATCCAATAACAGGATGGGCTGATTCAAACAGGAGAAGTCTTATTTTGTCAGAAAATCAGGTCGACTTCATTCATTGTTTAAGCAGGATAACCGTGGTACATTTATGCCAAACTTTTGGCAGGAAATCTGAATCTTCTTAGCCCATCTAAATATGTAATTAGTCTCTTTTTTTAATTCGAAATCTAAAAGCATAATATTATTTTTAACAAGACTTAAATGGTTATTTTTTGGGTAAAATATCTGAATCCTTTTCTTCATTTTAGAGTGTCGATGACTAAAACTTCCCTATTATTCATTTCTGACTCTAAAGACAAAATACCCTTTCAAGAATAGGGATGTTTTCTAAGTAAAAAAATGATAATTCTATTTAGTCCGTTAGTGACATTATCAAATAATGTTCGACACGTATTTTTTGTCTTAACAAATAGATAAAAATTGACAAGGATAAAGCGCATCAAAGCTCAGGAGTGGGGGCTGTGACGTCACTTTGTCAGTAAAAGTTTAGCACGGCGTGACGTCACACGATATTTCTACGCACTGTATCGTCGCCATTTTTTGTTTACGTGACAAAAGAGAAAATACATGTCCAATAATTTTTGGTTATTATTGGAACAACATTGCATTGGCATAATAATTCCAATTTCTGAGAGAAATCAAATATATCTTCTTCTTTAGCTCCCAATTTCCAAAACATCAAAAATATACCACCTATCTACCATCACATAGAATATAACATACCCGTAAAACGGGTGTGCATTCACTGAAAGTACTTAGAAGGCTAAGTCTCCCTGTAAGGTTCAGATAAACGCGTCCAAAGTAATCCTCTTTGTATAAAAATGTCCCGTGTCGCCCCCTGCCGGGAGGACTTTATTAAAAAGCACGTAATCCCCACTAGTGGACTGGGTAACGCGATTATGCTCTATATAACAACTCAATATGCGAGTCCCGATATGAAATTGAATTTAAATCCGTTTTGCGTTGATGACAGCGCTACTAAATAATAAAGGTTGCCGGGACGACTGATTGGGAGTTGTTAATTAATATAAGGGCAAAGTGACTAGTGGCAGATTTTAGATTGATTTTTGTTTAGTCTGGCTTGTTTTTGTTATACATATTTTACTGTGTTTGGGTTTGTTTTTGTCCTGGGGATTATTGGTATTGGTGAAATGATTTTGTAATGAAAGAAGATGGTACGCGGGTGATGTTTTCTGATTTTCTTTCATCTAAGACAACGACAAGTCTTTATTAACTTTTTCCTTCGTTATTTAGTTCGACTTGAAAATTTATCTATAAAATCCTGCATGGATGTGAAGTCAGTTCCAGCCACGAAATATCAGAAAAGGTGATAGAACCCATGAAAATATAACACAAGTAGGTACCATCTAATATGCAAACAGGAGTTGTCATTGCCCGTATCTTGACACCCCGACAGCCAGGAAGCGGGGAGAGGTGGCACACTTCATTACTCGCACATCAAACAATCGCGCCACCGCCGCCATCTTGCGGAAGTGACGTCACTGACGTACCGCCGCGATCGCTTTGATCCTCACAAAAATAAGTCTCCATTTGGCTGACTGCATCAAGTTCGCTCCAGTCTAAATGTAATTGCTTCGCCTCTGTGACGTTTCGTTTTCGCTTAGAACCTGAGGGTTGAACAGGGTGGAAATTAGAACCCTGAAAAGGTTGGAGAGGCTGCTAAAAAATAAATTTGTAACATAAACCAAAAGCACTCATGAGAAAGTCTTTAAGTCCAAAACCATTTTCTTTCAACGCCATAAATAATATATGTAGATATAATGTCCAACCTTCCATACTAATATTTTAAGGCGAAAGTAACTCTGTCTTTTTGTCTTTCTGTTACCTTTTCACGCTTAAATCGCTGAACCAATTTAGATGAAATTTGGTATGGAGATAGTTTGAGACCCTGGGGAGGACATAGGATAGTGTTTTTTATCTCGGTAATCATACTTAAGGGGGTGGAAAGGGGGTTGGAAGTTTGTATAGTGAACTAATAATTATTCAATAAGGCGTCCCATATACCTACAATATTATGGCGCGATATAAAATATTCTATTCTAAGTACTAATTCTACGCAGACGAAGTCACGGGCAACAGTTGTATTTATGGACGGTGTTTTTTTATGTATGTATTATTAGATATTTATTAGATCTAACTGTAAAATTGAAATGAGGCAGTGGTGGCCCAGTGGTATCGGCCGCTACTTACAAGTTGTAGGTCGTGGGTTCGAGCCCAGGCAGGCGCTTTACTTTGTGTAAATTATTTCATCACCACCGCTCTCAAAACGGTGAAGGAAAACATCGTGAGGAAACCAAAAATTCGAAGACTTGTGACATCCACCAACCCGCACTGGGCCCGCGTGTTGGATTACGGCCCATTGCCTCTCACAGAGAGGAGGCCTGTGTTCCAGCAGTGGGAACATTAATAGGCTGATGATGTGATGTATGATAACTGTAAAATTGCACACTGGTTTCCTGCCCTCAGTTATTATGATCTCTATCACTCAAAGGTTTGATGGAAGAAAACCCCAGTTCAGCTCGCCTTTGTACATGAATATTGTTTTCACTTTGTGTCATCACCATCATCAGCCTTTAAATGTTCCCACTGCTGGGACACAGGCCTCCTCTCTGTGAGAGAGAGAATGGGCCGTATATCTAGCTAGATCTCATATCTGCGCAAATTCTAAAAAAAAATGGAATAAATTCTTTTCTCTGTTTCCTCGAGCAGAGCTCGGTCTCCCACTATTAATAATTTAATCATAAAGTTATTAAACTTTGAGTTTATAAAGCAGTCATAATACCTTAGAGTAATCATTCCAAGAGATATTACAAAATGTTTTTGCAATTTATGGGAAATGGGTTTTCATTTGCAATAAATCGCAAAAACATAAATATGACGCTAGAAGATCAGAGATTAGCGGAAGCATTCATTTGCAAGTAAAGTCGCTATAATATGCATTGATTATGCACATCAATACCTGAAGCTTTTATGGTTTTATCTGACGTTATTGCCTATATTAGAATTATTCAGATAGAATTAGTTTTATCTTAAAACATAAAATTGCCAGTGCCCGATGAGTGACGATAAAAAACAAACAATTTCATGTTGTATAAATAAAAACCACCCTGTATACTTAAATCTTAGTCGAAACTTTGAAGAATCGTCGGACGCAATAATCGGACAAATCTATACTTAATATTATACATAATTGATTGAACGCGCTAATCTCAGGAACTACTGGTTGGAATTGAAAAAAAACTTTTTGTGTTGGATAGTCCATTTATCGAGAAAGGCTATAGGCTATATAAAATCACGCTATGACCAATAGGAGCGGAGCATAAATGAAAAATGTTGCAAAAACTATTCCTTTTTGAGAGCTTCCGTTGCGTGCGCTGCGTAAGCGGTTAAAGTTACGCAACAATCATATATGTAGTATAGGTAGGGTATGGTAGGTAAAGTAGATGGGTTGGTACTGTAGCCAGTTGACGGGAGCGAAGCCGCGTGGCACAGCTAGTCTGATATAAAGGGATACCGTAACACGTTTATTTATCAATTGTTGGCATCACAAATGGTCAAAGAAGTAGTATTAATTGTTTGACAATATGTTAGACTAACAATGAATAAACGCGGTTTACCGAAATATGAAACCATTGGTTAGCATATTTAACCATTGGTTCAGTTAACTACAGCTAAAGAAACTGGGCCTAAAGTGTGGAATTCCCTGCCGGAGTCCGTGTTTCCCGATAGCTACAACCTTTAAGTCAAGAATGAATAAGTTACTTCTAGGTAAGCGTTCTTCACCGTCGACTACATCACCGCTTACCATCAGGTGAGATAGTGGCCAAGTGCCAGCTTATTTAAATTAAAAAAAATGATTACTGGGTCAGACAAAGTGTTACTGGGTTTTTTCCACCTGGACTTTCTCAGTGGCAGCCCGGCGTTTGGACTTTTGCCCGATTATGGCAATAGTCTCGCCCCCTATTACATGATCACAGGCGAAATCAATATCAATATCTATACTTATATTATAAAGAGGAAAGATTTTTTTGTTTGTTTGTACCGTATGGGCTCCGAAACTACACATTTGAAAAATTCTTTCACCAATAGAAAGCTACATTATTTCTGAGTGACATAGGCTATTTTTTAATCCCGAAAACGGGTCTTGTGGGGTGGTCCATGGGAGCGAAGTCGCGGGCAACAGCTAGTATATAATAAATCTGTAGAAAAGTCGTTTTTGTACAGCGAAAATATTTTCTAAAAAATTGCCAAGGTGTTGAAACTTGAACGATAACAGAACCCAATACCAGCATTTTTTGAATTTTAGTATGTTTTTCGGTTTGTCTGTTTAGTTGTGCACGCATCACGTAAAATGTAAGAAACCAATGTAGATAACTTTTATACATAAAAATTGTGTGGAACTTGTAGTATTACTTAGTTTTTGTTTCATCGCAATAGGTTCGCACTCTATCAAAAGTTAGATGAATTTAAAGAGTTCAACAAATAAAATATCACAACACACGCAATTCAGATACTCGTACAGTTGAACTCCATATTCGATAGATGGCGTTGTGCTTTTATCGTAATTTTCTGAATGTCGGTATTAAGATTCTCCGCAAAAGAATGACCGTAGAAAAAATATTGGTAGGTAGGAAGACAAGTAGGGCAAGTTAGGTGGGAAGGTAAGTGGGGTAGGGTAGGCACTTAGGCAGTTGACGCCTGATGGGAGCGAAGCCGCGGGCACAGCTAGTATGAGAATAATATCGGTGCACCTCTGCCTCACTCGTAAACTTCAAGAACCCATGTTGTAGACACAAATAAAAATATGTTTTGATTTTCTCAAGTCGAATTTACTTTTAAAATTACGACCCAAATCGTCGAAATCAAGCTGCGATTTCCCCCTGACGGTTGACGTAACAATACAATAATCAGTGCAAATATGATTTGTTCTCGCAATAGGCGAAAATAAATAGTATGGAGGGAGCAGATCAAATTACTAATAATGTACACTCCCTCTTTACCAGAAGAGCCGGTTTACGTTCATTCAAGTTGCCAATCAAATGAAAATTCATAAGAGTGATGTAAATTTTAATATTGGGATTATAGGGGTGATTAGAAAATTTGAACGTAAAAGTTGCACGAGCTTTGGGTATTATTTAGTTCATCAGAAGTTTGATGTCAAACGTTGAGCTTGATAAGTTTAAATTAAATTAAAAATAAATGAAGAAATATGTAGAAAGTGCTAAAAGGACATCAAAATGCTTATCGCTGTTAAGGTTGCCCTAGTCGACGGTACGAACTATTTTGTGCGCGAGGCTAAAATGCATGCTATCTCATCCGACAACACGTGCGAAAGAGATAGATACTGTGATGAGCAGTAAGAAGCTAGTTCGCGTACGAATTAGCACTTTTGCAAATTTGTATCGAAATGGATGATCATTTAGGACGAAAACGAGCGCGCGAAATTTTATAAACAGACCTTTGGGAGTCTAGATATCATGAAAAAACGACTTAATGTATATTTTCAAAATAAAATAATTTGCATTATTGAATTACTAATCTATCCCTGTATGGAGGCCGTTTTGCATTTTTCCTTCTTCTTATGGTACTTATTTACGCCCAACGATGCGTTAAAATTAATCTTGAATTATGGAACTTTCGACGCTCATAACTTTTAAATACTTTATTTTTTTACTTTTTTGTTTTACAAATCGATAACATTTTTTTATTTTGAACGTACATCGTCAAACAGTGGAGTAATTGCCAGACTACGTTTGTATGGAAGAATGATCGACTAGTGTAACCTTAATAGGAAAAGTGCGCAAAAGACTGGCAGCAATGCCACATCGAATGGCAATTCTAATTCTCTAAACATTGCAGTAATTCTACCATTGAAGTGTATTCAATTTGTTAGGCTTAAAAAAGTTTCCAAGATTGTATATTCCAACCAAAGTTGGAAGCTGTGACCGTGTCAATCGCAAAGTTCTCAGAGTCAACATTCAAAAGATTTGAGACGTCATATTACTGAAAGATAATTTTACGCCCCGCTTAACCTGTTTACCGAATCTCAAAATCAAAGTTTTCAATTTTAAACCTGATACATTTTTTACATCAGACGAAAGTGACCCTCGTCCCATTCACGAGAAAAACTTTAAATTTCAAAACCACAGAATCCTTCTCGTTGACACCCTTCTCCAATAAATCGTGAAAACAATAACATAAGCTACTAAATCATGTTGCTATTCAAAACACGACTCCTACATCACGAAAAAAGTATTCAACTTAAAGAAGTGTGTCATCCGAAGTCATCTCTCGTCAAAAGACAAAGGAATAACCTTAATTGAGGAGGGATAAGGCTCGAAGGAGTACAAAAGCGTTAGTTGTCATGCCTTATCAATGGAATTAAGGGCATATTATGCCCGTTGAAAGGATTACACAGGTGTCGTGGGGCACTGCGGGCAAGCGTCAGGTTACGGAGGAAAAAGAGCCACACTGCAAGATCGACGGGCAGATTTGTTTACAAGGCTTTGTTTGATTTTTATCGGCTTTCTTTCGGATGGAATATTTAGTAGAACGATTTTGCTTTATTGTTGAGGACATTCCGACGTTTAGATATAGATATATCTGAAATGCGGAAGGTGAATAAAGGTTATCGACATACCCCAAAGAATTGCCAAACTTAAGCGGCGATGGTTCATTTCGGGTGGATATCTTTTGGCTAAAATGTTGTTGATTTTGACGTTTTAGAACTTGAAAAAAGTATTAGATTGACAATAATATAATGACAATAATAATAAGCTAAATGAAAATAGGCATGATATATTTCTTTAACGGATGTACTCCACTTTTTATTATTAGCCTTTATTGCTGATACTAAACAATGATCTTACATACAGTAGCAAATTGTTTTAACTTAAATCTAATACATCGGGTTTCCCGGTTCAATGATCAGCGTGTCTTGTGACACATAGGTCTCTTCCAGCTGCTTCCATTCTTCTCTATTGGTAGCTTTTCTGGACCAGATTGTCCCTCCAATCATCTTGATATCATCTGTCCATCTTCTAGCTTGCCTACCTCTTTTTCTTTTGCCATCACGTGGCTGCCATTCTGTTATAATTTTAGTATATTTTATCTGCTTTCCCTTGTCATATGACCTGTCCATCGCCATTTTAACCGTCTTATTTTCTTTAGTACGTCTTCTACCTGACGCTAAAAGACCGCAAAAGAGCAGCAGACATTAGATCTACAACTCCACTTTTAGTGCTATCTAAATAATTTCAATGTTCTTGTCCCAGTAATATTATGCCATGTTGGCTAGGGCAATACAATGTCAATCCATTTGCTGCCATTATACTTATGGGATTTCTTATCAAAGCTTTCTATACATCTTTCAAATATACAACATTTAATAACACATCTAAACATCACACCAATCTGACCTCACACCGACTCACACCAAACTACCCGCAAAACTCAATTAACACAAACTAGTTTGGCATGTGTTACACGAATATATATCATTAACCTCCATCGAGCTCCTCTGTGCGAACGTCATCTGGGATGCACTTTGTCTGGCGTCTCGCGTTACCTGTCACAGCCACCCATTAACGTTGTGACCTCCACCTACCCTCCAACTTACCCTCCACGACTTGGCTTCACGCCAACATAACTTTGCACCTGAAAAACTGCCATCTACTTAGCAAATTCAACGGAATAAAGTCGTATTTCGGTTGCGGGAATATTTTTGTAAGTTTGCGGGTACACATTGACCCAAAAGTTGTCATTTGCTCTGTGATTACTCGCACGCGCACTCTATTTCATAGTTTGACAAGCAACATCGGTTATTAGTGAGTGTCGATTACACTGTGTCGATATGTCATGTTTTGTATCGATTTGTTCGGTGAGAGGAAATATTTGAGATGTTGTATTAAAATTAATCTCGTTACTATCTGGGTAGAAGAATGATTCTCTAGAACTATCATTATCTGAATTTGTCTTCGTTTCGGTGTGCTGTGTTAAGAGCACAGGGCTTTTCGTTCAAAGAACTGGATAAAGCAATAGGCATGTTAAATGAATATTAGTTTGTTGTCCTTCAAGTAGATTAATAAAAAATATTAAACACGTATTTTTTCTTTAGACACTTAAACATAAAGTGACGACGATACAATGCATTGAAATATCGTGTGACGTCACGCCGTTACTATAATATATACTGACACAAACCCCCACTCCTGAACTTTAATGCGCTTTATTTTTGTATTTTTTTATTGATTTGGTTGAAGCAAAAAATACAAGTCCATTATTATTGAATCTCACTGATGGCCTAAATCGAATTATCATTTTTCTACTCAGTGGGGTGACCATAAGCTCTTAGAGCAAGATTATTTTGAGTGTGCGTAAGGGATACATGTATCTGACTTGTATACATCTGTCCTTTTTTCACAGTCGAACTATGATAGTTTCGACACGACAGGGTGCGGGGGCAGAAAATATCATTAGCATTCATCAACATTCTTAGCATCCAGTGTAGTTTTTACATTTTTTTTTATCTTTACCTCAATCAAACGCACCCGGGAAGTAAAACATGTTGCATATAAATATATTACCTACTAACAAAATTACAAAGTTGCTGTTTCATCATCGTCATAGTATCAGCCGGTCAAAAATCTCTGCTGAAAACGGACCTCGTAGGTACGTAATTAAATTACTTTCATATCACGATATAAACGTCCTACATTAAAGTACTGCGCTGCAAATAAATTAAATTATATCCTTATCCAACAAATCAGCATTGTTTCTGAATCGTAACGAACGAGTTGCAGTGTCACGACAATACGTACAAACAGATATAAGACATAATATGCATGACACCTCGAGCAGACATTTAGGTCTATTAAAGTCGCATGCAATCATCGAGAAAGTATGACGATCGCAGAATCACGACACGACACGCTACCGCGACATTTCACTGTAAGTATGCAATTCATATAACAATATATTACACACCTTTATGTCTCAGCGCCGCAGGAAATGACAATTATTTTTGCTCCAATCCTTGAGGGCGGAGAGAATGGGAGCTCTTTCACACGCGCAAAATAGCTCGAAGGACCAAGGAGCCCTTTGTACACGGAGCGGCAACACAAAAAAATATGTCCATTCACAAAAATAGGTTAGTCGCGAATTTTGGACGCGACACTCTCTGAGATGAAACGAAAGATTTTAAACTGTATTTATGAACGATTAAAATTCAGAATCGATTTGGGATTCACACAAAAGGATTCTTCGGTGATATCAATTTTGAGTTGGCCATTCATTCATGAGTTGCAGGTGAGATTAGGATCTGTCTGATACATTACAATGCAATTAAGGTGAGCGATGAAATTTTAAATCGATCAACTGTTATTATAAGTTCGATAGTGTATGTTTAAAATTAAATCCCACCCAAAAAGTTAAGTTAACAAATTATTCGACAATTTAATGACGTCAATTAAAAGCGGCATGCTATAATGGAAATAATAAACTCGAAAGATAGTTTTAATAACTTTATTACTATATATAAGTAAGTACAATTACCGAGTATCCGTGACTGCTGCAGTCTTTCACATTCGGCTCGAGGCCGGCCGAAATTGAAAAAAAAACTCCGGCAAAGGAACAAAGCCACGCTGTCTGGATGGACAGGTATATGACGGGGCACATTTTATTGGTTTTCCGAAACATTCCCTGCCCTATTAATAAATGAGTGAGTGAAAAAAAAGCGGTAGAATCCATTTGTCAGGACTGCAGTGATTTATGGGGCAAAGGACTCTCTGGATTCCTAGAAGAGGTGAGTTTTGTTCTATTTGCTTACCTGTCACTTTGATTTAGAAGGGTACCTATGTACCTGGTAATGGATTTTCGCCTAAAAAGTAAAGCATTAAGTACTTTGGATTATATATTCGTAGGATGGAATAAGATCGTTCTATCGCTAATGTTGTAGAGCAAGGTTTACAAGTTTATCCCCTAGAAATGTACGTATTACTTTTGGACTTTTCGTACAGTATGATAAAGTTTTTGTAACTAGATAATTATCGTCTATCCATCAGTAGGTTAATTTTGCAACACACGCCAATAATACATAGTGTTCATAATTCTAAGCGACTACGTACTTGTCGTTTCTAGGTTATTTTTTTAATAACCAACTGTTTTAAGACAAAGCTTAATTAAGATGTTTTGCTAAGCATTAACAAAGAAGGTGTTTAAAAATAAATTTTGGCGACATTTTTTTAACTACAGTCTGCTTGTTCACTGACAAAGAATAGACCACCCTTTCTCTAACCCCAGGTGTCGAAATAGCAGAGAAAAGCAGAGAAAAAGTTAATGAATTATTATACCCAGAAGAGAGATAATACACAAAAACCAGTCTGCCAATTACCACAAACTATTGTCCACAAATCGTTAAGCGTAAGTACACCTAAAGACAACACCAACTTAATACCTACAAATAACGAATAAACGCAAACTCAATTTCTTTTAAATACTGTAAACTTTCTAACCAAATACTGTATAGCAGATTCTAAATTCAAGTTGTCCAAAGAAAATTTGAATTTAGAATCTAGAAACCAGTTTTTAATCATAATATTTTTATAAAGAAGGTCCATTATACCAAAATTCACCTATAATGACACAGTTACCAATCCCAACACAAAAAAATCCTTTTCTCACGCTTTGCAATAAATAACGTAGAAATTGATGAACGAAGTAAAATTCCCGATCAGTGGCAGGTAGCACAAGAGATAGTGATCGTTACAAATACTCTGAATTCCTTCGGTAACATGAATCGATGGGTGACGTTCCATACATGCTCTTGTTTGATGCTGGCGTCCATATTTCTTAGTAAATGTCATTAGGAAGTGTAGTCATAGATGTAGAATTGAAAATCAATAAACATTTTTTAGTTGTTTCTACTTCATATACAATGTAGAAGCAGGCCCAAGAAGTGAGTGATGGTATATTAGAGCTATAAAATATATCGATTTTTGTAGATATAACTAGTGGCAAGAACAGGTATCAATCGTAATATTATAACAATCGCAAAAGTTTGTGTGGATAAATGGATGTTTGTTATTCTCTCTGAATGTTTTTGAAATGTTATAGTAATCAGCAGTGAGCTTATACATCAGAAACAAAATAGCATAGATTATAATTTATAAATTTAAGAATTTATTTTTATTTTACGTATTTATTCATTTACACGTACAATTATAGAAATCCAAATTCCACGCGAGCGAAGCCGCAGGCGGCAGTTAGTATCCTATAACTAAAACTGCCCGTGATAAATGCCATCATCTATATTCAAAAGACTACAAATTTAAAACATGAAATAACAAGACAGATCGTCAAGCAGGATAAAATAAAGATGAACACCAACAAGATCAGGCGAAATCGGCTTAACTTGACAAATCAGCGCAAGTCGCAATGGCGACTTCATAAAGTCAAACAAGCCAGAAGAAGTTTCTAATCAACAGGTTTAGAACCAATAAGCAGCTGTCTTTAACAGAGATACTTCACTATATTAGGTAATACAATTCTAATTTCCTATTGCAAATATCAAATACAGAGATATCGCAGACCCAATTACTCTAGCTAAGCTTTACAATTATAGATGGGTAATCACCACTCAAAACAGGTACGATAATCCCCAAACTTTCTATTTCAAAGATGATATCACACTTCAAAAATGCAACAATAAAAACCAAACCTAATAACGACACGTTATAATACAGAATTCCCTTTCTTCAGCCGGACAGTTCACGGACCGAGTTACCGATAACGCCTCGTCACCCAGATACGATCAATACGGCGTATCATGCCGCGATCGCACCAGCAAATGTGCTGACCTCATGTAGGTGTCTGCCTGTAGTCAGAATATTCCTTCCGCTATGGTATTTTGATTGCATTCGCTAATGGCGCTAGGTTTATGGTCTCTTGGAAAGGATTTTAGGTAAAGCCCCTTTTCACACATTCAAGTAAACTATTTATGGTATATGTGGATTTGTGGCAGACAAGTCCTGTAACTGGATTCCTGAAGCAAACAAATTGGTATCACATCGCTTAGCATAGCCTATTTCGCATATGGCTAGGGAATCTGTAAGCTCTTTTCGTAATAAAATTACATGAGCCAAGACATCCCAACAAGCCAATTTATAGAAAAGTCTTCTTCAGGGTCGTACTCGTAAACATCCAATAATCGTTTGCTGAAAGAAATTACGATTGGCCACTTGCCTTATCAGATAAGGTAAGCTAAGCGGATACTGGGCAGACCCTCAGAAATCGTAAGGCTTCACTACTAATCCTCATGTCCATAATACTTTGTAAGCTGTAACCATGAATTATCTCCTATCTCAAGATTTTTTTAAAACAAGGACTGCACGAAACCAAAGTTTAATCGTTCGTGCTTTTGCATAAGTACCATAATCTAAGATAAAAAGGAACAAAACGATTTCTGTGTAAAACTTGGTCTCAACTGCTTATACCCACACGCAATACTTTGAGAGCTACAGTCCCCGGAAGCTCTTTGTTCGACGAAACTCCCAGAATATCGAGACGCGCCAAATCTCTCGTTAATCGAAAAACGTTTCAAATTTTACACACACAAAAAAAATAGTAAACTAATCCGCGGCCTCTTTGACTCCAGCATTGAACGAACATAGAAATATATTTGTTTCTGCTAGAATATCTTTAAAAAAGCCAGGGATTATTGATTTCTCCGAAAAGTCGTTGGGCCGTAAGGATAATGCTCCTTTACGGGCCGGGAACGAATTACTCGTTGAGGGATAAACTCACCTCTAATTTCGGCAGAAATATCGCAATCTCCTATTCGGTAATCCGAGAAAAAATTACCTGAAGTGCTCCGGGGATTTTGTTCTCAAAATGTATGTTGGCAATTTTACCAATAAGCATTGCTTCGGCGGAAATTAATAAATCTCTACGTGAACCTAAAAATTTGTTTAGTGAAAAGGTTAGGATATATTTCTTTAAATCAAAAACTTAATCGGAACACCTGGCCGAAAATAACCAAGATTCCACAAGGAGTATCATCGTTGGTATAATTAATAACGCTAAGAAAAACTTAACATCGGATCCTAATGAAATAACACGGAGCGTGATCGATCAAAATAATAATTAATAATAGATCGGCATCGAGTGCCGACTGTGATGGATCCCCGCACTTAGTCATCGCGTTTAATTAAAAATGGCGGCTTAAAATTAACGGTTATAATTCAAATTTCGAGAGTCTCGTCATTAACATGTAGTGTAGTTATTACGACTATTGTTGCTGCAATCTTGTCTTAGTACTCTCAGTTTGCTGAACATGGAGTGGACGTCACATTACCGGACAATCGATGTTGCGTTAATTTTAATCATCAATCAAATGAGGTGTTAACATCAACATCACACTATGCCGCACCGCACTATGCTTGAGACTGATGGCTAATGTCGAAACGATCACATTTGACAAATATGCCCGCGGTACCTCAAGGCAATTAAACCCGTTGGCTCACATACGCATCGATATAATTGCTGTCTTTGTAATTACATTAACCTTTATACCTGTATTTTTATCGCAACATTCTTGTATCCTGATACGATCTCACTGTTGCGAAATTTAAACACTGTCTCTGTTTGATTAACGATGCGGATTGCTAAACTCAATTGAGTTAGGATCAAGTTTCAAGTTCATGACTGGAAATAAAAAGAAGTATATTTGAAAATGATTAACAGGATTAAAGAAATTTAATTTTGGTGAGGGCTAAGACACGATACTTTTAGCATAAGTGATTAGTTCTTTGGCGACTACATATTTATGTACAGTTGTAGTCTATGATGCCCTATATAAATTGCATTTTGGCGACTCTGCACCACCGATCGCCGCCATATTCTTGCCTTTGTCCCATGTTTCTTGGGATCGGCGCAACACGATTTCTTCTTTCATACTGTTTCGTACCATCACCAATGGTAGATATTGCCGATCTCTGCTGCTTAATCATTTGTTTCAAAACAATCGCAGTAAGACTTATCGTCATTATCTTGATTATCAGTCAATTATCAATCAAAGACAAATGCGATGGGGTTAGATGGTTACATAATTGGATTAGTCCGATGTTGCGATAGGGAGTTTAATTGCGGTGCGCACACGCACCGGAGCGCGGTGATCGACGCGCGCCGCGGGGCGCTCTTTGCTGCGCCCGCGCCGAACCGCACCAATTAAACTGAGCCGCCCATTAGATCTGTATGGATTTGGTTTTGGATATCAAAATGATTGTTCTAATTAGCTAATGTTAATAAAGAAATAAGTGAGGCTGATGGTGGTCAGTGTCGGCAAAAGATGTTAAATATGAAAATCTATTTTGAGAAAATTTCAAACACTTCTTTATTTCTAGATTCTTAAGTACTGTTAGCTACGAAGCGGCTCACAGTAAAACGTCACAAGCCATCAAATTAAAAATAACATACAAAAACTGAGAATGACCCGTCGATAATTTGAAGTACTCGGCTGTGGTCACGATTCTCCTACACCATCTTTAAATAAGTAATATCCACAATAAGAGTGTGTTGGAAGGCAATCTGCGGGCCCGCGGGAGGTGTGCGATCCAACTAATGATAACGCCGGATCGACGGATTATTACATTAAACTTGGATGTTTTATCGACGATGCCGCCGTCACCACTTCACACCTTCGCCTGGCAAAATTTTGTTGATTGCTTCGACACAGCTGCGGACTTCATTTGTTTTTTTGTTTTGCCGAAACGTGTTTAGAATTTAGACAGATCCGACAGATTTTTGACGAGTATCGGAGTTTTGCGGTTGCGGTAGATCTCTGATCGTTTTACTTTTCCTTGGCATACGTGTGGTTAACCCAAATTGGATTCATTAATATTCAATTTGAATATTGCTTGGCGATTTATATCGACCAACGTTTAGAATTAGTTTTCCTTGCCAGAATACAGCTGTATGCCAAGAAAGATATAGACGTATACGTCTCATTTAAGATTCAAACGTGCCACGAATAGTTAGTCTACGAAGGTGCCCGAAAAAGAGCCTCAAATTCGGCGACAGAAAGTGTTCGATAGAATCGCAGTTGATTAGCGCTGGCGAGGCCGATGAATGGCCGCGCGGAGGGCGCCGCGGCCGACAAAGACTCACGCACGCCAGCGTAGACAATCCGCCGAGTATCGATCTCCGCGACCCTTCGAACGAACGCCGAGCGTAGCACAATGCCGCAGCTCTTTATTATAGCATCTCACATTGTTGTCATTGTTATTATTATGATTCTTTACCGCTTTCCATTGTCGGTCGGCGTTGTGGCGGTGCTTTTTCACGGCTCGCGTTTAGTCTGGGCATTGGGAGCGCGTCGCTCGCACGTTCAGTCGCGGAAAACGAGTGTTTTCCTCGCGGAAATTTGTTTGCTGTGTGGTTCTTGTTCGTCGTGCTGTGCTGTGCGCGCGCACGGAAGAGTGCCGGCCGCCGAGTGAGAGGTGCCGGCAGCCAGTCAGCTGACTGACGTACTTACCTACCTATATGTGTGTATGTATAGGTGTGCCGCTATAGTGACAATAGAGTGTTTTAGACTAAGTTACAAGTGTTTATGAGTTATACTAGTTCCGATATCAACATGTACATTCAGGTATATTTAAAGTTATGCAAACATTTTCTATTTCTGTACCAGAATCAATTGCAATCTTTGAGAATAACCCTTTGAACATGACGTTTACCGACGGCTTTATGCCAGACGATCTAACAAGATTCCAATTTAATTCTTATTGGAACCAAGTTCCCTCTTAATTTCTGAAGATTGTAATTTTTTGGCATGCAGGTAGGTATTAACTTTAAGATTTTCCATAACTGTAAATCGATTCAATTTACCAGATTTTTTCCTCTTGTTCGGGTAATATCATTATCACATAATACCACTTTATTAACTCTAAGTTATAAGTTGATTAAAACTGTAATCTAAAATTAGTTTACAGTTGTAGACAGGAGTACCGAAAAGCTTACGTAAGTATATACAAGCACTCCTCCTTCCCTCCACGAATATTTTAATTGAAATAGTTACTAAATAGGATGTGAATCATCACGATCTCTGATAAAGACAGGATATTTCCTTATCAGACAATTACAAAATCCTTCAAGTTCCTAGTTTAACGATATGACTCATTACAATACACCTTTTCTGTGACTTCTTGAATAATCTTATCTAATCTTACCAGCCCCACCACTGGGCAGAGTCCTTTTCTCGTTTAAATTATAAAATCCATGTGAGAACGATTTTAAGTGTTCTATAATTATTATTATTGTAATACTCGGCAATCAAATTGCACGTAAAAGGTGAGTGAGTGTTCAGGTAATTCTCAGAAAACTTATTTTGTAATCTCTAATTTTATTTTGTAATTTACTTGGTTGCCCATAATGCTGTCAAATAAGAGATATTTATCGAATTCCATGTTAAAATTCTTAGAATATAGACTCAAAATGTTCTAGAAATCGTATTTTATGAACTTATGACGTTAAAATTGACTTGAATTCATGATTAGTTTAAGTAAGATATTCATATTCGAAAGATATTTCAATGTTTATTTTGTCTTGAATGGGTCACAAGGTTAATGAGTAAAAGTTACCCAATTAGTTTTGCCTACAAATTCTATTGATTTAGCAAATCAAAGCTAATCAGAGTCTAATATTTTTACTTAAATTAAAAAACTAACCTTTATAAAATTAATTGTCTGAAATCATAATAATAATTTCAAAGTTCGTGTTTTCATTTCAGTATTTTAGTCTAAAATTTAAACAAGCCGTGAAGCAGTTCCAAATCCATTCATTCATGGATGGATGCCATTTATAATTATAATATTATAAAAACTAAAGTAACTCCTTCTGTCTGTTACGTTTTCAAGCTAAAACCGCTGAAACGATTAAGATGAATTTTGGTATGGAGATAGTTTGAGACCCTGGGTAGAATATAGGATAGTTTTTATCCCGGAAATCATACCTAAGTAGGTGGAGATTTGTATGGTGAACTATTAATTTCTCAAGTAAGGTGGCCTAATATAATTGCGCGATTGGGTCATTTTCAAAATCAAAGTTTAACTTTGTGTATTGTTTACGTTTTGGACAAAACAAAAAGAACCAAGTATAGTGAATGAGTCAGCAAATCAGCATCAATTTCTAGGGCAACACTATAGCATATTGACATCAACAAAAAGAGTTGTTTGTGGTCACTGTAGTCAGACATTTGTAATTTCACAAAACAACTGACAATGTATGTACCTAATTGCTAATGTCAGAGGTCCGCGATAGAAATTAACTTTCTTCAACATATTAATATTATATTAAAATAATATGCCGTATTGCCGATGTCCAATTTTGTTCTTATGATTGATGTGTATGTGTAGTTACTTTATTTTGAATGTTAAATTAGGTTTCGAATTAACTTGATTGGTCAGATGTTTAAGATAATTTAGTGGGATTATAATGTTATTACTGAGGTTTGATTGGAATTCGTAGTTTATTATGATTGAATGGTTTTGATGAAGATTTTTGTGTGTCATTTTTGTGTCAGGCTTATGGAAAATATTTATACTTAAGTAATTCAGCGTCTTATATTTTGAATTAAATTCGGTTACCTACGTAGCTATGGAGGAGCTCGTGGCTAAATAATAACAGCCGCACGGGTCGATTATCAAGGTTAAGCAACGCTTGACGAGGTCAGTCCGTGGATGGGTGACCATTTCAACATACCGAGTTTCCTCCGTGCCTCGGAAAGCACGTTAAGCCGTTGGTCCCGGCTGTCATTTGAAGATGTTTGTCAGTCTTTACGAGTCAGAAGTTTGAGATCTGACACGTCTTGCCAAGGGGTATCGTGTTACCCAGGTACTGGGTTGTGGAGGTCAGATAGGCAGTCGCTCCATGTAAAACACTAGTGCTCAGCTGAATCCGGTTAGACTAGAAGCCGACCCCAATATAGTTGGGAAAAAAGGTAGGCAAATGATGATGACCTACGTACCTATTCATTGACACAAATTTATACCTACCCATGCTTGTGGCTTTTATGACTTCGTATCTATAAATCCAAATTAATTAACTTATGACATGATCAATAATTTTTCAATAATATAAGTTAACTGTAACAACTATAAAACCAATTTTAAACTATTCTAAAATACATAACCTCACTCAATATACAACTTCTAAATATACCCCATTTCTATTTCCACAACTATCAAGTATGAGTTCGACATCAATACTACAAACTAATCTAGAACTGTATTTCAATACCTAGCCGATAGTTGAATACTGCTATACCCCTATATAAGGCTTGGTACCCACGCACGGATGGTCGGTCGCACGTTACTATTTAATTTGCGGCCGGCTCGGCCAAGATAGGCCTGATGAGACGGAGACAGCGGCCGGAAGTGGACCCTCCCCCTGTAGGCACACCCCACTGGACGTAGATATGTACTAGGCCTATTCAAGTGTGACGGTGAGGTATTAAAATGTTGATAGTGTCGACGTTGAAGACGGCAGACGGAGGTTCGTGATGAATTATTTTTAATGTTTAGTCCGTTGATATGTTTTTTTCTCTAGTTAATTCGAAAGCAGAATATGTCTTCGGAAATGTTCGGAACACTTGTTCATTGGGAAAATTACTGTGGGGAGCAATACGAATTAGTTGAAAATGATTTCCTCCTGTCCTTCTCATTGTTCTTCAGATCCAATAATTCAAGACCGCGCACACCTTCTAATAGCCCCTCACTAATAGACTTCAATTTATTATCAAAGACACTAATGGGCAAGTCTACGCGTTATACTAATTAGATTCTCAACCTCCACTCCAGACATTCACAAGCCTTGCATCTCACAAGATTCCCTGAAGCACAAAACCTTAAAACGAACCACATCTAAACAATCACCTGCAATATCTATATTCGTACAATTCTCTCGATTTCAATATCTCTGTGCCCCCCTACCCCTTCCCCTTCACTTCTAAGGAGAGATGATAGCTCCCTCTTACGTGTGCGGTCTTGTTTGTGTCCAGACTGTCCTGCCTAATATTGGGCTTTCATAATGACGTACGAGCCTTGGATTCCGACTTGTGATGCATAGCCGGCAGAGAATATTCCGCAGAATATTCCGGAGGATTGATTGGCTAAAATTTATAGTATATGGAAATTGGTCGCAAACCTATGTTGAATAATCTTTAAATGATGTAGCTTTAAATATCCATCTCTCTTACTGATGTCCTTTGAAGATTAACTCCGTCCGTAAAGGAAGACAAGCTCGCAGATAAGTTGTTGAAATAATATTAAAACGGCCGGTTATCGGGATTAAGTCTAGACGCTTCAACTTTTTTTATTCCCAAACACGGGATAATTGACTTAGCTTCTCATCCATTTTCCAGACTTTAATAGGTACAGCTCAAATGACTGGGGTTGCCAATTAAAATGGCAGATCCCTGCTAATTAATGATATTTTATTATTGTAGCAAATTCTGTAGGGATGTAAAATATTATCATTGAATTGAATGGTTGTACCGGATGACAAAAGAATTTCACGCAAATATGACATTACAAAACCAAAATAACGTAATGCAATGATACCCGACAAAAATCACAAACCGCATCGTAAAGCATTGTTAGTTAAACAATTAAACTATAATTGTGTGATACACCACAAATTGATAATCGAAAATTAAAATGACGAGTTCCCGCCAACAATGCGAGGCGGCCATATTGCGGCGCGCGCTCGGTGTTACCATGCGCGATAATTATTAATTTGCAGCGGCACTCGCGACTGTCATTAGCGACACCTCGCGCCAATTACGAAGCTCAGGGAGTTTGATGAGCACTTTTTTTATTTAGCACAAGCGTTACTCCGGCAATTATTGAATGACTCGCGACGCGTAAGCCTCTAGTGGTTTTCATTTGTAGGTGTGTACGATTTTGTAGTGTTTGAGCGTTGATTCTTTTAATGACATGTTAATTTTAAATTGATTGCAGTTACTCTTTGTTTAAATTTAAATGCTTATTGTTTTAGAATTTATAGTTTAACTCCACTATTGACATAAATATATAATAATATGATTATATATGATAAAACAAAGTTCATCGATTCCAATAAAAATTTCAAAGCGTACGAATTCACGACACGGACGCTTAACCCACCTTAAATCTTGTAAATGTAATATCATTCGCAAACCTCCTTCCGTTCTATACAGAATCATTTTAACTGGATCGGGGCAAGTAAAGATTATCGCGGGTTTCCGAGGGATTCCCACATTTAACGCCACGGACTCCAAACCGGGATTCATTAAATTGAAACTGGAGCAAAATGGCGTCGACACCAGTTGGCGCGAGCCGTTTCACGCTCTGACAGTTTTGTAGTCTGAATGCAGAATAGACCTAACCTATCTGCGATCTGCGATTTACTTGTATGCTCGTCTGACGGATCTAGGGGGATTTTGAAATACGAGTACATTGCTGTTTTTGTCCATCGCTTTTCTTACCTACAGATATGTTTCGGTAGTATTTTGATGAAATTATTTATTCTGTCAAATCACAGTTTATTTTATAATATTATATTTAGGTATTGCTAGGGAGGGATAAGTGTTATTTCCATGTTGCTGTCTTTTGCATTTGCATATTCTATACCTAAAATATGTATTTTCTTTATGTCTGGTTTACCTTCGAGTAATTATGTTTATATTTACTATATGTAATCCACTGCTGAATACATAATATTCATAGGCATAACCTTTATTGTACCACCTTTTAGGTCTTGAACTCTAGGTCACTTTGAACAGCCAACCATTTTGATTTATTAGTTTATACATAAATACTTGCTTATACCTTGAACAGAGTATTTATACGCATACAACGTGGCAATACCGCCAGCCTTTTGGGAACATTAGTAGATACAGTGCTCGCCAAACTTCTGGACCGCTCTGAAATTGGCTTTCTGATACACAAGGAACGAAACGGAGCTGTTTTTCTATGAGATTCACCCCGAGTTTACCAGCTCAAAATTATCTCTGAATTAATGTGACAAATTGTCAAGCACGCGTTATATGCAGTGATTGGTTGAATGAATTTTAAACAGTCAATCACAGCAGATAACGCGTGCTGATAGGGGCACTACTGCGCATCCATTGTAGCCAACTTCAGGGCAGCCAAGAAGTTTGGCGAGAACTATACCATCAGTTGATAAGTGTAACTATTATAGATTTGTAGGCTTAATTTGTTAAGATTTTTTTTATTTAAGTGTACCTACGTATAGTTAAAATTTGTGAAGTCTTTTCTACTTTTCATCTATTTTTATGCATGTAAATAATAAATCCTACTACTATTATAAATGCAAAAGATTGTGAGGATGGATGGATGGATGGACGTTTGTTAATTACTCTTTCACGCAAAAACTGCTGAACGGATCTGGATGAAATTTGGCACAGCGACAGATTATAGTTTGGAATAGCACATAAGATACTTTTTATTTCGGGAATATTTTATATTATTTCCTTTGAGTTAATTTTCGACTTTCACGCGGGCGAAGCCGCTGTCAGAAGGTAGTGAAGAATAAAGATCCTCTGTGTCTAATTTGAGAGAAATTATAACTATGTCAATAAAAATAAACACTTTTATTTCATATGTTTTCGTCTTCTCAGATGTTGTCAAATTGTTGGTTTTAAAATGGAAAATATTTATGTAGGTATTTGATAGAAAGATTAAAGATGCAAAAATGTATGCAAACTGTAAAAAGTTCGATATTTTTTTAACTTTTTACGATTTATTTGAGTTATTCGATGGAGTTTACAAAAGGAAAACAGTTTTTAATTATACTGACAAACTATTTTTCAAGTTGTGTGGGTTTTTAACAGAAATTGGTAGAAAAAACTCAACTGAAGGATATTTCACCCATTTGAAAAAAATATTTGAAATGAAACTAGTTTGTGTTCTTGATCAAAACATGGACCCATAAACTGACAGTTCAGTTATGCCAAACATACATAAAAACCTCGAAAAAATTATGAAAGATCAGAAAATTATTCTGTTTGTACTTAATTTACTCTCCGTTTACTATGAACGATTATAAAATCCTAGCTATTACTACTTACCCCATATCTTTAGATAGCATATTTATCATATTATATAGAAAAGCACAGGAACATGCACTGCGGAAGGGTCTGGGAGATACCAAGGGGGGGACCATAAGCTCTTGTGTACATTCTACACTCTCATAAGATTATTTTGAGATCACGTAAGTGACAGACGTATACAAGTCATATACATCTGTCACTTACACACACTCAAAATAACCTTACTCTAAGAGCTTATGGTCACACCCCTGTACTGAAAAGCAAAACGAACTGTTTATAATATAGATATCTGTGCAAAAGGTATGTAAAATAATTAGTAATAAGTTTTTAAATAAAGGCCATTTGAATTTGAATTTTATGTGTTATTCAGATGTATAAGTTACACTCGTATTCCTGTCAAGTTTCATCAAAACCCGTTCAGTAGTTTTTTCGTGAAAGTGTAACAAACACTCAAATTTAAAATAGTGTAAAGTAAAGGTTTATATTTTTTACGTATGTATAAATGCTATTTAATTTCTTATAACCAAATCCAAAAGCTTATATCTTGTAAATATATCTACATATTATAATTATTAGTAAATATACCTAAATTAAAAAAAAAATCATTTATGTGTTCTGATAAGATTTGTAAAACAAGAATTCTACGTTAATATGTATAACGATGTCAATGTGACTGAATCTACTTAAAACAATATTTAATTTCGTAAATACGTACTAGTAGTAAGTTATTATTCATAAAAAATGTGATGCATAAATAAGCACACGTGCAGCTGTATACAGTTCAATGTACTACTCATTTCTTTATCAGTAAACAGTCTTTGATGTTTGCCGCAATCCATTGTTCACAAAAAAACAATTATTTGCAAAATAAACGATACTAAAAATTCACCATGTGTTTTATTATCTATAGCCAAGGTTCCTAAAAGTGAAAGTGCCACTGACGCCATTATCGGTAGCTGTAAAATAACGAACATTAAACAATAAAACGTTCCAGACGCATTCCTATGGAGCTTAGGCACAAACAATAGGTGCCCACCTTGAAACAATAGGAATAACTAGAAAAAAGGTCGGTGTTATCAGTACCGACAACATTTTAGAGGATTATGACCTTAAGGTGTCACCCGTAAGGCTGACAATAGTGTGAAACATCTTCAGGTAAAGTAATAAAATTGAATAGTTGAAAATAATCTTTCCATAGAAAATGCAGATTGCTTTGGCTTGTAAACCTAAGATTCTGAGATTTATGGCTGTATTGTTAAGCTAATTGGAAAATAACGGCACTTTAAAAATTACTATGAAATCCAAACTTAAAGCACCTAAATATTACTTACCTCACAAAAATATTGAAGAAGTCGGTCAATTAATATCAAAGGAAGTAACAGATAACTCTCACATAAATAACAGTAAGTATGCTGATCAGCTCGAACAGTTTAAAGCTTACAATAAGGTAGCATCAATGACGCACTTGAAACTAATAATCACACAATTGCACCACCTAGTAAAAAGACAGGTTTCTGTTTGATTTGAATGCCTATCTGTTAGCATAACAATAACTTGAGGGTAATGGCCCTTGTACAAACACTGCAAAAAGTTCTAATTTCAATGAGATGCCATTGAATGTTATGATTTTTTGCTGCTACTGCTACTTTGTACAACTATGCTAAAGCAGCAAAAATCACTTGATCTACTTGTGAAGAGAGATATCAAAATTTAAATACATGCATAACTATGATTGAAGAGTTCTATGTCCAGGAGTGGACTATTGTAGCTGCCAGGAGAGGAATGATGATTTATATAACTATGAATCTACCTATAGTGATATTAGTACAATAAAATACAGTGAAACCAGGATAAGTGGGACATTGAGGGACCAGCAAATTTGTCTCACTTAAAGAGGTATTCCACTTTCCCTGTGTCTCAGATATCCAGGTATAAGTAAATATCTGTCTCATTTACAGAGGTTTCATTAATATAGGTGAGAATAGAGGTTATTACAGCTATAGAGGTGCGATTATTAAATAAAATAACGTATGTAACATATTTTGTAAACATTTTACATGAGCAACATCTTTAACAATAGTCAAATGAAGGTATTAAAAGAATCAAACTAGTTTTTTATGAGCAATACAAAAATGCATACAGAAAGCACCAGTAAAAAAAATTGTTAATTTATTTTGTCTATTGGATGTAGCTATAACATGTTTTTCAATGATATAAGTTTTGATCAAATATGATATGGTCACCGATTGTTGACATTTCAAAATCGCTATGCAAATAAACAAAGAAATGTATCTGCAATAAAGTCTGAGTTAGAGAGGTAATAAATTGACGTTATCTCAATTATGGAGGTAATATCTATAAAACTATCCCGAAAACAATTTAGTAAAAGTATTCTTTAAAATTTTGTCTCAGAAAAAGTGGTAAAATACACTCGTTATCTCAATTATTGAGGTGTTATGACGATAAAATCAAAAGAATTAAGCCCAGATATAGAGGTTTATTCTGTTTCATTATCAGAGTTAATTCAGTACTATAACTACCTATATAGAACTAAAGTATCGGGATCTCAGCGTGTGTTCCAGCTATGGAGGTTTCTCATTTATCCAGGTCCCACTTAACCAATGTTTACTGTATTATAAACGTTTGATATCTCTTCACAAAGTTTGTGACATGCTGTGCCTTGCAGTTCAAACTAGGATTTAAATTTGCGAGAGGCTGGTGCCTGAGATAGGTTTCTATAAAAACCTGGATTACAAGTCACCCAGGTCTCAAGGAATCCGCCAAGACATACAGTTTGACACCATGGAATACAAGAAAAGTTCAACATGTGTAAAAAGAGAAATATCATAAAATTCAAAATATTTAGAAAATACAATCGTAGTTACACTAAAACTTAACTAATAAACTAATCTTACTAATACTATAAATGTGAAAGTATGAATTTATGGATGGATGGCTGTTTGTTACTCAATCACGCCAGAACGGCTGATTGAACTGGATGAAATTTAGCACAGAGATAGAATCTAGACTGCAATAGAACATAGGCTACTTTTCATCCCGGTATAGTGATGAGTGCCACTTTCGACGCGAGCGAAGCCGCAGGCAGAAGCTAGTATTCAATAAGTTCAAAAAAGAAACCAGAGCATCCATGACGGAAATGAGATTGTGTTTGTGCGTGATATTATAATCGTAGCTATGTAGGTGAAAACTTCAATGACAGTCAGGCAATGCACTAGAATGATCTTGAATCCAGGACTTGTACTACAAACAGGTTATATGATGCCAAATGTTTCTTGGAAAGGAAAATTGACAAGTAGAATATTATGTACTACTCTGTCGTAGCAGCGTGAACGTTATAGACTGATTACGCTTTTGCTAACACTTATATTCGAAGTCCTTGTGAAGAAAAAAATCTCCGATTCACTCGAGTCGATCGCCATGACAACGGCAGAAAACTCTTGTCTAATATCAATAAAAAAAGCAACAGCTGCCAATAGGACTGAAAGAGGCTGAGTTGAGATTGAGTCGAGTGAAGGCAATTACTTAGAATATTGGGATAAGCCTTGAATTCTACATAGATCATCGATTAAGAAAAACAATTCTAAATAGCAAATCCAATTTGTGTCCAGCATATTGCACCAGTTTTTATTGACGATTTAATGAATAACAAAAGGTTAAAAATTAAGAAACATACTAGAAACTAAGACGAAGAAAATCTATAAACTATAGGAAAGAATTCAACTCCGAACTTCATGACGTTGACGTCAAGCAATATTCGTCTAAAATAGAACACAACAAACCAAATTATTGTGTAAAGGTTTACGAGAGGTAATGTCACTTCCGAACTCGTGATAAATCTTATACAACAGTTATTTTTACTAAAATGTACGAATATAATTCTGCAATTTCTTCACAGTTTTCTCTTTCTGTTTGTTGGTTTCCTTATTGTTTGTAAATCTGTTAATACTTCACTAGAAACTAAAGTATGCAATATTTGATATCATGTAATCATTTCCTTTTGCTAAAACATTCAAACTGTTAACTTTTGAAACATAATATATAGTCTTACTTCTCATCTATATCTACTTTTTCACGTAGTAAAACGATAAAATATATAGACTATCGTCTATAGATATTTATTTCAGACAGTATTTTTAAACCTTAATCTCTTTATTAGAGAGAAACTATATTTTCATTTTAATATCTGTATATATTATCTCTAATATTTTATTATTTTCGGACATACAGTAGAAAAATTTACAAATGCTATGAAGCACGGTTACGATCACAATATTTGTTTTCGCTATAAAGTTGAGTAGTGTTATAACATTCTTAATAAAGTGACTCAACTGTTTCAAATGTTATTTACACCGGAATATTTCCTGTTTTATTTCAGTCCCAAAACAAGGTAAAACACCTTTTTTAACTCTATTTCCTCATCCAAGTGGGATATTTTGTGAAACAGTCGTAAAAAATTCATAGGAGACTTCAAAATTTTCCATTCGATAACATTTGTTTTCATTCCCTTTCTTACATCTTAAGTTTCATATTTAATATGTATCAAAACAATGATATAGAAGAGCTATAATTTGTACAAAACAATCTGAGATAGTAGTCAAAGAGCGACCTATGACCTAGCAACAGTATCATCAGCTAGTTAAAACAATGCTCTGAAGCGTGGTGGAACAAGCGCGTGGTTTCCCGTATCATTGTACGAAGTAACGTCTTTTATGTTAGCAAGTTCTTTCTCATTCAGTAGGTGGATAGCACAACATTGTCGCTCGGGCCTTGAACTCACTCCAGCTGAACAAACTACAATGTGTCTGTGCGTAACTATTGAGAAACATATTTTCTGTCTAGTCGACAAATAAGCGTTGGAAAATAAAATTCTGACCGTGATTATTTGTTGTGTTAAACGATATTTGAAATTTTAAAGTCTCGTAATATAATATAGTATACACTTCGAAAATTTTCTATGTGTCGTTAAAGATATTTTGAAATTTGAACCTTGTTGCAGTTATTGCTCAAAACCTGGAAGTGAAGTAATGCATGTGTAGTTTACGACATAATCTAAGGCCGAGAATGCAGTCACCGTCGGCAAACAAAATTGAGATTTGCATGAGGCGGCGCGGCGCGCGGCGAGGAGAACGCTCGGCTCGCTCGCCACGCGATTAAAAATGCAGAACGCGGCGGGTGGGGGGGCGCGGGCGGGGCGGGGCCGCATCTCACCCCGCCATTGGCCATTGTGCGGGGGGCGGGGCCGGGGGCAAGGGCGCGGGGAGCTCAGGCTCGCGGCCGCCCGGCGCTGACAGCCTCCTCACAACGCACGTAGCCTCCGCGCCGCACGGTACTGCGGAACGATACTGACGCGCGCCGCGAGTCCATGTGAGTGACCGACGGTTCTCTCGTTGTGTACTGTGAACGAAGGATCGGCAAGCTGTACGCGCCGCAGGAAGACGATATGTTGACGATGGAGACGGATCTCAAGGGCAGCAGCCTGCATGCCACGGTGCCGCCGCACCACGCGCTGCAGCACGGCTACGGCTCGCTGGGCGCGCTGGGCGGCATGATGCTCCCACAGCAGCAGCCGCTGGCGCAGCACCAGCAGCTGCAGCACCAGCACCACCAGGCGCTGCCGCAGCACCACCAGCCCCAGCCACAACACCATCAACCACCCAACAACAACAACAACACCTCAAACAAAAACTCCAACGCGGAGCGAGTTAAGCGCCCCATGAACGCGTTCATGGTGTGGTCGCGTGGGCAGCGCAGGAAGATGGCATCCGACAACCCCAAAATGCACAACTCGGAAATATCAAAACGTCTCGGTGCACAGTGGAAAGACCTCTCTGAGTCAGAGAAGCGACCGTTCATCGACGAGGCGAAGAGACTTCGCGCCGTTCACATGAAGGAACACCCAGATTACAAATACAGGCCGAGGAGGAAGACAAAGACCCTCGCCAAGAAACAGGAGAAGTACCCGCTAGGCAGTGGAGCGCTGCTAGGTGGTGGCGAAGCACAAAGGAGCTCAGCGCCGCCGTCACAGCAGCCGCGCGACATGTACCAGATGACGCCAAACGGCTACATGCCCAACGGCTACATGATGCACGACCCCAGCGCCTACCAGCAGCAGGCGTACAGCTACCCGCGCTATGACGTGTCGCAGATGCAGCAGGGCGGCTACGGGCAGTACTACGGCGGCGGGCAAGGCTCACCCTACCTGCAGCCGCCGTCGCCGTCGACCTACGGGCTGGGCCCTGGCTCACCCGGCGGCTACGGGCTGCCCCCTTCGTGCGCATCGCACTCGCCCAGCGGCTCCTCCGCTAAGTCGGAGCCGGTGTCGCCGGGCCCGCCGGGGCTAAAGCGTGAGTTCTGCCACGAGCCGACGCAACTGAAGCGCGAGTTCGTGCACGCGCACGCGCACGCCCACGAGCAGATGGGCATGAAGCGCGAGCACGGCGGGCAGCAGGAACTCAGCCAGATCATCAACTTGTACCACGTACCGGACGAGCAGCGCTACGGGGTGGGCGAGCGCACCGCCATGCCGCTCATCTGAGACGCGCCCTTCGCGTGCGACATCGACATCCCGCCGCTCTGAGCAGTGAGCTGTCGGCGCCGGCTCCGGGGCTGCAGGGCTCAGGGGCCGGCTCGCCCGCCGCGCTAGTTCAAGTTCCAGTGACTTTGTTGCGAATCGGTTCGCGTTAGGACAGTGATGGTTATCTTCCCGGCCGTACATACTTAGGTATGTCCATTTATTTGTTTTGTAATGTACGACGCTGTTAGTGTTGAGACTGTTGCTGCCCGCCGGCGCCGACCGCGCGCCGACGGCCAAACGTTCAATTAATGTTGTTGATTAATATCTTGTATTATATTATGATTATTGTATTTTTTCATGAATTATGTTAAAATATTTTACGCCGTGACGTGCGGATGGACGCAAGGGTTCCGACTGTGATTGAATGTGAGGCGATGTAGTGGAAGAGGTAATTTGAATACCAAAAAAAATTGAACAATTTGTAAATATAGTGTTAAAGGCTAGAGACGAAGTTGGAGTTAGTCAGTAAAGCGTAGGTAGATAGACATAAGTCGTGCCACGACACCACTCTCGTACGCCCGACGCGCGTTGTACAAAATATTTGTTATATTGAATCGAAAGTTATTAAAGCTCGAAAGACTTAAATATTGTAATACGAAAATGTATGTACAGTGAGTGTTATATAGTCAGTGGACACAAAAGTATATTGAGAAAAAAGTTATCAATAAACGACGCGTTAAAATTGTATATGCTGTTTTGTTGTATATTCCCAAGTGTCCCCCGCGGTCCGCCGCTAGTGCTACACAAAAGTAAAGGCCATTGGCGTGAATCATCGCTGGCTGAAACACAAAAACACACACACACACACACACCGTGTCACAATATTGAACACGACTACCCACGTAGCGATTTATAATAATTTCGAAGCACCCTAAAGTTGCTTTACAATTCATCTTATTACTCAAATAGAAAAAAAAAAAATGATATTTATATTTGCTTATCAAAAAGAAGTTTTCTTCAAAAACTTCGCTATCTTAGTTTCTCTCATAGAAAAGACTTCAACGCACAATTGCATTTGCACGTTTTTCTATTGCAAACATAATTTCTTGTAATTTCATACATTTCAAATTGTGTGATTGTTTGTGCCAATTTATTAGACTGCCAAACAATGCAACACTTCATACAAAAGGTAATAATAATTGATAATAACGCCATTATGGCAGTGCAGTGACAACATTATTGTCATTTTAACACAATTAAATGCTTTTGAAAGGTTCAGTAGGTAACTATAATATACCAGACGCTAATAAACACAATTATTATATACTGCTTCCATTCTTGCAACAATGAATCAATTGAACTATTCAATTATTTCCAATTAATTGAAACATCTAATTGCTTAGTTTGGAGATAAATAATTGTTTACCATGCTTCTAATTATAAGATTAATAGCATTTATAATTATTCTTCCTGGAGACTGTCACAATTTCTATTTTATATTTTGGAATCTTAAAGAGGTATTTGGGAAGATTTTGAAATATGCCTTTATAAGTAAACAAAGAAAAATATATAATTACAATACAATAAAAAGTATTCACATTTTTATAGGCCTGTTGCTAAAGTTCCGATATTTATTGAAAACATAATTGAAGTTTTCTGTAATACTTTTTTATCCAAAATATAACAATCGACGTTTCAGTAAAAGCTTCAATTTCAATCATTTATTTAGTGCATAACTGCAATTTTTGAGGTCTTAATGAATGCCAACAACTTAATAAATTTTATTAATAGAATTTTAATATTACTAATATTACTCATTGAATTAATCATTGTTGGATATTTAGCAATATGAATTGTATAAGTTACTAGAAAACTTACTTTCCTTACCAAGTGTGAGCAGCTTAAAAATTGCATCACATACCAACTCTTACACTTTAACGCGTATAAGAAACTCGCATTTCAATCAATTACTGTCAACACGCAGGGGTGAGACGGGATTTAATCAAATCCCTGGGAGTAGTTGATAGAATTCGGGTACTCTACACCCCCCCGGGAATTTAACCGACTTAATCCGACGAAAAACGCCCCGATGTTTAGCAGCGATCATTTAAACACTATTTTCACTTAACACTTTGATGTGGGACGGGATGATGCAGGAGAAATCATTGGAATATTTGAAAAATAATCTTTAATCTGACTTTAGTGGAAATGATGAAGATTTTTATTCAGCTTCAGTTAGAACAGGCAGAAATATAAAAGTAAACTGTTGAAAACAAAAGATGACTTAGGCCCAGTTTTTTGATCAGTAGTAAACTCAACCAATGATTAAAGCTAACCAATGGTTTCAAAATTCGGTAAATCGCGTTTTAATTGTTAGTGTGTTACACGGTAAAATAATTAACTCTCCAATTTATTTGACCATTTGTGAGGCTAAAACTGCAAAAAATGCTGTTTTACCGAAATTTGCAAACATTGGTTTTAAAATTCAATAAAACGCTTTTACGCGTCAATTGTTAACCTCACAAATGGTCAAATAAGTTGGAGAATTAATTATTTTACCGTTTTTTATAATAACAATCGATGAAAAATCACGTTTTACCGAAATTTGAAACCATTGGTTAGCATATTTAATTTATTGGTTGAATTAACTACGGATAAAAAAGCTGGGCCTTAGTAAATACCTGAACAAGCCCAGTTAAAATTACAATCATTCCTTTTACCTAGGTTATTCAAATGGTAAAAATTAAAACAGTTCAAGGTGATCTTGAGATCGTCTGGTTTGAATTTTTGCTACAGCAACCAAAAAATCAAATAGTCAATTAAATAAATAGCTTTTAACAATATATTGTAGAGCAAACTTGTAAGTTCTATTTCCCAAAAGGAAGATCCATAAAATGAAACAAACAGAGAAATTTACAACTAGAGTCAGGCCCAGGTTTTTGATCAACAAATGTGGTAGTGTAACAAATGGTCAAATAATTAGCTCTCAAACTCATTTGACCGTTTGTAAGGCTAACAATAACAACTGAAGAAAAATGGTGCTTCACCGATATTTGAAACCAATGGTTAGCATATTTAATTTGTTGATTTAACTAGGGATAAAAAACTGGGCTTAAGGTTGCCGTGTTGAAAGAATGACGTTTCATCGGATCTTCAGTTATCGACATTTGAGAATTTTTACTAGAAAGAACAACTGTGGGCAATACATTATATTTATGCTAGAAAAAATCTAACCTACTAAAAGCAAGCAAGCAAATTTGTACTATACTTGAAACTTCTATCCAAAACCGAGAATTCCTCAAATATTTTCAAGTTATAAGACAACCATGTTATAGTTTACTTTAAGTAGAAAGCAGGCAAACCAAACATCAGACTTCTAATGAGTTATTTAACTAATGATCTGAGAATAAATAATTCTATCGTAAGGTCCTAGTAACAGGGCGGTAGGTGCAAAATGCAATACCACAGTCATTAACTTCGTGTTTTGAAGTCAGAAGGGTTCACTACTATCGTTATAAACAAACAGTTTATTCATATAGTTATGTAGATATTTGTATCACAGGTTTAATTATTTGTTTTAAAATAAATTAACATTAGATCTAATATCCAGCACAAACGTAAGTAGATTTTTAAAAAGATGTTTTATTAAAAATAAAACAACTTTAATTTAGTGAGTCTTACAAACTTAAGAGATTAAAATTATTTTTTTAACTGTAGGGTATTGTAAAATTATTACTAAGATATGCTCCCTACATTTCTGAATATTTTTTCTTTAAGCCCGAATTCTTCTAAATTCTGGTTTCGGTTACTTAATCTGAAAAGTATAAATGAAACAAAAAAATATCATTTTCGAAAATCGAGATTTAATATCATCATCATATCAGCCCAAAAACGTTCACTGCTGTACATAGGCCTTACGAATTTATTTATGTTTTTTTTCTATTTTATTATCAATAGGCTCGCGCTTGACCACTATCTCAATTACAATAGACTCATCCTCAAAAAGAGAAAAAGGAACGCCAATATTTAAGATAACATAACATTACGCTAGTATTCCCCGAAAGGATGGGCAAAGGTGCACTTACAGTCGTACTTTTGTAGTATTTTCTCTTATAAACACTTCTAGTTTACTTTATATCAATATCACTTAGGCCCAATTTTTTATCCGTAGTTAACTCCAACAATGGTTAAATATTTTAACCAATGATTGCAAAATGCAAATTTCAGTAAAACGCGTTTATACATCAATTTTTAGTCTATTTTTTTTACCCTGGCTCCACACTAGGAATTCATCCTGTATCGTGCGTGATTTACAAACATGTAAGCAGATACACACAAACACCCAGAGCCGGAACAACTATCAGTAGTAGGTCATACAAATATTTGTTACATTCGGGAATCGAACCCGCGACACGCAGCGCAGCAGTCAATCGCTTAACCACTGCGAAAAATATTTGATAATTAACAAATTTTACCGAAATTTTAAACCATTGATTAACATATTTAACCATTGGTTAAGTTAACTACGTATCAAAAACTGGGCCTTAATAGCCACAAGCTACTTCATTGATCTGAAAAAAAGAAAAACAGCGTGAAAGTAAATGATTAACAAAAAAGTTTTGTTAATCTGTAACCAATCCCTTTTTTGTCTCAACACGCTTTTTACGCACTTCTCTAATCACGTTTTTAGGGCACTATCAATCTGGAGAGTAAAATTATTAGACAACAAAATATATTTTTATTGAATCGTCTGTTCTGAATTGAACTATTCTGAATTTTGCTATGGAATTTATACCGTTCTGATCAAGCAAGACGAATTCAATATGATTATTAGATACAGTTATTTCGATAAGTAACATGGTTATTTACAAAGCTGAAATGAAATAGTCGGACAAATTACAAACAATAGCAAAGATTTCAAATCTAACCAAAATTTTGTTGTTAAACAACAAGTCTTAAATTCGGTAATAAAAGAAAAATTCAGTTTAATTTTCACGTGTGTGTCTTTTCATGTTATTTAAAATAATTCATTTAGTTCAGACACTTTTACACGATTCCTAAGCCTTGCGTTAAACTTTTTCGAATAATGTGAATTGCAGTTTCCCCTAAAAGGCTTTGCTTATACCTTGAAAAAAATTGGGAGCAGCTGTCTCAAAACATCTGTCATCTGTTAATTTTTGTACTTAAATTATTCTTTAATTATATTTCAAACTATAATTACTTTACTTGTTCTTACAAAGTTGATTATTCTGTTTCATCCATACTCTATATACTATCAACAAAAATTATATCAACATTTTATGAGATTTACACTTCCACTAGCAAACTGTCATAACTATCTGTAAATCATACCTAAACTTATTCCGAGAATCGGTGAAAAACTAGTTCAGTAAACTGTCCACCTAATATTTAAGGTATTTGAGTCGTATATCTAGCAGAGCCATCATGAATTTAATAATGAAACTCTGCGTTCCGTAGGTAGGTACATCCTACGCAATAAACAGGGGTAAGGAAAATAAATTATAAATTAAACGAATAAAACAAAGGTCTATGCCCCAAATAGATTTATTAAAATTACTCAAAACGCATTCATAAAAATATGAATTCCGGATGTACGCGCGCACTCTGGTTTCGCACCCCACCGTTCCGCGGCGTGACCCGGGACTCGAACCCGCTACCCGAGGGTGGGCAATCACGCCGCGTTCCCACGGAGCTGTCATTGTTTCCTCTCACGGTTCGCGACATGTCATTGCTATGATTGTTGGGCCACTGGCCCACTGCTTTCTAATCATATGTTCAACGTAAATACCGCTTTGAATGCCATTACTTAGATGTGTGATGTGTCCCCGTACCTAGATTGATGATGCCTTAAAAGTATCTACAATTGTATCTACTGCAATAAGTACAATTAAACTTAGTTCTAAAGTTTCATTTGACATTTCTACAAAATTTGTAATCAATCTCACAGGAAATAAGCTGTCTAATTAAATACAAATCACTACCCAACTACGCTTAAATTCAAAAAATAAATCACCAAAATTGCAAAGTATCATATTCTTAGAAAAAAAATCGTATCGAATGGCATGTACGAGCATGTACACCGGTGCATACATCTGCCACCCCTGGCTCCGTCTACCTACATCCGCCGACACATTTGGCCCCACATTTTTTTTCCGTGTCGCAATGTAATTTCCCAAAGTCCCAGTCGGCGGTGGAGTGTAAACAGCGGGACAAACATCCAAACTAAAGTTGTCACGTAATTCGTTCATCAAATATTCGTCTATTTGTTCTTGAGATTGACACCAGTCCGCCCCCAGCGGTGGCCCTTTGTTTTTATGTTGCACGCTGTCAATATTTGGTCTCATTTGTCATTAAGTGGTTTTAAATGCCGATTCGTCGGTGATACGACGAGCCGAAAGTGGGTGGTACTGTAGGTAGGCTTGTTCAAACATACGTCCCGATGTGTGAACAGATAAGGTAACTGAACGTTTCTATGTGAACTTTGACTTCGGAATATTAATATGAGAGGAGAATCCTAAAATAGACATAGGAATGGAAAATTTGTCGGATCCATGTTCTGTTCACACCACCCTGTTTTACCGAGAAAAAATACTTAGCCTTGGTCAAAACAATGAGCAGTTCGGGGGACGAGGTAAAAAAAAATAAGTGGAATTTTAGCTTAAATTTGTGCGCATGACCTTCTAGGAATTGTTACTTGCCGTAACGGTACTTGCGCCGCCGCCCTCAGGTAGTTGCAGTGGCCGGTACTCGCTAGTTACTTGAAGCTCGGTGCGCCCGGGAATGCGTTTTTATAGACACCTTTTTCAGATGCTTGCACTCCAAGATGACTTTAACACGACGATGTGGTTTTTGTCACTCGGTATTTGTGTTTTTCTGTATCTTATTTGTCCATAAACTTTCATTTAAAAATTCTAGGTGAAAAACAGCCGTTTATATTTTTAGTAAAAATAAAAACACGTGTCAAATGTATTCTGTCGGTCGTGTGTGAATTTGAGCCAAACAATTTCAAATCAAATCATTGGAATCGCACCTCCAACACAAATTGTATTGTGTACAGGTGCAACTGATGATTTGCACTTTTAACAAACGGGATTTCGTCTGAATAAAAGCTATTCGGAAATTGATTCTCTGTTGATTTCTAAGGCCGTTAGACCAAAACAAGGAATGCCTCTGAAAAACCACTGGAGTGTGACCAAACTTTGATTTGTGCACCTTTATCCACTAAAGATGCAGAATTATCTATTTTCTTTGGGAATTTGAAGACCGTAACTGTTTACGGTTTTCAAATTTCCGAATAGGAACTTAATCGAATTGATTTGGTGTCTACTCACACTTTTTCCAGTCGTAAATAATGCTTAAGTTAAAGAACATTAACAATGAATGCACTGCTATGCTTTGAAAAACGTATCATGTTCCTATTTACGTTGAGTATTATACGGAAGCTGACCTAAGCTTTACTGGGGGCTTACTACAATAGGAAAATAAACAACTTTAGTATCCCTTCTTCTTGTCAAAGCCATTACTTTTTCTTCATCATCACTTCGTCACTACCGAGTCTTTTCGCAAAAGAAAACAAACCCCACATGTACAACTAAAAACTCAAAATTGTATTTACCACTAGACAGTAAAACAGAACAATTATCACAGATTTTTTACAACAGGTAGAACCAACTGCTAAACCCTTTGATGTATGCGCGGGCTAGCAATAAAATAATGGTTTTTGGAAAGTTTTATGATCAAAAAGGGGTATACCAGCAAACAGGGTTATGTTGTAAAAATAATTACACCGAAAACGACCTTCGGGATGAAACACCGCCAAAGTTGATGTGGTATAACTGTAAAATGGTTATAAATGGTTCCGGTAACCAATTAACGAGTAGACGCTATGTATCTTATGTTCTGGCAGTCATTACTGGCTAAATAAATACTGTTAAGATGGTATAAGTGTTTTAACTTCTATTGTTATTGCGTATAATGAAGTATTCGCTATCCGATTATGATTGAAATGTATTTTGTCTATGTTTAAGCTGTTCTTGTCGGTTTAAGAGTGTTATTAGTGAGGCATCAGATATTCCAAAACAGTTATTCCGTAAATGTAACAGGCAAAAAGATTTGGGATCTTAGGAAAATCTAGAAAACGATAAATAAATTCCTTTATTTGTATAAACATGAGTGTGCTTACAGGACAAAGCAAACAGGTTGTTCCAGTACACTTTTAGTTCAGCTATGTTTGGCCTAGGCGTTTCAAAGTGGTTATTCTTCCTACTCCAATGCATTTCAGATTATATTCATAGTACCTGTAACTTTCTTTTCGACATTTTCCCTTTTTTATATTTTATTGGCTCGTGCTTCACCACTATCTCACCTATTGGTAAGCGATGATGTAATCCTTACTGTACAAACAGTAGATTTTGCATGTAAATAATTGGTATAGCATTTTAATATGATGAAAGTTGCCTTACTATGCTACTACGAGTATGTGACGGTGACGGTTTACGGTAGACGGTGTGTGATAACAGCCGACATTTTACTTATTTACTAATTCAATAAGACCACCCAGTTTCTAGATAAACAATGCATTACTCATTCTACAAAAATATTTACTTTCTATCATTAAAAGAACTTGAACTCAAAACATGCTTTAGGTATTTGTGAGCCTACACCATTTTTGCGATATCTTAACAATCTTATCAGAAGGGTACTAACGATGGCCTTTCCAGGAAATTCGCGGCGGGCTCTTTTCCTATTGTTTCCCGTAGAAAGCAATAGCAGATGGTTCCCATGATCACCACAAGGTAAGATTAGAAGTGTATTTCTAGTTAATGCGTTAGTATCTTGTATTTATCGTGGACGCAATGATTTATGTGGAGTTTTTAATTTGATCCTTAGATATAATAAGCAATTTTTTCATTGAGAAATAAAATACTCATATTATATCGTAAAGTATATTTATGATAATGATAATGAAATTGTATGCGTTCATATGAAATAGCGTATGCTACTGTGCTGTTATTAAATACTCGTGTGATAAAACCTATCACACGAGTATTTTAATAAGAGTATGTGGTTGTGCTGCTGTTTTCAGGTTATTATGCATTAATCGTCCGTGCCTCGGAAAGCACGTTAAGCCTTTGGTCGCGGCTGTTATTTGGAGATTTTTGACGGCATACGGATAGTCAAAAGTCAGGATATCTGCCAGCAGTTGTTGCCAGCTGTTACTGGCTGTTGTGGACTTCAGATAGTTCGTTCCTTGTAAAATACTAGTATTCTTTTTCATCCCACTAAACTGGAAGCTGACCCCAAAAATAATTGGGAAAGGCTAGACAGAATAAGTTTATAAGATTTCATAATGAATTGATACGATCGTTCTACCTTTATACTATAAGCGCTTTTCGCGTTGTCTGCTAAGAATTTGCTAGATGGCTAAAAAGATATTACCTCATGATACACCCACACAAGCAGTTACCAGAAGGAACAGATTAATGATAGTAGCATATTGTAAGGGTAGGAATACAAGACTATATGATCGCTTACCAGCAGGTGATATAGTGGTCAAACGCGAACGTATCAATATAATAATGAAAAAGTATATTCTATGAAGCGCCTGCCTGGGTTCGAACCCACGACATACAATTTGTAAGCCGCGGTCGTTACCACTTTGTGTAAATTATTTCATCACCACTGCTCTCAAAACGGTGAAGGAAAACATCGGGCGGAAACTGGCGGGTGGCAGAAACTCGAAGACATGTGACATCCACCAACCCGCACTGGGCCCGTGTGGTGGATTACGGCCCTTTTCTTCTCACAGAAAGGAGGCCTGCGTCGCAGCAGTGGAAACATTAAAAGGCTTATGATGATATTCTATGAAATAACTTTACAGTTTACACTATGCTTCTATTAGAGCAGTAGCGTCGCAGTTTCGTAGCAAATAAATGTTGAATTGGTTGTAGAGACAATTAACAGTGTTTACTCACCCAATTATAAGATTTTTGAAGTGTTCTTATATACTTCAGACCTTGAAAGTAATATAAACAGGCTGAATCCTAAGTGAAAGTTTGTGAGGATGATTGTTTGTTATTCTTTCACGCACAACTATTGAACTAATTTCGATAAAAAATTCAGTTATTTAGAGCTTATATTTCAGAATAATACATAGGCTGTAATTTATTAAGATATTTGTGACAATTTTACACAGGTGGAGTTCGGGTGGCGGTTGGTCTTTTCAAAAGGTGGCTATCGAGGCTTAAATTAGTTTAAATTCTACAAATCAGTGATAAAAGCGTGTAGCTTTTGTAAAGTGCTTGATAATTCTAGTTTTAAAAAGTTTTCGAGGCATGAAATATTTTTTTTTTCATCAACAGTCAACATTGCCCAATAGGTACAGCAGCTAAACACCATAGCTCAAAACAAACGCAACGAAAAAAAACTAAAACCCACACTGGCATACAGTAGTTCTCAATCAACAACCACTAAGGAAGGAATAAAAAACAAAGAGCCGGGGGCGCTCATAAATCGCATGATAGAGTCATTAGCCAGGGCCGGACTCCGCGCTGAATAATTAAAAACAAATAAAGTCGACACGGATTACCCTATCGTGCCACCATCGCTTCGCTCGCTCATTTTTATTTAATAGTTTCTGTTAACTTACACGGCTATTAGATGGTATTTTAAGATTTTATTTTAGATTGTTAGAATTTTTCGTAATGGGTGAAATTGATGGGCTAGTTTTTGTAATTGTGTGTGTTTGGGGCCTACTAGTTTGTTGTAGAGTTTATTTTATAAGCAAGGAACATATATTTCAAAGCAGAATAATATATATTAGTTGCTATAACTAATTATGTACCAGTCCTAATTTACTCCAACAAAAAATAGAAGTCTTTTTTAATAATGCATATTAAATGTAATAGTAGATTTTTTGTGATTTTGTAATTGGTTTTTAATTTTAGGGGGTTTGATTTCTTTGGTTCGGTTTGATGTTTGTTTTATATGCAAGGAACTTTTTTGGAGATTATAATGTTAGTTTTATTCTAATACTTACATTAAAACATAAGTGTTCCTTTAACCTTTTTATAGTAACTCGTTGTTATTTATAAATGATTTCTTTCAGAGACTTAACTTAGGCTTTCAAGCAATTTTGAAGTTTATTTTGATACGTTACTGTAATCGTTCACTGTAGTAAGTATACAATTTTGTGATTAATCTATTATAATTGTTTTTGTGACATCTTTGTTGGTGTGCTGTATAGAAAATCCCGAACTACGGTAAAACCTAGGTTTACCAAGTCCTACTATTCCGAAATGATCTACCTATGATAATCGCTTATACGACAAGGCAAATCTTAGAATTTCCTTCAGAGACTTGTAAATATTGAAAAATTGTAATGTCTTTTCCTTTCGAATATAATTAAAAAAATACCAACATGATTTTAAATCATTTTCTGTTAAAAGAATTCGGAAATGTTTCAAAATCATGTTGATATTTGATTGGTAATGAATGAATAAATGAAGCTAATCAATCACTCCTTAATTGTTCTCATCATTTCATGTGTCACAGATGTTAAGTCTTTTTTAACAAATACAAGTCACTGACGTAAATCCTAAGATTTACCGCGTGATTTCCTAGTAAGATCATTTCGGACTTATACCGTACTTTTACCGTAGTTGGGGCTTTTTCAATAACAGATACATTCAATTGACACACCACACATAGCTTGTCGTAAAAGCAGATTTCAGTTTTTTCTTCAATTAAGTAATCTTTACAAACTTTTTATCTTTTTGCGACTTAATTAAAAATTATCAATATCAAGTTACAGTCTGACTTCACCCAATTTATTTATTTTTTTCCAATTCCTTTGCTGTTATCCTAACCTCAACTAGTTTCTACCCGCGAGTCCAACAATGTCGTCTGCCTTTGTCCAATTGATTTTATAATATATTTATCCAGTAGCAAAGTGAATATTTTCCACACGACTTGTGTATAGGATTCGATTCTGTGTAGCGTAGGCGGAGGAATCGCACATCCTCCCACTCGGAATACTCGACCGTCACATACAAATGTCACACCACCGGACACACATTATTTAGCACTCCGGCTTTAAATTGAAAACTAAAATTAGAACAACTTAATCCTAACTGGCGGGTTATAAGTTTAGTCACTGATGTTGTAACATAGGTGGTGGTTGTAACTGGCGTAAGCATTAGAATTAATATTTGTTTCGGTATATTTAACATGTATGTTTAGGTTTTGGTTGACACCCACCCGCAAAGACTTTAGTTCTCGTGATCTCGCTTTTAACGGTGCCGAAATATCGAGCTCTCAACCAAAACCTAAATATACATGGTAAATATCCCGAAATAAATATTAATTCTAATGATTGTGACCATGTCAGCTTAAAAACTTGTATGGCGTAAGCATTGCTATTTTTTGGCTTTTTGATATTAGCTGTTTCACGTGGCTTTGCTCCCCCGGTCTATCCTGGTATATCAAACAATGCAACTTTCTAACAGTTTAGGTTTTTTCGTAATCGGAACAGCGCTTCTAGAGAACATAATCAGAATCTTTCTTTCTTTTCGTGTGAGGTTCTGGACACCTAGTGTCAGAGTTAATTAAACCGCATCTGGGAACCCCACCGGCCTCTGACTTGGCTATTTCAGACATACATTAATTATATAAATCCAGATTTCCTCACGATGTTTCCTTTACCGTTATGATGACGCCTATGATGTCCAAGATAAACTCAGAAAGTGCATACGAATTTGGAAAAGTCACAATGGTACTTGCCCGATTTGAAACCATGACCTCAAGCACGTGAGGTGAGGTCTTTGCCACAGGGCCACCACGACATATTAATTAGACGACTTTAACTCTTTATAATATTGGAATAGAAGTAGATCAAGATACAGATGAAAATAAAAGTCAAAGTGGGAAAACTGCAAATTAAATAATAATTTGCTTCAAAATACAAAATTATTTTAGAATAATGGGTTAAATACATTTAGACCAACTACTTAAACACCCTTAAATTTTGGACGTTTAAATCCTGTACATGAAACAGTATCGATTTGTGAAGATTGTATAAGTAAAATAAATCACTATAAAATAAACGACTTTTAAAGCAAAACACTAAAAAGTGCAAAAATAACTTTCGTTTCGTAAGTCGGTGACGGAAAACGATAAAATAAGAGGTACCAAAGACACCAACTTCAGAAAGAAAGTTATTGAAAGTCGTTTTTTTTCATACGTTTTTTTTTGTTTTTGCTGTGGAAATCGGTTTATTATTTTTGAATTTTATCTTTACAAATCGATACTGTTTCATTTACCCGATCAACCCCCCACGGGATCTAAACGACTAAAATTTAACGGTGTAATGACACCACGCACACTTATCTCGTATTTGTAACCCATAAACGGGAATTATTCAGTACTAGCTTTTACCCGCGGCTTCGCTCGCAGTGAAGCCATTAAATTATTATTATTTTTTAATAAAAAGTATCATATGTTACTTCTAATACCTCCAATAATATATGTACAAAGTTTCATGACGATCGGTTCAGTAGTTTTTGCGTGAAAGCGTAACAAACAAACTTACATTCACATTTATAATATTAAGTATGATTCAGTATTTTATTTCTTCCATGGAAGAAGTCTTTTGTACCGATCTTTGCAGATAGCCGATTGTTTTCTGTTTTTGATACGGCAAACATGGCAGTAATGCGAATAATAACATAATTTGCTAATAAGCGGTTCCTAATGCTGTATTTATCACGATTGTTATCAATGTCATCTCACAATTATACCATTGTATCACCATTAGACTGAATGGTGTAAATGCAAGCCCACTTATTATAAATATGAGTGTAGAAGTAGTATTAGTTTCTATGGACGTCATGCCTGTGATTCATGAAGGTTTTGGTGTACTGACGTACTGGTACTCTACTCTGTCACAAATAGTCCTATTTGTGACAGAGTAGTCTTTGCAATTTTCAGGTTGGATATGAATGTGTAAGGTCTCACTCTCACCTGATTAGTGGGAACTCTAAATACTGGAAGTATTAGTATTAATTAGTTTGCATGCCACATATTGGTAGCCCTCTCACAAGATAGATCGATTACCTGGCGAAGACTGCGGGTCCCTGCTGAATGGGAAAAGCATAGGACCAGACGAAGTGGCAACGCTATATCCAGCAGTGGACGTTTTTGATTATCTTATTTCAGATCGATCCTGATGTATGAATTATGTCTGAAATACAGAATATGACGGTTTCATAATTATCTAAACTCTAAATACTTAAAATACGTGAGGTTCTAAGACCAAAAATAGTGAACAAATACTACAATCCTAAAACAAAACCACATTAGTTGCGTGAGGGCTGCGATAGACTCGAGGTGTTTGTTCAATTTGTGTGCCGAGTACTGCCGAGTGTTGCCGAAGAGAGCCGAGCCCTACACGAAGATGAGACGAGATGGCGCCTCACGGACATGGCGTTCAAGAGTACACACGTGCCTGTGAAGATCTGCAAGTTAATTTAAAAATTAAATCTGATATATAGGACCAGAATACCACATCTACAAACTTTTATCTGTTTCGTCATAGGGGTTGGAGGCAATTTGGAATCAGCATACACCATGATCTTGTATGTCGTGTCTTGCCTATTTCCACTTAATAATGAGATGGGAACATCATTATGGCAGAAATAATTCTAAACATGATAACCCTCAGTTTCCCAGCTTAAAATTATCGCAGAATTAATGTGACAAATTGTCAAGCACGTGTTATCAAAGAAAATTCATTCAACCAATCACGTGGTACTGTGATTAACCAACCACAGTACCACGTGATTGGTTGAATGAATTTTTGAAAATTCATTCAACCGAATGAATTTTCAACAGCCAATCACAGCAGATGACTCGTGCTTGACTATTTGTCACATTAATTCTGCGATAATACTGAGCTGGGAAACTGAGGGTAAGACTATCAACGTATAAGTAAGATTTTGGTACCCACCCGATGTTAAATTGAATTGCTATGATTTGCTGTTGCGATCGCTTGGAACTTTTAAAACTTGATTAGTAAGAATGTCTAAGTTCTCTTATTTACTTTGAGATGAACCTTTCCATCCATCAAATTAAGCATTTTGATAAATTCTCACAAAAACCCTTGGTATTTATTAATGCCTACAAACTTTTTTCACAGTACTCCGCTAAAATCTTAAAAATCTTTCATTAACGTGACGTTAATTCGATATTTACATGAGAATTAATGCAGCACTTTATAGCACAAACTGCTCGTAAGTCAACGTCTTGTAATCCAAGTTTATCCCTAGCAAGCCACGGCTGTTACCAAATTAATTTATTGAACGGTCCGCTACCGGTACCGCTGAAGACTCTTCTGCCAGTCACACAATCCACTCACGATCAACACTGAAACACAACGACCCAAACACAGCCAAACGAAAACCAACCACAAGGTAACCTCAATAGAACTCATTTCAACCTACAAACAAATCGACATACGACCGACAAACGCAACATAGCCGGCAGTAAATAAACAGTTGATACTGACTACACATCATTACATCAAAGAGATGAATAGCCATTGTGATAGGACATTGCACTTTATAGAGGAACGAATACGTGTCAGAATCAAACGTGTGGTTGTTGCAGGAGTTTCTTATCGAACAGTGGGTTAGTGGGCGCGAGCGGTGCCGGGTCAAACGCTTAGCAAACAACTACGGACAGATTCGTCTTGGCGTATATTTGTCGGCATCACCGTGAAATGGTTGCAAAAGCTCGCGGTGTTGTGGCATTGTGTAGGATGCATTTCGTTCCACTGAAGCCGCGGTGCAGCCTTGCTTGTTCTCTGAAGAAAATAACGCAAAAGTATAGAACAACAATAAATATGTAGGTATAACACAAGCCCTGGCATGGCTTATTATTTTTGCAACACTTGCTTTGATTCATACCTAGTACGCCAAATCAGAAAAAAATATCATTTTATTTCTGATCAATTCACTCCTGTGGCCCAGTAGAGCAGTGGTGGTACAGTAGAACAGTGATGGTACAGCTCTAAAAACGGTGAAGGAAAATATCGTGAGGAAACCGGCACGTCCGAGAACCAAAAATTCAAAGACATATGTCATCCACCAACATTCATCTGTCAGAGAGAGGAGGCCTTTCCCAGCAGTGGGAACATTAATAGGCTGATGATTATGATGATGAATTTACTCCTTTAGGAGTTCTTCTGTGTTTCCTGATAGTTATAACCTGAGGAATTTGGGTTAAGGGTGACTATGTTACTTCTAGACTAGTTGGGTGACTATGTTGGGTACGCAGATGATAGTACTGTTTCAGAGAAGTTCGTTCCTTGAGAGAGGCTATGGTGGAGCGGACAAATTTGACTTTAAGCTTCGTATGGTCGCTTTTAACACCACCAAAACACAGGCATGTCTGTTTACCGCAAAGAGGACTCATTTCATCCAAACGCCTACTTTTCGGGTGCATCTGTTCCTGTAAGTGATCGGCTCGAGCTCCTTGGCATGGAGTTGACATCCAGTCTCAACTTCGGCGCCTCTACTGAGTACAAAGCCCAAACTGCGGCAAAAAAACTGGGCATCCTAAACAGAGTGAAGTAATACTTTATGCCTGGACAGCTTTTAACTCTTTACAAGGCGCAAGTCCAATCCTGCATGGATTATTGCAGCCACCTCTGGGATGGCTCAGCTAAATACCAGCTTGCCGCGCTTGACTTTGTGGAACGCAGAGCTAAGAGACTAATTGGCGACGTCAAACTGGTGGATGCCAAGCTTCACAGCTTAGCTCATCGCCGCAAGGTTGCTTGCTTGTCAGTCTTCTACAGACTGTACTTCGGTGAGTGTGCTCATGAACTTCACGACCTCATCCCACCAGCCCCCTTCTACCATCGGACATCTAGACGCAATGCAAGTTACCATCCTTACCTTGTTGCCATTCCACCAATTCGCACCAAGCGCTTCCAAACATCCTTCATAATGCGCACAGCAAAAGAGTGGAACTCACTGCCTGCGCCTGTGTTTCCGAACGCATACAACCCGAATCTCTTCAAAGTTAGAGTTAACAGGCTTCTTCTGGGTAAGCTCACTCCATCGCCGACTTTGTCTCTGTCACCTCAGACCTAGACTAGAGCCAAGAGCAAACCCATTATATATAAAAAAAGACAATCGTGCTACATCGTCGACCACATTATCGCTTATCATCAGGTGAGATAGTGGTCAAAAGGGGACTATTAATAGAACATAATAAAAAAATAAGAGGACTATTAATCTAATTCAGATCGACAGTTACATTATAGTTATCTAAAAACGTAACCAATTCGGCCTCGGGCAACAAATTTGTAGTACTGAGAAATTTTAAATTGACTGTAAATTCGCGGAATCTATCAATAGAAACCGGTCAAGTTCAAATTGAAATCGAAGATACCTGCGGCAGACAGTGCATAGATTAACATAGTAGGTGTTGGAGTTGCTACTTTTGTGATAAGCGGTCAATACCTTTAAGTGAAAATGAAAAAAACAAAAAGACTCAAAAGATAGACACACATACAAATAAGATTTTACTTCTGCCAAACTGTCGCACAAATTGTTTACTTATTATATTTATAACTAAAATTACATGTTGACGCTTAACGATTCATGAAAAGGTACGATTTTTGGCAGCAGCTGTCCTGTTACTGTTAGACATAGGAACGCAAGATCATAATGAATCAGTTCTCGTATAGGTACGTGTCTAAAGTGTCTGTACTTTGAAAACATCCAATACCATTAGCCAAACCTTTAAAGCGATAAACAACCCACTTACGCTAATTAAGAAATAATTTCGTGCTGATGCCAATAACAAGCGTCACACGTACACACCACCAAAATTAAGCAATAATTGGGTAAATGTTTAACATTTACCCAATTCAATTACAACAAAAACAACATACCTAATGGAACATTAAAAAATTACGTGAAGTAAACAGTTAACAGCTACCCAAAAACCAAGATTGTTGTTATATCTCCAACGAAATCATTCGGAAGCATCTTCAGATCGGGGCCAAAAATTTAATCACCCATCAATCAACCGTTTGAATCTATAAAAAACTTCTTTGTAACCCTCGCCGCCATAATTGGTACGAAAAAAACAAAAGTAGAAAATTTATAACAAGACGAAACTCCCAAATCATTCTGTTTAGTGCGAAATTATAGTGTTTTAAACACGCCGTTTAGGTGATTGTATTGCTCTAATGAAAGGGTATTACGTAAGTGGGGCTGAAGTCAGCCGCAATCTATTAGCTGAGCAAAAACTGAGCTTAATTTCACAACTGTTTACCTTTAATTCTATAATTATGTAGGATCAATGTGCTTTTTGCACGCGCTTCTGGTCCTAACATGAGCTTGAATTTGTAAGAAACTACACGAAAAGTAGGTAAGTAGATATGCGCTGAAACTTTCAAACTATACGAGTATTTCGGTACGAACGTATTAACAGAGTTCTGAAACTGACATTCATGACCGACTTTGATGTTATTAATAAAAATTTTGAGAATGCAGTTTCAACTTTGGATGCCTCAGTTCATTACAAGCCACCTCGCAAAGCTTTGCGTTTGTTATTATCTTTTTCCTTTTTATCATCACCATCCTCCTCTCCTTACCTATCTCAATTTACTTTGGAGTTGGTGAGGTGTATGTTCTTCTTCAAGATCTTTATTGTTCATAATCTCATACGTTATTTCGTTTCATAATTAACATGAATTCAATCATGGCATCTCCAAAAAGACAAAGTTTTGTTTCACTAAATTTGGAATCTGTTGATTTGTAAAAGCTTAATTTAGAAAGACTTCAAATTCACGGAAAAAGCGTTTTCGTGACTGATCTTAATGAGTTTTCGTTCTTCATTGACCTTCAATACGATATCTGTAAAGTATTCAGCATCCGTGGCTACACTCTAAAATCGCTACAATTTCAATATATTACATGGTAATTTGAACCTTTCTACATACCATTTTCTGCAAGGCAAAATCGTTGGTGTGTGCGAGCGAAATATAGGTTTAGCTACAATTTAGGTTCTGCACGCACGCATCACCATCATTACAAAAGAATTCGAAATTTGAAAAGCCTCATCGTCAAACCTAGCCTCATTGTTTCAGCAGTTCTCCTAGCAACTCTGACTGGATTGTGTAAAACATGCACGGTATATTCCTACATACACAGCCACATTTATCATCAACTGATGCAGAAAAAATATACGGAACAGGCAGGTATCAGGCAGCATTCGAAATTTGAAAAAAAAAGCTTCATCACCAGATCTTATCTTTGTCCTAGCAGTTCTGCTAGCAACTCTGGCAGCATACTTGGTACCTCCGAGCGGGTGGGGGTGAGGGAGGGGGTGACGTCACGCCGTGGGTGCCGACACGTCGCTCGCCGTCACGCTCCACAAACAGCAAGGTTGCCGCAGCCTTGACGCCGGCCCACATTGCTCACCGGCTCAGAACCGACTTTTTGTACTAAATACTATATCTCTGGTGTGAACATCTTCCGGTTTCTAAATGCCTGGTAAATGAGTCACGGCTGGCGAAACCTTGGCGATTATGATAACTGTTATCAGACAACAATTGAAAGTGAAGTCATCAACTATATCTGTGGTAACCAAGTGAAACTGTTAGATCACTTTTTACAGTTACGGGGTTTACAGTTCGGGGTCGACTTCTAGGTTAACAGAGGATCTGTGGTAGAGCCACATAGACGTAACTAAACGACATGCAATGTACGATCAGAAATAGAAACCACTGCATTAGCAAACATCAGTAAAAAAAATAAAAATAAATGTTTATTGGTGCAAAAAGGTTACATTACAGTTTACGTACTGTACGTTTACGTATTGTAAGAATTATTCCATTGTAACCATTTTGAGTAATGAACCCTGCTTCTCAAACTAGGGTAACCTGTATCTTGAGAGACAGAATTGACATAACAATTGACATAAATTGACCACTACCTATATGAAGGGAAATAAGACTAAAACAAAAAAGGAATGCAATGACAGTATCGAGGATTTGGTATCAAAATCAAAATCAATCAAAATCAAAATCAAAAACGTTTATTTCAAATAGACCAATTATAGGCACTTTTGAATTGTCAAATGTCGGTCAGTCAAACTAACAAGTGAAGCTAAGTTGCACATTCCAAGGAGTAGATCTCTATGGAGAAGAACGTGCAAGAAACTCCATGGACACTCTTTTAAATAATATGTGTTACATATAATGTTTGGTTACATAAGTACTTCTTGTTGCTTCTATTATGTGAGCACAATGTAGATAATAATAAAAAAAAATATTAAAAGATAGGAACTGAATTAAGTCACTGGCAGCTAAGAGATGACCAGTCTCATCTGACGGCACCCGTTCACGAGCATGACGCGTGCATCAACCCCACTCAGCTCAACCATTTTGAAGGGAACCGAATGACCCAATAACACGCGCCACCAACAGCGAGACATTTGAGTGAGCATGACAAACTCTCAACTGCCATGCTCGCAATGTCAAAATAAAAAAAATAAAAAGTTGTAACCTAATAAAAATGCTCCATGGTACTTCACATTCACAAATTTGAAAAATAAAAGTGCTTCTACATTATACAATGCTATTATTTCTAAATATAACATGTAAAGAATCCTAAGTCCTATTGAAATAAACAAATGAAATAAAAATAAAACACTGAAAACAACAATACGAAAAGGGCAGCAGCATCTCTTCCAATATAAACTAATTTATAGCTACAAATGTATGTGGCTGTGGAGCAGGACCGGCATTTAGCCAAGCATTTTTATCAAGGAGATAATCTTCCAATTTATAATATGCTTGTCTACATAGTGTGCGTTTAATGCATGTTTTAAATTTTGACTCGTTTAATTGGAGAATTTCTAGTGGAATTTCATTATAAAATTTTACACAGTACCCCATAAAAGAGCTAGCTACTTTAGCTACCCTGAATCGAGGTTGATCTAACTTGTCCTTATTTCTAGTATTAAAATTGTGCCTATCACTTATTTTAGTAAAAAGATGAATATTTTTCCGGACATACATTATATTTTCATAAATGTATTGACAAGGTACCGTCATGATGTTGATATCTTTAAATAATTCCCTAAGAGAATCGCGCCTGCGAAGATTGTATATGGCTCTGATAGCTCTTTTCTGCAGAATAAAAATAGACTCTATGTCTGCAGCCCGTCCCCATAGCAAAATACCGTAAGACATGATACTATGAAAGTAACTAAAATAGACCAGCCTCGCGGTATGTACATCAGTAAATTGACGGATTTTTCTGACAGCATATGCTGCTGAACTAAGCCGTCCTGCCAGAGATGTTAAATGAGGACCCCATTGTAGCCTCGAGTCGAGCGTGATTCCCAGGAAAACCGCGTTTTCGACGATTTCTAGTTTCTCCTTGTTCAATATTATTTCCAAGTTATTACTTTTAACATTCGGTAACGCAAATCTTATGCACTTCGTTTTTTTTCCATTTAATACTAAATTATTAACAGTAAACCAGTTTTGGACCTGCTGTAGAGCGTTGTTTACGTCATCAATACGTGTGGAACGTCTATTGATCTTAAATATTAAGGACGTATCGTCAGCAAACAATACTATATGTGGTTGTTTTTTCAATAAATGCGGTAGATCATTTATATACACCAGAAAGAGGAAAGGACCCAATATAGAGCCCTGTGGTACCCCCATTTTTATTTTTAAGCCCCGTGAATTTACACCATTTATCTGAACTTGCTGTTGCCTGTCATTTAAATAAGATTTCACTAGGCTTAGTGCAAGTTTACCTAATCCGTAATGTTCCAGCTTTAAAAGTAAGGTTTCATGATTAACACAATCAAAAGCCTTTGAGAGGTCACAGAAGATTCCAATAGCATCTTGGGCTTCCTCCCACGCTGCAAATATGTGTTTTAATAAGGAGACACCAGCATCAGTTGTACAACGTCCTTTGGTGAAACCATACTGCTGTTCGTGTAAGATTTTATTAGTGTTAAAATGAATAAGCATTTGACTAAGCATAACTTTTTCAAAGACCTTACTGAAAACCGGCAACACGGAAACAGGTCTATAATTATTGGTGTCATTATGGTCGCCGGATTTAAAAAGAGGTATAACTTTACTGAATTTCATTACATCTGGAAAGACTCCTTGGTCCACACACAAATTAAAAATTAAAGCCAAGTATGGTGCTACGGTCTCGATTATAGATGTACAAACTTTAACAGACATTCCCCATAGGTCCTCGGTTAATTTTATTTTTATTTGCCGGAAAGCCTTTAGGACTGTTATAGGGTTTATATGTTTGAATTGAAATTCAGCCGAACAGCCTGGCACGTTTTCTTTCAATAAAGCAATTGAGGCCTTCGGCGAGGAATTTAAAGCTTCCGTTGTCTTAAGAGGTATGTTGGTGAAAAAATTCACAAACTCTTGGGCTACTTCTATGTTAGAATTTATGGGACCATGTGAAGTCTCCAATAAAAAATCCGTGTTTCGTACCTTATTTCTACCCGTTTCACTATTAATAACTTTCCAAACGGTCTTTATTTTATTGTCTGCCGATTTGATTTTTGTGCTAATGAAAAGGGCCTTCGCTACTTTGCAAATTTTTCTAAAGAGTTTAGAATATTTATTTACATACTTGTTAAAGCTTTCAGAGTTAAAAAATGGTTTAAGGCCATATAGTTCATATAGTTTTTCCCTACTTATCCTTATACCTTTAGTCGCCCAGTCACTAAATACAAACTTAGGGAAAACACTTTTTGACTTCTTTTCAAAACTTTTATTAAATTCATTGAGTATTACTGAAAAGAAATTATTATAAAATTTATTGGCATCATCAATACTATGGCCCAGAACATTTAACTTATTTTGTATGTTACTATTAAATTTTGTTAATTTGCTAAGTGTAATTGGCCTAAATTGAATTCGAGCTTTTTCCAAAATTGCTTTAGACTTAAAAGACACCGTTTGTCCACTATGATCAGACGGAAGATAATTTACTATGGCTTTATCTAAATAATCACAATCACAGAAAATATTATCAATACAAGTTGCAGAGGTTGGAGTTACTCTAGTTGGTTCTGTAAAAACATTAGACAGATTAAATGATTTAAAAAGGCTTAAAAATCTGCAGCTATTTGAATTATTTTCTAAAATGTTGATATTAAAATCCCCACAAATAATTATGGATTTGTTACTGCCTGCAAGTTTTGTTAGAATATCCTCCATTGTTGCTTCAAATAAACTTAAGTTTTGAGGGTCAGGGGGTCTGTACATGCACACTACAACATGCTCATCTAGCTCAACACAGGACAGTTCAATGCAATGTTCATTTGACAAGCTAACTATATCATTACGTTGTTTAAATTTTAAGCATTTTTTTATTAAGATCAGGGAACCACCCCGCAGCATAGATTTATTTTAAAACAACTGCCTACACTATAATTTTCATAACTAAGTAGCATTTGGTAATCTTTCAACCAATGTTCAGTAAAACATACGACATCAAACATTGTTTTTTCTAAAAACATTTCAATTTCTAATAATTTGGAAGAGATACCCTGAATATTTTGATGAAATAACTTCAAGACATGCTGCTGAGCCCCTTTTTGGCTTTTAACTTTTTGAAAGCAAGAAAATACCTCGTTATTACTTGGTATAACTATGGTGTTACTGGTACTCTCTGTTGTCCTATGAATTAGTTTAAACTACTATCTGGAGTTACAAAAGAATTTTCCATAGTGATACATGGAACCTCCTTCGTACAGTTCACAAAAGAATTAATAGCAATTAAGCTATGGTCAATTTGGCTGTCCACAGGGTTATTAGTATTAATACTAAACATTGTGGTTTTAATTTTAACTAAACATGACTTTGACATACTACTTATGTCTGTGTTAATAAAATAAACTAATAGCTTAGCTATTGTGTGTCTTATACTAGTTGGCAGATACGCTGTACCTCTAGTCGACCTTAAATGACCAACAAAAATGTTGGTGTCAAAAAACATAAACTTGTCACTATAGTGACTTGTTAAGAAATGCATATGTTGATTAAGCATATGAATATACTTATTTTTCCTACTAGATAATTGTTCATAATATGGGAATGCACACAATATTATTTTCTTGCACTTTAATTTTAACATCTCAGTTACAAAGTCAGTGATGTCTTCCTTTCTTACTTTCAAACTATTACCTATAAACACTGTTACATCAGTATTACAATTATACGTTTTTCTAGTAACTAATTCCATAATTTGCATATAGGTTGACCCGGGTAAACAATAATTTTGAGTAGAATGACTCAGTTTGTTATGTATTAATTTTCCTAGACCTCTTCCCATACTATCTGAAAACATAACTGAAGAATTACAATCCTGACTAGTACAGGATGGAAAATTACCAGACTCAGACTGGACAATGTGACTTAAATCCTGCCCAAAGTCAGTTAAAGCTTGTCCAGTAACACAGTCCTGAAAAAAGCTCTCAGCCTGGGACGAGTCCACCGTTGCCCCAGGCTGGCCAGCATCAAGATCTGAGACTGTCTGACACGTGCACCGACTCTTAACCAACTCATTTGCAGCTAGAATGTGTTCTTTAATTTGGTTTTGCGATTGTACATACTTACTGTAAAGAGAACTGAGTGAATTTTCAAGGACTTTCATTTCTGACTGTAACTGCTGTGTATCTATTTCATAAATCTTCTTGCTGTCCTCTAATTTAATCTGATAATTGTTTAATTTATTAATCAAGTCAACACGTTCTTTCCTGAGTGGAATATATTTGGAAAAGTGTTTATGTTGTTTTTTAAATTGGTGGCATTTTTTAATTATTCTATTAATCTTTGCATATTTTTTTAATTTATTATGACTAACTTTTAAACTAACATTGCGATTCAATAAGGAATCCTCAGTTAAGTCGATAGTAAGCATGGGATGGAGGTTACCATTAGAGCCTAATAAATCATTATATAAATGGTTAGTTTCCCTAGCCTGAGTACTCTCTTTTTCTTTTTGCAATTTAAGAATTTTACTGTTAGCATAATTTAACTCATCCTGGAGATCCCTAACTTTGCATAAAGCCTCCTCATATAAATTACTACAGTCCCCAAAACCATCCGTGATCACCCGCAGTTTGTCACGCTCATCCACAACATCTTGAAATTGCTGGGCTTGGTCTACAAGCTCCCGTTTAAGGCTTGTGTTTTTAAAAATAATGTTCTTGATTTCAGTCTCACTTTCCTCCCTCTCCACCAACAATTGTTCACACTGTTGTTTTGATTCCTTAAGTTCTTGGAGGGCCGTTCGCAATTTCAGCTCCATATCCTGTGCAGTAGCCTTCCGGGTCATCGTTGGCATGGTTTCAGGATTTGTGACTGAAAAATTGAAACGAAGAAACGGTAAGAATCAAAGTTTAGACAAAGTAAACAAAGAAGGAAAGGAAGAGAATTAAATAAAGAATAAGATAAGTGCAGTTAAATAGAGAATTGAGGTAGGCGGCTTGATCGATTTGTAAAGTTATTCAATAATGTATTTGGTAACTTTTGCTGGCCTAAAGGTTATAATTGTGCAAAGTGGGTAGGATGTCCAGATCACAAAATAAACTTTGTTTGACGATTTATAACGAATACAGTGCAAAATAACTATTGAAAGCTATATTATTAACGTATATTATCCAAGAAAACCAGATCTACACTAACAAAAATAAGAAATAATGACCATTTTCACAATATAAACGAAGTGTTTTAGAACAAATGCAAAATCCTAAATTGCCGAAAATAGTATGTTAAATTAGTGAGTATTACGTGTAACTAAGGTCAAGTTAGTAATGTATGCTATTATCACAAATACTAAATAAAGTAAACAATACTTCCCCGGTTTATTCCGTAATTTAGACGTCAGACGATTCTAGGTTACCGCTGACAGCCGCCGGTACTAATATCGTATTTTACTTGGTCAATTGGCAAGAATACAATAATCCTGTATATTATTGCAGTTATCTTATGTTTAAATTAACAATAACACCTTATTTTTACTTAAATACTAAATAAATATCGAACATGATAGGTACCTATTAGGTACCTACCTACACAAGTATGTTAAGGGCGGCCATCAACTTGAACTTGGAACAGCGTTGCACTTGACCAGCCGATGTCCATCGGTTCCAGTAAAACCCGTAACGATAAAATAATATTTTTAGTATGGTCATAAATAAAAACATCAAAGTCTGTCTCCGAGGACCGTACATACGTCACAGCCTCGTTTGTTATACGTCCGTGAACTTTTCCAACAAAAATCTCACAAAGGAATTATGAAATCTAAATTTTTTAACGATCATTAAATGCATCGGCAGTTTCGAGAGTCACATTATTCTTAAAAAACTTAACAAAGCCGTTGTTTGCTCATATGCATCGACCGTAATGAGTAGGTACGCAGATGCAATTAACGACAGACCGATATTTTTTAAACAAGTCATAAATAAAAATCAACCGTAAACAAATCAACAAATCATTAAGTAGCGAAAAAAGATCAAGAAAAAATAAAACAATTGAATCTCAGATCTAGTGAAATGTTTAATTATTGTGAACGTTCCATGGGGCCATGGTTGGAGCATGGCTAATCAGCCGGGCGTTGTCCAGACAATGGTGTCAGCGTGAAAGCCTCATAAAACTACGGGGTCCGTAAAGCCCCGTCCAAAATATTTACGGCGCGTGACAAACGGACCGCTTTTGTCTCGCAGGATTGTCTCGGCGATTCGACGCGGTTAATCTTCGGACTACGTTGCAGCAGACATGTGCAATGTGTTACGGACTCGATCGCTTGACACGAGGATCGATCGTAAAGAGTACGTGTCAATATCTGGCTGTTGGATGGCAGGTGAGACATTACTATCAGCTGCTTGTTGCAGCAACAGAAGAGCAACTTTTTGATAAGTTTTCTTCGTCATCAGACTGATTCTTGATTTAAGGGTGATCCCGTAACAGTATTAGCTGAGGCCCAATATTTGCTGGTATACTGATAAACACCTTGCCTGGCTGCTGCTAAGCAGCAAGCAGGCAAGGATGCTAAAATTACTATATCCAATCCACACTACATTAACATGCTTAGACATTTAGGTTAAATGCTACACGTCAGCATGCAATTTACTATTATTGAATTTTTTGGACCATCTAATACCCTTAGACCACAGACTCCAAACGCTAGACGAAGTATATTGATCATTCACTTCACATTATTGCAATAAACTTTCACCTGTGATGCAATAAACTATACTTAAGTCTATGCCAGTTAGGTTAGCAACAAAAGTCTCAGTGAAACCTGAAAAAGCGCTTCGAGTGTCAAATATATTCTTCTTTTTTTGTCTTAACATCCAATTTATTTTTTGCTTTCACTGTTGTTATGTAATTCCAGACATTCCCTAACGAATCGACTTTCCTCATCGGAACTAGTCACCGGTACGACACCTGTACTTCACACATTGCTTCCAAGTTTCTTCATTAGACAGACTATTAAAATACCCGTATACTTAACATCTTATATGACCTGCTGTACTTGAGAACCAAGCATACGGAACCTGAACGATGTTATTAACAGCTTCTGAAGTGGCTTCAACTTGTTCTGATTTCCATCTTTGTTATAGTTTGGCTAACTGTCAAATGGCATCATGATATTCATTAATGTAATTTTGGAGGGACTGAGAAGATTTCTATTCACAATGATCGCGTCGGGATGGAATCGAATGGTTGCGATTTTTGTAAGGTTCGTTTAGTCTGAGTGCTACTAAATAGTCATTATTATCGTAGAAAATGATGAAGTGGAAGATAAATGATTACTATTGAGTATTTCGCAACATAAGTTAAGTACATCCCTGAACGAACCTTTCAAAACCAAAACCATTTGATTCGGGATGAAATCGAATGACTGTGAATAGCGATGCAGCTCTCAAAAAGGTCATAATATTGCCTTAACTGGAGACTGTGAACTTAAAATGTACCTTTTTGGGCGAAATAAATAAAATTATTAATTCATTCTCTTTAATGTAATTTTCTTCTTTTCTATCATTAGCCAATGTATCCTTTTACAGAAAAGCGAATTGTAGGCTCATTAGGTACTTTTAGAAGCTTTGGTAAGTAAAATAAGTTATGAGGAATAGCACAATGCTATTATAAGCCTTATAGATCAGATAGCACGTGCCATCACATAATGCTGATGGTATCTAAGAACTATCGAGACACAGCAGAGCAAAAAGACACAAAATGAAACACTTTCGGTTCTCGTTCGTATTACCTTTCGTTGCAGCTGTTAATAGCAGAATGTTTGTCCGTTTGTTTGTTGGATAGCTTTTAATCTTGAAAACTCTATATCTTTATTTTAAAGTCGGTTCTTTCCGTGAATGTTAAAGAATTTTTGTAAAACAAGTGTTCATTGTCGCCCATAACAGAATTCTCATTCATAGTTCTTATGTATCCTCAATATGAAATTGCCAAAGAAAACGTTTCGTTGTAAAAACCAAGAGTGATCAAATCTAGGATTCAGGAATTCCAAAGCCTTTGAACATAAATAAAATAAATATCGTGTGCAATGTCTCAATCATTTCCTATGTAGCAAACCATATTTATTGTAAGTACCCTTCGAGGAATACCTACAAGCGTGATGTTATATTATAATCACATTTTGAATTCATGAACAATCTCTGGGAGGGTAAAATTACATCGTTTATCATGGGACCATCTCAGAAATTGCAAAAAAAAACATCGTTTTCAAACATGTCCGTTGAGTTAGTGTTGCATTTTTGTAAGAAATAGCTGATATGTACCTTCAATTAAAAATCTGTTTATGTACCGCAAAGATATGAAGCGATTGGTATATTTTACCTCTAAATAAATAAGCAAGCGAACCCACAACCGCAGCTGTAGCTAGCTATACAACCGCGGCGACCACTGCCTGTGAAAGTTCACACCACAATTTAGGTTTTTAACACTTATCTGCCACTGCGCGTCGGTTCTCATTAAGACACGGGGTCCGGGGCCTCTGGGCCTGGTCCCGAGGTGTCGCTAATCATTTTACTATCCTCACGAATTATTGGAAATGCTTGGGCAGTTGTTGAAGACAGAATATAAATATACACTTAGTGGATAGTTACTAAGTATTTTTAATGAGGTAAAACAACTTATTTATTACTGGAAGTTTAGCAGTTCATGCCTTGTTTATGTAAAAGTTAAACTATTAGTATAGAACCTTCAAACGCCTGTACCAAGAGTCTAACCAACAAAAACAAACAAAGACATATCGATCAAACAATTTCTCCTCTCTGAAATCAACTTACAACAAAAGCTACCCACGTGTAAACTGATAACTTATCATTTTATCACCAAACCAAACATTTCATCACGAGACAATTTTCCATCTCGTACACTCAGTTAAAAAAACGACCTCCATCTCGAATGTCATTTGCACGCCGTGCCGTTGAAAAAGCAATTATTTCAATATCTCGGTGCCGGCACCCAAGCCAGCAAAAAGTGTTCTGGGCACGCGCGCCACTGTGACCGAACGCAAGAAAGTTTGGAGGAGCCCCGAAGGACATCGACGTCGAGTCGATAAACTACGAGCTATGTATACGTAATAGGTGGTATTAGGTACTAAACGTTGTTGTTTCTTTGTCGGACCTATTATATATCGCACATGTGTGGAACTGTGAATCGGTTCATAGCGCGCGGTATTGGTGTTGCTAATCGTGCCCTCAGTCTGTCTTTTGTGGAATGTGACGTTGTTGTATTCAAGGCAGCGTTCAAAGCCCTCTTATACTGTTGTATATCTAGTATATTGGTACAGTAATCCGTATCGTTTTACAACTTTAGATCCGTAACCATCAAGTACAAAGAAGGTGATGTCTACGAAATTATCTAAGAATCGTTTTAACTGGATATAGACCTTAGAAAACATCCAGTAAAGTATGAATAGTATTTTTATGGTAGCCATCATCCCCAAAGAGAACTGTAGGGTTAGAACAGTAAACCACTTGACACAGACAGTAAACGCAAAGCGAACAAAGATTAGGAACAACAGCATTTAATACTCCTTTGTGGACTTACAACAATAGCGTACACTTTACAAATAAACAAGACGTAAAGCTTACACTAATCACAGTTAGAATTACTATAATAATACGTTCAAAACGATAACCGTACCAATCTTAGAAATAAAATAAAAAATCATTGTCCTCAGCGAGTTCCAGTCTGATGGGCGAAGCAGATCAAACAACGAAACAAATAGGAATAATATGGCTTCCGCTGGCCAATTATATTTTTTATTTATTTAAAAAAACAGTTCCATTTACAAGGTTTACTGGCCGATTAGACACGTATAGCGATAAATAATTTTACTGAAGCCGACCGCAATAATTCTTCGATAGTTATGTCAGTATTTAGGTGATTTATTATTTGTATAATTAAGTAAAAGTGTTTGTGTAATTGGTTAGAAAATGCTGATATTGATATCACGATTGCCAAATTAGGTTTACCGCCAGTCGATTGGCAGTTGAATTTAAATACTACTTCGAGTACTGTTATAAAATCAGTTTGAAAGCGCACCCAGAGCTGCTTGACTTGTACAGGTATCATAAATACTTATTACAAAATGGTATATTGCAAACGAAAATATTCAAAGTGCAGCAATTTCAAAATTTGAAGGCTTCTTATAGTTCTCGCCAAACTTCTTGGTCATCCTGAAGTTGGCTACAATGGCTGCGCAGTAGTAATTCTCATACAAAAACAGCACCGATCCGTGCCTTGTGGACGGCCTACCCCGAAGCTTGGCGAGAACTATTATGGACTTATAGTAGATCAAGACTTCAAGACTCAAGATACGCCACTGAAACGCTACTGCAACATCAATGAAAGTCCTGTCCAACTTTTAAAAAATGTCGATTGCCAAATTAGGTTTAGCGGCAGTCGAAAGCTATTGGCAGTTGAATTCAACGAAACTCAGTTTAAAAGCGCACCCAGAGCTGCTTGACTTGACAGGTATCATAAATACTTAGTTACAAAACTGTATATCTCAAATGAAAATATTCAAAGTGCAGCGATTTGAAAACTGCCCAAGTTAATGGACTTATAACTGCTCAAGACTCAAGATGCGCCACTGAAAAGCTTCCACAACATTAACGAAAGGTCTGCACAGCCTGTAAAGAAGAACCAGCGTGAACATAGAACAAGTTACTGCACTCGTATTATTTTACGTAGCACAAGCCGGTACTACCCTGTTTTTGTTAAGTGGCAAACATTTGTGAGTGTCACTCGACTGACAATACATCGACGACATCGAGTGGTCCAGTCCAACTCGACGCCTCTACCATTTGCTCACGAAATTACACTTGTAAACGTCAAAAAAGAGTTAAAAATCGCATGACAGAATCGATTTCTCCGCATCGTATTCTTTATATTATACATTTTTGCGTGAATAATACGATTGCGAATTCGCTGGTATCGATCATTTTGTAAATGTGGTTTGAAGTGTCAGACGTGCAAATTCGAAATATATCGATTGGCAAACAAGTGGACTACTCTATAAGGAAAAGGTGATTGAATCAGCACTCGGTACACCACTCTAATATCGTATCGCAAAAACTTTGTTATGCAAAATTACCTATTATATCGTTATCGGTCATGAATTGCAATTTTCTCGAGTTTTTAATTTTTGTTGTATGATTATTGTAATTACTTATTTCTTACCAGTTTTTTGTATGCAAGGTCGAACAGTAGCAAGTATCTTGAGTGGCAGTTGGATGTACTAAGGACCCCTGAAGGGTGCACATGCGATCACCATGCTTATAAATGGAGATTCTGAAAGAGTTGCTTAATAAATTATAATACCTATACCTACGTCAACTGTCAGCGGTAATTGGAACCCATCAATTTGAGACTTGACAGCTTTCTTGCTATTTTTTTTTTAAATGACAGGGCTAGCAATTTTGCTAGATCATGCAACTACAAAAGCGTTGAAAACTTAACTTCAATTTAGATTTTCGTTTCACTAAAAGATGACAATAAGGTGTCATAAATTACAAGTCAGTTACGGTGTGTACTGCAGTCGAGGACTTTCCGTATGAAAAAAATGGCAAACGTGGAAAAAACCGCAAACACAACTGAGGACAGCTTTGCTTTACTTAATTTGTTCTCAGTAGAACAAAGGGAAAAGGATTCGTGAGTATTATTTAGGGTTCAGTACCAGACAGACAGAGACGGGAGTGTCAGCAATAGGGCTCCGTTTGGACGCTGACACTCCCGTCTCTGTCTGTCCGTCGTCTGTCACACAATTTTGTTCTGAAGAATTTTTTAACTTCCAACTGACCTATGAACTTGAAATTTGTTGGTCATTTTTATTATTACGTATTTTTTACTAACAAATACCAATATATTGAAAAATCTTATTTTTGTTTGGTGCGGAACCCTAAATATGCGAAGTCCGACACGCACTTGGCCGGGTTTTTATTTTTTTATTTTCAATTAGCTCACGCTTGACCACTATCTCACCTGATGGTTAGCGATTAATTTTTAAGGAACTAGCTTTTGTCAACGGTTTGCCCCCGTAGTGGTCGAAAATTATCTCACGGGAACGTACTTCTGTATCCTATGTCCCAATCCATACCATGTACCCGTGTCCCAAGTTTCATCCTAATCCTCTCCCGATAAGGCGTGAAAAGGTACAGAGTTATTTTGAAGTATGGATTTGCAGCTCTCAATCTTTTTGACCTGAATATTGATCATCTTTTCGTCACCTTTTTCAGTTTTGTTTCGACGGGCTGGTATCCGCAACTCCACGTCCAAGCGCGTATTTTGCGTGGGATTCGTTATCTTCATTCGATCAACTCCAGCTCCTCTTTTATTCTTTTAATTACTACCACTGTTCTTGCCTGATAATTTGGTTATAGATTCCAAGATTGTTGAATCGTTTCTCTGGTTACGTCGAACTTCATTGTCTTGGGGCAAGAGTTGAAGTTGTTAGGAAAAAGCGTTGCCCAAAAATCTCCTCATTACCTTTTGTGACCCTTAAATAGAGTGATTCCTTCTATCCTGTCTGACCCCCAGGTATTCTTTTCCTAAAACTAATTTCCTCTCCTACAACTCTGACGTATTACGAGGAGTAAGCTAATGGTAGGGCCTCTGCACGTAACGGGACGGATTGCAAGTATGTCGGCCGCCAATCACAGTGTGTCGCCTACGAGTTATGTACTTTAGAAAGTACGCAGTACGCTAGGCTGTAACCGACTTGTGACCGTTGACATTGTATATAAACGTTCTAGATTTTGATTCTGCATTCAAAGTGTTAAGGCAACGCCGGCTAGACGCATTAAAGTGAGTAATGGCGGGTAAGTAAGACATCGTAAAGATGTAAGGATTTGAGGAATTTGATCGTTGAGTTGATGCTTTCTGAATGATATATATCTTTCGCAATTTATTGAAGATCTAACTTTCAAGATAGAAAACGAGAAGAAAGTCGATGTTGAAAAAATCTTGATAAGCTTTTGTTTCCAGTTTAGGAACAGATGTGTTCGCTCGTTATAGATTCGTTTTAAAACTTAAAACGAATTGAAAGTTAGAAAGAGTGGTCAAAATGTTGTCAACTTCCAAGTCATAAATAAAATAGTCTTTATTATTTCGCATCCTTAGAGTTTACAGAATATGTGTAGATACGAGTACATATATATATATATTTAGTATATTTCATCCTACACTTTTGTATTTGCACTATACACTTTTACAATTTTCATTTTCTTGGATAGGAACCCTTATTTGGGTAGAGGCATCCTCCAGTACATTTTTTTTCTTGAGTTGTTTTTTTCTTTAGTTGTTTTTCCTCCAAGTCATAGAGAGACAGAATCCGAGCACAAACTAAAAATCCCGGCAACTCATCAAACCACTAAAGACAATAGAGTAAAACAAACAAAACTCTATCAAGTACCGAACCGAAACACATCACCTCACCATCTTCCAAATTCAAAAAAATCTCACCTGCCAGTTCGAATCGAACAGAAAAAAAAACAAACACAACTACAAATCTTATCGTGCACATTTACACGGATATATACGTTGATTATTGGCACAGTCATCTTACATTACAGTAGATACACAATAAAGTCCTCGGCCAACTAACGTGCTGTCACCCACGGAAGAGAAAACGTCAGAGAGACGTCGAACTGGCATGATATATGATAAATGTTACTTGTAGATGCCAATGGACGAAGACCTTTGAAGCGATGGAATGTGCTCGTTTAGGAGAAACACCAACACCTACTAATGAAAGTATACAAGTATTCCTCATAGAAGTATTGGAGGTGACATTATATGTAGCATCAAAATTGTATGATTAATTGGATACGTTAAGTAGAAGATTCGAACTCTTCTTAAGGCTGAAATGATTGATTCCTGATTTCACCTACCTACCTAATCTGTCTTTTAGTCTAATCTTCTCTTTTTCATTCCTTTTTTTACATCTTTTAGCCTTGGTCAAGCCTTATCATCTCAGAAGACTAAAGTGCGTTAGTTCTTATAATCGCTGCAGTCTTAAAAGTCCTGTCTCCCTAATTTTAGAATCCAGCATCAAAAAACACTGGCTGTAGATGTCAACTCGCCAGATCCTGGATTCAGCTATACCAAACCTAAAAGTCGACAAAAAATCCTCAAACACAGCTTTAATCCTCAAACGAGGAACCTAGCACTCATTCCAACCGCAACACAGGCCACATCCAGTAGAGCTAGCGCTTCGTCGTGCCAATCAACCGCGTGCCCAATGCAGGTCGGCCGACGCGAGGTTAGAGCTTGCCGATTCCTTAATTGCCGTGACGTTTTGGTGTCACATACCACTCTCGGTACCACGCTACTTAAATAGGCTTTAGTAGCGGTACGTGTAAAATCTAACTGTTGCAACACTCTATTGGCTGTTTGACAAGGACAGACGGTGATGAAAATTCGTTGATAAGGCTGTCTTATTATATTTTTGTGTTTGAGGTTTCTCCTTGGATGTTTGATTGATGTCTTGAAACGTTTCAACAGTGTTTTTTATCTGATTTACACTGTTTGGTTGGCCGAAATAGCATCTTGGAACTCCGATATCAACAAATTGTTTTTGTTTTATAAAAATATCCCACGATACAGGGTGCTCGGCTATGAATTAAAGGTAACTCTTCGTCAACATTGAGCATATCCAAGTGCGACACTTCTTCAACTATATTTATTAACCACAAGACAACATAAAGGATTGACCTTTAATAACTTATTATTTCATGACGCTAACGAGACCAAATTTAAAGACACCATCATATTTATTACTCAAGCGCTAAACGGGGCTGCCCGAATAAATAACGTCGGAATCTATAAAAAGTGTGTTCAAAACAAAATTATTTTGGTAAAGGGTAACACATTCACACATTAGGGACGCCACTCGACGCGTCTCCCGGTAATTATTTAAAAGTTTCGCTCTGACACTGGCTGCTGCTTCTTTGGAGATTTTCTTTTTTTATTTTTAAATTTGGAGTGTCGTGAGCGTTAAGTAGTATTTATGCGGTCCCCAGCAGCGCGGAGGTGGTTTGGGCGCGAAATCAACTTGATGCCAGCAGTGATACGGGTTAAGTTGTTTAATTTATATTTTGTGACTTTTGCTCTGAAATAAACTTTCAAGCTAACATTTAAGTGTTCATCGTTTCAATTAAATGACACAATGAACACTTAAAAATTAGCTTAAAAGTGCCGCATTTTTAAACAGAAGACAGAAACAATGTTAAAGAAAAAAAATACAGAAGCAGACCAAACAACTTGCTTGAAAAAAGAATGTATATTCTTACACACTACAATTTCGCAAAAAGACCATTTTTAATGCGTAAACGTACAGATTAAATCATACAGTTCAACTCATGGGTTTTATGCACAAAAAATATTAAAAGCGACTTATCCCCCTGTGTCCAAGACAGCGGTATAAATTCTGCGCGGACAGTTGGGAGCGGATCGCCAAAGCTAATTCTGTTGTGATTAATGCTCCTTGCACATTTCCACCGCCTAGCTGATGCCCACCAACTTACGCAAACCCGAAAAACATCCAAAAATAACACTTAAGTCACCCCCATAAGGTGCAGGACACGAAAAAATCAATGAAAAGTTTATTTTTGTACTATATGAGTGCTTAAAAGTAACTCGCTACTGGCCGTTCGCGTTTCTCACGCAACTACCAACGATTAAATAAGGGAACGTGTTGTAATATTAAAAACACTTGTACCCATTAATGAAAACCCATTTCGTACAATAATCGTGTCGTTTGTACTTAATTCAGAAATACGGGGGTACTTAATTTTCAACGTAATCCACGTGTCACATGTTATTTATGGTGTTGAAATTATATTTATTTCGTCGTAGGCCAAGGTTTGGAGGAACGAAAGCATACATGTTATCTCAAGTACAGCCAGGCATATGATGCAGGTGTATCACGTAGAGAGTCTTGACTTAAAGACTTTGAACTTAAAGAATCTCGGGCAAACTCACGATACCGATTCCCATGAGTCGTTATACTGGAGATGGGACAGCTTCATCTTCATATCCCGATACCACTTTGTCTCTCAGAATTAGCAATCTCCCTGCGATGGCTATTTTAAAGTCATAGACAAAAATGTCTCTTGAGTCAACTAAAAATATGCCGACATTTTAATAAAAATACACCAACCATAATATAGTACTAATCAAGTTTACGATTTGTTGGTCCTTTTGATGACAAAGGTACCTTTCTATTTAGTTTAAATAAAAAGAAAGGAAGATAAATGTTTTATTAGTGACTGGCACAAGAGTAACGAGAGAAAAAAAAAATAAACAAAAATTTAAAAAGAACTCCGTGCAAGACCAAAAGGACTCCTATCTCAGCAAGTGCAGCAAAATTAAATAGGAAACTATTCCTAAACTACAACTTCCGCGCAAATCAAGCCACTTCACACCTTGCCAAGCTTGATACGTAGGCAATAATTACCATGGCGTACCTTGTAATAAATTAGGGGTGATCGTACGATAACTACAATAGTAGGGCCCGAATAATGAAATAATTTCAGGCTGTCATTCTTTGTTTTATTAATGAGAGACAAATACGGCATTGACTTTATGCAAGTTGGAATCAAAAGGGGCTTACTTTTTTAATGAGTTTTTGACGTTTTCTAGATTTATGACATATGGATATTCCAGTTATTCCCTTTAGATACCACCCGAGTCACCTTCGACTCTTGGAAAGTACGCTAGGTTGTTGTTGGTCCCGGCTTTCATTTTTAGATCTTCGATAGTCGTTACTACCCACTATTGGGCAAAGGTAATACAGATTAATTGACTTCAAGAGTCGTAGGTTTTTTTTTAATGTACATCACATTTGAGTAATTAGGGTTTTATCTTCCAAATAAAAACTCAAAGTAATGAAAATTAAGAGTTCTTTCAACCGTCGTTAAAGTAATTGATTCCATTAGCTTCTTTTTGCAAAGATCTTCAGTTTTTTAGTTTAGTACTATGCCCAGCTCTATTAATTTGTGTGTAAATTTAAATATATCAATAAAAACTTGTTGAATTTACATTCATTGTTGCGTCCGTGTCGTCGTGTCAGTTCTGAAAGATGAAGATGATGACGATGTTTGAAAGGTTTTTAATAATTGCAAGTAATAGTGGTTTTTTTTAAGTTATTTGGTGAGGAATTTACCTCAACTTGATGGAAGCATAATGGTCACTACAAAATGGTGATATTTTTCTCAAATTCTCATCTATCTTCGTTTCACAAATATATCAAACGTAAAGAGCAGAACAGCACAAACATTCTACATTCAAACAAAAAAAAGAAATATTGCTCCATCATAAACTTTTACTAAAATAGACATTATACAATGATAACAACAAATATAATATTTACGTACATTAGATTCCATGATACGTTTCTAGAGGTGATTATGACGCAATCGATCATCCAGTATCGATACATATCGGTCGCATTCATCTACATAATCGAATAGAAAACGAAAATTTATCATGAAAAGCAGGCTTCCGCATGTTCCAAAAAGTTTTCTACACATAATTTCATATAAATTACTTAAAATCAAAAGGGATATTAAGTCCTAATGACCGATTTGCATGACCGGCGAGCTTACCTAACTTAGGATATTATTTTATTTCCTTTTCTCCCCTCTGTGGGCGGGATTCGTTTAACTGTAATACGTCAACACACGTTAGGACAGTTATGATAATCGCTATAGTAATTATTGGGAACAAATGACTTTTTTATACGCAGCGAGTTTGGCCTAATTCTCACGATACGTCATCTGTTTAGTTTTGAATGAATTGTGCTATGGATGTGTCGAGAATGATGCTGTTTTTCTGCAGATGGGAAACACTTTAAGTAGAAAAATTTAAATCTATGGTAACAGTCAATTTAGAATTATGAACGTGATAATCTAAGAAGTCCGCTGATGTGTCTCATTTTACATGGCGCGATAACTTTGTACGTAAGAAATTGAAAAATCAAATAATATTTAAATACTATATTATTCATAATATTTAAAAACTATATTACCCATACACAATAACAACGAGTATCATTCGTAAGCATAAAGTTTAATTATTATTAAGTTTTTATTATGGGTGTCAAATCCGACTTGTCACGACCAAAGTCCTCTTTCTGTACAGGCAAGTGGCAAGGCTTCTTTTATATAGAGCTAAACTTCATTTGAAATAACTTTAGACACGTTTCCAAATCTTTTTACAGTCCGTTCAACCGATTTTGAGTTCTATTCCGTAAACATAATGATGACATAAAAAGCATAAACCTGTTACCAAACCCAACTGTTTACTACAGGTACCATTTGTCGTATCACCAACGGAATAGAAGTCAATATCGATTGAACGGGCTGTAAAATGGGCTAATTTAAACGTCTAATGTTATCGCAAATGGAGTATAGGACGTTCTGTCGTCGTTTTCCACATTCTCTGAATCCTCGGCCCTCTCTGCACATTTTACTTATAACTTGTAAGTCATCTATCTAGATTCCAGCAGATTCCATCCTATAGTTGGCTATTTAAGACCTAAGGGAGGAATTAAAAAAGCACTAGATACTAACCTAATTGGGCGCACGGTTGGCGCAGTGGTTGAGTGATTGACTGCTGCGCTGCGTGTCGCGGGTTCGATTCCCGCACAGAACAAATATTTGTATGACCTACAGATAGTTGTTCCGGCTCTGGTGTTGTGTATGTGAGTTTATATGTTTGTAAACGCTGGGTGCGTTACAGGAAGAAATTCCTAGTGTGAGACAACGTTTTTTTTTAATATATAAATTAAATTTTGCCATGTTTACAATTCTTTTATATTATTGCAATATTTTTTAAATTACTTTACTTCATTAAAAATAACTAAGGTTCAATTTTGTCATAATATTGTAAGACGTTTGAATTTACATTGACCGCTTGTCAAAGTAATTTCTGTGCTAAAATACTGATATTCATTAAAATCATCAATTTTCGTTTCATACGAAGATTATTTGAAATTGCGATGGTACAGTTAGCACATTAATGTGTAACCTACGTTTTTTTAACAAACTTTCAGATTTAATGCGGAATAAAAATCTATAAAAGGCATATCTAATCCAGATCACATTTTTTATATATAACTCCAAAACCTCCGTACTTAGTGCAAACTATTTCGAAACATAAAACAACCTTTGAGATATTCATTTACAACTTAGTGAAAATGAAATTGCGTAAAGGTTACACACTACACGTCCGTGTTTTGAGTTCCGCCTTCAAAATGTTCTGGATTATGACGGACAGAGTTCGGATGTATTGCGTTAGCTTCCCTACAAGAAGTACTACGTCTACTTTGAAACCGTAAATTCATGGACACGGATCGGATGTAGTGCATAACCACCTTTAGGTCTAACTTTATGTGAAAAACTCCATCAGTTTCAAACGTCTTGCCTACACTAGATCGAATCTTAAAACTTTTACACTGGCGATCAAAAAAACAAACACTCTAGCTGACTGTACAATTCGATAGCTATAATACTAACCTCGTGTAGTAATAACGTGTCGCTACCTCCAAATGATTGACGTTCGGTTTTAGATGCAGCACAGTGTAATGTAATTACACTGTCTTCAAGGAATTTTAACTGGCAATCGTAGGCGGGACTTTACATTTATTTTAGTAACCTTCTTGTTAAATTTAATTATCGGTTAGCTAGTAAGTGTGGAGGAGTTATAACTTAATTTATTCGGATTCGTTTAGGTTAGTGTGGAGAATAAGGAAGGGTAAAAATGTTTGTATCTGTCTCCACAAGTATATTTTTAGATATTTCGTATCAAATCTTTGTTTGATACTGATTAGGTCCGGCAGAAAGATGAAGTTTGGCAATTCAAAACTAAATGGTTTAGTTTTAGTTTTAATGTAACAAAAATAATTAAGTATTGGAACGAGTGTCTGTTGAATTTCCGTTTTGTGCAATTTGTACAAGTGTATTGACCACCCTGATTCATATCCATGCAATTTTTGGTGACCTTGGTTAGGTTATTGTGGCGATCGTTGGGTGAGTGGGGCATATAAAATGTCCATCAGTGGAGGTCTGTCGGCTGAAATGATACCTAATACTTATGATGACTTTTCGATTAAATTAAAAATAGAATTTATTGACCTTTTCGCCATATTGTGACGTACAGCTGTCAACTAACTTCTTCATAGTCGCGTTAGGTAAGATTTGTATGGAATGTGCTGACTCAGTAAAAGTGAGGTAGGTACGTCTTCGCTACACCCAAGGTCAGTATCATAAGCCTTTCTTAGAGATAAGGAATGAATGTTAGTAGGCAATTGGCAGCAGCGGTTTCTGCTTTCTCGTTTATATGTTGCGAGATGATATAGCCTGCCTGTGAACAATATTTACGTTGCAAAGTAAACTCAGCATCACAAAAATCTTTTTCGCTCAATCTTCTTCAAAATAATTTAAATCATGGTAAGCGTACGAATATGGTACAACATTTAAAGAACAATTTATTCAGCTCACAGAAAAAATTAAGGTGTTTCTGGTTTTATTAATCAAATCATTAAATAAAACGGGTTAACTGAACGAAAGAAAAATCAGTTTGGCGTTGTTTTTCTGGCTGGAGTTGTTCAATTGTGTTCAATTCAATGTCTGGATGCCGAATTAATTTCCTTTGACCTTGATCAGCCGTTTTATACCCTTCAATTGTGGTCTAATTGTTCCAATCCTGAAATGCATATTTTAACAAAAAGTTGTTTAACAGTTCCTGCTCTGAAGAAATCTGTTTTGAAATTAATATTATGAAATCTAACTGTTGTTTATTTTAAGTTCATTTAACATACTTTCAACAAATACCAATATGTTATTTTCGGTGAGGTGCATTTTTTATGCTGATTGTAGTATAGATTCAACAACAAATTGATATAAGTTAGCAAATTGATTAATCGGATATACGTAGTGAAAAATTAGAAACTATTCAGTTACCAAAAGCTATCAGCATTTAAACTCTTGAGTGTCCGAAATGTGGATCCATGCAAGACACAACGGGTTTTTAATTGTTTAGGTAATTATGGCATTCAACCAAAGGCCCAGTTTTTTTATCCGTGCTTAACTTAACCAATGGTTAAGTTTGCTAACCAATAGTTTAAAATTTCGCTAAAATGCGTGGTTTCATCAATTGTTAGCCCCACAAATGTTCAAATAATTAACTCTATAACTTATTTCACCATTTATGAGGCTAACAACTTAAGAAAAAACGAAATTTTAAACAATTGGTTAATATATATGCTAACCAATTGTTTCAAATTTCGATAAAACGCGTTTATTCATCAATTGTAAGTCTAACAAATAGTCAAATAATTGAACTCTCCAACTTTTTTGATAATTTTTGAAGCTAACAATTGATAAAAAAGGGCGTTTACCGAAATTTGAAACCATTGGTTAGCATATTTAACTGTTGGTTGAGTTAACCATAGGTAAAAAAACTGGGCAAATCAAGATTTTGGCTCATTGCTAAAATCTGTCATCCAAATACTTATCTACATTTTAATGCAGATAAATTACGTTGTAACCACACAAACTATATCTTTATGAAAAACCAAACTCTACTAAAACATTGACCGCTAAATCTAATAAAAAAAAACATTTAAAAATAACAAAAAACCCGACTGCTTAAAAAGCGAACTAAAAAGACGTAAACAAGAAGAAAATCATGCTGTGCAGTCGGAGGATACATATGCGCGAGCTGGCTGAGCAAAACCAGATGTATGCAAACCGACTGCACAGCATGATTTTCTTCTTATTTACGTCTTTTTAGTTTGGTTTTTAAGCTGAAGAGTTTTTGTCATTTTTTTTTTTATTTTCAGTTTTTAGCTAACTTTTTACAATTTATATTTAAACATATAAGTGACTTATATTTTTGTACTCACCTCTTAAAACCCTTTATTTTGATCCCGATACACGATGGGTTTAGAAGAAAAAAAATTTAGGCCCCCACAATATGGCGCCCAAAATCCGCCATTTTTCTATTTTCCAATTTAAAGTAGCCAGTGACACTTGCAAGGTTAAGACGAATCGATTGACGTAAGAATCATCAAAATCGGTCAACGCGTTTGGTTTCTAGAACGCCACATAGGCACAGACATACATACATAGACTGATAAACACTTTACCCTCCTTCGGCAGTCGGGTAAAAATTTTGATACACAATCAGTATGAAATAAGCCGGCCACCCAACTAACCCCAAATCGGGCGATAAGCGTACCATTCATAAAACTCATAATTACTTGCATTCATTCATATATAACGGTACTAACATATACGAAAATCACGCTAATTTTGGTACCAATTGAAAATAAATTGACCGAATTATTTTTAAAACGACTCTTCTAAAATTCAACTCTATAATGCAAGCTCTAGAGATCAAATTTGAGTAATGTATTTCCTGCCAATTTTGTGACAAAGAATGATTATATTGACTACCTGAGGGGTACCTTCCTAGAAAACAGTAATAACAAACTTGGTAATCCTCTTCTGTGGAATATGCGATCTGCAATGATAACCAGTCAGGGACTCAGGGTTGCCAATATTAATATGATACTTTGCAATCTTTTGATGGGATCGCGTATCTTGATCTTAAACGTCGAAATGGCTGTAATAAGGGTATGAATTGACTTGAACAAAATATCCCTTGGTAATCTTTTCGATGATTTTGATTGGTTAACAGTTTAGTCACCTAAAGGAATGATTTTTGCTTGGTGTCAGATTCGTTACATTGAGACACATGCTGAAAATAAACAAGCTTATGTCTCACTCAAAAGACTTCAACTAAAGACCCTTAAATAATCAATTAATTTTCTATTGTGGACAACCCTACGAACACCTGAATACTTTTACATGCCGCCAAACGATTACCAATTTGGCCGTACGTCGTTCGCCTCTCGGTTTTCGGCGTCACAAAGTCTGCCGAAACAGCCGAAAAACGAAACTGCCCTATACGCCGGAAAGGATTATATTCCTGTGTTTTTTGCAGATTATACGAGACAAGGGTGTGTTTACCTGCTGAATTAGGGAATATGCGAATGTAAAATGTTGTTTTCAGAAACATAGGTAAGTACATAAAATTGAACAAGTTAGGACTCGAATTGGCAGATTCGAGTCAACAAGCAAAAAATAACGTATTTTTTTAAATCTATTTCTAAAAGTATTGCATTCAAAACTAAGCACAACAAGAAGAAGCAGAGCTACCAAATTCCACAACTCAAATAGAGACGTATTTACAAGCATTAAATCATTTCAATCAAATCCAGTCATAAAGGTTTCTCTAACAGCAGCAAATACCACATGTTATAGCATTCCAAAACAAACCACAAAACACATTCATTTTCATTACAAACGCGAATAAAAGGCAAGATCAATAACAGATTATTACCTAATTATGTAATAATATAAACAAGAAACAAGCCATACAAAGGTACGAATCAATTATTCGAAGTCTTTCAAAGGCTCGACGTATAATAACGCCATTCAAGAAACAGAGTTACGAACAATAAAATCCGTAGATATTCACTGTTTCGTGTGGAATGAAATAACAAAGCGGTTAACTCTTTTGTTTAATGTGGCAAGTGATGTCTTGATTTTGTAGTTTAATGTAAATAGACACAGAACTAGAAACTAATACCTTTCTTAATTTGGTAAAATATAATGCGCGCGTATATAAACTTTTGGTTCCAATTTACCTGCTAAATTAAACTTTTGACAAGGTAAAGATTTAGATTCAGAAGTTCCACCTTTCTAGAATATATTTTTGAGCTAGTTATTATACCTCAAGTATGCCAAGTTAATATCAAACGAAACAAAAAACCTCTCGAAAGGCCCACCCGCTGGGTGTAGGCAACGCCAGACCAATCATTCGAAATCCCTCGGGAAGACCCATGGACTCATTGGACGCCTGTGAGCTGGAAAGACTAAAGAAAATGTTACGATTTACAACTCAATCCCAGGACTCATAAAAATAAAACACTTAAAGGTGTATGACAGTCGAGTCGTGTCGTTGACAACATGTCTGTTGACTCAGATGCTACGTGCTATGAAATCATGTAAAACAATAAAAATACGCGCTCGAAGTACGACTGTACTGATTGCTTAATGCGTAGTATATTAAATTGATGATAGTTTTACAGCCAATACCTTCATAAGATTAATAAAAAGGAAAAGAACAGAATATTATTATGAATGCTGTGAAGCACAGGATAGTCAGACCATTGCTCCTCTATGTTAGAGGAAGTAGGCCCTAATCTACCACGCGGGAATATAGCGACTTGGTAGAAGTGACATGTCTTCGAATTTTTGGTTCTAGGACATGTGATTTTCTCTCGATTACCTTGACTGTTTTGTGAGCAGTGGTGATGAGATGAATTACAAAAATTAAAGTACTTACCTGCCGGGCGAGCACGGCCTCTGTGATAGGCTTGAGTCACGCATTTTATCACTGTTTTTGCTCCCAAACTGTAACAGGCCGTTAATATTGAGCGAGCGAGCGAGCAGTTTTCTCTCAACTTAGCGTAGAGCCCTATTTTAGTATCTAAATAAACTGTAACTCGCACATTATTGAAGTGTGCCAAATGAAATCATGACGTAATAAGAATAAATTAAGTTTATGCCAAGCATACATACAATATTGTTTCTCAATAGCATAAAATTAACGGTGCTAATACGTGATATCGTGACTCAACTAACTTTGCCGTAATAATTAAATTTTAAAGTATTATTAACGAATTTTTAAGGATTAAGTATGACACATCATTAGCAACATTAACATAAAGCTCCAAATTCATACTTGACGTAAGCATGTGTGAAACTCAAACTCACCTATCCCTCTTCGATCTCCCCTTAATTTAACAGAGAACCCAATCATCCTACTGTATATATACAGGTTGGGCCAAAAATCGTGGATCAAACGAAACAGGGCGATATTTGGGGTTTTGCAGTAGGTTATAAAGAACCAAAAAATTTTGCTTACCCTGTATATATTATCATCATCTATGTCCCCACTGCTGGGACACAGGCCTCCTTTCTGTGAGAGGGAATGGGCCGTAATCCACTACGCGGGTCCAGTGTGGGTTGGTGGATGTCACATGTCTTCGAATTTTTGTTTCTAAGACATGCCGGTTTCCTCACGATGTGATGAAATAATTTACACAAAGTGCCTCTCTGTATAACTTACCTGTAAAATCTCAAGTCTACAACCAGTTCCTATGCACCATTTCTTCAGCTTTTATTTCCTTCAAAACTTCACCACATTCCATAGGGCCTAGACCAGACTAACTGGCATTCTACCAGCGATAACAATTGTCAAATAATCACACAAATATTATGAAGGCGAAAGTTTGTGAGTGTGTGTTTGTATGTTTGTTGCTTCTTCACGGCTTAACGGATCTGGATGAAATTTGGCACAGAGATAGATTATAGTCGGAATAGCACCTAGTCTTTTTATCCCAGTATTATATTCCCTTGGGATACTTTTCACGCGGGTGAAGCCGCTGGCAAAAGCTAGTCCAAAATACATGTATAAGCATTACGCCTGCATTCTCCGCAGAGTAAGGCAGAGGTACACCTCGAGCACACCCACATTTTTACGTCCCATGTAATAGCGGGCGAACCTATTGCCACCAACGGACAGAAGCCGAGCTGCTATTGAGAAATCCCAAACGGAAAAACCCAAAAGAAATTTGCCCAACCCCAGAACCGAACCCAGGTCCTCACGCTTAGCAGCAGCGCTTGCGACCGCTAGACCAAAGAGGCTGTACACGTTGAATTTATAAGATTGCGACAATCGTTACCACTAATAGATTTTCACAGCTGGAACTGCTCCAAAAAATATAAGGAAATGCAGTAACTACGGCCATCATTCAATTCTTGTACAGAAGCTGTTAGGAGCAAACGTAAATCATACATTAGAATGACAATCAAACTCCGTGTTGACATTAGGCACGGTGCACACTTGAAGATCACGCACGAAACACGCTTCCCAACAAACCAGCACGAGAGTAACCTCACGAAGTATCGTGGAACTGTCTCAATAGAAAGATGGTAATACTTGCATTCTCATGGTAATGCAAGAATTTGAGGAAACAAACGGTATCATGGTAAACGTAATTATGTGGTTAAAATCGGATTCCTGACGCACCTTCTAGTGTAGAGCAAATATGCACATTTCTAACTCCGTGTCTGCCAGGCCTCAAATGCTGTATCAACATGAAAAGTTATAACAATAGCGTTTCAGAAATGACTTCTGTCATAAACAGCTGCTTCAAAACCTTAAAAGTATTTACAGATCTAAGATCAGTTAAATATCTTAGATTCCAAACCGATTTAAAGATTTTACCATAAGACAAAAGTAGTTGCACCAGTTTCTAAACTAGTAATTTGTTTTAAGACCAGAACAAATTCAGATTTCTCTTACTAAACGTAAGTTAATCTTAGTATTCGCAGATTTCGATTACAGCATATCACTTATTGCAAACTGTTGTAATCTAATAGACCTTTTTACTTCCATTAAAACGGTGATGAAAAAAGTGACATGCCAATTTGATTTCCCTTGGCTGGTTCAACCAATGGCTATGTAACACAATGAGAAGGTAGGTGCTACTGATTATATTTCAAGTTCTTTTTTTGCCAACTACTTCTTAGAAAACCGGTACCTGGTTTCTAAGAAAGATTTCCAATCTAAAGTGAAATAGATTAAATATAATGTTCAGCGACGTTCACTATCACTGAAATGAAATTACCAATCTGTTCGGTTACGTAAAATATTGATAACACGACTGTACGTATATACTGTGTCTGTGTGCCTATACATCGTTGAATTTTTTTGTGCAAAATGATACAAGTAAAATTTCAACATTTAAAAATCCCCCGACTCATTTTTTTTCATGCTACATAATTTATCTAGTACATGTAGGTACGCTTCAATTGGCAATCTATTGAACACGTAATTATGACACGAAATCTTGCGAAAACACCCCGATTTAAAAAGTAAAACGCCCATAACTTTTGAACGGCTTAACCGATTTTCAATCATAGAACACTAATCTAAGAACACTCTCGACAAAATCACCTTTTAACCAAAAAAAACTGAATTAAAAATTGGTTCATCCGTTTAGGAGCTATGACACACAGATACACTTTTTGTTTTTTTTATTTCTGTTTTTAATATAAATTTGATTAGATGTATTTTCAGATATTAAAACCTTAATCAAAGCCTTGGACATATCGCACCACCAGAATGAAAATAACCTAACTTAAAAATTACAACTTTACAATGAGCAAGAAAATTTTCAAAAAAGTGTAGTGTTGAGTAAATTTTACTGTATCTCTCCCGTTTTTTCTATTTATTGATTTTTTATGTACAGTTTTGAAACATTAAATTCGATCTAAATGTATTTTAAATATTTATATATTTGGATATTAAATATAAAATAGTTGCAAATTAAGTCAATCTATTACAAAAAAAAACTGCATTTCTGCGACTTTTGAATTTAGCCTCTTCAATATTCAGAACTTTATAACTAAAGAAACTTTATCTAAAAAAGATCAATAAAATTCGAGTTCTGTCGATCTTATAGAAATCCTCTAGAGAGCACCTCTGACGCAATATTGATTCGGTCTCTTTTAACATAACATAACATGCATAGGTGAAAAGCGCGATCAACTAAAGTGACCGATTTCATAGGCTTTCCCTTTTTACTCATAATTCTGGCTCATTTTCAGCACAGGACTTACGCTGAGTACGCTTTTTAATGCCAGTTTCTAGCAAAATCAGAGTTTACAGGCATTTTGAGTTAGGTCACTTTAATTCTGGGGGTGCGATATATCGATAACGTCTTTCCCCAAATCAATGTCACACTTAAATTTCCGAAGATGAGGGTACATTACCCATAATGAAATGACAAAATATCTCTGGGTAACAAACACGATACTGACCAATTACTGCGCTCGCGCAGTTGTTTATCAGTCCGGCTTATTCATCTTAGCGTTCAATTCACACCACCATCTCACAAGTGTCCGAGGATCGCGCTGTCGTTTTTTTAGATTACGGTCTATGTTATGAACGATTTTGAGAGTGACTGGTTAGTTTGTGTTAGATATCAAAGTGTGTTTTACAGATATTGTAAATAACGATGTAGTTTTGATAAATCTTGGTGCAAAAACTACAGAGAGTGCCTTGAAGAAATTCGACGGAAGACATTTGAGCCCAGTCTGATGATACAGGTTAACTTACGTAAAAAATCGTGTAGGATTTTCTTTGAATCAATGTGAATTGAATGTTTTCATTTCAATCAAATGAATTTAAATCATAAGTAGGTATCCATCTTATATTGAGAGCAGTGGTAGCCAAGTGGTATCGGCCGCGACTTACTATTTGTAGGTCGTGGAATAATTTTGTTTCATTCAAACCCAGGCAGGAGCTTTACTTTGTGTATATTATTTCATCACCACTGCTCTCAAAACGCCGCGGTGAAGGCAAACATCGTGAAGAAACCAGCATGTCTTAGAACCAAAAATTCGAAGACATGTGACATCCACTAACATGCGCTGGGCCTGCGTAGTGGATTACGGCTCATTCTCTCTCACGAAGAGTAGGCCTGCACGCACAACGGAGCAAATGCGAGTCTAAATGCGGCAAAGGGGTCCATCTATCCTATCCTTCTAATATTTCCCTTTCTATGTCATCTTCCAGTCTACAAGGATGCAGTATATCATTATTTAACATGGAACGACTGCCTGTCTGACCTTCAACAGTCCAGTTACATAGGTACCGAGTTACACGACACTGGGCAATACTGGCTATATCAGATTTTTGGGCTTCTGAGTAATACTATCTTTGTTCTTACATGCAGAACTCACACACAGTGATATCCGAGCCCAAGATTTCACTTCAACGCCACTGAAACCTTGCCGCCAATACACGTTCTATTATCTCATATGTTTTATTTATATATATTTGTATTATACTTACACATAATTATACATACTTTGACCCACCTTCTGTATTTATTCTATTTTGTTTGTAATTTATCTAGGTATTCTATTTAATTTTTTAAGTATTTTCCGTTTCTGTAAGTGTGTCCGTGGCATCAACAGTGGGCCTTATCAGAATATCAGCGCAGCGTTATTTCCTTTTTGGAAATCGCTGCACATGCTGAGATAGGAGTCTTTTTGGTCTCGCACGAGGTTTTATTTTATTATTGTTGAATTTTTTGCTTATTTCTCGTATCTCCTGTTTTATTAAATTTCAAAAATCAATATTTTTCTTTCTTTGTATTCAATCTCCCTGTTTCCCCCTTTAGCCGCCATAATCGCTTCCACCAATAACTTCAGCCACGTCCTCCGAGGTTGTCGTTTTGTCGGCTATCGGGCGATGTCGAACGTCGGCTCGCATCAAAGCAGTCGCCCCCACGGGCCGATGCGCCCGCGCCGGTGACTCGGCAGTTTGTCCTGCCTTCTGCAGCGATGATGGAAGAATTTTCCTTATGATCCGATGATATTTTGTTTGAATGTCAGTGGTGTTAATGTCGGGTTTCGTTGGAGGCAATTTGTTTTGGATTTTCTACATTCCGGTGTGATGAATTGTGGTATAAAGATTTATGTATGATGTAATGCTTCATTATGTAGCCATTTAGGAAATTAAATTAGTTTCACATCTTGGTTAGGTATCTTTATACCGTGGCTTTTAAATTCATAAGTACATCACGTATTTGTGGAACTAAGTACCGTTGGCGACTTAAGATTAGATGTACACCAGAAGGTAAAGAACTGGATTTTTAAAGTAAAAGAAGAAACCTTAGTAGTTTATCTCTAGGAATAATTTTGACACAACCGTATTTCTTAGAAGAAGATAATTTAGTAGCAGATCAATCTTATAAAAACCGGCCAAGTGCGAGTCGGACTCGCGTACTAAGGGCTCCGTATCATTATCGCGAAAAAAAAGGCAAAAAGATCACGTTTGTTGTATGGGAGACCCACTTAAATATTTATTTTATTCTGTTTTTATTATTTTTTGATATAGCAGCAACAGAAATACATCATCTGTGAAAATTTCAACTGTCTAGCTATAACGGTTCATGAGATACAGCCTGGTGACAGACAGACAGACGGACAGTGGAGCCTTAGTAATATGGTCCCGTTTTTACCCTTTGGGTACGGAACCCTAAAAACAAACTGACACTTAGCTTAACGGACGACTATTCGAAGACTAACAAAAACTGATTCAACATCATGTTACATTTAAAAACCTTTATAATCCGACAAGGTCGCCCAACAATTAAAATTAAATCTACCTGATACGTCACATCCTATCGGATATCCTATCCTATCACAATAATCACCTATTTCCTACCGTTAGATATTTCTTGAAACCCCTTCTATTAGAACTGCATCCTTCGGTAACAAAAACGGCCTAAGTCGAAATTTGAGAATTTCAAGTTTGGAATAGAAGATTCATGTTTGAATGTCGAATTTCGAATATCACATTTTTTTGCGATTGGACTTAGATGTCTTTAAATCCCTTCTATGATAACTGCATCCTTACGTAAAGAAACAGCCTAAGTCTAATTTAAAGAATTTCAAGTTTGGAACAGAATATGAGGTAAATACATGTCAGAAAGTCGGTTCACGTGTATAAGTTTTTTACATTGCATTTTTTTGAAGGCGGTGCAATATGTGTTTAAAAAAACGTAACCTCTCATTATTTGTAATCTGCGAAACAAAATGCGTTGGGTTGAGCTTAAGCATCGATTTCCGGCCTTTTGTGTCTCTGCGGATTGCTTCTCAAAGGATTGGCTCGACTTTGCTAAAGATAAGGGCTTGCTGAAGCCTTAAAAAAGAAATAAGATGCTCGGCTTATTAATAAAAAAGTTAAAATATTTTAGAAACGCAGCCGTTATCTGGTGTAACTTCCTCAATATCAGTTGTTACAAAACCACCACATGAATTTCAGTTGAAAAGAATGCAAGGGGTTTATTAAGTGGCAAATAAACTTGCATTTTAACCACAATGAATATTTACCGAGGTACTATCTGCACGAACAGTAGCAAAATGTTAATGTCTAGAATGATTCAAATAAATACAAACTTTCCCCAATAACTTTATGTGGCGTAAAATCTATGCTAAACCTCACTGTTTCGTAACTTTGATCTAAATTTCAAATAACTCTTGTAAGTCTTGTAACTTACCAACTTTACCGAGATTACGCAGAAAATACTACAACTATGAATCACGTAAGTATTGCAGAATGTAGGAAACAATCTAGGCAAACCATTGGGTCTAGACCAATTGACCCACCCATACGCACAAAACGTTTTGGGAACACTTTTATTATGCGTACAGCTAAAAAGTGCATTTCCCTGCCGGAGTCTGTGTTTCCCGATAGCTACAATCTGTTACAATCTTTAAGTCAAGAGTGAATAGGTTATTTCTAGGCAAGCGTGTTTCACCGTCGACCACATCATCGCTTACCATCAGGTGAGATAGTGGTCAAGCGCGGGCCTATAGGATATAAACAAAAACATTGTCATTTTACAATTGTTACGATAATCAAAAAATTCAAATTGTATGAGATTGGCACACACTACCAAAATGACAGTTTGTCAATCCCAAACAGTTTTGACAATCTTTAACGCATCAGTGATCCAAAGTAGAATAAATCCTAGTATATTTTTTCTCTATGGCCGATGGTGCCGTTTTTACCCGACTGCCGAAGGAGGGTAATGCTTTTATCAGTCTATATATGTATGTTTGTTCCTATGTGGCGTTCTAGAGACCTATTATAGGTAGAGTACGTAGTCTGCTAATGTCAGACATGAAATATAAAAAAAAGTTCAAAAATCTACATCAAGAATGTAACTGTGTCTAGATCACCAGGTTAACTACTATATAATGCTCAAAAGTCTGGTATTTATCCGCCATTTTGTTTGAAACACTCCGCCAGTTTGTCGTACACGTGCAACTGCGCGGTGTAGACTTTCAGCAAGAAACGGGATCCCGCCTCTTTTAGGAAAAAAGTGGCGGTAACCAAACACCGGTGACGGGGCGTGGGATATATATTCACACATGTTTGTAGGGCAAATATACATGGGACCTATGTGGTTTAGAATACCGATGTAAGATTCAGTTTCAAATAGGTTAACAACGGTAAAAATTATGTAGGTAGGTACTCGTAAGTAGATATCATAATATCTAGGATCATATATAGGATCCTATCCAAAATATTAACAGTAAAAAATCTTTTTTCCAACACGATATGATTCATATGTTTACATTACACTATCATCTTTACATTACATAGTATAAAACAGAGTAGCTCCCGCTGTTTGTACGCTTAGATCTTCTAAACTACGCAACGGGTTTTAATGCAGTTTTCAGCAATGGATAGAGTGTTTCAAGAGGGAGGTTTTATGTAGTATACATGCTTATTGTATATTTAACTCCTAAGGGTAACTTTCATTCACATGTTAAAAAAATGAGTTAATTACCAAGTTATTTTAAACAATATAAGAACCTATTATGCCTTATCAAATTAAATATATTAGATACGTTGTGCATTTCATGTAGATCAAAATTTCTCTTTACAACATATCATTGAAATGAATATCTTAGGAAGTATAGCAAAATAAAAAGAAACGCGTGCGAAAATAAATTCAAGCGGGCGGGCCTCACACCGATGACGGGATCCTACGAAAGAAAAACATAGTAGGTATAATACCTATGTTCTACTACCCGTGCGAAGCCGGGGTGGGTCGCTAGTATAAATATGACTCATAGATCTATGATCCGAGACATTTGATAGTGTAATACCCCCTTAAGGGCCTACAACCGCTTTAGTGCCGTAAAACGGTAACTTTCTAAAGTATACTCCTTAGTAACGCATGGGTTAAAAGATTTGAAAAAATATATATTTATTATTGTGTCTTGTACATTATTTGTGAAACATGGTTTGTTCGTATAACAAATAGTTTTGCTTTAAAAAAATAATTAACAACACGATATTTGTACGCTACTTTTGGATACACCTCCAAAACGATATAAATGTTTAAAAATATTTGTACACAGAAAATTTGTTGCCTAGAATTTATTTTTATCTGAAATAGCTTAAGTAAATATAAGAATATTTTGCAAACAAAACTGTCCAAAAGGAGGTTCAATATTGATATTCTGGTTCCGAGCGGGCGCACGGACAGTACTGCGTTTTCATTGGGATATACATATATACGCCTTAAGGCATTTCTACGTCACACTTCGTCACCTATTGATCTAAGGCATCTACTTTCGATAAAAATCATACCGATAAGTATTCGGTTGTTAACCTAGGAGGCATGACAATTAAAAGACAAGCAGAAAACGCAGCGTCAAGCTTATCATCCTACGTAGTTCGACGTCAAATGACGAATTGTTCCAACTTTAGATAGTGTTAATAGGCGACTATTGTTCTTCGGATCTATTAGCACTCACTTGACACCAGAATCATCCAAAAAGTTAAAACATTCCTTTTATGAGTAGGCTGAAAGAACTGTATCATGAAAACAGTACAAGATTCACAAGTATCGTTAAGAAACAATACTAAAACAAACAAAGAGTCAATTTTATCGTATCAAATAAAAGTTTAAACATCTGATTGTACTGTTAAATTAATCGCTCCATTGTGGGCCGATAGAGAACCGCGTACATAATTACATTAATCGGTGTTAACTCACAAAAGTACACATGACGACAAAAAGTTTTGCGACTATTGATATTACAACAATATCACGCTTTTAGAACCTATCCGGTATACCTTGAGCTACCTCACCCCTCGCTGTCGAACAAAATAGGACGAACGACGGGTCTAAGGATGAAAGATTAGAGGCCAGAGTATACAGGCTGTTTTATAAAGAGGTATCGTGAACTATACACTTGTAAAACACGCTTTGTTAGACGGCGCCTGTCATTGTGATCAAACAATACAACTTGTAAGAAATGTTTTTTAGGAATCCTCCATTCATGAATCTATTAGAATTTACGCTTTTGTAAAATCTGTGGTGATAATGTAACCTGTTGCTGAGGCTTGCGTCGCTTCATCGAATGAATTGCATGAAAGTGAATTCAATACATTGGAATTCATCGTATTGTATGGGTTTCCGTAAGTCATCCCTTTCTTATAAATGTTTGTTTAGTTAAGTCCTGTTATAATTATTATTATCATCGATACAAAGAATTTGAAACTCGGAAATGTGCATTATGTCTTTAATTGTGCATGATATAATTTTATTTATGTTGTAGTGATTCTGGTATGCGGTTTCATCAATTTTTAGAATGATGACGTCACTTCTTCGGCATGCCATTTTCTTCTTCGTGTCGCTGGTAGATTTTCCGGCGCTGCCAAGATATTGATATATATCTCCAAAACAATAGATAACTAAAAAAACCGGCTAAGTGCGAGTCGGACTTCGCACATTTTGGTTTCCGTACCCGACCGCAAAATTAACTTGGTTGTAATAGAAAAAATGAATTCAAAGAAAAATCAGATTTATCAATATCGGTTTTTGTAAGTAAAATATACGTAATAATAAATATTATCACCAAAATATTTCCGCGCCCCTTTACTTGTATGGGAGCCCCCGTTAAAAACATTTGAAAATATTTTTTGACAATTTCTATGGCTTTGGGTCAGCTAGATACTAATAAGGGCCGATTTCATCAATGAAACTAATCGCGATTAGTTCAACTAAACTCAGTTTATGTAAATGCAGCGTTCTGACTGGTAGTTTATCAGCTGTCTCAACCAATCAGAACGCTGTATTTGCTTAAACTGAGTTTAGTTGAACTAATCGCGATTAGTTTCATTGGTGAAATCGGCCCTTAAACTGTGAAACTCTGAAGATTTTAGCTCCAAATGTATAGCTGTAAAACCCGTGTGACAGACGACGGACAGGCGGACGGACACTTGAGTGACAAGCAATAGGGCTCCGTTTAGACCCTTCGGGTACGGAACCCTAAAAACTATTAGACCCTTGATTCAGTAGCATTCATTGACTGATTTACCAGTATTCTAAACAAGCCAAAGAAACCTAAAGTTATACCGAGCTTATCCCAATTACCCTACTGTCTATTTAGGTAGTACAATTTGATTAAAAAATATTAATCATCCTCAAATCTCCTTGACATTGACTCAATATAACCCTAATGAAACCATAATATTTTTAATAATGTACTCTATAATCGTGACAAATCTAACAGAGTATTTGTATAGTTGACTCTTCTGATGCGTTGCAAAGCAGCTCATTATAATCTATTAGAGTTTATTATTATCTGATTTTATTAGACAGATATATTCTATTATTTTAACTTAGGTACTGGAAATAATAAACAAAATGTATCGATGAATACTTATCACCGTAAATATCGTCAAATATATGTTGAAAAATTCTTTCTTTTCGTCGAAGTAGAAATTACATCGTCGAATCCAAAAATCATTCATCCACACTCTTAATAAAAATAACAGTAAGCCATAACACAAGTTACATTATAGTGTCGCACGTAAGAGACTAGGTACTGTTATTAATATGATTATTATTGAATATGAATTTGAATTTATTTGATGTGTTGTATTTATAATGTATTTATTTGTTTGTCTTATCTATAGGTGATTTGTATTTACGATTGAATAATTTAAAGATTTTGTCTGATATGGGTTTAAGACCTGAAATAAATGAATTTTATTTTATTTTATAACTCCAGATCAGCAAGTAAATTAACAACAAAAGCAAACTATACAACCATATAGGATCAAAACAGTTTTCGTTACCCATAAAACTACGCATCGCGTCCACTCATACGTATTTACTTTCAGTATACACTCACACACACATCCCTTCACGAACTACTTATAGCTGTATATCCGCGATCTTTGTGTGAGTGAGCAATAGTACACGTATACCCTACTTAATATTATAAATGCGAAAGTTTGGATGGTTGGATGAAATTTGACACAGAGATAATCTATCTGTCTATAATCAGTCTGGAATAGCTCATATGCAACTTTTTATCCTGGTATAAATGTTCCCTTGAGATGTTAAAACACTTTTCGTGCGGGCGACGCCGCTGACAGAATTTAAGCTAGTGAATGTATATGTGTGAGTGAGCATATCGCTTGTGTGTGAGTGAGCATATGCGCGTATGTATGTGCGCATGCGCGGTGAGGAAGCTGCGCGTGAGATTTGCCCGCGTACGCAGCTGCGGCGACCAGGTGTGCGCTCCCCTGCCACAGAGTACCCCCCAGCCCCACCCCTCGATACAGTCGAGCACGGTGCGCTGTGATTTGTTTTGTGAGAATATTCGAGTAGATTCTGTATTTGAGTTTTATTGGTTTCGTTAAAACGTTCCCAATGCAATTGTTCTTTCAGATTTTTACTTACTCCTAGTACTGTGGAATATTTCGGTGAAACACAAGTACCTAACTGATACAGAGTTTAATATATACAAATTATGCTTCTGGCAATCTAAAAAATATTAAAAATATTTAAAAATATCTCAATATATCTTATGGCCCTATGCTTATAATTGTTGATGTAGTTTCGTTAGATTGATACTAAAAACTATTTTAAGGAAACAAAGATTAAAATATGAATTTCCTTTGAATACATTGATTTAAAATCAAAAGGTTAAAATCATAAGATTTAACCATACAGACTGACAATGCAGCTGCAAGTTAAATCAACCACCAAAAATAAACAAATCAAAGCACTCCGGCCGCGACAGTACCCTGCTACCCCATCAAAATCTGTGAATGCTTGCACAAACCCGCTTCCATGACATAAACAGTCCATCAAGTATCGTATTTATTCTAACCGTCGTACGAATAAAACATTACCGTACTTCATGCCTGGCCCCCATGGGACCATTCCCCACGAGTAATTATCCTACATGTTTTTATATCTGATTTTTAGTGGATTATTATTTACGGTTTCGGCCAGAACCATAATGTTTAGGAATCACTGGTACATTTGAAGGAGGAGCAAAGTCATAGCCGATTTGTTATTTTTTGAGATTGTATCTTGGTTTTGAAATCTACAATATATGTAATTTGATTTAAATTTATTAAGAAAAAATAAATGCTTCTTTTAAAAAAGATGGTCGATTTCTGAATGTGAGTACTCCCGTAGATTTAATTAGGTATTGAATTCTGAAAGTCTTCGCAGATTTTATGAAAATAATAGATTTTTTTATAAGGGTTCCTCCATCAAATATATCAGGGTTACTTTTTAGAACGAGACATGGTGTTATGCATCGTTTTTGTTGCTACTCCGTTGCGCCTGCGTTTATTTGCGAACACAAAATAATTTGACTTGTCAATTTTGATACGTAATTTTCACTCATATTTTATTGTTTTAAGATTGTGAAATACACAGTGCATAAATTGTAATTTTTTATAAGAATTACAAATGTACTCAACACAATATTTGTTTTAGAGGTAATAAGTAATGTGGAATGTAATAAATAATAATTTAATGGCCATAATATTTACACCCACGCACCATTACATATAAACCTTTCTTATTTATTTATTTATTAAAACTTTATGCACATTTACAAAGGCAGACTTAATGCCTTAGGCATTTTCTACCAGTCGATCTTAGGTTGGTGCAGAGATAAAATAAGGCAGGTGCAACTAAATGAAAGGATAAATAGAAAAAAAAGATAATTATATAAAAAGAATATACATAAATATGTACTTAGATACATACATAAACAGTGATATTGAGAACCCGAAACCAATAAATCAATTCTATGATAATTCTGCAAACTTCTTGTGAATTTGCTCACGTGCCTTAAATTTGAAAGAGAACCGACCTTTCTTCTTGAATTCAGAGAAATATAGTAATAGGAACAAACAGCATCATGCCATATTACAGATTAAGAAGATACTGCTGCCTAAAAAGTCTTGAAAACTGGAATACAATAAAAAGTTTGATGCGAGCAGATAAAATTTGTGAAATAACCAATCAAATCTAAAACCCTTAACAGTACCTAGACTAAATCGTGTTTCCGTTTCCTAAAAACAAAGATTCTGCATATCGTCTTAAGTTCTAAACCGCTTAAGTAATTTTTTTTAACGAAATACGTTTTGTATGTCATTCAATAAGGAATCTCAAGACGCATCGTTTGACGAATCAAACACGAGAGTCTGAACCAATGGTGAGGCGTTATTCGAAAAAGAAAATTCCGGGTGTGTCAGTTTTGCACTGAAAAGCCACAGCAAAACCGCCTTTTTTTTAAAGCGAAACCGCCTATCTCAGCTGCATTGCCATAGAAACAGCACATAACTCAGTTTTTTTGTTAATCTGAGTTACGTACTGCTAAACTTTTTTTTTTGCTTTCCTGAAATGTTCCCGATTTTGACATACGCCGTGTTAGAACGTCCCAAAAATGCTCAGTAACAGGAACTTCCTTCTAAAACCTAGATAGTTATAGGAAGCGACATTAATCTAAAAACGACAGTTACTTTTAGATGAGAATTTCTAAAAGATTTGCGACTGCACAATGAGAGTCGTGTCGGCTGCGCGTGAGTCGCTTTCCAAGCATCTCTCCCCCTCTCCAAGCGACCGGACAATGGTCAGCTGAACGTTAATGTTTATAAATATAACTAGCTTTTGCCCGCGACGTCGTCTGCGTACCTTACCGTTCTTAGTACTTTGAATTTCATTTATCTACACCTTACTTTAGTTCCCCATATAAACTTCCACCGCCCTTGCCACCCACTTAAAAATGATTATCAGAAAAAAAAATACTTTGTTCTTCTCAGGGTCTTAAACTATCTCCATACCAAATTACATTTAAATCAGTTCAGCGGTTTAAGCGTGAAAAGGTATCAAACAAAAATGATTTCCAGAATAAAAATTATGTTATGTCTTTTTCAGGGTCTTAAATTATCTCCACACCAAATTTCATCTAAATCGTTTCAGGGTTTTAAGCATGAAAAGGCCACAGACAGACAGACAAAGTTACTTTCGCACTTATAACATTAGTAAAGTATGTATATGTGAGTTATGTTTGTACAGGGTGAAATTAACAACATACTACAAAGAGACCATAAACAAGCTAGACTTTAGCCATTTCTTAGTACCACTTATTATTAAGACTGTTTTATTCAGGTATTTGTTAGCGGCTCGTTAGTGGATTTGCGTTTACTTATCTGCATAATAGTTTTCGTTTATTATGTTTATTTTATGATAAATTTTACCAGGAGTTTCATTCATGTGCTGATGGTATTCATATATACATATGCCCTACCTCACGCATTTTTTCCATGGAATTAGATGGAAAATACATAACGCAGCCTGCTAAAATCTTTACAAAACTCCTTTGCTTCCTTTACGATTATAAAACTACGTATACTACATAACACACGCACACGTTAATTGTGACAATCTAAAATTGTCAAAAAATAAAAGGCCCGTTTTGACAGCTATAAAAATAATTAATAATAATTAAACTAGATGCTACGAATGATACTCGTTGTTATAGTGTATGGGTAACACAGTAATTAATTAAGATTATGAATTAGATTACGTAGAAAGTTATCGCGGCACGTATAATCAGAAACTTCAACGGACTTCTTAGTTTGTGACGACTTTAAGAAGTCTGATGTTCCTCAGTTTACATGCCGCGATTACTTTGTACATAAGATATTGAAAAATAAAATTCATAATACTAATTAATTATATGTATAATGTTACCCATACATTAAAACAACGAGTATCATTCATAAGCATCAAGTTTAATTATTATTAAGTATTTTATAGCTGTCAAATCTGACTTCATAGATTGTCACGACTTTAGTTGTGAAATTCACCTTCGTAATTTATACACTCCTGAATCTAGGCCTGCAGTATGTGTCGCCACATTCATCGGTCCTATGAAAGCCATAGTTTTGGCAAAATTTCTAAACACGTACCTCTTACTAAATATCACTCAGATTAAATAGATGTACAAACAAAATTTTACTAAAGCATAAAATAAACATACACCATCCCATTTAAAAACGTCTAAAATCTCCCAAAATTTAACTCGAATTAATTTACGATTCTAGAAGCGTTGAATAATGAAATATTATATAAATAACCGAGATAAAATATACCTCAGCTGTAATAATTTGGAAACCTACACGGTTTCCTCCACGTTTATAATTATATATACGAGTAGAAGACCCGAAAATGACCTTCCATCATAAGGCGAAAACCCATGTAACTACCAAGACCTACTACAACTACTATCCTACTTCCTACTATATACTATTACAAACGTAAATGTTTGTGAGGATGGATGGATGTTTGTTACTCTTTCACGCAAAAAATACTGAATTGATTTTGGTGAAACTTTACAAAAATATAGCTTATACATCAGAATAACACACAGGCTATATCTATAAAAAATATTGGGAGAAGTACTAATAACACACGGGCGAAGACGCGGGCGGCAGCTAGTCTTACTACTATTATAAACGTGAAAGTTTGTGAGGATGGATGGATGTTTGTTACTCAATCACGCCAGAATAGACGAATGGATCTGGATGAAATGTGGCACAGAGATAGATAAGAATACCACATAGGGTTCTTTTTATCCGGGTAGTATAATTTTCGACTCGAATGCAATTCGAATGGCAAAAGTTAGTCTATAAGATTAACCTACCGACTCCGCCTCATAGGGCCGTAATTAATTCACGCCACTGCACATTACGGCCACATATTATTGTAATTATCGGAAAAGTGTGGCGTGGTCATCCCTAATTTGTCGATCGATTAGGAGCGTGCGAGAGTCGCCGCTCAGCGGTCACACATGCTTGTCACCGCACTCGCCATCAAAGCTGGTTTACATCGTACGACACGACTGGGGATACGATTCGACTTCGGAGCTTTTACACGACTCTAAATCCAGGGTAAAACTTTCACGTTTGTCAAAATGGTTGCTTTTTGTTATCCACAAGAAGGTATTTTAAACAAACTTTACAGAGATTTGAGTTAGTTAAAGCTCTTTGACTTAACTGTGGATGAAAGACTTCGAATAAGTTTTTATGCAATGAAGATCAAATAGACCACTTGTAATAGCTTTTATATCAACTTCAAACATGCTGATTCGTCTACCGTTTGTTTTCGTAGCTCTCTTAGAATGAGGTTTAAAACTATTTGGGCTAAAGTTAAGTTAACCATATCCCAGATTCCAAATCAGATTTTCCTTACTTCACTTCTGTAATACAAACCCAAACAGTTAACCAACCCACTTCATAAGATCGTAAGCTCTAAACGTGCCTCTCGTCTGACCGTAAAGCACAGGCTTGCTTTGCGCGGGCGCACGGCGATTTGACGGATTTCACGGCGCGACGACGGGTCACGGCGCGGGGTCACGCCCGCTAATGTCACGCTCCCCGCCGCTTTCCATTAGTTCACGGAATGAAAGTACCTAGCGAACGAGGTGACATTATTTTTCTTTTTTTTTTGTAAAAATTTTTGGTATGTCTGGCGACTGGTCACGGGGCAACGGTGTACTTAGTTGAAGTTTGCAGTGGAAATAATTCAATGAATTATGTGTCTGAAGTTTTAGAACAGACATAACATAACTTCTGTATTATTCAAAGGCTTGGGTAGAGGTGTACAAGTAGATACCTGCCTCGTAAATATTTCGCCACATGTTTAAGTTCCATTTATGGGGGACGAGTTACGATGGTAGGTCCAGCCAGACAAGATGTCAAAAAAAACTCGTATGTTCTATCTCAGAACAATAACAATAAAAAGTGGTTTGTGTGGCATCTCTCCGCAGACCATGGTCCATCTCTCATCTGGCGCCTCATGTCCTGTTACGCGTTCTCGAGAGGACCTTATTACTGCGTCAGCGAGAGGCGTTGCCGAGGCCGAATACTGGGCCAGAGGAGGGATATATGATATGACTAAAAAGAATCTATTTTGTCATCGACACGCTAAGAATACAGGTATTTTTCACAAATATTGGAAATTGTTTTTTAATTCTTACAAGCTCGACTTCTTTAGCAATGCATGCAGTTGCTGTGAGATAGTACTACGGAGTAATTCATCAACTCGTCCTACATGCCTACGGCTCGGACGACTTGCAGAAAATCAAAATAAATAATATTTTCATCCTGCAACACGTCCCACGTTTCAATCATATCACTAAAAGCTGAAAAAAATGTTTCCATACATCATAACTTACCACTGATAGTTTTTAAGTATAACATTTTTTGCTGAAATATTACTTATGCGTTATTTATTACACATAAAAAATAAAACACGAAATATTTTTCGTGATTTTTGATTTTTTTATGATTTGGTACCTATTTGGTATTTGGCCGAATGGTTTGCAATATTCAGCTGAATACCGAACAGTAAAAACGGTAGCCGAATATGCCGAATACCGAATAGTAGCCGAATATACGTGGCAACTCTAATATATATTTCCACATTTCGCCAGTTATGTTTAAGTCCCATGTCATTAAGCTTATTGCCACCAACCGGGCAAACAAAAACGGGGCAATCTTAAATCCAGTCAGCTATTGAGAAATTCCAGTTGGAAATCCTAATAACACTTTTCCGACGCAAGAATCGAACAGAGAACCTCATGCTCAGCAGTAGAGCTTTTGGTCACAGACCATTGAGGAACGAGGCAGATCACACCACCCCACATAAAAAAATACAGTAATAAGCCACCAACCTAGAACCGTTTCAACAAAAACAGTACCCACCTCAAACATTTAATTACCTGTGCCACATAACGAGCAGTGTGACCAACCTATGATTCCACCATATTGCCACAGATGAGCGAGCGAACGCGCCCGTGACTTCCGTTTCCGGCGGCGCGCCTGCGCAGCATCCGCGCGTCCATGCGCACTAGACCGACGCGGCTGTCAATACTGTCAGTGAGTACAATACCTGCTCCTATTTATTTATAGTGATTAAATCCTTGGACATTTAAGTTAGTTGATTAATAAGAAATATTGCGTTGAAAGTGTCGAATTATCATCAGTAGCCTTACCCTAAGCCCCAACCAACTAGAATTACGGTTGGGATCTGACATGGCTTACCTTCAAAACTAGTTCACTGGCCAGTGGTGACCCTCTAAGAAATATTCATCAGACAGTAACTGATTAATTTATCTTGCTCTGCGAATGTTTATCATTGGATAAGTCGAACTACTTTTGGAAACAGTAACTAATTTTCCTTGCTGCCTTATTTATCTATAACTTGTGCTATACAAAACCGGGTCAGATTACTGCTACCTAATCAGCCTCACATGCTTTTAACTCTACTCACTTCCAATCGGAGGTACATAGCCCGTAGGTTTCTTCTTTGTAGCCTACTTACAAGTGACATATCAGCTTCCTTCAAAGACTCTTGAAATCACACACACGTATTTTGTCGTATTTAGGTATCCTGCGAACCGGAAGACGTTACGTTGGAAGGCCTCCCACCAGGTGGACCGACGACCTGGTGAAGGATGCGGGGATCCGCTGGATGCGGGATGCACGATGCACGCTTGGGTTAGGCCTATGTCCAGCAGTGGACGTCTTTCAACTGATATGATGATGATGAGGTATTGTAGTAAGCAGATGGAAAACAAAAAAACACTTTACCCGACCCAGGCATCGATCCCTGGACCTCGTGATTGTAACCGCTAGGTCAATAAAGCATTCTTGAAACCGTCCCCTTAATTTTAGCCTGCACACTAACTGCATTCACGTCTCGCAAATTACCCATCTTAACTACAACTTGCATACATAAAAACAATTGTTACATAAAGTGCATCACGTTGACGTCTCATACAAGACGGCGTGCGTCACGGCTCGGAGCCGGCACGTCAGCATCACGTGTCGGAAGCGAGCCCATTAGCCCGTCCGTCGCTGATGCATCCGGCACGGCAGTGGCGACGGAAAAACAATGATAGGTACAACGTATAATATGCATTTGCGGACTGGATAGATTAGTTGCTTGTGACCTATGCACTGGGTGTTATTTTGCATTAGTTATGAGAGGATCTCGAAATGCGTCGTTGACAGCGAATTGAATGGATTAGAAGGTCTGTATTAGAAGGACTTTTACAATTTACAAAGTCAGTCTATAGAAGTCCGCTACTGGACTTGGGCTCAATACTCATCATTCAACCCTGCAATCGGTTTGCAGAGAAAAAGATGATGATATTGATTCAGAAACGACGCGAATTTTTTACCTTTAAATTAAAGATGAAATCAGAATTCTGTCCAAATTCGCCCAGAAACAGATTCAAGTCTTTATCGAACTTTCAATTAAACAATTCCACCTGAACAAAAAGATATATATATCATAAAAATATCATCTAATCCACCGAAAAACATATGAAGCCACCAGTCACCAACAGTAAGAGGATCTTTCTGGCGAGATAGATCGCCTTACTGTCGGTAGGCCATTCTGTGCTCATACTTCTGTTCAAAATCAATCGAAGAATTGTGCACCGTGATGACTTTAGGTGAATTGAAATCGAAGTGAGCTGTCATTTCAACCCAGGGATTGACAGCTCTTCGCCTAAGTCATCACGTTAAGATATCTACAGAATCGACCGAAAGTTCATCAACCCTTCAACTAAACTATTTCAATGAAGAAACCCACAATTCAATCTAACACCAAAAACAGAACTTCTAAGCCAACCACACATGACCACCAACAGTAAGAGGATCTTCCTGGCGAGATAGGTAGATAACCTTACTATCGGCAGGTCTTAGCACTCACTCTCTGTTTAAAATCAATCGAAGGGATGCTCAGTTCTTCATCGACCTTTCAAATAAATCAAAACCATTCTAAATTCGAAACGGAAATACATGTATCATCTTATCCGTCATTAAAAAAAGAACTTCTAAGTCAACCACACATGACCACGACCAGTAAGAGGATCCTCCAGGCGAGAAAGATCGCCTTACTATCGGTAGGTCACAGACACAGCGCGCGCCGCATCCTGCACGAGATGAGACGTACCATCCTGCGCGCGCGGTTGCACGCGCTGCTGAGCGCGACGGGGCGAGTGGGCCCACTGATGTCATTGAATGTGGTTTTTTGTAGGTAATTATCTAAACTAATATTAGTTATAAATATCTAATACCGTTAAACGAGCAATTATTGTGTATATATATATATAATCTGAATCTCGGAAACGGCTCCAACGATTTTCATGAAATTTACTTTGCTGGAGGTTTCGTGGGCGATAAATCGGTCTCCGTCGCCCAGGTACTGATTTACAAAATCCAGACCCAGCTCCGAATAAGAAATCTCTTGTCCACCATAATTATGCCAACAACGTATTCTTTCATATTTCGGCCACAAAGTGCGAACAGGCGACGAAAATTTGGAAAAGCTGATTATGGTTGAGAACACCGAAAGCAGAAGATCGCGCGGTCGTTCACCAACAAGATGGACCTATCAAGTGAAAGACTCGTCGTCCTCCAAACGGTTGTAAAGGACGCGCTGGACAAAGACCGATGTAAATCTGTTGGTGACCACGACCCTCAAACATGAGGGACTGAGCGAGAGTGAGAGAAAATAATATTTGTAATTACTGGATTCTTATTTTCTTGTTTGTCTTCCCTTCTCTTAGAGAAGATAAACTAGCGATAGATGCATGAGAGATAATATCTATACCTAGAAATCAGGTGACTACTGAGATTATGGCCAGAAGTATGGAAGAACTTTGTCAATAAATTGGAATAAGGAGAAATCGGTAATGATGGATTCTAATACATTGCCCATTAATAATCTGAGGGATGATGAGCTCGAACGTCTACAGTGATTGAGTCCTGCAAGGGACAAACACCGCGTTTGTAAAAGGAACAGGAAACGTGTTAACAGATTTTTGTAGTAACTCGATTTAGAAGAGTTCCTTTCCCATGGAGTTTCTTGCACGTTCTTCTCCATATAGATCTGCGTTTTGGAAGGTCATGTTTCAATTTTTTGACTTATAAACTATTTCTTACATGTTCATATGGTCCTTCGATCCGGATGCAATGGTTTCTTGAAATATTTGCATCTAGTTTTAGCTCTGATGTTTGGCTATGGTAATTTATTGACGACAACTACATAATTTCAAAATTATCTTATGATTTTCGCTTCTAGAAATATTTATAATTGTTAATCAAATAAACAAGACTGATCTGCATACTCGTATATCCAAATATAACATTATAAATAATTTCAATTTAATTACCATAATTGTGGCTCCAAATAATTCAAGCTATCCATTTCCCCCGACTCTCCCCGTCCACTGCGCATCGGATAATATTACGGCTAGCGGCCGGACATCGCACACTGCGCAATCTCGCTCGCGTCCATTAATTTATTATTTCCACATAGGATATAACACTTACATACGAACACACCGACATATTTTTAGCTTTTCATACGAAGTACTGATAATAATTTGGTCCCAGTTTTTTATCATCACACCAATCAAAGTTGGTTAGGAAATTCTCAGCACTAGGTGTTGAGTGTCTAGGTGTCTACCTAGATGTTGTTGAGAATTTTCTTACCAACATACGCCTTATGGTCAATAATAGGCAAAAAGCATCCTTATTCCACTTGTGGAAAAAAATTGGTTAAAGGAAACCACTCTGGGGGTTACATGCATAGGCTTATTTAGAAGCCCCTGGAAATCTATACGTACCGCCCCTGGACACCTATGTAATCTTTCACATTCACCCTTGTTACGCACTGGGTTTGTTTTTGAAAATACCCGAATGCAACCCTTACCCTAGACTGACCTGACCAGATCGAACATGTTAAAATTTTGTTCATTACCAAAGTGCATGGAATAATTAGTGAAGATTTTTATGATAAACGATCCTGAACTCCTAAGTTCATAAAATGCAACTGGAAGACGTTATTTGAAATAATAAGAAAGCTATTTTCCTGCCCAATTTATTATGGAAATATTGGCGGAAATTCTAATTACATCGGGCACATAAATATAGTTTCGTTGAAGTCTTTTGCTTGAACACAGCTCAATAACTCTAAAAATACTGTAAAAGCTCCTCTTAAGACGCTTGTAACTCGTGACATACACCGTGCTTAATCCCCATAACTTTAACTTAATAGTAACTTAAGTTGCTTGACAAAATACGCCACACAAATAAGGTGACACAAAGATGAATATTAGCTCGTGTCAATAGTTCGATAGTGTGTAAGCTGGATTTTATGTTAATTTAAATGGCACGTGCCATATTCATCAATAAGTTCCTAGCACGGGACAAGAAAATAAGAATTTACCCATTAATATGACATCCCAATAGATATGCAAAATGTTATTCCTTTTATATTCATCTGTATCATCGTTTTATAACAGCGGTCGGTGAACTCTTGTATGATCAACAACAATAGTGCGAAAGTGAACTCTAATATTATCTTTTGTTAGTCAATAAGCCGTTTCTGTGAAGTGTTTGGACATTGTAAATCGATGTCTTTTTGATATTCAAATTAGGTCTCAATCGATTAGGTGATGTTATGGCATTTGCATGTTTTTATACAGGGGTATCCGTGCCTTGGCTACCTATACAATAGCCTAGCTATAATAAATCTGTAACAATGATTTCTTTCGACACTTTGGAGAGCCTCATTCGATTGATTTTTAGGGTTCCGTACCTCTAAAGGAGAAAACGGAACCCTTATATGATCACTTTGTTGTCCGTCTGTCTGTCTGTCAAGCCCCTTTTTCTCAGGAACACGTGGAGGTATCAAGCTGAATTATAATTTATATCAAATACTCAGGTCTACTGTTCCTTAAAGCTGTGAAAAAATCAAACTTCTAGGCCAACGCAATCAAAAGATACAGCCATTTATGCCGCAAATTTCCGACACTCGTAAGGGAATCAAAACCTAGAGGGTACTTCCCGTGAACTCAGAATCTTGAAATTTGGTACTAAGCAACGTATTATAGCACAGATAAAGGAATAATTGCGAAAACCGTAAAGTTTTTGTTACATCATATAATTTTTTTTTTTTTAATAATTTTAAACTTACTATCCCTTGCCTCATAAACGCGTAGAGGTATTAAATTGAAATTCATATCAAATACTCAGGTCTATAATATCTTTAAGCTAAGTTTTGTATGGAACTCTCGGTGCGCGAGTCCGACTCGCACTTGGCCGGTTTTTTATTTAACTCTGGACTTGATCTTTGGAATTCTCTCTTATATTTTACATTCAACTATTTAACAACCGAACATATTAACCCACTTTCAAATCCAAACCCAATAATTCTGATTAAGAAATTATTTACATTAAGATGTTATCTTGATAATCAACAAAACACATCAATAGCTCCACACTTAATTAAAACACAAAACGATTGCAATCGAAACGAACACCGTTTCTAAAGGTCACTGACCTTATTAGCGGTAACACTAGCGTTCGCGATTGTACAACGTGTGTTCTTTTTTCAAACGTAGTTTAAAAAGCCATAGTATTTATGTGAAGCTGTGACCACAGACACAATGTTTGGGCCATTATGCGCTTCTATTGTGACTACTCTATGGTTAACAAAAGATGGCGTTGAAAGGTTTATATCGTCAGTAATTAAGATGTCATTTCGTTTATTGGTTTGCGATCGTGTGGCCTTTTCTTTGAACTTTAGAAAATTCACAATGATTTGAAATTATTACAGAAGTTACGATTTCACAAAGTGACGATAAATTAAAGGTTGTTCATCCAAAATAGTTGGTCAAAATGGTCAAGATGCAACCATTTAATGCCTTTACCTTATATAAAAAAATGTTTTTTAGCAACGTTTTTAGAAGCTAAAAGTAGATTTTTTATTTTGCAAGAACAAAGTAATGGTTCGTATTTTCACGTGGGGGAACAAAAGTTTTGAACTGTTACCTGTTACATCACAGTAAACAATTTTAATAACAGGTAAGGGAAATAGAAGGAGTTTACTTAACTTACGTAATATTTATTTTTGTACAGAACAATACTCACGATTCTTACATAATGTTAAGAAACTTTGGATAATGCGCAAATAGGGTGGAAAATTACCAGGAAAAGCTTGGACTTATTCAAGTTTTTATTATAATAATTGTTAAGATTTATAAGTATACAATCTTTTTTTCAGTGAATTGTTTCTACGTGTTTATGCAGGTATTATGTAAATTATTTTTTTCTAAAAATTAAACCCAAAAAAGACACTACAAAATTCGTAGTCAAATCTTTGCCAATAAAGACTTCGACTCTAGCATATAACTGAGATATCATTGAATTTTTTATGTAATTACTAGTTTATTTATTTATTTAAACTTCATGTACAATGGTGATACATAGGCGGACTTAATGCAGCAAGGCATTCTCTACCAGTCAACCTTTGGGTTAAAAGGGATACAACAGTGATAGGGGTACAAAATAAAAAAAATAACAATTATTAAAATCGGATATTAATAAACTATCTAACTAATAAAATACATAAATATTTTCTAAAACAATAGACTAATAAATAGCTTAATTATAATTAATAGCTTCTGTCAGCGGCTTCACCCGCGTGAAAGTCCCGAGGGAACATATTCCCGGGATAAAAATATCGTATTTGCTATTCCTGACTACAATCTATCTCTGTGCCAAATTTCATTCAGATCGTTTCAGCCGTTCAGGCGTGATTGAGCAACAAACATATCCATCCAAACTTTTACATTTATAATATTAGTTAGATAATAATTAAAGTGATGGTAAATGTAATACAGTTAATTTTATATATAATTGTTTGTGACTCTAACTTTTAACAAAGAAATCGAAAAAAAAAAAATTACTTTAAAATATCACGTTAAATATCAGTCGTACAAGATTACTTGTATTTACCCTAATATACAAAAATGTTATGCCTATTTTCTTAGGCATAAATTTAGAATTTTATTTTGTAAACGACAGTATGGTTTCCCTATTTCACGTGGGGCACGCACAAAAGTTTTGAAGTTTTATCGGTTATGTCCACGGATTTAAATCTTAACTAGATGACGCGATTGTATGTACTTACTTCGCATATCAAAAAATGGAGTAAAAGAACATTCATTCATTCATTTAGCACTATCCGCACCGGAAACTCACCGAATTTTGAACGAAGTCTTTTAATGCCATATTGAGCTGTAAATACTGTATAGAAAAAGTTGGCCGAGGCATTGGAAATGTTTTCTTTCATTGGTAAGTTGGTAAGTAAATCAGTTTTTAAATTATGTGTGAAAGAGTGGCCTGTGGCACGCTTGGTTTTAATACAGATGGAAGGACTTCCGTAAGTAATCTAATATCTAGTTAGATTTGTCATGTCTGTGGTTATATCATATTGAAAAAAATTAACCTGACTTTGAGAAAATAGAAGCGATGATGTAAATTATGTCGTTATACTTCAGTTATGAAATTCAAACACGTTTGTATTTGTTCATTCTTACATCATGAAAGTTACGTCAATCAAAAATTTAAAAAATATTTAGATTTTTTTTACATTTTGATTTAAAGAGTAATACATAGTGACTTGGTAGTCTGGATACCTACCTAATTCGTCTTGTTCCTAATAATAATACAATGGATTCGTGATTAGTATGTGATTTTATTTTCTAGCCGTTGCTGTTCTTCTGCTGTCCAGTGGCTTCCCTTAAGTTCTTCCAGAAGTTCTTCTCCCGTGCCGTCTCGAGCCATGCCTCATCGTACGCGTTCAAATCATCTTCCCATCTCTATTTGGGCTGACGTAAATTAGGTACATTTGACAGGTGTATGAAAAACTAAATGTTTTTCATACACCTGTCAAATAAGCTCGTATTTAAAACATTGTTTAACCTCTGAAACGTCGCGCACACCACGTGTGCGTAAGCTATTGTTTTTTCTATTGCTAAATGACGTTCAATGGGTGACGATAGAAACAGGGTTATTAGTAAAATAATAATTTTACAGTTGTCTAAAACAATAACGTTTGTAATCAAAATACAACAACCTATTCCAGCGATGTAGAAATCCTAAACCGGCTTTTTTAAGCGAAAATAGAATTTTATTTTCCAAGAAGAGTGAGGTTTCTTATTTCCACGAGGGGAAACAAATGTTTTATTCAGTTTACTGTTTCATAATAAGAACAGTTACAACTGAGGGTGGAAGAAAATAGAAGGATTTGACATAACTTATGTCATTTTTATTTAGGTGTTAAACTCACGTTTGTTTTGAAATAGGTGATTTGGCTAATTGTTTTGTAATATATTTTGTGTTATTTATTTTTTTCTTTAAATATGACGCCTCATTATCTAGCATTCTCGTGTTGTACTTATCAAGATGGTCTTTTTGCGGTTAGGTCGTGTTAATAAAAGCAAGTCTTCCATAGGGCTTTTCAATATGTTAGACACTGTCAATAATGGTAGAAATAATAGCGGTTTCTTTATAGAACTGGTTGTTAGATATCTGATTCATAACAAGACTCTAGTCTATTTAGCAAATCTAAAATCCCAAACTAACAAGGTTCATAACCAAAACAGTGAATTTCTTCACCAAATTTATTACTTTTAGCCGGAGTTTTAGGCAAAAATAGAACTTTATTTGGCAACAGGAAATTAAGGTTTCGTATTTTCACGTGGAGGAACAAAAGTTTCAAACTGTTACGTCATAACGAATAATTTCAACAGGGGTTGGAAGAAAATATAAGGATTTGACATAACTTATGTCATTTTTATTTTGGAGTTTAACTTACGTTTGTTTTGTAATAGGTAATTTGCCTAATTGTTCTGTAATAAGTTATTTTTTAATTACTAGTCCATTTTTGGTCTAGTGTAAATTAATTTTTCTTTTAACATGACGCCTCATTCTCTAGCATTCTCGTGTTGTACTATTAAGATGGTCTTTTGGCGAGTATGTCGTATTAATAAAAACGCAAGTCTTCCATAGGGCTTTTCAATATGTTAGACACTACTGTCAATAATGGTAGAAATAATAACGGTTTCTTTATAGAACTGGTTGTTAGATATCTGATTCATAACAAGATTCTAGTCTAGAGTTGCCCAAGCCAACAAGGCTCATAACCAAAACAGTGAAGTTATCCATCGAATATATATTTTTATTAGCCGGAGTTTTAGGCAAAAATAGAATTTTATTTGGCAACAAGAAATTAGGGTTTCGTATTTTCACGTGGGGGAACAAAAGTTTCAAACTGTTACATCATAGTTAATAATTTTAACATGGGTCGGAAGAAAATAGAAGGATTTGACCTAACTTATGTAATATTTATTTTAATTGCGAGGAATAACTGTTCGGGAAAACACAGAATTTTTGTGTTTTTGTTTATTGTGGGTATCGAAGAATTTACAGGTGAGGTTTTATGTTTCAATCAGCAATTTTTTTACACAAGGTGATGCTGGTGGTGTACATTAAGCATGGTGCATTTAATCTGCCTAAGCATCCACTAAAGTTTAAAAATAAGAACAAACGTTGATTCATTCTTGATCTTAATCTAGACGGCTGTTGTTTTAACTTTCTGTACCTTATCTGCAACTGTTTACCATATCGAATTTTGAATTAAAATGCTGTAAAACTCTGAACAGGCACAAATATACCCCACTGCAGACCAGGCTCAACATTAGCTAATAAATAGCATCGTATATTTCCACACTAACCAAACAACACGTTGTATGCCTCAAACAACACGTGCACATATTCGCAACAAATCATAAATATATAAATAACTTACACGGCGCACCGAATTATTTCTGCCCTGGATAATGTTATACGCATTTTAAAATATCTTTTGAAAATGAACGTGGGATTTACGATGCTGAAACCCGTTCGAAGGGTAGTCTGCCCTTTTGGGCCCTCGAGACCCGTCAAGGGGTCCTGCGGATTCATTTTCTTATATTTTTTACGTCTTGACAAACCCCAGCTGGCATAATACGACATGTTATAAATAAAATCGCGATTTTGACCCGTCACGCGGATAAGGGATTCTCTGTAGATTGGCGTACGTAAGCTCGAATTACCACTCCGAAATGGTTCAACCACCCTTGATTCTTAGATCGTAAAGAACATTTTCCCCTGGCAGGTTTACAAAAGAACGGTATATAAAACGTTGTGTTTGTGCACCATGGCACTATGATTCGACACAGGACGTCCTGTCTGTTTTGCACCAATTATTATTACACCGACCCAGAATAGTTTCAATATGTGATAAGTTCCTATAAATAATTATATTGCTCTGAAAGGTTATGTATAACAGTATAAAAAGCGATATTCTTCAGCCTCTTTCAGTCTAAATATAAATTACTTGGAGAATATATTTTTAGAACGTGTACGTGTGTATTTTAGAGAAAATAACCTTTGAAAAAAGCATTGCTCAGAAAAGTCATAAGCTGTGCCCTTTGGCTTTTATGAAATCGGAGATATTTCTGGATATTCGTGGAATCGTGGATTCACGATCCTTAGAATATACCTTATATGTGCCCACTTTATCATCATCTGTTAGAACCTAGTAAATTTTGGTACTTTTTTTCAAAATTTGGTTTTTGAAAACAGAAAAGTTTTTTTTAATTTTTAATTTTGGATTTGATGATCCTGAAAATCAATAAAGTTTGTGCTAAATAGAAGTATTGTCTTACTTTCTTTAAGTTTAGTACATTCAATTTTGTGAAAATCGTCCCTCATTCTTGAAGAAGTCGTACCCTGAACCAACTGAAACCCTGATCCAAATAATTTTGGTTTGATTTTATCTGATGACACGAGGTATTAGTTTAATGTGTATCAAACGCATATCATTAGGGTTAGGGATTTGTAGCCAATTGTAACATACAACCCTTGTAGTTCGGCCATCTTTAGAAAATACAGGTACCTATCAATGACCAATTGACCATACATCGCTGCATGTTCATACTTACTAAGGATCCCTAAATGGTTAAAGTAAGGGGATACAGGTTATTGTTACTTAATTTACGGAACCCGTATTTTGTATTGTAGATAGTGTCGTGTCTGCACCGGCCTCCATAAAATCCATAATTTTAATATTTTTTATAAAAAGGCCTAAAAAATACTAAGCAGCTAGGCTTGACAAATTTTATTTAGGTATTAGTAAATACTCAAAATAATTAGCTACCAAAGGTAACTAACTATGTAAGGAATTCGAAAATAAAAAATCCCAAGGTATTTTAATGTCGTGATGGCCCAGCGGCTAAGACCTCGCCTCTCGTGCTTGAGGTCGTGGGTTCGAATCCGGGCAAGTACCAATGTGACTTTTTCAAATTATACGTACTTTCCAAGTATATCTTGGACATTGCTGACAACGGTGAAGGAAAACATCGTGAGGAAACCTAGACTTATGGTGAGTTTATTATAAAATTGTGCTCCATTGGTTTAATTGCTGCAAAGCGTTCCAGTGCGAGGATAAACTAAAAAAAAAAATTATAAATTTCTAAAGTAACTAAGATGCCTTACTTTTATCCCCTAAAATATAAATTTCCTAAACATGAAAGGAATATTAATATCCAAACAATTACCAAATCCCCACAATTAGTTCGACGACCTCCAACAAAAAAAAACCAGCTTCGCGATTTCTAATTGCAGTTCTAGAACCGCAACTGGCTAGTTTCTTCCTGTGGCCGTGGGAACCGAGACCCAGCGGCCCAGGGGCCCTTCGATGCACCCCGTCACGCACCCCACTTGCGAACCACCTTGTAAATGGTAGCTGTACCGGTATGTTGAGAATATTTTGTTACGTTTTGATTGGTGTGTCTGGTAGAAAGTTTTAGGGTTGAAAGGAATTGGCTCATTTATTTTGTAAGTATTTGTTTATTGGTATGTTTGTAACTTCAGAATTATTTATTTTCTTGGTAAGAAAGACTTTTCAAATAGTTACAAAAAAAACTTAGTCTTTGCGACAAACAACTACATATTTCGTTTATTTTGAGAGTGATATAAAATATATTATCATCATTTCAGCCGAAAGATATCCACTGCTCCCTGCCTACCCTATATATAAAAGATATACTCATACTACCAGTAATTGATACTTCAAAGCTTTGTTAGTAACAATTACTTATCAAAATAATTGAATACCAATTTATGAATCGGTAGTTAATTAAATGAAATCGAAAAAAAATTGTACCTACACAATCAAATACAAAAATTAAAATTAAATACATAATAATATTATGTAATCCGGATCGTCATAATATTATCCCAAAAAATTAATCATTTACGAGTGCAAATGAGGAATATATTAAAACCATAATCGCATATGTTACGGCAGTGTTACACCAAAATATGCAAAGTATTTATTCATAACACACGAACATTCGAAAGGGTATGATAATTGACAAGTAATGACGAACATTTACATGACAAATGACATAAATATTTGTGCAATAATATTTCGTAAATAAAACTACAAAACATAAATCTATTCGCAAAAAAAAGCCTCCTGTTTCAGCAATGCCTAAAAATGTAAAGACTAACATAAAAACTCACATTTCGTTCCACCCACATAGTTCCAAATAAGCAATCAAGTGTGAAATGAAATCTAACGAAACTAACGAATTTGAGTCGTTACGACACTTTCGTTATAACGATTTTGCGAGCGGCAGAATGTCGCAAAGTAATAACGAATCGTTCGGTATCGTAATCGTAACGGCTGGACAAAAACTTACTTCCGATTGAGGAAGCCGTTAATACGCGTTACGTAACGTTAACTTGTTTTCTCAGAATATCGGCTCTCTTTTATTTTTTTAGTTATTTCAGAAGATTGTTCGCCAATAATATTTGTAATACTTTAATTTTTAACCGACTTCACAAATAGGTGGAGGTTCTATGTTCGACATTATGTATGTCTTTTTTGTATGTTCACCGATATCTCCGTCTTTAATTTGGTGAAGATCTGATCAAGAACTTCGAAGATATACAACAGAACTCTTCAATAAATAACGGCAAATCTCTCGGGATTGCTGCAATCGCATGTCGTTTATTGTTTATAATATTTCATAACATAACATCACGCCAGTACGCTCTTAAAGGTTACGCAGATCTCTCATTTCACCGGTTATGTTCATGTTTCATGATATTCGGGTAATCTATTCTGGCGTTATAGGTACTTTACTAAACAACTTGCCAATTAAGTAAGTACAACTAAAAAGTGAAAAACAAAAAAACTTTAACAAAAAAATTCTACCGACTTCCAAATAAAAAAACTACAAAGTGAAAATTAACTTTACAAAAATAAAGTAGTTTTTCACTTTTTAGTTTTTTTATTTGGAAGTCGGTAGTATTTTTTTGTAAAAAGTTTTTTTATTAATAGTATATTAGTATCTTTATTTGTGGGCGATTTTGTAGAAGTGTAGTTTCATGGACGTCCGTCCGCCATTTCGTGACTGAGCAGTTGACAGGTTGCTTTAATGATATATTTTTTTTTTTTTTTTAGAAGTCTTACAGACTAATACAATATCACATAGCTAACAACATACAGTAATCATATCGCTAACGTCAAGCCTCCACAGATAATAGACACACGTCGATTACAATTAATAATACTAGAAATGTTGCGTGCCATTACAATCAATAATACTAGAAATGTTGCGTGACATAATTTCAAGTTCATTATTTTCTATACAAAAAATGAGTCAGCCAAAAGTCGTCTTGCTGTGTTTAATTTAGTACAGAACAAGTCGATATCGAGTTCCCGCGTCAATCTGTTAAAATTATTTGCACTTCTCAAAAAGAAGGAATTATGTCTATAATTAGTCGTTGCAAAAGGTACATCCAATAGTGGTCGTCGACGAAGTTCTATTTTATTAGTACGTAGTGTTAATTTATATTCATATTATAAGCTTATACAGCTGGGAGTTATCCTGTATTGCATGTGTGCTAGCTGCTTAATTTTAACTCGATGGGTCCCATGTATATGGGCCAAACTAACAATTTGGCATTTTTACTTTTTATGATAAACGCATCTTATAGATGTAATTAATTAGGTGATTTATTAAAAAAAAATATTTCTGCATAGAAACACGATTTTTTATTACAGTATAACGGCATATGTAACGTGAATTTAAACGTACAAGGTCCTAAGAGTAGTTAGAGTCTTATACGTGGGGATTGCCGCGCGTTTGTTTCGTAGTTTGGGCCAATCAGCTGATTTCACACTTATACGTTGAACAGAGCAACGGCCACATTGATGAATACATAATGTAATTTCTTGTGTTTTTGGGTTACAACTTAGTTTAATAAGTAAAAGATGGCATTCAATTATCGCACTAAGTTGTCTAGGAGTCACAATTTAGTGAATTTGGCATTGGGAAATGAAAATAACGTTGCACAGAATTAGCGTAATACGCGTATAATGGCCAATATGATACATTGGCCCTTTTAGGGTGTTTTTAAAGAAAAATAATTTAAACAAAAACTAACGTAAAAGAGCCAATGTGACGTAAAAAAAAACCTATATACTCGTATGTATGTATAAAATACTATAGTATAAATGAGGAGGATAGTTGTCTTAGCAAACGAGCAAATAATCGTAAAGTTCGGTTTTATCAATCTGAAGTTATAGTAAATTTAAACTTTCGAAGCCTCTCCTGTAAAGTTGTAATTTTGCATTTTGGCCCATATACATAGGACCCATCGAACTCAATGGTAAATTTGCAGGGGGTGAAAGCTCACATGCATATGAGCAACATAGACTAAGGAACCAACTCTGAAATATCAAAATATAAAATCATGCTATTCCGTGCATTTTAAATACCCTTTTTCCATATTTCAGTTTCATTGTGAAAGTTATTCACTTTCACTCTCAATAAATTGCCAATGAATTAAGGGCCTACATCCGCTTTAGTGCCGTAAAACGGTAACTTTCTAAAGCATACTCCTTAGCAACGGTTATGTTAAAAGTTTTGAAAAAAAAAATATTTATTATTGTTTCATGTACATTATTTAGTAAACATGTTTTTTTCTTATAACAAATAGTTTTGCTTTAAAAAAATAATTAGCAACACGATATTTTTCGCAACTTATGGATACTTCTCCAAAACGACTTGGATGTTTAAAAATATTTTACACAGGAAAATTGATGGCTTCCAGCCATCAATTTTCCTGTGTAAAATATTTTATTACTTTCTTTATAACTGAAATAGCATATATAAATCAAATAATGTTTTAGCAAACAAAACTGTTCAAAAGTAGGTTGAATATTGATATTATGGCGCACGGCCAGTACTGCGTTAACATTGGGGCGTATATATCGCCTTAAAAGTCATCCTGTATAACTAGATACGTATACTGTAGACTACATATTCTTCCGCACAACCGAAGCCAAGGACAGAACCCACTGTATCAAACATAATGATAACCCCATTGAATCGAACCACCTCGTATTACGAATACATTCATCTAGCTACCTGATCCATTGACCATAGCCCATTATAACTTGCTTTTTACGTCACATTAGCGACAAAACGTCCCCAGTGACCGTTGGTCAACCCTCACGGGCAAGACTTCTTCCTCGCCAGAATTATTGTAATTTAATAACCCTACCTTTTTTAACCGGTCGCCATTACAAGCCATTCATTCGCGAAAATGACAATTGATCACTTGTCATGCAGCCAAATGCTATACAAAATGTTTTGGATCGTAAATTTTTGTGTAATGGTTACTTCTTTAGATATTTATCTAAACACGTGGTGGATTTATAAGGCAGATGTGTAGATAAGGGTATGTTCTTACTTGTTTAACTTGCTAATCGTTGTTCAGGTTGTAGATGAGCTGATAATTCGCACCCCAAGTGTGCTACGTGTGAGAGTAGGTAAGTACAGTCATGAGCGTAAATATACCTATGTCAGTAACGCAAAATTCAAAAAAGACTTTTTCCTAAAGCGGTGAATATTTTTTTTTAGCATTTTCACAACATTGTTGGGGTTGGCTTCCAACCTAAACTACTGCTGTCTTTTTAACACCCGAGTGAAAAAGTGGAGTGTTATAAGTTTGACGTGTGTTGCAGTGTATCTATGTATTTGTGTGTCTGTTAGTGTATATATAGCATCGTAGCTCCTAAACGGATAAAGCGATTTTGACGCAGTTTTTTTTTTGTTTGAACAGTGACTTGATCGAGAGTGTTCTTAACTATTTATGTTGGATGAAAGTCGGTTCAGCAGTTCAAAAGTTATGCGCATCTTATTCTTTGAAGCGCCCATTTTCTCTAGATATCGTACTATAATTAAGTACGTGTTTCGATGGGTTGTCAATCGAAGCGTGTCTACTACTAGATAAATTATGTAGATTAAAAAAACATGAGTTAATAAGCCAGCATTACGCCAATATTTCAAGTCCCATGTTATATTAAAATTTTACTATCAAACGGGCCCATATCTAGTCTCCGGTTTCCTACTGATATTTTTCGAAGTTACATTCTTTATTTTACGAGAAATCTTAAGTGCAAGGTATTTATGCTAGTGACTGTACCAGTACATGTCTTGTCTAGTTTGCCGGCTTTTCGATTGAAGAACTCGCTCAAAGTTAGCCGTGTCGGGAATTTCCGAAGGCGACTGTTGTATTACGGTGTGGAGGTAATACAGTATAATATGTCAGCTTTCATGTATTCTTAAGTTTTTGACAACTTCGTGTCGGGAAGTTCCGCGTTGCCTGTGACTTGTAAAACACGGGTTACTTTGATTAAATTAGTTGTTACGTTATAAAAGATAGTTAATTACATACACATAGACATATATATACTTCATGCACTTTTCCCATGGGTAGGCGGAAAGTGAAGAACACCATCTTCTATGATCATTACATACTATTTTTTATTACTTACTAGCTGTCCCACGCGGCTTCGCTCCCGCCAACTGGCTACCTACCTATACATTTACCCTACCTACCCTACCGTACCTACACTACTTACATGATCGTTGCGTAACTTTAACCGCTTACGCAGCGCACGCAACGGAAGCTCTCAAAAAGGAATAATTTTGCCCATTTTTGCAACATTTTTCATTTATGCTCCGCTCCTGTTGGCCGTAGCGCGATGTTATATAGCCTATAACCTACCTCGATAAATGGACTATCCAACACAAAAAGAGTTTTTCAATTCCAAGTAGTAGTTCCTGAGATTAGCGCGTTCAAACAAACAAACAAACTCTTCAGCTTTATAATATTAGTATAGATTTTATGTAAAAGTTTTAGGTACATCTACACTAAGTAAAATAATATTTTTATTCAGCCTAATATTTTTTTTTATTCTAGAAAAAGACCACAAATCAAACATCAAGTTCATATTTCTTGCAATGAACCAAGTCCATGATAATTATGTAGGTAAATACTAGTTCACTTTTACGATTCAGGAAACCCGTGTTCGACAGTGCATTGCTTGTGAATGTGGCTAGTACCGCCATCTAGCTCCGCTCACTGCAGTTATCAGAAACAAACTATGTATCTTCTATCTATTTATCTTCTATATACATAATAAAAAACAATGTCTCGATATATTAACGCCCAGCCTAAACCACTACTGACAGATGTTTGAAATTTTAAGAGAGGTTTTTATACTGCAGTTGTCATTTAAGAAATGATTTTTCGAAATTCATCCCCTATGGGGGTGAAATAGGGGATCCAAGTTTGTATGGCAATTTTATTTATTCTAAGAACGTCTGGGGGCTCAGTTAGATTTCCACAACTGACCAGGAGACTAAAATCCTGAAGTGAAAAAAAACCGGGGCTGGAATCACGAGTCCACTCTCAAACTACCAGGGGCACAGAAATATAATGAGTATATTCGGGAATGGAATCATGTGTGGTACAGACTCTCGAACTACCAGGAAATCATAATCATGAAGAAGCAGATCGAAAATCACAAAATCTATATTAATCCGACCGAAGCCGGAGTGGGCAGCTAGTAGTATATGTTACAAAGTGACAATAAGCTGCACTTTGACTGAATAAAGACATGGGAAGATCGGAAGTGATGGTATATCTCGCCTGGGATAAAAAGTACGTATGTACTATAATGAATCTCAATCTCGGAAACGGCTCCAACGATTTTCATGAAATTTAATATGCAGTGGGTTTCGGGGGCGTTAAATCGATCTAGCTTTCATTTTTAGAAAACGTCGTTTTGTCTATTTTCACCCGAACAGAGCTCGGTCGCTCAGGTACTCATATTAAAATGTGAAAGTTTGGGAGGATGGATATTAGTTAATCTTTCACGCAAAAAATACTAAACGGGTTTTGATGAAACTTTTCATTAAATAGCATACACATCCGAATAACACATAGGATACGATTTACATATATATGATCCCATACGATAATTTTAGACGTCCACGCGGGCGAAGTTGCTGGCAGAAGCTATTTTGCAATATTTTTGCCATTCATAAATACGTGTCAGTGGGATGTCGTTGATTGACGGTCATAATAAGCTTGTCATCTCCTAACTTGCCCAAACTATGCAGTTCTTATGTCCATATTCATCTATATTATAGGTATGCATAAGGACCACATGAGAGGTACGCAGCTAATTAGGTATGTAGGTATACATACCAAATTAGCTACGTACCTCTCATGTAGTCGTCATTCGCAGCAATAACCACTAATTCAAACAAATCATCAAAAACTTACAGGTCAATAAACCACACCAATTTTTTGTTGACACCAAACATCAAAGTACATCGTTCGATAATTACAATATGAAAATTGAAGCAAACAACAATAGACCATATGATTTTTATAAAGAAGGTGACCTTGGCTTGATTCATAATGATAAAAAAGGTTCGTTTACATTGCAACTGTTGAATGAGAACTATTGTACTGTGGTCTGTGAGGACACGGTGCGCCTACATGCCCACATGCCTAGGGTTACCATCCGTCCAGATTTGTCCGAACATTTGGCGTCCTGTGAAGACTTTGTCCAGCCGGAATTTTCGCTTGGATGGCAAAATCTTTTCGTTTTGTTGCCATAAAAACGAATTGCCAGCAATAATTCCATCAAACAGCCTGACATCATTGACGACAACTCCTTTGCCATTATAATTAATGGAGCCTACAATTGGATTAAAATCAATTCTTTCTCTCTTTTTTAACTGAAGCCGATTGGCAGATAATGTGAAAACCTCCGGACTTTTTTTTAAAGTCCGGTTTATGTTAGGACTTTTCAATTTTCGACATGGTAACCCTACATGCCACTATAGAACAAACTAGCAGGTGCTGCATTGTTATATGCAAATTACGACTTTCGCTCTCGTACTATACAATTATTTAGGGATATTGGACCAGTTTTTGATTTTGTTAGCTACATATTTGTGTAATTGTTAGAAATGAAGAGTGGTGTTTGTGAGGTGAAAATGATTGCTGCCTTCTTGGCGTGTTACAACCTGGCGGGCGAGCACGACCTACTAGTACTAGGCTTGAGGCCGTGCTCTGCTGCTGTGGTTGTGAGTTCCAAAAATATCGTGGTCAGTGGTCAGGTAAGTGTAGAGTTGACACTTAATCTATATCTATACATATAAATAAAATTAGAGTGTCTGTTTTTATTGAAATAACCGTTTTTTACTACATGTATATGAATATATATACGATACATACACCAAAATAACATTGTTTAAATTTTTTGTCTTCCTGTTTGTTCCGGCTAATCTCTGAAATCGCTGGACCGATTTTGACGGGATTTTTATTGGCAGGTAGCTGATGTAATTAGGAGTAACTTAGGCTACGTTTATTTTAGAAAAATTCTTTTATTTAATTTTTTTTAGGCGGAACGAAGTTCGCCGGGTCAGCTAGTTTAAAAATAAAACTCTGAGTTTCTGAGTTAAACTGATATGTCCAAAAATAATTGCCCAGATTACCGTTTTGTTTCATGTTCCAATTTAGAGCACATTAGTGAACACCAGTTGTGTGCAGTCGCTAATCAATACATTTAAAATGCCATCTTAGTAGGCAACTGCTCTTTACCAACTTCATTCATTTCTACGACACGTTTGGCACAGTGGTTGAGCGGTCGGCTGCTACGCTGCGTGTCGCGGGTTTGAATCCCGCAAGGAACAAATATTTGTGTGGTCTGCAGATGGTGTTCCGGATCAGGCTATTTTGGTATGTGAGTTTAAATATTTGTTAACGAACCCACATACAGGAGCAATTAAATTATCAGTGTGGGACAAGGTTTAGAAAAAAATAATTACCAGAAATCTCCACCTTTTAATTAATCGACAAACCCTGCATAACACTCATGGCGTAATCACGTTGATGTAAATATTATGATACTGCACAAAACACAGTCGGTTCAGACCACAGTTTTTACGAAGACTGTAGCTGAGTCACTGTTCGTGTATCATTAATGTTGCTCCATCAATACCTACAAGTAATAAATAAACAAAATTCGACTGAGGAGTCGTCATCCACGAGAGTAATAGAACCCCGAGATTAAAATATCAAATAATTTAGTTACTGCGGACGGTTGCCCAAAATTTCGAAGATTTTGTGTCCATAAAGTTAATTTTTCTAAGATCTCTCATAAATTTACCATGGAGAAGGTGCTTCATTTTGATGTACTACATTCTGCATTACACTGCGATGACGCAACAAAACAATAAAGTTTCATAAGGATTAAGAATGTGGTTAAAGACCCTCGGCACTCGATAGCTTACTTTATTCTTTTGCTACGAAAAAAAACAGTAACACTGGTAGGGACTTCAACTATGATGTGCCATGATGTTCCATTCAAATCATCTCAACATAACTTTGAAGGCCATCAATTGTCAGATCGATTCGCCCCCTTCTTGAATTCGTATTTTAGAGGCTCAGGTGTGGTATCAAAAGGATAAGGAACTACGGATGCTACGCGGCAAAAACTGACGTAATAAAACGTTTTAATAACGTTACTTAAAACTATACGTAACAAGCAAAACTTTGCAGATAACATGAAATAATTTCAGTCCTCATCATCATTATTTTGCTCTTAGGCTAATTTATTTAGGGTCAGCGCAATATGTCTTCTTACATGCTTCTTTAGTATTCGCACCTCAGTAGTACTTCTCATTAGTAATAGTTACTTCTCATGCATCTCAGTAGTACTTTTTAGGGTTCCGTACCCAAGGGGTAAAACTGTCTAGTTGTAACGGTTCATGAGATACAGCCTGATGACGACCCTATTACTAAGACTCCACTGTCCGTCTCTCTGTCTGTCAGTCTTTCTGTCTGTCCGTCTGTGACCAGGCTGTATTTCATGAACCGTGATAGCTAGACAGTTGAAATTTTCACAGATAATGTATTTCTGTTGTCGCTATAACAACAAATAGGTACTAAAAACAGAATAAAATAAATATTGAAGTGGGGCTCTCATACAACAAACGTGATTTTTTTGCCGTTTTTTGCGATAATGATACGGAACCCTTCGTACGCGAGTCCGACTTGCACTTGGTTGGTTTTTTTCTAATCAAATCATCTTTCACACAATCTATCTATCTCCCCCACTACATTTTCCTTATTCCTCTGCAACACATGCCCAAAACTATGACCGCCGATTTTCAACTTCTGTATAAGAGATCAGAAAACTTCACCTACATACTCGTAGAGTGGGTAAAGTTAGCAAGGCTAGCAAAACTGCCACATTTTAAGGTACTACGAGTAATAGAATTACCTTATTTTAATAAACAACAGTCAGCCGACAATTATTCATATTCCGAGCCGTTTGTCCTGACGCAATCCGACTAGCGGCTACAAAAACTAAAACCAAACCTGTTTGAGTATCCAGACACAAAGATAAATCGCTCCCAACACTATTGAAGTCAAAACTAGTGTTGTAACTGACAAACGGCTTGTTAATCGCCTTTGTTATTCTAAATAATGTCTTGTATCGACTTAAAAGGATTCGCAGGACCTTAATATGAATGTAGAATTGGTGCACTTGCGTGATTTTTAGGGTCAAGTCAAACAAACAAATGGACATTTATATCGGTTAAACGTCAACGTTGTCATGTCTTACTGTCACGGAAAGTATTGTGGGAAGACACCTTTTTTATATAAACTTACCGGTTTTTTGCATAGAGGAAACAGTTGGATTGATAATTGCATTTTCTTGACGACGAAATTGTTTTGGTGACCGTTAACCGGAATTCTTGTTTCGTGTGACAATGTTGGTATGTAGTTCTTTATAAAAGATTGTTTTTTGTTTGAAAATTTGACCCAGATTGTACCCGGACGCGAGTAATAGTAAGTAGGTCTGTCGCTATTCAAAGGTTTTACCCCCTTTGCCTTGGTTTCTCTACCTACCCAGTTCCCAACACGTGTTTCAATACCAAGAGTAGGAATAGGTACTGAGAAACCGTGAGTCAGTTTTGTCCAGTTGCAGGGTGACTTTTAATTCATTCATCTTCGAGTAAAAGTACTCCTTTTACGGTGGGACCTAACCAGACATGCGAATAAAACAGCTGTGCCCTACACCTAGTCCGGTTATGCATGTACAAAAAGAAATGACTGCGAAGTTGTTTCTTTCCTGTAGGTGTTATATTCGTGAGAGCTTTCACCCCTAGAAAGATTGCCAATGAATTAAAGTCACTATATAATACTGTAGGTTTTGAACAAAACTATTTATCCTTTTGAGTAGCTGTCTTTGTCCCCTAAACGAGATTAAATCTTGTTAAATGTCAGAATGTACAATTTTACATACATACATAAACTCAATCCTTTTTCCTATGGGGTAGGCAGAAACTACAGAACGCCACCTGCTACGATCCTTATATACTTCCTTTACTTCATGTACTGCGCATCTGGCCTTTCTGAAGAACATCAGGCAGCAACTCTTGTAATTGTAAAAGAAATAATAATATATATTAAACGTTTTTTATTTTATTGTTGATAGGCTTGCGCTTTACCACTATCTCAACTGATGTTAAGCGATGATGTAGACGACGATGAAGCACGCTTGCTCAGAAGAAACCTATTCACTCTTGACTTGAAGAATCCCAAGTTGTTGCTATCAGGAAACACAGACTCCGGCAGGGAATTCGGCTCCTTTGCTGTACGCATAATAAAGGTATTCCCAAAACATGAGCCTCTTGGCACGTGAGGCCGACAATGTCTCACCTCTCGTCGTGCTCTCAGTGCAACAACACTAGCACCCTGAAAAACCTTTGTGAAACAAATGTAGCTGTTGAAGTGGCTGAATTTTGGTCAAAAGACATTTAATTTAAGAATAACCGATATAACGAAGTAGAAGAACGGGTCAAATTAAGAAGTTACATAAAAAAATGCATTAAAATTGCGTACAGCTGAGGAGTGGAAATCCCTGCCAGAGTATTTGTTTCCTGATAGCTACAACCTAGGGTCCTTTAAGTCAAGAGTGCATAGGTTACTTCTAGGCAAGCGCGTTTCACCGTCGACCACATCGTCGCTTACCATTAGGCGAAATAGTGGTCAAAAGCGAGCCTAACACAAAAAAAAACTTCTCAAATCCTTGTCAATGCAAATATCACTGGCTCTGTTATCAAATCCATGCAAAACACAATATCAATTCTCGGCAAACACTGAATGACGTCAGTTTGATCAGCTGTGATCTAAATACACACACATTTGTGGGTAGATCTATACCTATATATATATACATATGTAACGCACAGAATATGTAACAACAGGTGATTTTTATGTTTACATTGTTCTGCTTTGTTTTAAACTGCTTCGTTGTTTTACCGTAGAGATTTAAGTTTTTAATTTATTTAAAAAAAAAATTATGCTTTGGTCATTATCGTTCAGTCAACGCCGGTTGTCGCTGAAAACCATTAGAGTCTAGCATTATGCTGAGTTTAATTCTGTATGCGTCATATTTGGCGCAAATAAACGTTTTTTCTTTTTAGGTAGGTATTTAAAAGACTGTATTTTTTTTTTCAGCAATTCACGAAAATATGAGATGCTTTTTGTAAGGAATTCACACTTTCAGAACGCACTTTTCTCACATTTTTCTTTCTTTAAGTGATTTGATATGAGCTTAGTGATGCACGCGAGAACTCGCGTGTCACCTTTTCAAATTACATATAGTTCATGAGTACATGCTACTGAATCAGATAGTTGAGCTCTTAATTGACAGAATAAACGATAAGCACTAGTAAATTAATAATTTTCTGGAAATAAAATTAGGTAGGTACTTAACTTTTAATTAAGTGTCTGTGAAAAGAAGTTCCTTTCTCATATTTTTTAGAAGCTGACAAGCCTCTTTAATACGCACTACGTTATTGGAGAAAGACCCGAAACGAAAATTAAATCGGCTAGTTAAATAACAATTTGTGAGAGAAAACGAAACACGTTATTGAATCCATCCGCAACACTGCACCGTCATTGTTCTGCGTACACTAGGAACAGAACTTCACAAACGTCAATTAATATTAATAGACACCTTAGCCAAAATTCTGGTAAGAAAAAACCGCGGGTCCAACACCGGCTCGTGTTTTTATACCGTAAATATGGTTCCGTAGAAATATAATTTTGATTAGTTTCTGCCAGCGGCTCCTGTCGCGTGAGTATCCCAAGGATAATTTTAGTACCCCCGGGATAAAAACCCTTTGTCCTAATCCAGGCCAAGGTCTACCCGTATTCAAAATTTTATCTAAATCCGCCCAACCTTTAAGACGTGAACAGACACACAGAGTAACCTTAGCATTTATAATATAAAAGTATGGAAATACGGATGATGGCTGTGACTTCTAATTTGTCGAAATTCACAGTAATGAAGAACAGTATAATTCTGCATCTTAATAAGTCATACAACCTTGGAATCTTGCTCCACACGTACATTTATTGCAAAGAAACATCAAACAAATTGAAAGGAAAATTAATTGGTTTCAAATATTTTATAAGGAACCTTCAAACGCTCGTAGAACGTTCACGGGTCTTTATAATCGTTCGGTTGTGACCTCAGCAGACGGCGCGGTCGAATCCTCGAAATTAAAAAATGCTCACTCATCATCAATCAAACGGGCTCGATTCCATCAATATAATTTACTTTTTGTAGTTTTTACCCGAAAGCGCCCTCCGTGACTCGCAAGTTGGACCCGCCAGGTACGGGCCGTGTACCCAACTCTAATAATAAGTTCTGCCACGTGGATTCCAAGTAATACCTAAAATCCATTTCTGTAATTGATTTCTATTTCGAATTGAAAGCGAAACTTCTAATCACTTTTAATGTATAATCCTTTTACGTCTTGGAATATTTTCGAATTGATGTTTTCTTTGTTTCGTTTCTGAACTTCTGAAAACACGGTTTTCCTACTTAGCTTGTTTATTTCAAAAACTTTCAATAAAATACGAAATACGTTTATAATCGAAAAAGATATCCTGAACCATATAGCACTATAAAATATAGCCCAAGTCGCGCCGCCTAATACTTCCATAAACTATCTTAAAACATATACAAAAGGGAGAATCTAAGTCAAGTGAAGAAAACCTGCCGCTAAACAAAGGCGCTTGGCCCGTGGGCGGTTAGCAACAGTTCCGCGCTTTATCGCTGACCGCTACACGTGGCCCTGGCGTAAATATACCGATATGTATAAGTTACAACCGGGAGGAATAGCTACTAGGAATATACGCAGATTTTTTAATAAATTTAAAGGCTTTAAGTCTCCTCGTATGTGTGTCTTTTCGGTATCATCATCATCATTTCAGCCGAAAGACGTCCACTGCTGGTCATAGGCCTCTCCCAAGCTTCGCTACACTGATCGGTCCTGTGCGTTTCGCATCCACCGGACGCCTGCAGCCTTGACCAGGTCATCGCTTCACCTAGAGGGAGGCCTTTCGACGCTGTGTCTTCCGGTACGCGGTCGCCACTCCAGAACTTTTCGGGTCCAACGGCCATCCGTTCTGCGATCAATGTACCCTGCCCACTGCCACTTAAGTTTGGCAATTCTTCCGGCTATGTCGGTAACCTTGGTTCTCTTGCGGATGTCTTGTCGAATGTTTTTCGTTATGTAAAGAAGTTATTCCTAAACATCTGTGCTGTGTTTAAAATTTTCATTATATCCTATTTACACTATATCATAGGTAATGGACCTCGAATTCTCGACATATCATTTGCGCTATGATGTTATGATTTTGACTTATGCCTATTGTATGCGTCCATGATTTAGGACGAAGGCAATCGATGATTTGTCCTTCAAAAAGATAGTTCAGCGAGCCGCAAGTATAGAAACGATTTCACAAATTAACCTTTGATTCAAATCGGCTATCACAATTCATTGACTAATTAAGTCTCCGATCTACATAGAACAATTTAATATTATTCTCACTACTATTACGAGTACAACCTCACATTTGACCCCTCGCCCTTCAGTCCGTCCACGCGTCGCCAATTCATTCGCACTGTCCAACTCCGAGCCTATTGTTTTCATACACGTGCCGAGTTAATGACACACACTACCTATCGGACGAAAGGCCGGTGTCTCCAAATTCAAAATAGAGAACAAAAAGCCGATACCAACCTAACAAATTAAACTTATCCATCGATGCATTGTCAAAATATGTTCGATCGAAGCCGTTGGCGCGTTGTACGTAGTGGTGACATGTCGAAACCGTTTCGGCCATGGCGCTGGCAGTAATCGGTTTTCTCCAATAAACGCCGATTAGACTCGCTGGCGTCAGCACGCTGGGACCAGCCGGATACTGTCGGGCGCAACACTATTTTGTTTATTAACGCCGCTATTGGGCCTTTGGTCCTTTCTGTGGATAGAATATTGTGGGCTAGGATAGGAAATAGGTTTTGTGAATTTATTTTTAAAATTGGATGTTGCGATGAATTTTGTTTCAGCACCGATAAAGGTTTCAGTTTATTCCCTGGACCAAATGTAATTATGAATGATAATTCTTCTTTTCGGTTAATCATGCATAACATTAGACTGTTTGAAATATTCGAATCTTATATATAATTTCCAGCTGCATAATATTATGTTCATCTGACATTTAGGATCGACCTTGCACTAACATTAATTTCAAGTGCCAAAATACACTCTTGATCTTCATCAGTTAGGACTAATTGAGTTCTAGTCTAATCTAACATTTAAAGATTCATACTTATAACAATGAAATTATATCTGTGCTATAAACAAGGCTGAAAGAATAATGAAAACATCCAAAGCACTTTGTTATCGAGCGTACCCACTCTGGTCGTGACCAGACGGCGATTTCAATTATTATCTAGAAGTCGTTTCACGAGCTCGCACTGCAGCACTTTTAATCATTCTCTTATCCTACTTTTAATAAGAATACCGTTTTTCGTGGAGTAAATATAACAGCTTATTTTCCAGTGCCTACCACTTAAACTTCAGTTACTTAGTAGTTAATAACAACCTTTGGTTACAAGGACATAAACATTGGAGCAAAAAATCACATCTCAAGTTATGGCGGTCGTTAAAACCGACAAAAACTGAAGAACTTGCAGGCATACGTCACAAAATTAAAATCGGGGAACTTTGTTTACATAGTGTATTAGGAATAAAAAAGATTATTTCTACTTTACACCTCATCTTGGAGTAAAAAACACAACATTCCATCTGTCTTCAGTAAGCCTTCCAAAACGATAAATAAACACTAGTCGGGCTCTCGTGTGGAGCAACGTTCAGAGGTCTACTATTATTGAAGTGCTCGCTAGCATGTCGAGCGGACTGTTTCAAGATTGTTTTGATTCTCGAGTGCGTCAAATTGAGATATTTTTAATCCATAATAAATTCGGAGATAGGATTTGGGGGCAAACCTTTAAACAAATGATAAAATTATAATATGTCTGTTATACATAGGTACTGCCATATTATTTTACTGACTTAATTAAACCTCGAGACGATTAATTAGCGTTTTTATGAACTTAATAAATTGAAGCACTCAAATATGTCAAATCAAATACAACTTTCCATTGTCATTCGAAATAAAAATCTTTGACCAGGAAAAAAACATTCCACCCCTAATCAAAAGCGTCCTTATTTGCCTAAGTTCATCCAATTTACTTTCGGTAATTCTAGCCCACAGAAGTCATAGCAGTCTTAAGTTATAGAAGTCATCAAAGCAACTTATTCTGAACTTACAAAATAGCCGCGGTGTACCGACGCGAAGTCGAAGTCGGCCCGAGGTGACGGCGCGACTCAAAGCTTCGACAGCCGTCCACTGCGGCTCATAATTAAGAACGGTGACTGTTGAAAAATGGCCGCGGCCCCCGGCTCGCCGTGAATAATCGTTGTAATTACGATTCGGAATAATTTCCAGCCAGTCATAGCGATGCTATCGGTAGGTGTCGACGCCTCGTTACTCGCACGCACTGAAATCACTACATTCTCGGAATTGCGATTTTTCTTTGATAATAGACCGTTTGTTTCAGCTATTGGAAGGTTTGTTTCTGTTTCATGTATTTTTTTTGGTTGCAGAGGTTTTGCTGGTGTCTGCCAGTGTAAGTCTCTCTTCATTTGGAGTAAGCTTGGTTCTTGAATTTTTCTGCGAATTAGCAGCGTTGTCTATTGAAAGCGTATGTTCGAGGAACTTTTTAGTTTCACTCTTCTCTGCTAAAGCTAATTGAACAATTCAGCTTAAGATCCATATTAATTATTGCCATTAGCTATATTTTCATTTTTTTTTTGTCAAAAGCCCACTGCAGTGGGATAATGATTAATTTTAACATCTATACTTAATATTATAAAGCTGAAGAGTTTGTTTGTTTGAACGCGCTAATTTCAGAAACTACTGGTTGGAATTGAAAAATATTATTGTGTTGGATAGTCCATTTATCGAGGAAGGTTATAGGCTATATAACATCACGCTACCACCAATAGGAGCGGAGCATAAATGAAAGATGTCACAAAAACGGGAAAAGTTATTCCTTTTTGAGAGCTTCCGTTGCGTGCGCTGCTTAAGTGGTTAAAGTTACGCAAAATTCATGTATGTAGAGTAGGTAGGAAAGGGTAGGTAGGTAGCCAGTTGACGGGAGCTAAGCCGCGTGGGACAGCTAGTCTATTATAAAGCAATATAACTATACATCACTGTCCAATCCAGAACTCCAGACTCCTATTTCATAATTGTCGGCGTTGTCGTTACAGTTTTATATAATATCATGTAGTGATACATACATACAAAACTTTTTATTTATCAAATTCATTCCAAGTCTCAAATAACTGACATCTCTAAAGTCGAATCATTATGTTCAACATACTATAAACTGCGACTTACAAACACGTCATCATCTATCTACCTATACGCACCCATATATGTAAATGTCATTATTATCACATGCATTAACAATCAATGATCGTAAACGTCTATACTATAATATTTAGTTATGATACTACAGTGACATTTATCTCAACACAACGCCATTTCTGCTCTTAATTTTTCACTTAATTGACATTTTTATTGTGACTATAAGTTATTGCATTATGAATAATTGTTTTATTTTTATTTTATTGTTTGTTCACGTTTTACATTATTTCGGACAAGTAACATATCTATATGGAAAACCAAAAAAAATATCTTACCTATCTTAGTACACTTATCATTAATACCTAAAAAATCTTTTTTAGTAACGAGTTTGTTGTTCCGAATGCATTTCAGAACAACATCCCTTAACTATGTTTTTAGGATGGAGTTGGAGCTAGCCCGCACTCTACAGAGCAAAGAGGTGGATCTCTGCCTGACGATGGCATGGAAATCATAGACGCGAGATTCCTCGAACATTTATATTATATAAGTTTTTAAACTGTCATGGTCACTAAAATTAACATTATAAGCGGGATATTTAAAATGAAAAAAATAAAAACAAACAGTAAACATGGTAAATATCCCGCTTATAATGTTAATGTTATTTATATTATACTAGCTGTAGCCCGCGGCTCCGCCCGCTTGGTATTAGTACTTCTCCCAATATCTTTATAAATTATACCCTATGTGATATTCTGATGTATACAACTTTATAAAAGGCTCATAGATATTTATTTTTTTCATATTATTATTTCTGTTACATATTTATACAAAATAACTATAACAACTGAGTGCCAGTTTGATTGTGATGTGTTAACCATTAAGTTCGAATAAATTTATTAAATTTATTAATTAAAGCAAATAATAAAATTATTAAGATTCGTTCAACACCACTTAAAATTAAAAGTTCAGAGGTCACCCTGCAGTCATAAATAATTACCGGTTTCTTAACAGTCGCCTTCAATCATTATAGTAAGTCGTCTCCTTCAGGCGACTTTGTGAGTGTCGGTAATAGTTGGTACAATGAAAAATTTGATTAGATTATCTTTTAGCTCAAGCATCAACAAAAACATTAGTAGAAACTTACAAAAACATTAGTAGAAACTTACAAAAACATTAGTAGAAACTTACAAAAACATTAGTAGAAACTTACCTACAGGTATCAAAAGACAAAAATATCGTGTCTAAAATTGAAGCTTACCTATAATATTCAAAACGGTCAGAATACATACGTTGATTCACGTATGAATTGATTCTTACTGATTTGGAAATATATTATGGACTAAGTGATTAATACGGCATTATACATAATGCCTGGGCAATTTCAAAAATGCCCAATATGATAAAAAAAGTCTATTGAAATAACTAAATTGACCGGGCTTTCTGAATAATGCCCATCACTTAATCGGCAGGTTAATAAATAGATGTCTTTTATTAAATTATTTTAATGTTGACATTAATTTTAATATAGAATAGGTAAGCACGATTACTATCTAAGCAACAAAGTCGACGGAGCGTCGCTGCGCGGTGTTCCTATTTCTGTCTGCAGGGTCTAAACTCTAAAGTAACCTAACATGAAGGTTGTTTAATCAGTATTCATTACATTGCCTGATTTGACTTGACTAGATTCATAATGCCCGGGCATTATACATAGTGCCCTGATTGATCATGTCCGGTCCATGATATATTTAAGGTTTAGTACCTACCTTCTGAAATCAAGTTTGATATTGTCACTCATCATCGTCATCATCATAATTATATCTTCCTTGTACCCACTGTTAGCTATAGGCTTCCTTTTTTTTCTGCCATAATTCCTGATTCTGAGCGTCCCTCACCCAGGCCAGTTGAAATACTTATGCTCTGCTCTAAGAGCTCATGGTAGGGCCCCAGATCTTCCACTCTTGAGCGTAATAATCTTTCTAAAATCCTGAAACTACAAATCATGAATCCTAAACTTCACACCTAATATCCTCCACTATCAAATCAAAAACATGTCAACATACCAAACCTTTTATCCAGTTGAATATCACGAACCTCCAACTAGATGTAAAGATAATAATTTAATAAGATAATCTAATCCTTTCACTAATTGCTTCGATCGGAACTCGGAGGCGTGTCGGTTGCGCCACGTCGCGTCGTCGTGGGTAGATTTAATTAGCTTCAACTACTTTTTCGTTACGTCATCAACACGGCCTCCATCACAATGGTGTTTACCAGTTATGCCTCTCAAAATGATTTATTTTTCATTTTTTATTCGACGCGGAAAATGATTCCCGTAATTAAATTGATGGGACGAAAAACATTTTGATAAACAACTGTGTTTTGGGTAACTGATTTTTTGTGATTTGGGTAAAGTCAACTGTTTAATGAATGATCATTTTGTGATGTAAGTAAGTACTTCATTAATTCATTCATTTCAGCCGAAAGACGTCCACTGCTGGACATAGGCCTATCCCAGGCGTCGCCACATTGACCGATCTCGTGCGTCTCGCCTCCAGCGGATTCCTGCAACCTTAACCAGGTCATCAGTCCACCTAGTGGGAGGCCTTCCAACGCATCGTCTTCCGGTTCGCGGTCGCCACTCCAGAACTTTTCGGCCCCATCGACCATCCGTTCTGCGAGCAATGTACCCTGCCCACTGCCACTTAAGTTTCGCAATTCTTCACGCAAGGAAATTTCGAGCTTAGTCGTCTCCATTGCGTTTTGGGATTTTTATATTTTATTTATACTTAGCGTCTCACAGTAAAATGCTACGATTTACTACTGCTAAACCCGTCTTCCTTGTATAGCCTCCAGCCAGGCTCAAAGAGCTTAACCTAAGAAACCACGCTGAGGGCGTCGCTGGGGGTACAATAAAGGCTGGATCGTGATTAAGTGATTCTACCATCCGTTCGAAAAATACCTACGTGGAGAAGAACGGACAAGATCCTCCTTTTATAGCTTATATCTTAGCTATAGCTTAGTATTTCGCGGGCTGGCTTGATTTTAATGACTGGGACAATGCGACGGGCCTCAGCGGCGAGGACGAAACGAATGCGGTCGTTTATGTGTGCTAAATGTATCGGGATCGGGAGGGTTCGTACTTATTGCGAACCCATTGACCGTCCTTGTAGACAAAGCTATCTAGTTCCCTAGTTATGCTTTCGTACCTCGATAAGAAGACGCTGCATGAAGCGGGGGTGAGTACGCCTGCATTCTGGATCTCTGCATCCAGAGCTCGGGCCTGAGGGGTTATCCATATTGAGTTCGCGCTGATTATGTTTGTCCTTTGGGTGACTGTATGCTGTATAAGTACTTAGGTTATTTATATCAACATCCTCTTCCCCTTATCCTAATTCATTTGGGGTCGTCGCAACATGTTTTCTTCTTCCATACTTCTATGTCAGTCGTCGGAGTCACTCCCTTTCTAGACAATACATATTTCACACCAGAGGGGTGACCATAAGCTTTTAGAGCAAGGTTATTTTGTGTGTGCGTAAGGGACAGATGTATATGACTTGTATACATCTGTCTCTTTTTTACAGTCGTATTATGATAGTTTTGACACGTCAAGGTACGGGGGCAGGTTTGTTACGAAAATCAGAACTATAATCAGCATTGATCGACGCCGCTGATTATGAATGCTGAAGTTAAACTTTTTATATTGTGGAGATACCTCTCCTTCAAGGAAGAATTCACTGAGCATTTATAGTAATAAAGTTAAAAACTAAAAAACAAATCCAAAAACACCGACTGCCGAAAATAAAGTTATTTTGCAGTTTGTAGTGTTTTATTTGGAAGTCGGTTGTAACGGAAAGATATTTTTTTTAAATACATACCCTTCTTAGGATTCCTATACCAATAATATCTACCAAGACTGACAGCAAGTTATGCACAAGTTACTTAATTAAGTACTAATCTAATTTCTATTATAATTCATATATGATTGATGCTTTTGTTTATAAAAAGTCACAAAATTAAAACAATCTTTTATTTCAATACCAAGGAAAACTGTGAAACTTTTGGATATAAATTCATACCTTTTCCCTGTTTTTAAAAGAAAATAATTTAAATCAGCATCCGATGTCAGTGATAAAATATCAGCGTCAGAATCCGCGGATATGTGAAAAAAATGTACATCAGTAACAACCCTGGTTCACACGTCAATCTATCGTTTCCTTGGTCTACCTTGATCTTATAGCCATGTATTATATTTTCAAAGCCAACACTTTTACACGACATTTTCTTAATCGGAAAATTCTCTTAAACCCCTTTTCTTTAACGCATTTTTTAATTAAGATGACTGAATCAAATGTGCGTAGACATATATTATACATTATGATAGGATACTTGTTGGATAATATTATTAAAAACAAATATGATACACCTTTTATTGGGCTTTCTTTAACAAGTCATCAATAAAACCAATCACGAGATTTCACTTCTCTCACGTTTAATACAAAGTAAACCATTGCCTTGGAAGTAGTGACGTAACTGACACACGAATAATATTTCGATCATCTTATTGACCAGTGACATTAAGTGGACAGGTATCTCTTTCCATCTCCTCACCTACCGAATGGCATCCACAGTTGAACTTAGACCTCTGAAGACTGCTATTATGTAATGGTGGTTCTTGCAATGACTTTCTGCAACCTTTAAAATATCATCTGTCTATTATCTTTTGTTAAATAGACTTTAACATAAGGTAAGGCTTGCGGATGGTTAGTAAGTTGCTGTCAGTTGGCATACGAATTGTATTCAAAACAAATAAACTTACGAGATTGAAATTGCGTCAATGTACCGGCGTCGTGGATGCTTTTATAAAATACTTGACTCTTTAATGACACTTATGATGGAGTTTTACTATAAACCGAACATTTCAAATTATTCACGCAAATAAATTACAAGTGTCAACTAAAGTCTTTTTGCTTGTTGTCTAGCTTTTTCTTAAATATATCTTTTTTTGTTGAAGTTGTTTTTCTAAAGTTAAGCGAAAATTTATGCGAAAGTTTTAGCGCCAAAATTTTTAATTTGCGGATTCCACGGATCCGCGCTTTTTAGGCGGGAGATCCAGTAGATTCATAAAAACAGCGGAATCCAGTAGATTAATAAAATCAGCGGGATCCCGCGGGAATGCGTTATCCCGTTTTGAGGGATTGCAATCCCTAGTGTCAACTAATAGCCATATTCCGCTCTGATATTTTCTTGCTTTAATTCATATTAGCAAGTCGAGTATTACATACTTTTGTAAACGCACCTTTATGCAAATCGCAGTTGTATGCTAATTCTGCTAAGAACTAATCGAGGTAGGCTGGTGGATGATAAACCTGAAGTTGGAAGAAACAAAACACACGTAAAGTTTCAGAATTTTAGTTAACACACTCGGTATGACGACGCTTGGGGGAGATCTTGTCTAGCTGAGGACGTCTTTCAGATAAAATGATGTCGTGAAACCAATCATTGTCATTAAGTTAGATTTGGACGACACTAAACACTCTGTCTAGTAGGTCCCTATAGCGTATGATACCCTTATGCAAGTTTAAATCTCCTCAAAATTAACGGCACAATATCACTACATTACTCCAAATAACATCACAATATCCATCGAGATTACCTCTAACCTGACTAACACAATACTAATTCTGTCAGGAACTAATCGCGGCACGCTGATGGATGACATAGGTAATTGCCGACGACGTCGACGTTCGTCGTCGCGACTCAAAACACATTACACACTATTTTTCATTATTTATTCTGGACAAGCAACAGTTCTCGTAATCGAAGCTATTAGAGGTTTTTTTGAGGAGGTTGGCTGTGCTAGATGTTGTGTGTAAAATATTTATTTGTTTGTCCGTTTCAAGGATGAGACTTTCGGTAGAATATATTTGTGGTGCTTGTTTTTAGGGTTCCGTACCCGAAGGGTCCAAACGGAGCCCTATTGTTGTCACTCACGTGTCCGTCTGTCTGTCACACAATTTTGTTCCGAAGATTTCCTTAACTTCCCATTGACCTACGAAACATGAAATTTGGTGATAATGTTTATTATTACCCTACGTATACTTTACTAAAGAATACCAATATATTGATAAATCTAATTTTTTCTTTGGTACGGAACACCAAAAGTGCGAAGTCCAACACGCACTTGGCAGGTTTTATTTAAGTATTAGTAATTTTCTGAAAACTCAAAAGTAAATAATAGCGTATATCTCTTAATTTATTTTCATAAATCGCATCAAAGCCAATATTTTCATATGCATTTTCCCAAGCGCAACGAAAATTCTGCTCACAAAACCACCTTTGCAAACAATCATGAGATGATTGTCTATTTCCTCGCCAGCCTACAGTCAAAGACAAGCATAAATACCGAGACAAAAACAATAAATAAAACCAATAAACAAAACAAACAATGCCACTTCCAGCAGATCTATAGAATTGTATACAAAATCAGGTAGCGCCCGCCTGTCTATAGTTATTAAGACGGCCATTTAAAATGAACTCTTGTTTTAATTGAGTTATAGCCAACACTATGCTTTAACAAAGTATCATATTACATGCATTTTATCGCATTTTAATTGGTATAATAAAAGCTAGGATATTATACTGACCGCTAATTGTTCATTCAACACTTAATAAATAGGAGAAGGGGCTATAAAAATATAAATCAATTACAAAGTTAATCCGGGATTAAATTAATTTGGACAAACTGTTGTCGACTTTTTATGTTGGAGATAGCCTTGTCGGATTTAAATAAATTCGTCTATGTATTTTCCAGTATTTTGATAGGTAACGATTTAGTGTGTAACCAAACGATAGAAAAGTGTTATCTATCTTTTAAATTATATACGGATGAACCTTATATGGAATTACAAAAATACACAAGTAGTTTATGGAAACTTAAAAAAAAAAGATGAATGAATGAATTCGATTTCGGCACTATCACGACTGAAATAGATGAAACTTTTTCACAAAAAATAATCCGACTTCAAAAGCAAAACACTAAAAAATGCAAATAACCTTCGTATCGAAAGTCAGTGTCGAAAAATTATAAAATAAAAACTTTATCACAAAAAATAAACAAACTTCCAAAGTAAAACGCTTAAAAGAGCAAACTTTTCTTTGGTACCTCTTATTTTTTTTGTCATTTTGCGACACCGGCTTCCGAAACGAAAGTTATTTTTGCTCTTTTTAGTGTTTTGCTTTGGAAGTCGGTTTATTTTTTGTGATAAAGTTTTTATTTTTCTCTTTTTAATTCTGGTACTCCATCACTAAAAAGTGAGAAAGTTCTATAGTAAGGTAAGTACCTAAAGATCATTCCTTTAATAACTCAATTTACACATTCGTACTGTTTGTCGTTCAGGAGTTCGGTTGTATGTTCCATTTCTTGAAAATGCTGAATTGATTTTGATGAAACTTGTATTGTACCCTAAGTTGAGAAATACCAAATCCAATAAAAAAGAATGATCAAGATCCGATTACTAGTTTCTGAGATATGCTTGGACAAACATATATACATAATACATACAAACAAACATGCAAACAAACCTACAAACAAATGTACAAACAAACATACACACTCTTATTATATTTGGCAAACGCGTTTGGGAGCCCATACAGAGTAATATATTTGTGAATATTGTACAATTTCAACAATATTACATACATATGTGTCGAATTGCTTACCTCCTTTTTTTAATGAACACATTTTATTGATTTTTCAAAAATATAATCCCTCGCCGAAATATTTTAAATTCCATAAAAATTACATCTCCAAATGTATAAAAATATGGAAGTCATATCCAAAAACAGCCAAAAGTAATTGAAAACAAATTACACGCAGCTAAGACAACTTTAATATGTGACATTCCACATGATTACATGTCAAGTTAAACAATAAGTTCTCACGGGTTAATGAACGTGAATTTCGGACATGTGCGTAATAATTTAATGATATCCAGACACATTGTACACGTGAAAGTAAATCATTCCCACACTCCCATGTAAGAAACTAATCATTTTATTAAATGAAACGTGTAGTTGGGAAACGTGAGCGCCATTTTTCCACGCGTTCCAATTTCAATTATTTTCGAATTGCTTGTTTAATGCGTTCTTTTTTCAATTTAGCCCGATGAAATCAAACCTCTTTTTTAATCTGTGTGTAAAAAAACGGACCTAACCTGTTGCTATAAGTTTATGGCCAAAATTGCCAAAGTGGCAGCAGGCTGGCCAAGTGGCGATGTCTGTCAAAGGATTGAGAGCCGTTGGAACAGACAAGAGCTTAAGTGGATATTGTGAATCAGTAAACACAGCAGGGAAGACCCCATCTAGATTGGACTACAAACTGAAACCGCTTGCCGGGTAATGTAGAAACCGGTAGGGCAAAATTTGGGGAGCCCTAAGTCTTGATGTGTAAAATCCCTAATAGGCATGGATTATCCGAAGAAGTTGCGTCCTACTAACCAATCTACTTTCAACAGTTTGCAATTATTAACCTGAAACAAAAGGGTACGAACTAAAATTTCATTGAACTAGATTCCTTTACAATCGACAAAGGAAATCGAACGCAAATTCAGTTATTCAAGTATGAATCACGATGTCACAATTTTTGTTCACCTCATAAAGATTCCGAAGCCAATAAAACCGCAAAAGAAACGAAAAAGCAACGAGAATTTCTCACAGGGCAAGTGAATTTCGACTGTGACGTCGTTAATAAGTCAAATGTGAAATATTGGTCGATATTCGAATGGCGATGAGTGGCGACCTCGCTTCCGAAAACCATCGCAGCGTCGACCACAGCAGAAACAAAAAGGTACACGCCGCCGGCGCGCTTCCGATTGCACTGCCAACGCTGAAAAATTACATGAACAACCCCCAACAAGGCGGGTTAATATATTACGGGTGCTCACTGCATTCGGTAGGGTTCTACCATGTTCTTTTTGCAAAAATTTAATTTTATCGACTGTGTTCCCCGTTTGGTCTAGGCCCTCGGTGATATAGCAACTGCCTCAGTTACTCTACTCAATAGTTCTTGCTTCATTCATGATATTTGATTCAATAAATTTTTGATTGCTGTAAAATAGGATTTTAGAAATCATCGCACGGTATTATTTTTTGATTGACACTTAACGCTCTACTAACAATTGAACGTTACGTGTTAACAAAACGTTAAAAGTTTCGCAACAGTGAGTATACGAAACATTGGCAGTTTTTTTGCGATGCAGAGATATGTTTTAATTATTGATGTGCTTTATAACGTTGTCAAATCAGGATGAGACGTCAGACATAATGGATGATGATAGCCCGCAAAACCCCGCTGCAATTTTTCAATGAGCGTTAATGTTTGCCATCAGAGTGTGTCCGAAGAGTCCTAATGAGTTTGCGCTGACAAATCTTTCGTAAATGGCTGCACTAATTTTTTTTAAGTAATCACGGCACACCTTGGTTCGTCCTTCAGCCTTCTGAGAAGTGAGCATGACTGTTAAAAAAAAACTGGACAATTAGGTACAGCTTTGTTGCCATAAAAGTTACAGCGTCCGGGGAAGGGAACGTGGACTTTCTATTGTTTCGCACGCATCACTCCCGGGGCGAGCCGAATCGTGGCGACGACTTGTCAGCTAGCGGGCACATGTTTTTGTTTTGACAATGTATTTCAACACAATGTTTTTTTAAGACACATTTTTTTCTGAAAAACTGGCAATTCCGTTCTCAAGGACTCAATTTGCGAAGCCTTACAGTCACCACAGATACTTGGACAAGTAGGATCGAACGCACAATATAATATCGGGCGTATACATTGTAAACACATGTGTAAATACGAAACACTAATGCCCACGGTAAAACATTTAACAGTCAGCTATAACAACTGGTTATTTTAATGTCTTCCAATTACAGTGTTCAGTCGGTTAACGATTTCGCTGGGTATTAACTATTCCAATTTTATGTTTGAGTCGGACGAAACGCGAAATTCTTCATATTTAAGGGTAACATTTACAACGTGCTTGCAATAATAGTTAAAATGAAACTAAGTAATTATATTGTAAAAGACGAAGCAGAATCGTCAACCCTTATAAAAATCTACCTCGGTTTTCTCAGCCACTTGATCGATCTAAATTACTTCTAAACCCTGTCCTTCATATGAAACTCTTAGGTACCCGCTTAGGTTGGTTATGTGTTTCAGAGAAATCTGCTGTCTCTCATACAGACATTTGAATCAAGAAAAGAGTTTGAAAATTCTTGTTTGTTTGCCGCTATAAGTAAGCACTTGTGGTCAGTGACATATTCAAGCCAGCCGTCACAAGCTCGGCTTCCCGTTTCTGCACTTTCGTCCGGCTTGGTGACTTACGAATTTTATTATCTATGGCTTAAAATGATATATGACCGCTCTTAACTGGGGAATCATAAAATATTTTCTGTTTGTGAAATATTTCTGAAGCAATAAAGCAATAATTCACTACGGGACTACGGGGAAGACGACGGCCTTTATTTGCCGTCATAAATGTTCTGTTTATGGTGTACTTTTTTGCTGGCTGTACTGGAGACGGCCCAGGGATGCACATAAACTTCGGCTTTATCATTACGTACCTGTCTTCAGTTTTAACACTTCAAACTTTAAAACATGTGCCTAGAGTCTAGAAAGCTATTGCTTTAATTTCAATTGTTTTATAGTATTCAATGTCAATATTTCCAATGGGTGGGGTTATCCAACTCAAAATTTATGTACAGTCACGCTCGGCGAGGTTCGTGTCCTAACGTGGGACAAAGCTATTAATCGGAAACTAAATGCAGTAGTGCCAACTAAGTCCAAGCTCATATGTTGTTTTTGATTCCAACACTAACGCGAAAATGATTGTTGTTAACCTTTCAGAGATCACAACACTTTTCAGAGAAACATCATCAAAGTCTTTGCAAACGTTCTAATCTCAAAGCTCTTCGAACTTCCATGACTTCACAAGAGTTAAGTTTTGTAACTCTATTCAGAAGAATACAGTCAATAATCCGAGAAAGAATATCTTCTTGCTATACTATATATTATGTCTGTAGCATCGTCTTATGCTTAGGCATTTTTATTAAAGTTTAGGAAGGAAACACCAGTTTTTAGTTCAGTGACCTCAACACAACACCCGTTAGATACCGACACCGCCTTTTTAGAAAGAAGCCTGCCACACAGCCTACCGTACCCCTTCGCATCCGCTTTAATTGGTACACTCATTGATCATAGCAGATCATTCGTTCTCGTCAACTAAATCAGAACTGACATGGAGGCGTCAATTCGTGCGTCGGCGTTTCACACGAGTGTGAAACTTAGGAAGTGTCGACGGGGGGCTCCATTAGTCAGCGTGATTAGTTCTCGAGAGCGTTAATGTTTCAATGAGATGAATAATCGCCGGCAACAGTGACAAATGCGCTTCGGTCTTTGCGCGCACGCACCTGACTCCCCCCACAAACGCGCCGCGCCATCACTCAGCATCACTATGTTATACGTACCAGATGAAGAGATTTATATTTATTAATGTTAGTGCCCCCAACGTTTTTGTTACTTTATGGACTCGCACGAATTGAGTTTCATTACCTCATTCTACACAACACTTATATGAGATGCATAAAATAAACGTAACTCGAAAATGACTGTTAGACGGAGTAGGTGATAAGTGTGAAAGCAAAAGTGAAATAAACGTATGTCCGAGATTTTTATAAAGTTTAATGGTCACAGTGTCTATTGATAAATGACTTGGCTTACGTATTCCGAGTCAAGGGGTTAAAGTCGGCTGCGATCTAGAGTCGGGATCTTTTTCGAATTCTCGCGTCGATTTTTTATCGAAGTGTGGCAGGATATCGATGTGTGTCACTTTACTATGATTTAACATTGATTGGGTCCTTTGAGCGGAGCCGACTGTGCGTCAATGAGATTTACAACTGAGGCGATAGCTACCATCGGTGTTATTTCGCTAAAATATTCGTATGAAGCACTCGGATGATATACAGTTTCCGAGAAGCGGAGACGTTAAGACCTTGCGAAGGAAATTATGGCAGGATTAGTTTCTAGACCTGTGATGCGGAGGATTTAATGTAGGAAACTATTTGTGTGTACGTACAAATTGTATATTTGTACGATAGGGACGATATGTGTTCGTAGCATAAATAAGGGAGAAGTTTATTCACACAGTGTAAAAACTTGGTTATTAGATTGGAATATATCATTACAACAAAAAAGGCAGGTATATAAATAAAAATATTCAGGATTTTCAATGTGACATAAACCCGGCCAAATATTAAAAACAAAATCTATTTATACATTAAAATCGAAAATTGATATGATCCAACTAACTGATTTCAGTCGAGGAGTTAATTTTATTACTATTAAATCTCTCTCTCTTGCCTAGCCTTTTCCCAACTATATTGGGGCCGGCTTCCAGTCGTACCGGATTCAGCTGAGCACTAGTGTTTTACTTGGAGCGACTGCCTATCTGACCTCCACAACCCAGTAACTATTAAATCTGACTCTTTGTAATCGCAAATGAAAACTTAATAAGTATTTACAACAAAAGTATTTACGATTAGTCGCAATAGCTTTAATCATTGGTCCATCACGCGCGACTCGCGAGTCGCGACAAGGCGCGCTGATCCGTCCGACTCCGACCGACCGCCGCCGACCCAACGCCGATCATAAATCAAAACATTCGTGTTTGTGATTAATCAAACAGACCCGAGAATACACCTTGAGGTTCATATTTACCTACACGTACCTGTCAGGTGTAATATTAACAGGTATAAAAGTATTCCTTTATATTTCATTAGCCGAAGAATTTCGACCGATATCGCCGGTTGGCACTTAGCCTAAAACATGACTAATGGTTGCAGCTATGATATCAAAATCGTTTTAATAATTTGATTAAATGATAATCTCGTTTTGCAATGTACATGTATGTGAAATAATATTTTTAAAAGAGTCTTTCACTGAAGATATTCTCGTCACGTTGCAGGATTTTATTGAATTAGATTCTCGATGTATTTTTTCGGGAAAATCTTTTATTAAATCTATGTGCTCTCTAAAAACGTATTACAGTTATTAACCACGAAATTCGTAATATTTTTTTACTTACATTAATTACTTTCTAAATCATTTAATACAACTTCGTAACGTCGGAGTGCGGTCAGTGCGGTGGGCTAGCGGACGGCGCGGGCGCATGCCACACAACACGATGATGTAGCGATTTGTACCATCATGTCGGTCTCATTTAAAACCCACTGTCCTATTCCTTTTTTATATCAATAAATATTTTTATTATACATTCCACACTGATGTTGAATCGATCGTAATCAGGTTAATTCTTAAAATAGATCTGCATCTCCACTCGCGAATACCTACCTCTCATTTATTTTTTTCTTCTCTTTCGAAACACATTTTGATCGGATTGTAAGTGCGTTCAATTTAAGTGACTTTTTGTCACTATCGATTACTATGACAGTAGCAACCAATATGATTAAAATTAAATGCAAAATAAAATTCTATTACACACTGAGATGAAATGTGTGATTTCGCTATTGAATTTTAAATCGCAACCGCTGCAAAAACTTTATCGAATATGCATTTTGGAACGTGGTTACTTTCAAATTCAATTTTGATTCTTTTTTCAAAACAGTTAATAAAGTTATCTACCGTTAGTTGCCCACGGCGATTGTTTATTGTTTTGGTTATCTTTTACAAACAACGTGAAAATAGAGCCGTGTTAATACGGTTAGACGAAGCTTACCAATTTGTTAGTAAATATAGTATCTTTTGTGCATCAAAAACCACATTTTTATTATGAATTAACATGTTTATATAGAGACTCATTTGGTCGAAGATCTTTTTCGATAGTTTTTCTTTTGCATTCTTATGGTTTCATGACAATGTGAGTCTTATTGTGATGCATTTTGAATTATTTTCGTTTGAACAGGTCTTAAAGTACGGCTTAGGTCCAGGCAGACTGGATGTCAAAGTTATGACGTGTTAGATTGATTATCGGATGGATGTTAAAATACGTTTTACGACTTTTTATGACGAGCTTTCGGTGTAAACCCACCTTAACAGATTCGTTCGTGGTCATATCGGCTGTTGGAGATAAAAAAAGAATATCTTAAATTATAAAATGAGCTTTTATTTCTAAAGAAATGTTACCTACTATCTATGAGTGTTACAAATAAAATGTGATGGATTTATTTTTTGACTAGCTTCTGCCAGCGGCTTCGCCCGGGTGAATGTAAAAAAATATCCCGATGGAACATATTCTCGGGATAAAAAGTATCCTATGTGCTATTCCTTACTATAATCTATCTCTGCGCCAAATTTCATCCAGATCCGTCCAGCCGTTTGAGCGTGAAGAAGTAACAAACATACAAACACACTCACAAACTTTCGCTTATAATATTAGTGTGATAAATAACATTAATTCGCGTCTTTACGTAACTGTAACTTTTCAACCACAGTGCTTAAAATATACTTGGATTTGTGAATGATTTTTAGCCACAGTTTTATAGATTCGTCTGACACACAATGTGGATACAGTGCCCCAGTGCAGATTATGATACACATGCTGGAGTGCCCCAAGTGCCCATATGTCTGCACTATAGAAGACCTAATGAAAGCCACTTTCGCTGATATTGGCGTGGCTACCTACTGGTCCCAAAATATCTAAAGAGTTTTCTATTAAATTGAAAAGAAGAAAAAGCCATAGACTCCTTCTTAAAGGATTGACCCGCGGCCGCAGTAGACTAGGAGAAGTGGAAGAAAGAGAGGCACTCAGGCTAAACTAACTAAGATAACATATGATAGTCAGTGTTCGAATTTCAATTTCGTCGTAGATGAAGTTTCAAGTTTTGTCGTAGATGCTATATAGAAACATAATTACATAAGTAAATTGCAATTAGAGCTAATTCGAATACCCTTCAATATAATTAGTAAGATATTAGTTCTGGAACACCCACGGAACCAAATATGGAACAGCACTATAGAAACACAAAATCTTCGAAATTCAAATTCGATCACTGACGTAAAACGTAACACGCTTTACACAGCTTGGCGCCACAAAAAAAACAAAATTTAAAAAAGAACAAAATTATTTGTTTTAAAACAAATCTGTCGCAGGCGCACCCACACTTTACCTGTCACATATCCGGAACAACGCGGGGTCAATGCTCTGTGACCACCAGTGTATGACGCCAAAACATTTGACTCGCAGATCCTAGTTCCGATTGACATCCGCGTAGCAGGTGGCCATAGAGTTTTTAAATTGGTTATAAAAAAATGAATATGTCAAGTTCGTGTGTAATCGGTTTATCAGAGTCATAGACTAATGGAAGTTGACCGCAAAGGATTTGGAAGTCTCAAGGAAGTGTCCCAAGGTCTAATTAAAACAGCAAACAGGAACAGCTGAACGCGGACCTCAGTCCGTTATTGCCTAAATTACCACGCTTGATATAATAGATTCGATGGTCTGGTTCTAAATCTGATCTCCTTAGTAGGAGGAGGATTTCTTTATTGATTACTTATCAAACTGCTTAGAAAATCTTAGCACGGGATGGGTGGCTCATCTCATGGCGATCATCTTTTACATTTATGCACAGTCGTGGATAAGTTTTTTTCAAGCAGCCTTGAAACAAAACCATGGTTAAATGATAACGGCAATCTCCTAAACATATGACTTTTTACTTCACAATTTTGTCTAATCATTTCGTAATCCTTATAGTAATTCCGATTTTAACCTTCGCGACAGGCGACGCCTTGTAAACTATAGAGAAACCCATTAATTAACGGACATACTTATAATTATCACTGTCACGAATCTTTAAATGCTAAACAGTTCCTAGTTTCGAATCTGATCTCCGTCTACGGTTCTGGGTGGTCTAGCCCAGTTTTTGTGGCACTTAGTACATATAAAAAGTTGTGAGTAGAACAATTTAAAAGGTGTCTAGAATGTAGTATTTTAATGAAACAGGTCTTTTAAATTGATGAAATTAAAGAGGTTGATGGGACTGAACAGATAAATTGGCTCCATCTAAATACTCTATGTGAGATTCCCAGAGTGTAGGAAAAGACATATTAGTAATTATGTAATTGGAAAACTAATTAGTGTCACTTGGCCTGTATTTCTACATGGTAATCCTAGTAATACGTTCCAAGTAAAACCTTTTAAGATCCCTTTTTCTTAAGAATCCCTACAAACCCTCAGCGTTTATCCTCAACAGTAGATTTTATTGAAAAAATGGTCTAAAACAATTCATAAATTCAAATAATGACGGTCCCCATAATTGTTTGCAGGTTGACCAACAAGTGTAACTGTGTAACCTGTGTGACATCGGAAGCGGAAGCTGCTCCCACGCGGGGAGGGTTCCGGCGCGTGCGCACCGCGATCTGACATCACTTCCGGATGGGCCTTGATTGAGAGTGAGGTAACGGTTAATCGCTGATTGCTCGCTGATTATGTGGCCTGTGTTTTAGTATCTGCTGACAGTTATAATAAATGCAAATGTAGGCAACCAAGTTAACATCAAGCAATCAAGTTAGCAGAAAAAGCCAATCTGTGTGGCTTCGGCTTCAGGCCGCGTTGATCGAGCTGGTAATCTACAGACCATCACGCTCAAAGTTTAAAATGTCAATGAAATATAGGAAACTCTCGAAACGTGGTCTAACAGTAGGTATATAGTTTCCATTTTCTCATACTTCAATGAAAATATTCTGCAACACTAATAACAGCCACTTTATCTAAAACTTATAAATTTCTGCAGCTGACTTGTTCTTTGCAGTGGGTAGATCAAATTGTCAATCATGGGTGTTCCTACTGAGCTCTCTCAATCTTATTGTAATTAAAGAGACTTAAGTAATCCGATTATCCTTTAGTGTCTATTAATAAATATGGGATTGTGGCTAATCCTCGTATCATCATTATACAATGTGTTCACTTACTCACAAATACTTAGTTTCTGTAGTTAAGCTAGAAAGTTTAATACTAAATCATCTCGTCGCTAAGCTTAAAAATTATATCCACTTCGAATACACCCACATGCATCTCACAATTCACATAACATGGCATTTCCCTACTTTGTAACAGTCTATAAAACAGAGACAGCTACAAACTTTTGCAGAACATAATTACTATCCATTATTCCGTTTGCCAACTCCATGCGTCAAGAACGACACACCTACACGGCACTCCGTTCCACATTCGTACTTTCAATCAATGCCATTGTTTATCTAATTACAGCCTGTCCTTACTCATAATGATACAGTTTCGTTTGTTTCTAACTACACCAACGCGCTTATTCATCAAAAAGACTCACCGACACACAGGTCGGCTCACAACTAATTCGTACATTGTACTGCTATAATTTGCCATAAGCAACACTTAATATCTCTCGTTATCTCCAACTTGAAGCGTTATGCCTCATAAGAACCAGGTAATAGGGGCATCTTTAAAAGCCGCCGAATTATCATAATGAGCAATAACCAATTGCACGAAGCTCACGTCAAATCGGCTTTACTCATGTAAATTTATGGTTATAACTCAACTTTTTTGTGTTTTAAGTCAAATTGCTGCGCGTTTTAAGCGATGAGCCGCAACGGGGCCCTATTAGCGCCCAAATGGCGTATGGCGGGAACGATTCGTGAAAGAAATCAAATTACAATAACGATGCACGCTAGTCGGCAGGCCACCGATACCTAAATAACGGGTTGCGTCTAATTTATAAGAGGTAAATTGTAGGATGCCACGCGCTAGAGATGTGTCATTAGACGGCCCTCGTAACCCAAGAATTATGTTTGGTTAGGTTTGTTCACGATGATTATACGTATTAGTTCCGAGCTCAATAAAACGGAAGCTCGTTGTCTCGTTAGCTCTATTACGTAGGAAGTACATATGGTAAATTATTTTGGATTTTAAGTTTAACGCAGTTAAGATAAATTATATTCCCATTGCAAGTAAGGCTAAGAAACCGTAGAATCTTCTGCAATCTTACTAAATTCTTGCGGTTTCCTAAGACGAGCAAAACTTCGGTAATGAAATCTTGAGTCAATGAACTTATTAAGTATCTTTCTCCTTTTCCTTAATTCCGATTCTTTTAAACGTGCCCTGAAAACTGTGTTTGCATTTACATTTTCGCTGCCTAGAGTCTCTAGCTTAGTTACCCTTACACACCTAACTTTTGCCCACCCTATGATGAATATAATCTGATACAGATAACCAGAATATTGTATCAGTTTGCAACAATATCGTAATAAAATTCGTAATACTTGGAAGTGTCCAGTTAGGCATTTGGATCCTGTCCCAGACATCCATCTGACATTTCTTCCACATCAAGTCACCAAACCAGCATAGGATCGCTTAATTTTAGATCCTTTAGCGACGAAAACTCATCAAACTAACCATCACACAGGATCACATGACATTCTTCCCTTCCAAATTCTTATTTCTTCCCAAAAATTCGGTAACGAGAGCCGAGACAGTGTGTCTACGTATGTGGATGTACCGGCAGCATGCAGGTAGGCATGAATGGCCGGCGCCCCGCTGCTAGTGAGTTATGTTGGGCCCCTGGGGCGCAGCGCGGGGCTCCTTCACACCTCCGCCCGCGTGTGGTCCCGCGGTTTACGACGCCAGAGCTGCTGCGCGCGCGCTGGTCCGTCCATGCAACATTGCGGCAGCTATCTGCAGAAGTGAGGAACACAATTCACACAAAACAACACACAATACACAATAGTTTATGGGCGGGTTTCTAAATTGAATATTTGGAGTTAAGAACGTATTTTGCCAAATTTTGCTAGGATTTCAGACTAAAGTAGAGTTTGGCTAAAACTCAATTTCAAATTGTTAATTCAGAAATCGCGGGTATGTGTTCTTAAACCAAACATACTCGTATTAGACTAAATATCCACCCTTAATTTCTGGATTGTTACCCGTTAGACAGGAAGTCTCACCATTTAACAATAAACTTACTAAGACACAGATGACACAGGTGATTTAGTATTGTTGCCAGGTTACAGATAATATAATACTAGCATACAGATGCCTCATCCCATACAAAGAAATTGTGCCGACGTAAATAGCGTTTTTCGCCGGACTAAACCGATTATTTTACTAAAATACATCGAAGGCGGTCGATTCTCTCCCAAACGATAGATGGTGTTAGCAGTGACTTGCATTGCAAGTAAAAGAGTGTACCCGGTTTGTGAATATTCATTTCTTTAAATAGGTAAAGTTACACAGTTTCATTGTACCAAAACGTGCTACAATGCAAAATTAAAAATTCGAGCAGATTGCCTCAGAAATTTAAACCCACGCCATCTATTGGAATGAATTTGAAATCATCCGTTCAAATAATCTTTGAAATGTGAATTAAGAGCCCAATATTCCATAATTTTGTTCTTAAGAGTGTTGATTAAACAAGAAAATACAATAATTATGATCAATTCTATAAAATGTTAACTTTACACAAAATTCAATAACAAATTGATGCATATCGCGCCATCTAGCATCCAGCATCATACATGGCAATAGTCTCACCACCTATGCCATAGACCTCGCTATATCATAACCGCCTTAAACTCTTAATGAGAACACGTACACGTGTTCAAAAGTGACGATAGATATTTCCTGGACACAAACTCAAAGTATTCTTCTCACTAGCGTGTCTAGAAGCAGTCGGTCATCTATTGAATTTAGACAACTTTGTGCGTTTGTGGAATACCTGCTCCTAATGCAATATCCAGAGTCCTCCAGGACAATAAGAAATGTTTAGTCCTTTAAGATGAACCGGTCTACACATTTAGCAATAATTTACTAAACATTTAAAGCTCCTTGCAACTTTAATTAATTATTACTTCCCAATATTCTTGGCTGCATTCCACATAGCGCTTCCCGAAGCGCACCTAAATCTTCCGGCGTTACTAGTAGATATCCTTACCGTAAGATATTATAATATTAGTCACATTAGTGTGTATATTTTACCGAGGAATTATTTTATTTGTTAGACTTATTACGACCTGCCGGGTTTCCTGCGAGATACGATACAGGCCGGTGCCATTTTTATTAGACAGGAAGGAAATTCTAACGTTTAATATATTCTAAGTAAAACGTTTGAGGTTTATTTATAACAGTCGTATTCGTATACCCTTCGATCCGGTTTGGGTGACTGGTGGAGCGAGCCTCTTGGTACAAATAGGTACTGATAAGTAGTGATATCAGGAGAAAATGTTTGACCGCGTTTCGAGCCACCTTCACTTTGCATGTGTGTTGTCGTCTTGTGAACTGAAAAAAATAAACTAACAGAAGTTACAATGAGTTTGCAGTGTTGGGAAAGTTTACGAATGTTCTTAAAATGAGGCAGCCAAATTGGCATCTGACTGCCCCATTTTTAGGGTTCCGTACCCAAAGGGAAAACACGGGACCCTATTACTAAGACTCCACTGTCCGTCTGTCTGTCACCAGGCTGTATCTGATGATCCGTGATAGCTAGACAGTTAAAATTTTCACAGATGATGTATTTCTGTTGCCGCTATAACAAAAAATACTAAAAACAGAATAAAATAAATATTTAAGAGGACTTCCCATACAACAAACGATTTATTTGCAGTTTTTTGCGATAACGGTACGGAAATCTTCATGCGCGAGTCCGACTCGCACTTGGCCGGTTTTTTTCTTTTAGACGAGATATGTACTAGTATAAGCATGTTGTTAGATTGAGGAACCCATATTGGCATTTGACTAATTGTTCAATTGAGGACCACTGACTGCCGCAAATTTTAGGGAATCCATTTTTTTTTGCATTCAAATTTTATCCCTTCAATTAGATTTTTCACTTAGCAGGTTAGCTAAATCGTTGCTATATATCAAAGACTATATAGGAAGGTATGTATAAAAACGTGGGGTCTTAACACTGACAGTTCCTACTGTAAGCCCAGTTATTTATTGTCGTCCCACTGGCCGCACTAAGATTTATACCGTCCAGAGGAAATCATGACAGATAAGCTTTTTGTTATGCTTTCGTACTGAAAAAGTGTTATTTGAAAACGGGTGTTTTCCCTTTGTTTTTGTCGTTAGAACAATCGTATTTCTGAAATAAAATAAACTTTCCAGTAGTGGTTTTCTGACTCATCCTTTTTACTGTTTTTGATCACCGCAATTCGAAACTAAATCTCGTTAAGGGGCAGGTCAAAACAATTATATATTATTATTTATTTAATCTTTATTGTTTTACTGACGATAAAAACTTCTACCTCACTCGTATGCTTTTCAATCAACTACCAATCATAATCAAATTAGCAGTTAATCATAATAAGCGGCTTTCAAAGGTCACTTCGGGCAGTTTCACGTGTTAGGTTGAACAAAATCTCAGTACTGCACCTGCGTGAGTCCCCTTGAGTCGTGACCGGTAACCGCACGGAATGACCTAGGAGCGTCGTCTGCGGGGGCGAAGATTTATTAAACGGCTACTGCTTTACCGGACAGCGGAGGTCGATTTAAGTGAAATTTATTTATGCATTTGTATGTAGTTATTGGTCGTTGCTAGTTATAATGTTGGATATAATAGTTTGGTGGTCGTTGGGCGGTCAAGGGTTTTGTTGACTCGAACACTAATGGTTGATTTAGATAAGTTAATGATATTTTGGATTCATGCGGAAGTCAGGACTTTAGGAATCGGAAACTATTTAAGTGACATTTCTCGTATACTACTACTTTTTTTTTGTTACGGTCTCGCGCTTGATCACTATCTCACCTGTTGGTAAGCGATGATGTAGTCGACGGTGGAGCACGCTTGCCTAGAAGTAACCTATTCACTCTTGACTTAAAGACCCCTAGATTGTAGCAATCGGAAAACACAGACTCCGGCAGGGAATTCCACTCCTTATCTGTACGCATAATAAAAGTATTCTCAAAACGTTTAGAGCGTATGGTACTTTATAATATGACTTTGTGTGGTCAAACACAGAAAGCAAAACAGCATTTTAATATTTTGATTTTCATTTGTCATTTTAAATGGTATTTGAACAAAACGTAGCTAACTAAGGTAACCTTAACTTAACTAAGCAAAACATATTTATTTTACTGAACCTCCAACATCAACAACAGCCTTGTGAGAACACAACATTACAGTACATTGCCTGCAACCCAGCAAAAAAAACTCTAATCATCGTACCTAAAAAATTCGACAATTACATGTATATGTAACTGCTAATTCTTCACACGGTCATCTATCCACACCCACCTATACATTATACATGTATATGAGTATACATCTTGATAATAAGTGGACATATTATAAAAAAATGAATCATCATCTTAACTAATTTGCATCGATGCGTGCAATCCGAGGCACTTGTACCGTCTTCAGTATAATTGTATGGGCAGTAAGAACTGATTACAATGGGCTGTGCTTACTTGTACCTTATAGAGTACGCATATCTCTCTTACGTGTTTTGTGTTTCGATTTCGACGCGTAGCTTAGTGCGTATTGGAGTCAGTACATCAATATGAATGTGAGATAGGGAATGAAAATAAAATGGTTTTGCTATGCTCTTAGGTGATCATAATTCTTAGTTGTCACTACTAAAATACTCCTGAAGATTAAGGCTCCTTTCTAACGGGTCTTGATTTTTGAGAGTGGCGAATCCTTGAGAGAAAATCGGAAATAGATAAAATTTTGATAAAAAAATTGATAAAATAAAAATAATCTCTTTATTGCCAATTTAGCGACGCTAACACATTAAGGATATAGATTGTACATCTACGTTTTAATTGACTCCAGATGGACCCCGTTATGATTAGTGTAATGAGATCCAAATTGATACAGATACGGCCAATCTCTACGTATAGCTACTACCTACTACCGGAGCTATTAGATTAACTAAGATGTTGTTATCTGATAAGCCAGTAATTGGATTATTTTTTATTTAGTTTTCGTTTACTAAGAATTGCGGCTGCGTTGGAGTTTACGATCTAATGAACTAAAGCCAACAAGTCATCCAGAATATTTGTTTTTGCATAGAATGGTCCATACGGTAGCTTTTAAATATCTTCGCTGGACCTACAAAGCTTCTATGCAATGTAGGCAAAACGTAGACAATGCTACGTAGCTGATAAACAACTTAAGCAAAGCGTAGATTTTATTACGCGACTACTCCGCAGCTTTGTCAAAGCGTAGACTGCGCTACGTGGCTGCTACACAGCTAAAGCAAATTGCATACGCTGCTATGCGACTACTACGCAGTATAGGCAAAATGTAGGCGCTGCTAAGTGGTCGCTAAACAACTTAAGCAAAGCGTACACTTTGCTACGCGACTACTCCGCAGCTTTGTCATAGCGTAGACTGAGCTACGTGGCTGCTATACAGCCAAAGCAAATTGTAGACACTGCTACGCGACTACTACGCGGTGTAGGCAAGACGTAGGCGCTGCTACGCGTGTGCAACGCCGCGTAGGCCGATTACTACGCTGTGCATACGTTCGACTAACGCTATGCTAAATAAAGTCCGCTTTCAAGACACTCAAGGTGCACTAATAAAAGAAGACTGTGGTATTTTAAAAAGACTGGGCAAAGCATAAATGCGTATTCAGAAGTTCAGCATGTAGATAAGGTAACCCTAACAGTATGCTGTACTATAGTTATTGTTCGTTTTAATAAAACAAAAGGTTTAAAATATTGGAACATACAACAAGGTTTAAAACCAAACCTATAAAGATCAGAGTTGACGCCCATTATGTTTAATGGCTACAATTATATGTGTACAGCAAATAAAATTTATGTGAAATACATAACTCTTGTTCTTAAATTTTCAATAAACACAAGTCTCCATGACATATTTTATATCGTCTGATTTTATGTTCGTAATAAAATATTGTTCAACTAGGATAGACGAACGACTGTGGCTGAGAGAAAGCATAAAACTAAGAAACTTATAACCATTACCAGATCTGAGTTGATACGAGATATTTATTTATTTATGCCCTAGCCCAAGGATGATAACTCAACTTCAATACTTCCACTCACTCACCAGTCACTTATACCTTTGCCGAGGGTCGATGCCTGTCTGGGTCGCGGATAAATTTTAAAGAGAGTTACCGCGGCCCTGGCACAAGCAACTGAAGGAACAAGTCTGACTCGCCCTCCCGCTTCACCCAGAGCGGGAGAAGTCATTGGATGATTTCCAAACAAAATAAAATAGGTCACTTATACCTTTTGGCGTATTACATTTAAAGAGGAAGCCGAAATGTCGTCTTCCGCTACCCATATCTATACCACACACATGTCCCTGGAAATTGTGAATTCGTTCTTCTAAGATTCATGTCGGAAAGTTAATTTTATAATTAAAAACAAAAATTATGAAATTTTATAAAAATGGATCATTGGAGACTACCTAACATCGATACCATAAATCATTACACGTGTTTTCTACGTTGTCAAGTGTAAAATTAAAAACATATTTATTCAAGAATCTTCGATGAATTATTAATCGAAGGACGAATTATGAAAGAAATAATTTCCTTAAAATTTTTCAAAATATTTCGTCCGTCGTGTGTGGAGTGTTTTTTCGGGCCGACATACAAAGAACCTTAAAATAACTGTTCTAAAGGAAATTCATTCGTAACAGCAAAAAAAAAAGAATCTCTTAATAAGAGCGAGATTAAACCAGTTCATCCTAGATTTCATTTGCGGATTCATTCTCTTAGATTAAGTTAGTGCGACCACCAGTTCATTGTTGCATTTTCACGAGGACTTTAATAAAGACCTTCCACACATAGCACAATACTCGTATCTCAAGCCCACGCGACGACCGCGGGAGCCCGCGACTCCTTGTCAAGCGAATAAACTGCGATTCTTACGGCTAGTGTGAAATGTTGCTTACATTAAATATGAATATATTTTAATAAATGCACCATGTGCTAGTAATATGGTCAGTTTATGGCTGCGGAATAAAAGGTGTTGGGGATACGCGAATGTGAGGTTCATTTTAAAATTAAATTAAATTGGTTCATTGCGATGATGTGGCTTCATAATTCGTTTTAAATCAGTGAACAATATTTCATATTTTAATCATCCATTTACCTTAAAAGGCTTAAGGCGTATTTTACACAACAGTTAACTAATCGAAAGCTATTTTTCTTCTAATTTTTCAGAACAGGTTTTGAAAAAAAAAAAATTTGCAGAAAAACCAATGTTTGATTATGTTGAAGAACGATGAAGAAAATCAAAATCACAAAACAAAAGTGGCTCTAGTTTAAAAGCCCCGCTAGACACGCCTTTTCTAAATGACCACCATAGCTAAAGACAGGTTACACAATATCTAATTATTTGTGGCCGCTCGCTCTCTCGCAGGCGTATTCCACGTAAACGCGGTAGGCTCCAACGTATCATGTTAAGACATTAAGCTACTGTGAGCGAATAAAACGCTGTTTACATTGTGCGAGCGAGCCAAGATCCAATCTGGACTGTAACTAATCGAGCCGACCGATGTTCTCGCGATTGAGTTATTACAGCTTCCTGTTAGGCTACTTGTTTTTGTGACTCCTACTGTTTTAATTAATTATACACTATAAATAATACATATTTTATGTGTAATGCGATACGCAGGTTGTTCCGATGCAGCGGCCGATATGCGCGCTCGGATCGAGTGTACGCCGTATGGTTATTATTCAAACGACCACTTTTTATTGTTTCTTGAAGATATTAATGTTTCGTACGATTGTAGGATCTGATGCGAGCATTCTTTGTGTTCAGCTTCGGAGCTACTGTATTGACATAATTACCTACTTTTCTGGTGGTGCTGTATCAGAAGAAACTTATGCTACAAAATATAATCTTTGCTTTTTTTATTTATCGCATTTTTTTTTTTACTAATGAGTAAATTATACATTCGCCAAACACCTGCTGGTGTCTGTAACAAATCACGAAACGGATATTTATTATTGGAACTTGTGGTTTTTTATGAATAAGTAAACTAGCAACATTTTATATGTGATTTTATAATATAACTCCCGAACAGCACAACATCTTTACAAACAAGAATTATTAACCACACACCCGACCTTCCCAACTTCAGAAACCCAAGAAAATCGTGATGACATTTCCTTCTAACAACCAACCATACTCAACCCTAATAAGGCAGCTAACAATTTACTTATACTTCAATAACATTTGCAAGAAAACAGTTAAGCAGAGAGTTACGTTCGTCATTCGTACGAGTGTCCCTCGTTACTGGACGTGACGAAGCACTCCGAGAGCTCATTACACTTACCCTTTGAGCTATACTACCGAGTACCGACATATTGACTGCGTGGACTACTCTTACCTGGCTAAATGCTGCTTGTAGGACGTTTTCACTAAGCAATGTCTAGATAGGTCTAGGTAATGCCACACGTAAGCATATCCACTGCAGTTTTACCATTCGTTTCTCGTGGCATAGTAGTATCATAGGTTTGATGTAGCAAACATAAACTCAAAAAATCAGTCACTTAAAGGTTCGTTGAAGGACATGATTGCGAGTGAAAGAGTAGAATGCGCATAAAATTTACAAGGCGGAAACGATGATCATCAAACAAAGCTAGAACACTCTCGACAAAGTTACCTTTCAAACAAAAACTAAATCAAAATCAGTTTATCTGTTAAGGAGCTATGATGCCAAAGACAGACACACAGTTACACACGTCAAACTTACAACACACCGATTTTTCCGCTGAAAATAAAAAATCGTTGACTTCTCGTAAATATGTATTTACAGCTCTAATAACCCAAAGAGATACAACGGTATTACCAACTCAATGCAGCTTTCATAAAACAAGAATCCAAACGAATTGGGAGATCGCTTTACGCTCCAAAGTCTGGCCTTTGCCCTAAAGGATGAGACAAAATTGAAAGCACCGTCAAAGCAAATGACACTAAAGTATTTCGCCTGCATTTCGATCACGATTCACACTTATTTCGTAATGTTAAGTCACACTAAACGTTACCTCAAGGCGGGCCTGTGAGCGTATTGACCGACTCACGCGAATATAGGTTTCATACCCCTACCATGGATGTTTTCGCTAATCAAACTTTCATTATTTACATGTAAACCACTTTTGTAATATCAACACGGTCGGAACGATCTTACCGTTCACCTGGTCCAAGACATTTTTGTGGCAACTGTCCACCCAAATAACGACGTTTACAGACACTTTAATTGGTCATCAACAATCATAATTTGTTTGTAGTGGCATCGGATGGAACATTTCAATAAAAGTAACTCAACAATTCGAAGTCTCATCATCAAATACACAGCAGTACCACAAAAGACACGTAGTAGCGACGAAAATTCGACAAAGAATAAATTCCGTTAAAGTGGCTACGGTCGCAGTGGCGTGGTGGCGTCGGCCTCAGGCGTTGCCGTCGCGCACATCACTAATGTCCTGATTATACGACCATATTGTCATTATGGGTCATTACCGACGCTAATAGTCCACGCGGGGACACAACGAAATTGTTTAAAATTCTTAAACTCCTTGTTATTCCAAATATGTGATCCGACGTCGCTCGAATAGCCGCACATTTTGCAAGAGGCTGTGTGTCACGACTTAAGGTGTAAATTATTTGGGCCGAATTCCTCGGAAATTACCCTTGTGTTACTGCATTAATTTATTTGAAAAAAACTGTATCAATATTCTGCTGATTCTCTTTAAGATGGATATAGAAGCGACCTATATTCTTCTGCGAAGCGATCTATAATCTGGACCTTTATTTATAAAAATCTCTGAGCTGTTTAGCAGATTCTTTATTCAAAATTTCTATAGATATAGATAAATATAGAATGTGCAATCGCTTAGCAGTGTCGAGATTTTTATATTACTTATTTAGATAATAGTGATAAAGGTTAGATCGGTATTCTGAAATTTCTTATAAAGAATCGGTGGTCTTAAAAACAGTTTGAGACACAGAAGCACTTAAAAATTCACTTCCCCAATTTAAAATAGATAGAAACAATCTCCAGCGTTCCGAAAGTGGCTTGATACCAAATTAATAGGTGCAATTTCCAAAATTATCCCCAAAACATCGAACATAAAAAGTGATATCTATCGAAACCGCATCGATCTCATTAATTCCAAAGGGTCGTGTTAGATACGTCAAATTAGGACGTATTTGGGACGGAAATCACTAGCCCACCAATCCTACCATATGTCGATTTCAATCAGGAAAGGATATACACATACTTACCTACCTATTTGGATGTTTGGAATTATATCTTGATGATATTTGGTAAGCGCCAAGTTAGGATCGGTAGGGAACAGAAAAATCTGCTGTGACGGGAAATCCCTAAAGCACTCAATGAAAACAAATGCAACGTTAAATTCGGCATAAATTGACATATTGTCTACTTTTTAAACCGACTTACCAAAAAGGAGTTTCTATGTTCGACTTCGTGTATGTTTTTTTTTTTATTTATGTTCACCGATATCTCCGTCAATTGTGGACCGATTTTGAAATTTTTTTTTTTTTTTTGAACCAGTATGTTTTGAAATTGGTCCCATTTTAATTTGGTGAAGATCTGATGAAAAATGGAATCTGGAAATCTCTCGGGATTGCTGCAATCGACTGTCTGTTTATTGTTTACACCATTTCATAACATAACATCACGCCAGTATGCTCTTGAGAGGTAAGCAGATCTCTCATTTCACCCTTTATGTTCAAGTTTCATGATATTCGACTGATCTATTCTGGCGTTAAGGTAACATACTAAACAACTTGCCTATTAGGTAGGTAAAACTAAAAAGTGAAAAATAAAAAACATTTTTACAAAAAAAATACTACCGACTTCCAAATAAGAAAACTACAAAGTGAAAAATAACTTTATTTTTGGAAGTCGGTATCCGTAACGCAAAAAAACGGTACCTACGAAAGACACCGACTTCCAAAAAGAAAGTTATTTTTCACTTTGTAGTTTTCTTATTTGGAAGTCAGTAGTAGGTACCTACTTTTTTTGTAAAAAAGTTTTTGAGTTAATGTGTTGTACCGTAACTTTCTTGAGGTTTTCACTGAGTCGAAAACTTCATTAATATAACTTAACCAGTAACATGTAAAACCCTAATGTGCCATAAGTCCACCTGTCGTATCTATTTTTCTAATTTCGATTTGTATTTACAAGGTTTTCACCAGAATTTTCAGATTAGATGTCTGGGCATTTCGGAATTTCATTTGTGACATCTATGCTTCACTGGATTCTTGACTCTTGTACGCATACATCAAAATACGTAAATTCGTTTCGCTCTCCACCTTTTTGTCTCAGAGCGAAACCGCGTCGTCACCCTTTTTTGTAAGTCGCATCACGTCCAAAAATGACGTAAAAACAAAATATAATATTTCGTCACGCCCGTCCACGCCACACTAGCTATTTATTTCTGAGTTTCTAATAAATTAGTTTCTCCTGTTTTTGAGAAATCAAATAACTTTTCAACCGTTTGTTTCGTATAATAAATTACCGGATCTTAACAATAGGGCTGTTATTTATAGCAAATAAAAAAAGAACTTGAGAGTGAGAGAGCCAGTTTCAATATTTAACAGTGACATATTGAGTTTGGAAATAGCAAATTGTCGTTTAAAAAAACCGCAATAATTAAAATAATTAACGAAGGAAGCTAAAAATACTTTAGATGATTAAAAGTTAGGCAATAGTGCCACTTCGCACATGTCGCGTCCCCCACACAAAAGGGAGAACAAATTAAGAGGGCGTTGTACAAAACACGACTTTAATTACACATAACAATCGCTTACTGTTTAACTTTGAATTTTATTCAATAACTCCTTTAGTTACTAGTGTCTTAAGGATTATAATCGCGATGCTATTTTCGTCACAAAAGTATACAGTAGGATGTTTTCCATTGCTGATTTACTAAATGCACTTTTAAGGAGCTTGATACAAATTCATCAATGTATTATTAGGTGTGCTTAATAGTGTTGTTGGTAAGTAAAGGGCGTAGTTCGCGTGCGGCCCTGCCGAGCTGCCAGCGGAGACCGACATATGGGCATGACCGCTGTCAGGTGGGGCCTAAGGCACCTGTCAATATTATGAAATTGTGAAGTCGTTGGTTGACGACCAAGGTAGCTTCTTGATATCACGATTGCTAAAAGAGTGGGAAATAACATTTTAATTTTAAGTATTTCGGTGTTTTTTGTTGTTTACGGAACACCTGTAAAGGTATTTCAGCTTATTCAGGCAAATCTTTCAACAAGACTAGAATTGAAACAATAAACTGAATGCAGTGCCTACGGCAGTTTTATTGTTGAACTCATAGTTGTTCGAAGGCTGAAAACTGAAAGTCCACCAAAAGTGACTCAATCCCAAATTCTGATCTTCAATGAAGGATGACTTTATCCTTCATTGAATAAAAGAATTTGAGATGTCCCTAAAATAATAAGCTTAGTTATAACGCAGAAAAGAACAACATATTCGCACTCTGTCATGTGTTTGTTGCAAACGCTTAGAGTAGGTATTGTGAGGGGATAGCTCAAATTGATATGCAGAAAATACTTTGAAATGTTATATTGACTCCACAACTTGCCTGCCCTAAGGCGACTTTTAAAGAAGTGACAAGCAAAGCTAAACAAAAAAATCTTCAATTATTTTCCTAGCGTTCCGATTTCAATCACCTTCCAAAACTAAATATTTAATATTCGACCACATCATCGCTTACCATCAGGTGAGATAGTGGTCAAGCGCGAGCCTAAAACAAATAAAAAAAAAAGTTATCTGTTGCCAGTCTTATAATAGGCAAGGAGGTTGCCTCTAAATAGTTAAGGAGTCCTTTCAGTATCTACAGTATATACCTGCTCTAAATTTTCATCATCATTGACCGGTCCCATGCATCCCGCATCCAGCGGATTCCCATAACCTCATGAGGCCTTCGGTCCACCTGGTGGGAGGCCTTCCAAACTTCGCCACTCCAGAACTTTCCTGCCCCATCGGCCATCCGTTCTGCGAGCAATGTGCCCTGCCCACTGCTACTTAAGTTTGGCAATTCTTCGGCAACAATAATTAATAGCCATTCTCAAAAAGTTGCTAAAAGGAACTTTCCTGGCAAACTCCTTGAAAATTTAGTAGTTTAAGACAGCAACACAGCAAGCTAAGGAGCGAAAAGGACCGTGTTCAAATATTGTAGCCACAAACGAATTCATTTTACAAAACTCATCTTGCAGACGTCGCGTCGTGTGACAGCACGACACAGAAGTTGGCGTGAAAACTTTAGTTTTTTTGGAAGAGACAAGGAGGTTTTTGTGCATAGTTTTATTTATTCTTAGCACTGGCTTTATGGCGGTGTAATCTGGCAATAAAATGCATGTTTACAAAATGTTTCGATTTCGTTTCCTTTCCCGGCAAATTGGTAGAAAAACAATTTTGGAACCTACAAATTAGTAATAGGACTTTAGTATAAAAAATAAAATTAAAGATAGGTAAAATGAATTTACTGAAAACAGTACTTTATAAAATAGAAAGGTACATAATGTAAAGATTGTATGTTTTCATTTTACAAGAAATCTTAATTGCATCGTTTTATTTCTTCATGGAAACTATTGGAAATTTCTATTTTGAGATTGTGTTTTCCAACCCCTTTGAAATTATAACAACAACTTTTAGTATGGCCGCTACGTTCTGTAATTCTGCGAAAGGGCTAAGGACATGTATTTCTAGCTTCACTTTAGAAAAGGCTCTTTATAGGCATTCTAGAATACCAGGGATAGTTGCTTCTCCCATCTAAGCTTTCTACTGCTCAGTGGCACGTATTATTCTGATTCAATTAAACAACTCCTAAATATCTCTTCTAGTGCATCAGTAGCCTCGGGATCGGCGTCGGCGGCGCGTGCCCGGAAGCGTCACGGCCGCGTGAAGACCGGAAATGGGCAGGATGACCGGATCCTATCTCCGCTCTCCTGCCTACCTGCCGGCCATGTTGTGACGTCACCTCGCCCCGGCGCGCGCTTCGCACAATACCACACATTCTGCTTAGATTTTGGAGTTGTTCTGTCACTCCGAAACCGTTTTCCCGGTAGGATTTTGAAAATGGAATTTGGATATTGATTTGTGCAAATAAATGACGATGTTAATTTTGCGACGTGTTTGCAAAACAACATGAAAACAAACTGCAACGCGAACAATCGACACTCAAGTCGCCGGATCTCGCTAAAACGTGCATACGGCCAAACCTGGGTTTGCCGAAGCAGAACATCCACCGGTTATCATTGCGGGAGTATATAATTGTTGGCAATTTCGCGTCTCCATTCAAGCCGTGAATAGCAACCATTAGGCAGAACCCTCCATGCGCCCTCCTCAGCTAATAAGTGCATTTTCCTTTACAGGACTCCTTAGTGCCATAGTTAAAGCCTCTACTTTTAAAAAATGGCCGTCTCCGCAATTTTTCGTTCAGCTGCTTATTAAAATGATTGCTAATTGTAGTTATTAAGCAATTTGTTTAATTGATAATGGGAATTTAAGTGCTGCTGTTTGTAATTAGGAACACTGGCTGTATTGTCAACTCTTTTTAATTTTGAGCTAACTAAAATGAGTTAAATGGTTACTACTGTTCCGTTGGCAGTTTTTGTACCTTTTATCTTATATCTTTAATCGGCTTTATTTATTATGTATCACATATGTCGTAATCATCATTAAATTCTTTATCTAGCTAGCACTGAAGAATAGGTACCTACATGATCTTAAGAATTTGTAGGTGAATACATTTTACTTTTAACATCTTCAATAAGTAACAGTTTTGTCCTTAAACTTGTCTCTGGTAACCGCCATCGCCAGTCGGAATTCCCGCCCACAAAGTTTGCGGCTTCCAGAATTTTCTCATTCGATTACCAGATGGCATTTAAATATACATCCCATGGAATATTAACGTGAAACATAGCAAATTACTGTAATAACCACTTTCGTGGAACACGTACATCGAAGTATTCATTTAATATGGCATCTATAGGACCTACCCACTCACCGTCCTCTGCACTATTTTGTAACCTTAGGTAGGTTTGTTAAAAATTTAAACTACTACTACTTATTCATTTATTTCACAAAAATAAACGTATAGATTATCCGTCTTTGACTTCTAATCCTGTCTATAGGTTATCTCACGAGACCTAAGACTGATTTGGGATTTGCACCCAAGCATGTACCGTTAGATAATCTCTTAAGACGGACTTAGGGGAAGGATCATTTCAAGATACAAAAATTTAGACTAAATACTTCCGTATTTAAGAGGCATTCGTGTTGCGGTGTCTTTAAGTTTTCCAATGATTGGTGTAATTGGCAATTTGCAGTAGTCACAATACAATATGAGCCGCTGCTTTCAAAGCCAACGTTATCCTTATTGCAATGGGTCCTGACAATGGTGCCGCCGGAGTAAGTCACGACTCGGTGTCCCGCGGGCACCCACCTGTGCACCACATAAAAATTTTGAAATATTTTAGCACATTTCTTTTAATAATTTGACGGCATCATTACTGTGAACGTGATCTCTGAACAAAGAGCGGCTACTTTGAGCACATTTTGTATTGCCCAATCTTTATGGTCTTTAGTTTTTCGGTTGCTACTGAACGGGAACGGATCTGAAATTCGCGAGTGATTTGTTTTCTTGGTTAAGTAATATTTAGACTACGAATTCTTAACACGACACATAACTGGCACAATGTCTACTATGCTATGTTATTACGTCTGCGTAACCCTTCGAAGGCATGTTCGGAGTACCCTTGCGTGTTCGCATCAGAAATGAGAATATCCGCAGTAGAACCAAAGTTACCGACATAGCAGAAAGAATTGCGAAACATAAGTCGCAATGGGCAGGGCACATTGCTCACAGAAAGGATGGCCGATGGGGCCGAAAAGTTATGGAATGGCGGCGAGCCGGCAGAAGATGCGTTGGAAGGCCTCCCACTAAGTGGACTGATGACCTGGTTAAGGTTGCGGGAATACGCTGGATGCGAGACGCACGAGATCGGTCAATGTGGCGACGCCTTGGAGAGGCCTATGTCCAGCAGTGGCCGTCGTTCGGCTGATATGATGATGATGATGAATCCTTCGAGGGATACTGACGTGATGTTATGTATGGAAACTCTTACTCTGTTGGTGTCAACCACAATAAAAACGTTTTACCAGATATTGCGACAAAAGATCTATATTTCTAATTAATTTTGTACATTATTACATTTCCGACTTAATATATTAAAGTAAAGTATCTCGATCAGGCACATCGATGGCTACTTCGTGAGCTTGGCTTCTTTCCTCTGCCCTGATGCTTGCATTTTCCAGCTTCACAATCTCGCTTCTTACAACGATGATGACATACCATTGCATACCTGTGGCATATAGAATAATATTCATATCAGATTAAATCAAATTTATTATACAAATTTTACATTAACAAATTAGAATGGACGGTGCCCCTAAACTGGGCATTTGTCTGTATCTTAGAAGTCAGAACTTTTTAGTAACAAAGGAATACTAATTATGTTATCGCCCGGAGGACACGGTGGAGCATACGGTGGAGGTCTTTCCCGCTTGGGCGGAGTACCGCCGTGTCCTCATGAAAGCGATCGCCGGTGGTGAACTCTCGCGTCCGGCCCTGGTTCAGGCCATGGTACGGGGTGAGAGGGCATGGTAATTTATTAATCTTTCTGCGAAGCAGCAATGCTGGCGAAGGAGGAGGCGGAACACGGGAGGGAGACGCAATGGAGACGCCCCTAGCCACCGCAGGAGACGCCATGGGCGTCGAGAGTCGCAAGCCAATTACCGGCCACCGTAGCACGGGCTTGCGGACGGCGAGTAATGGGTAGCTCGCCGTCTGTTAAGGACTAGGCTCGAGTCGACGACGCGTAGTGTTCCACGTGCGCCTCGAAGAGATGTCAGCAAAACTGAAGGAGTCCGCTAGGGCCGATACCTGCCTGGGTCGCGGATAAATTTGAAAGAGAGTTACCACGACGATGATGGATCACGCAACTGAAAGAACACGGGTAGGTTTTAGTCAGTAAAAGTCTGACACGCTTCACCCAGAGCGGGAGCGCAGTCATTGGATGATTTCCCACCCCAAAAAATAAAAAAAATACAATTACTTGCAAAATAACATTGATTCCGAGTTCGACGTAATCAATAGTATATTATGCAACTAGTGAATAAAGGACGGTTTTAAAGCGAGGGCCATAGATGAATCACGAACAAGTGAAGGATTCTAACAACTGAATCACGACCGTAGGGAGTGATTCATGATGATTGAATCACGAGCATAGCAAGTGATTCAAGTGTTAGAATCCTGAATGACGCGAGTGATTCATGGCCCTCGATATAAATCCGTTTTATTCAAGAGTTGCATACTATATTTTATATCATGACTTCGAGAAAAAGAAGGATTTAAGCCAAAAGCACAAAGAATAATAATAAATAAATAAATGGTTTATTACCTTCAAAATTTACAGAAAATGAGAAACCCTAGGGCTTCACATTTTTTGTAAATTGAACCTAAGCCTTTGAGTTTGAGTTACCTAAACAGCACCTGTGTTTCAGAGGCCAGTGACCACCTCCGTTAAGTTACATAATTATAATTAATTAAACACCAATGCAATTAATATTAGAATTACAATCCAAATAAGTATTCACTAAATATCCTAGACCAAAATAAAATCATTATCAAAATCCTAAATATAAACAAACTCAAAATTAAATCGACGAAGGAGTTTGAAATTCGAATATTCTTTGCACAAGAAGTTTGTATCGAGTATTTTATGCGCAAATAGGTTGTATTGCATTGAGATGGAGCTCAAATATATATTGGTGTGTTCTAAATTCAAACACCAAAACAGTGATTAAAAGTGCTTTTTATTCACTGTTTTCAGTGAATAAAATAAGCTTTTTAGAGGGGGAATGGTATAAAATCATGTTTCACTATTTTCAGTGTTCGAAAGGCTGAGCGACACAAAAAGAAAATAGTGTTCATACTGTCAAATCTCAGTTTCCTCTATAATTGGTGGACAGAATATATATATATATATATATATATCTCTTCAGCTCTCAGTAACCGGGAGCTGGATCTCTACTTCTGGACACAGACATCTCCCCAAGCGTTTATCACATCGAATGGTCCTAGGGATATCTATCTGAGTCGTGGCATTCTGACTCGGTGGGTGTGCTTTATTATTTAGTAGCTTCTGCCAGCGGCTTCGCCCACGTGAAATGTATTTTATTTATCTCAAGGGAACATTATACCGAGATCAAAAGTAGCACATATGCTATTCCAGACTATAATCTATCTCTGTGCCAAATTTCATCCAAATCCGTTCATCCGTTCTGGCATGATTGATTAATAAACATACATCCACACTTCCACACACAGATCCATCCAAACTTTCTCATTTATAATATCAGTAAGATCTTAGCTTTATATTGCGTGTAAATATGAAACTATTCCAAATATTTTATAAGATAAAGTTAAACGTTTTATTGACCACCGTATGTAAAGTCACGTATCTCACTTTCTTTTATTCTAGGGGGTAAGCAGAAACGTCAGTCCTAAGTACCGCACAATCGTGACCAGCAATAAACGTGGCTTTAATTAACGCAATAGTAATAATTTGCATTTACAACCAAAACCTCAGTAGTGTACTTATGTGTTATGTTGACTCGGACTGGTAATGGTACGTACGTAATAATAAAAGATTTGTGAAACCAACCTCTGATTAAAACTAAGGAACTTTCCTGATGGCGCACAGCAATATAAATTGCGACGATAGGCGCAACCTATTTTTACCAGACTGCCTAAGAAGGGTAATGTGTTTATCAGTCTATATTATGTATGTCTGTTCCTATGTGGCGTTCTAGAGACCAAACGCGTTAGCCGACTTTGATGATTCTTACGTCAATCGATTCGTCTTAACCTTGCGAGTTTCACTGGCTATATTAAAATAGGAAAATAAAATGCCGGATTTTGGGCGCCATATTGTTAAAGGGAGTTAAATTTTTTTTTCTTCCGAACCTATTGTGTGGGGTATGAAAATGTGGTTTTAAGATGTGATTTCAAAAATACACTTATATGTTTAAATTTACATAATTTGAAAAAAAAATGTTAACAAAATAGTTACTTCAAAAAATCATAAAACCCGGCTGCTTAAGAAGTGAACCAAAAAGACGTAAACAAGAAGAAAATCATGCTGTGCAGTAGGATTATACATAAGCGCGAAAAGACTGACCAAAACCAGTTGTATTTTGGGTTTTTTGGGTAGGGTTTTTTAATTTTTTTAAGTAAGTTTTTCTATGAAAATTTCAAATCAACATCTGTCGAATTGCATCGCATTTAATTCATGTGAACATTCTTGCAATTTCGTTTGATAAAAATCGATTATCGGTGTGATATAAATTTAATCGCGTGGAGTTATCAGGAAGGTCGCTAACTACGGAGCGTGTTATCTGCCAATCAATACTGGTAATTACTAAAAGATCTACCAACTTCTTTTTCTCTACTCTCTCTACTTTTAAGTCTTGCTGCCCAAGTATCAGAGTGTCAATGGTAACCTTTATCTAGGAATTTAATAAAAATAGGTAATCCATTATGCAATAGATTATTTTTACTACATTCCTTTGCATTTTTATCTTTTTGTTTGAGAAATTGACTCGCACACTGTTCTGTTGTAGGTAATTTACCTATGTTTGCAATATTTGTAAGTATGTGAGAACCATGTTCCTATTTATCAAATGAGTGAGTTTACCTGTTAGTGCTTGTAATTCTTTATTCTTATGCATAGTATAGTAGTGTTAGTCTGGGTACATCGTTCTCACTTATATGAATTAATGTATGTTGTAAAACACTTTTTTTTAAAGAGTTTGTATGGAGTTTCTTGTTCTTTCTTCTCCATAACAAGCTACTTTACCGAATGGACGGTAGAACCAGTTATTATTACTTTTAAATTTAAATATTTGACGTTCAAAACTGCAGCTTAATGGCCAAATTGAAATTTAAAAAAATACATTTTTGTACTTGAAACAGTGCAACTATAACCATACGAGACTCCAAAATGTGTCATTCCCATCCGTACACCAAAAGAAAATAATAAAAAATTACAAGTGCCTCTCAAATGGAAGACATCGTGTGCAAACCAGTTTGTTTTAGAACCAAAGAATTAAAGTCCTTACCCCCACTGGACCCACCTGGTGGATTACGGCTGACTTCATCACATAGAGAGAAGGCCTGTGTTTTCGTATTCTTTCGTATCGTTTAACTAATTTCAGTTGTCTCAACTATTCTTTGTACGACCAATATGTAGCCCGTTTGTATCAGCTCTGTCATTTGCCACATTCAGATATCTAAAAGTGCAGGTGGCTGGGCACAAAGGGCTAACAAGGAGGTGGGGCGTATCTTGCAAAGGAGCCCCTCACTAGCTCTGTGTTTGAGATAGGTCTATGATATTCCATTTGATCAGGTTTTTCTACAGCGGCCAATCTGGGTTCGCAATCAGTTTAGTGTTTCCAGGCCTGAGACACAGCAGCGAGAATGGGAACCTGCTGATTTATATGTTTTTAATATGCTTCATGTATACTTACATATTGCAAATAACGCGACGCAGACATCGAAGGTCATCATCCTGGACAGCAGTATGAAGGTCGGAACCAGTGCCGCTAGTGTGGTAACCACTCCGTAGTACAAGTATAGTCGCAGCATCAGTATGTCTTTCTGGAAATAAGTATTTAAATATGCAATTACATAAATCGTTAAGTTCTGATGGATGGAAGGTTTCGCAGGACAACGTCATTTCCCCCCGGTGGGTTCTCGCATTGTCGAGGCGGGGGGGCTCACTAGTCGTGGCTTGATCACCCACGGTGAAGCGAAGAGGAACCCGAGGAGGGGCCGCTCGTCAGGGCTTTTGCCGATAAAACCGGCAACGTAGCGGCCAACAAGTAGGCTGCGGTGCCGCTTGGTAACCCGAGGCGACATCGCAACTGAGGCGGGCCGCTTTGTGGTATGGGCTTCCCAGGGCCTCTCATACGATATCGCGGCTGAGGGTTGGTGGCCGTGGTGGGAGAAGAGTGCTGGTATTGCGGTGGGCCGTTCTCCCTACCTTCCGCGGCCTTTACAGGGTCGCCACCGTCTGATGGCGGACGCGGTGGGGTCGTAAGGGAGGTCCCTATCACTTGCGGCCTTTACGGGGTCGCCACCGTCTGATGGCGGACGTGGTGGAGCCGCAGAGGAGGTCCTTATCACTTGCGGCCGAAAAGTGGTAGGTGGTGGGGGCACTGACCTGACCCGTTAATGGGGACCAAGGGTGCACACGGGGTCGTCTGGTGCCCATGTGCCGGTTTGGTCCCAGGTCCTGGTCCGTGGTAATGGCGTGCAATGTGTTCTGGTGCGCCGGTGATGGGGGTTACCCAGAAGGTCCGGTGACGGCCAGTCGCGGCGGGTTCGCGGTGAATGCTAAGGTGTGCCCATGTTCCCGCCATAAGCGGCACAGGAGGACACCGTGGAGTTTTAGTGGGTTGAAGTCCCACATAACTGCGCTATCCCTGGCGCAGTATGCATGAGAATTTCTCCACGATAATAAAATAAAAATTACAACGTCATTTGCACTAATATGCAAATTCAAATACAAGTAATTTATTTCAATTAAAACATTTAAAAGGTACTTTTGAAGTAAAAGATAAGCTAGTTGCACATTCGCAAGAGTCAGTAGGTCTCTATGGAGAAGAATGTGCAGTAAATTCCACGGACACTTTTTTCAATCAGTAAAATTTAATTACAAATATTTGGTTACATCATTCTTGTTGGAAAATTACATATGTGAGAACGATGTAAGAAGACGTACACGTAAAAGCGTCTAGCTAGAATAAAAAAAGACAATTCAAAAATACAATAGGTAATTAAAAACAGGCCGTTTATTGACGTAGAATTTTATGGAGAAACTCATGAATTTGAAATCACTACATATTACAAAACCAATTCCCGCGCCGCGTCTATTCGCGATGAACTCAAAAACTACTGAACGGATTTTCATGCGGTTTTCACCAATAAAAAGAGTGAGATACGAGGAAGGTTTTTGCATATAATTTGTAAAGGGCGAAGCCGGGAAGGGTCGTTAGTTAATAATATTCTTGATGACCTATGATTGGTTCGCGTCCAGGCCGTCACAGACATTTTTTTCAGATTTATCTAGCTGGGGGCGTCCCACGCTACACCTACCGATACGCGGCTCTTAGAGCAAGGTTATTTTTAGTGTGTGTAAGGGACAGATGTACCTGACTTGTATACATCTATCCCTTTTTCACAGTCGAACCATAATAGTTTTGACACGTCATAGTACTGGGGCAGGACTCGATTGTATATGACCAGCTCACTACCACTTCAGCTTGCTAACTCTCGATGCTTGAGAGTGGCCTATGTCCAGCAATGGACTGTGATAGGCTGAGTTGACAGATGTTTAGTTGTGCGATAGCCTAAGATGAGATCTATCAAACTAGATGCCTAAGTACTTTTCTATTGATACCCAGAGGCGGCGCTACGCGTAGGCGACGTGGGCCACCGCCTACGGCCTCGCGGTCCGAGGGACCTCGCGCCTCAAATACTCGGACGCAACGTAAAAATGAATTCGTTATTGTGATTCGGTTTTAAACAAAATGCTCAGTTTAGAATTAATCATATCATTACATGTAAGAGATATTATCGCGTGTGAATATTATAAGCATATTATGGCAGTCTGTACAAGTTCATTTAAGCATTTCCCTATAACATTTGCGTACATTTTGTGACTGGATCAAAGAATATCGACAAGCTGGATTTGAAAAATGCTTGTCTGATTCTCGTCAATTTATTGAGAAAAGCAGATATGATCTGCCAGAAGACTTTAAAAATAAAAGAGTAGCCAAAAAGAAAAGGATGTTTGAATATGAAGGCGGAGATCAGCCTATACAGGCTCTCAAAAGTCGATATGAGTCAGGTTTTTTTAATTCAATGGTTGAAACTTTATAATAAGCAATATAGTTCGAGATTTATGTCATTAAATGAACATTTTGAAAATTTTGGTTTTTTCTACGATCTGAAAAAATTAAAAAATATACCAAAAGAAAAATATTAAAAAACTTTCAAGATTTACACAAAATTCAGCGAGTTGGTGAAAGTAGTGAATTCCAACCTTACGAATTATATGAATAATTACAAACTATGATCCTAAATGTACCAAATTTCATTAACGATGTGAAAGAACTACTTCAATACATAATAGAAAATAACTTAAAAGAAATTGATCCAAATATTTACTCTGTGTATCACCAATAATTACCAAATATTTAATTTTGCTAACGATACCAGTAAGTACAGCCTCCGATAGCAGATAGGTAAAGCTCCAACCTTAACTACGGTACAATCATTAAGGAGTTGAGTAAGGCTTAAAACAGGAAATTTCTTTGCCTTTAATATTATTCTAAGAAAATAGTTTAGATTGCATTAAAATAAAGTATTAAAAGGCCATTTTTAAACTGTTTTTAATTTTTATCATTGCTTCTTGCGCCATCAGAGGGCCTTGGTAAATGTAAGTACTCTTGCCCACATCCAATTTTGGTCTTGCCCCGCCACTGTTGATACCACATCTTTATTCTGCCTTTCATACAACGAAACGATGAGCTAATGTTCCCACTAAATTACTTAGGGTTATCTAAGTAGGTGGTACCTGAGTGGTTATTGTTTTGCTCCACAATATAAAAAAAAAATATTATTTAGGTTGGTTTTCACTATCTATCGTCATTATATATATATATATATATATATATATTCTTTATTGTAGGTACACCAAGTTAAGACACAGAAAAGGAAACTTAAAAATAAAATACATACAACGGGCGGCCTTATCGCTTACCGCGATCTCTTCCAGGCAACCTGGAATGGACAGTGATAGCCTGGACATGAAATGGGGTTGCCATTGGTGTAACACACAAAATTATGAATATTTACTTTAATTATACAATAATATTATTACAGATACACAAATACATACATATGTTGTATAATATATACATAAATACTCAATATATATAGGCAATGAAAGTAAATGTTGACCAACGACAATCACAGTGACAGGTAATGGTCTTTTACGAGTCTTTTAAATACAGGCAATGACTGGGCGCGTTTTATTGGGTCGGGCAATGCATTCCACAGACGAGCAGCTTCGACAGTAAAAGATTAGAGAGAGAGAGATTAAAGTTTTTTTTTTTTTTTTTTTTTTTTTTTTTTCATTCGAAAATGTAAATATCTGATAATAAAGTTCGTTCTCTACCACACAAGACACACATATATTATTCAGGTAGACACTGGCAGGATTAGGCAATGCGCGTCTAAACTTTGAATGAGGACTTTTATTCAGAATAACCTTATCTACCATCACGCTGTTAGTACATAATCAGCATACAATGTTCCCACTGCCGAAGGAGACAGGCCTCACCTCAAATGCACTTTCAATGACTAGGTATCTGCGATTGCCATTTAATCTAAACCTTTCGCAAAATCATTTTGACCCGCCCCGCCCCTCCGAATTCGTCCACAAATAGTCTAAATCCGATCCAGCCTGCCCCTTGCTGTGATCCCCACAGCAATGTACTAATCCGAGATCCGTACGTTTAGTTTTTTTACCCTGGTTCGTTAACCTGGCTTTAATTTTTTTTAAGGCTACCAAAGACAAGACCGATTGAGCAGACGACAACCTCATAGATTAAACTGCGAGAGGTCACTTATAAAAAAAAATAAGATATTGAAAAGCTTGGCTTACCTGACAGCTAGCAAAGAGCAGCATGATGTTCAATATGACGCCCATGCCAAAGATGCTGAACAGTATGGTAGATGTAACTACTTCCAGAGACGAGCCATCAATCAGCTTCGCTTTCTTCAGCTCTGTTGTTATCACTAGACATGTTACAGCTACCATAGAGAATATCTGTAGATGGAAAACAAAAAGGTATTCTTAGCTAAGTGACAGACTCTGAAGTTACAAGTCAAAGTACCTAGCCGGTATTGGACGGAAAACATTCTCGTGTTTGGGCAATTTGAACACTGCATTTTTATTAACGAAAAGCCTCTTTGAGAGGGTTAGATTCTAACTCTGGTGGACCATTAGTGGCCACCGGCAACCGAAAGTAGAGTAACATCTCAAGCACCTATCAACTAGTATACACTTATGGAGCTAAGGTGGGTCAGAGGTCCATCTTAAGGGCGGGCATTTATCTAAGTAACTAAAAAACCTGCAGCCAGACTTCGACAATTTACTAACTATGTTCATCAATCCAAACATGATAATCCCATGGCGCAGAGGAAAGCAGCAACAGCATCTTTTCACTTCTGGCACTCGCACACGCATTTTAAAACCTAATTATATCCAAAATAAATTTAAAATTATGCAACAATATAGCCACACGTTCTGCAGTGCAAACAAAACTATAATTATGAAGTTATTAACGATTAAATTATTAATGCACTATCTATCCAAAAGGTCAACACCAACATCTTTGCTCACAAGAGTCACAAGTCACAATGTCAACAAGTTCATTGACTCTATAAGTAAACAAATCAACAATGTTGTTTTAATTAAATGATTAATCGGAGTGTTTTTTTAAGGCCAAGGATTATTAAGTCAACAACGTTCCTTGGATTTAGTCATAAATATTACATGAAGTACTTGTCGAATCATTTGCTCATTGCTAGTTATTGCATAATTGAGCCACCCACAGCACGACCCCCAACATACTCGAGCGATTATCCCCCTCATTGTTTATTTTTCGTTCAATTAGCATCTGGTTCCAGTTAACCGTATTAGCGGTTTGTTTGCTGATTTAACTAATGTAGTATCCTGTATCGAGCAGACCCATAGTGTGCTTTTCAAATTAACTGCAATGTTTTGATTTTAGAAATGATTTACGTAACTCATTCAGTTTTAAAACATCAGTAGGTAGGCACAGGCATTTTATATTCTCAGTTTCAAGAATTGATCACTCCTAACTTATGAGCGATTTCTGACTGACTGCCCACGTTTCCAGCTTATTTTGCTTAGCCCGAACCCACATCTTAGTCTTCTTATTTTCGACAGATAGCACACCAGTGGGGCTTATTAAGTATCTTGCAAGAGCATAACGATAGCAATTTTTGCGCAATAATTGCTCTTCAATAGGTACAGCATTTTTAGAGTTTGAGGCGGTTTTTTAGAGTTCCGTACCTCGAAAGGAAAAAACGGAACCCTTATAGGATCACTTTGCTGTCCGTCCATCTGTCTGTCGGTCAAGACCCTTTTTCTCAGGAACGCGTGGTGGTATCAGGCTGAAATTTATATCAAATACTCAGGTATACTGTTCCTTACAGTTGTGAATAAATAAAACTTCTAAGCCAACGCAATCAAAAGATACAACTGTTTATGCCGCAAATTTCCGCAAATTTTCGACACTCTCAAGGGAATCAAAACCTACAGGGTACTTCCCGTGAACTCAGAATCTTGAAATTTGGTACGAAGTAAACCGTAAATTTTTAGTTACATATTATAATAAAAATATTTTTATTAATCATTTTAAACTAACTACCCCTTTCCTCATCAACGTGTAGAGGTATTGAATTTAAATTCATATCAAATACTCAGGCTTTAAGCTGAGTTTGTACGGAACCCTCGATGCGCGAGTCCGACTCGCACTTGGCCGGTTTTTTTTTGTTGAAATAATTGCATTTGACAAACAGCGAGCGATTAGCAAACAATTGTGTAGGTCCTACCATACATACACTGTAGATAATGCCGACTTTTATGACATAAAGTGTTTGATCGCGCGATGATTGCTATTTCTTACGTTATAATCCTGCAGATCTATCTCTTACTACAACACTCGAATCCGGGCACACTCTTCTTTGTATTGGATCGATATTCCTTCTTTTCATTCACCGAATCGTATATGCAGCAGTCTCCTTCTTCTTCGTGTCGATGATTCCTTTTTCAAAATTTTCTACGACCAGCACTCAGCCACGTCGGTGACCTTAGCACTGGCTCCACAAAGGCCTTGCAGCCTACTTGGATGCGCAATCGATTCAGTCCCATCCACATAGAAAGCATTGAGCGATTGCGTACCACTAATTAAAATTCAGTAACGAGAAATTAGTGCAAGCAGGCACCTACTTGCCGCTCTTGGTGCTACACGAAGTCGTATGGGTCGGATGCCGCTACAATCAAAGCCTGATTTACCCACAGGCTAAGCAGGCTTATAGACTGGGGCGCGAAGACCGAGGGGGCGCCGAGCTTGCCTTGGCACGCATCTCTTATTTACAGATATAATTGGGGAATTTAAAAGTTTAAAATGTACGTTTCCCTGGACACGGTTTCCCGAACGACTTTGCTTCCTATCCAGCTAGTGCGCCGTCACCCATTGATATGATCCTAATATGGTCTAAAATTGTAAGATTAATTGATTATGCACCAAGTTTAATTTGTTGTATTGTTATGACCTGTTTAGTGTGCTCTTAATAATTAACAACGTTCAGCGACCACACAAAGTTATAAAAAAATGAGATCATAAATTTAGTAGTTTTTTTTTGTAGTATAAGTAGTTGACTATCTATTTAGGTTACTTTGTAGCCGATTACAAAGAAACCTAAATAGATAGTCTCTTGGCCAGACGATCCTACTCACACATAAACACTTATAATAGAAATGCGCGACCTAGCTGCGAAACCTATGGCATACTTGCAAAAAAACTTAATCAAATGGCTTGCTCAGTTATCGTACGAAGAGACGGGGAATTTTATATCAATAAAGATCTCTACCAGTACCAATACGGTACATGTACTTTACAAGTACAAATATCAACAAGACTACCTACACTTATACTACACAAACTATAAACTACACAACCAATACTATATATTTTTTATTTTTTATGTTAAAACTTTTTTTTATTTTTTATTTAATTGTATTGTTTATTTTATTTTATTTGATAACCCACCAGTTTCATTGTTTATAAAAATCTGTAGAAACTAAAGTAGTTTAATACTTTAAAATATTATGTAAATAATCACAACTCAGGTCCCCAAGATACAGGTCCTACCTAGTTTGGGGACCACCGTGCGTAAAAAAGTTACAGACCAGATAATTATTGTAATAACTCTAAGGCCGAGTTTCCCATCTCTAAATTATCGAAGAATAATATGACAAATTGTCAAGCATGCGTTATCTGCTGTGATTGGTTGAATGAATTTTCAACAGCCAATCACAGCAGATAAAGCGTGCTTGACAATTTGTCACATTAATTCTGCGATAATTTAGAGGTGAGAAACTCGGCCTAAGACTCACTATGTAACAATGAACAAATAAACTTATTCCTAAATGTATTCTTATTCATATAACCCTTAGGCCAAGAATGTTATGACAGGGTCGCTATCTAGCTAAGGGCGGAAAAGCAGAGGAACTGTTAAAAAGAAATTGCTAGGCTGGTTGACAGTACTCTTCTAGCCTGCCGCTCCGTCTTCATGGTTTTTTAGCACCCTGCTTGGGATAGTCCAGTGCTATAAACTCGCCCCCTTCGCTCTTTTTTCGCTTTTCTCGCTTTCTTCGCGCTTTTCTTGAGTCTTCGTTTATCAAGATACTAGCTGTGCCCGTGGCTTCGCTCCCGTCAACTGCCTACCCTACCCTACCTACTCAAACACTCTTTTCCGTACACCCTCTAATGTGCTTAGTAAGAATCGGACTAAAGTGCAGAACAGGACGGAGAGGAGGTGCATGTTTTTAGTTAGCCTGGGGCGGCCAGAACTCGAAATCAGGCCCTGTCTACAGCCTACCGCCTCCTCATAGGTACCTATTTGGAAGCCGTTGCAGGGGCCGAACAGCCGAAGGGCGCTAAATCGCGAACCTCGTTAGGCTTAATTTTAATCAAAATATAGTAATTTGAATATTTTGACAACCCAAAAAATAATTTTTGAAAGTCACGAAAGAGTTTTCACTGAATAACAGCTTAACCATTATGCAGTTTTAACTTAGAACAGTTGCGAAAACTCCTGATCGAAAACTTACTGGTCACACGATAACTACTTATTGCCAATAACTTTTACCAGGAGCCAGGAGAAGAAAAAACTACGTTTAGTTGTCAGATGCAGATTGTTTGACAACGATCCAAAAAATATACTGGAACATATAGCATTTTAAATGCTCTTAGTACGGAACAATTCTATAAAAAACTTTTCAATCATTACAATTACAAAAATCGTAACCCTTTAGAGCTATATGTTTTAATGCAATATATTTATAATACAAATGTAATTACAATAATAAAATGGTAACGTTTAAAAGCACGCGAACGAAACGTAGCGCGTTTTTTTTATCTTGTTTTTATCTGTGCTCGGTCTTTCTGATTTTCAATTGAATTTGAGATAGAAATTATTAACTAAATATTAATAAATATAAAATCAGTTTTGTATTACGGACATAAAAACTAGTAAGGTAAGGTATTACTTATTAATGTTTATCGATTTAAACTTAAAAACCGATGCTTCTTACACGAAGTATATTTTGAGGTTAGCTATCATATCGTGGAATTAGATAATTTTTGGGTTTGTGAATGAGTTTCTCTAACTGTTGCAGTATACAACTGCATAATATCGTCAATGAGTGTATTATATTGATTTTAATACTTTTAAAATTTAATTAGTTAGAGCTTTTGTCATTCGGATTCGGATGATAATAGTGACACTTTCGATGCTGCAATAGTGCACATTGAAGCCGCAACCAGAATTCACTAAATTTTTATATTACAATATCTGGTAATATAAGAGATTTTTGCTGTTTGTTCTAGAAATGGCTGCTCATCTCTTCAACCGGATTGGTCAGGTGGGCCTAGGTGTGGCGCTCGTTGGTGGAGTCGTCAACTCCGCTCTCTATAATGGTATCTAATAACTTTTCTTTTTCATCCCATACTCGATTCGCATATTTGTTTACATCACACTATTATTGTGTACATTTTAATACCCAAGCATGTCCAATAAGATTCAAGAGTTGTTGATGTTCAATCAACATCTCCATATTTGAACTAGATTATCAGAAGCTAGGAGTTTCTTTATGTAGCTTGCAAACTTAAAATGCTATTAGTTGGTATAAAATCAAATTAAATAATATTTTACAATAAGTTCAGTTTTGATCTTTTTTAAACCAATATGTGGGAACATGGAATTGTACATTAATGTTAAAAATTCTCTGTTCTATTTGTATAATACACATCATTTTTCTTTCTCAAGATACTTGCAATTCCATGCTAACATGTTTTTTTTCCTCAATTTCCAGTTGATGGAGGCCACAGGGCTGTGATCTTCGACCGATTCGCCGGTGTCAAAAACTTAGTTGTTGGTGAAGGAACCCACTTCTTTGTGCCATGGGTGCAGAGGCCCATCATCTTTGACATTAGATCACGCCCAAGAAATGTTCCTACTGTCACCGGCAGCAAAGGTAATTAAATGCAAATGCAAAGGAATCACATTTTTTTTTAAATTTTATTTAAATGAATGACTAAGCATGAAGAGATGATGCAATATTATTCTTATGGTTTTTGTGTGAAATATAATAATGCAGGTGTAATCATGCTTTTCATATACAATGTGTGGGTGTTACAAAAATAAGGCAAGTCAGAATGGGTGGTAGTGACGACCATTAAGTTTTGTATAGTGTAATTATTATGGAGAAATTGACAAATTTGAGTTTACTTCTCGCCACTGAAAAATGTTTTCAAAAATTTTTATATACTTTGTTACAAAATATTTTCTTGTCCATTTTCCAGATCTCCAGAATGTAAACATCACACTCCGTATCCTGTTCAGACCAATTCCTGATCAGCTACCGAAGATCTACACCATTCTTGGTATTGACTATGATGAGCGAGTACTGCCATCCATCACAGCTGAAGTCTTGAAGGCAGTTGTTGCACAGTTTGATGCTGGAGAGCTCATTACACAGAGAGAGGTATAAACATAATATTGATTTATGCTAATATTTGATAGGAATTTGCTGAAAGCAGAAGTACAGTACAGAACTGGTTATTGTGGCAAGTTTTAGGGGTCTATGTCAAGCAGTGAATGTCTTAGTTTTGTCCAACTCCAGTGCAAAAGAGTCACGTCTGTATTTTCGAAAGAGCTGGCAGAGGTGAATTAATTATCCATAGCTCTCCAGTTTTTAACCAACTTCGTTAAACGAGAGGAGGTTCTCAAATTGACTGAATGTTTTTTTTTTTAAAGCTTAAATAATAGCAAGTAAGTCTGTTGTCACTAAAGTAGGAAGGAACCTTGTAAAAAAATTACTCCTATGCAATATATTCAACTTCATTGTGTTTGGCTGGTATCTGTTTAGAATAATAATGGAGTTGGAAAAAGCTAGGCTGACAATTTTAATATTTCTATAGTAATGAAGATCTGTTATCCTGTGCCCCCATTGCTCTAGGTCTATAAATCCCTACATAGGCTATGAAAAACAAGTGGGCTGTAGGTGTAATCTGGTCCGATGGGGGTACTCCGATCAGCCACAATGCGACTGTGAAACCACACCGCAAACAATCCCCATCTGTTGTCCTGCTCGCTATGCACAACCACCTTCACAATGAAAGACCTTTGCGAGTAGTCAAAGCACAACATCTAAATTAAAGCAGTAAATGGAATCATTAACACAATGAAGAAGTTTGTCCTTGGTTTCATCTAATGTTTTTTACTGGATGTCAGAAGCTTAGAGAAGTGCCAGTCAAAGAACATTAGTACTCCCTAGTGATTAGGTTGTAACCTAACCTAAACTACAGTTTTATTGCTCATTATTAAAATGTTCTTTAGGTTCATTCCACATGTAAAAATTGTAATTGTATTTTATTGACTACTGATAAGGCTGTGGTCAGATATGACGTTGAAACATCTATTGTTTGTGTTCATTGTGCGTGAAGATTCATGAGCAGTCAGTGGACTAATGAGTGTTGCTTGATTAATTGAAATCTACAGACACACCTATAATGATTTACAAAACCTGGTATAGTAGTCGGCACGTAACTTTGCAAAAGTCGTTTTTTAGGTCTCTTCAGTTACCAAGCGGGACGCGGGGAACGTTTAGCACAATTCCGATCGCGTGATTGGTTGGTCAGTTGAGACAAGGATCGACTGACCAATCGTGTAGTGTCCACTTTCCATACGCTATAATATATGGTGGTTAGTCACTTACCCCCCCACGACGCCAAAACCTTGCCAAGTTACATGTTGGGCACTAAACTTTTATTTTGATTGTCACTTATTATAGATTAGATGCAACTGTGCTAATACATCCAAGTAACACTATTTAATCTTGTATTACAGGTTGTATCACAGAAAGTAAACGAGAACTTGACTGAGAGAGCACAACAGTTCGGGCTCATCCTGGACGACATTTCGATCACACACTTGACCTTCGGCAAGGAATTCACACAGGCCGTAGAATTGAAGCAGGTCGCACAACAAGATGCTGAAAAGGCTAGGTTCCTTGTAGAAAAGGCTGAACAACAGAAGAAGGCTGCTGTCATCGCCGCGGAGGGAGACGCCCAGGCCGCTGTACTACTCGCCAAATCCTTCGGACAAGCTGGAGAGGGTCTTGTCGAACTCCGTCGTATTGAAGCCGCTGAAGACATCGCTTACCAACTATCTAAATCCCGCAACGTTACGTACCTACCGGCCGGACAAAATGTCCTCTTAAATCTCCCCACACAAAACTAATCTCGCCTAAATAATGCTGGACGTGTTGACTTAAAATCGGGGTTGGTTCTGTAAAATGCAGGTGTATTTACAAAACATTTAATATTATATAAGTATGTTGCATTTGTTGAGACAGGAATGGTTGCGCCTAGATAGTAGTCCATATTAGTTTTATGAAAAATTGTAATTACGCATTAAACTATAATTTTGTTGATGATTTTGTTTTCTGCTACAATAATGTTCAATGTAGAAATCCTCCACAAAAGTTGATCCCTAGTTGTACTTGTCCTACCGCCGACAATCAGCGAGAAGCGAGTAGAGCTAGAAACTAGATACGAGTTAGCGAAAAGCGAGTGTGTAGTTTCAATAGTTTTGTCACTCAGCTATAAGCGTATTCTTGTGCGACAGCGGAATACTCCACCTCCTGAGCCTCCTTACCAACTCGCTCGGGCGCCAAATCTGTTAGCTAGCACTCAGATCAGCATTGTTGATAGCTCTTGTCGCTGCGACAAACTAGTGGTGACAGATTTATCGCCGACAGTGTGAACAACCAGCGATCAACTATTAAAATATGTCTCTTTTATTGAGACGGGATCTATATTACAATTTTCTTCAGCGAGAAAATAGTCGATAGCGAATCGCTTCCTTCCTCTTCGGCGGAGGGACAAGTGGCATAACCCCATTTTAGTTTTTGATTGCTCATAGCTCACAAACTATAAGGCGATTCACATACTGCCCCGCTATACGCTGCGGGGTGCGTGGCCACGAAGTCACGACACTGCGCGTGATGGCGTTTTCTGTATGTTGCACTACTCTTGTTTTCAATGAAAAGAGAAATACTTTCAATCAACTAAGAACACGCACTCCCGCGCTACGCTGTGTAATACGGTGCAGTGTGCCAATCACCTATAAACTCTCCTTTCGGGTTCAGAATGTCCAATGCCCAAAATTGTCCAATTACCAAAATGTTCATTCCCAGAATGACCAATTCCCAAAACGTCCAATTCTCGAAATGTCCAATCAATAAAATTGTGGTATTTTTTTCAATAAGTCCTCATTGCGCTTTTTAAATAAATACTTGTAACTAACAATAAAAACAAAATACTTAAATAAACAAAATATATTTAAAGGTAATAAACTAGAATTCACAAGGAACCCATTTTTGTCAAAATATAATGTAAATACCCGACTGCTAAAAATTAATTAACTAAAACAGAAAAACAAGTACTAGCTATAATTATACATTAAATATTAAGAGGTGCTGCAGGCGGGACCAACAATAATTATAGAAAAACCGACCAAAAGTCTGTCACATGCCGCTATTTTTTATTATGAGCAGTCGGGTTTTTTGTTTATATAATAATTGGTTTTATTTCAGACTTTTTAGTTTTAATAATGAACGAGTTCACCAAATAAGTTATGTGGTAAAAGATAAATATTGTTTGTTTTAATGCTATAAAAATATCATGCTGCTTTTTATTACATTAATTTTTATACAAATGGGTATTTTGTTTGTTTTAATGTTGTATTTTTTTTACAATACATTTTGACAATAAAAAAAGTTAATTCAAAAAATCTAAAAACCCGACTAAAAAAAAGACGTAAACAAGAAGAAAATCATGCTATGCAGTCGGAGGATACATATTCGTGATCTGGCTGACCAAAACCAGATGTATCATCCGACTTTTTTTATTTACAACTTTTTAGTTATTTTTTTTTTAGAATTAGGTACATTTAAACATATAAGTGTCATTATTTTTTAAATCACCTCATAAAACCCTTTATTATAATACCCCACACGATAGGTTTGGAAGAAAAAAAAATTGGTCTCCCACAATATGGCACCCAAAATCCGCCATTTTTCTACGATTCAATTTTAATGCAGCCAGTGACACTCACAGGGTTAAGACGAATCGATTGACGTAGGAATCATCAAAATCGGCCAACGCGTTTGGTCTCTAGAACACCACATAGGAACAAAAATACATACATAGACTGATAAACACATTACCCTTCGACAGTCGGGTAAAAATGGGTACATTGTTAATCTTAGTTTGTTATCTTCAAATATATTTTGTTTATTTAAGTATTTTGTTTTTATTGTTAGTGACAAGTATGGACGTTATGGAGATTTAACATTTCGGGAATTGGACATTTTAAAACCGTTGGACATTTTGGGAATTAGACATTCTGAACCTGAACGTAACTCTCGCCTTCACTTTGAAACTTAATTTTCCGAATAATTGCCTGAAAAAAGGAGCACGCTCGTGTAATTTCTGCTGCTTATTTATAATTAGTAGAGTAGGGTAGTGTGATGAGTGAAAAGGGAGTTAGTGATAGCGTCGCGGGGAACAGGACGATATGGAAGAAGAAAACGTATTGCGCTGACCGCAAGTAACAATAAGGGACAAGGGCAGGAAGATGATAATGAGAGTAGAGTAGGGACTCCATATTCCGCATTTATTCGGTCGGTTGTAAGTGGATTATATAGCCAGCCTAGCTCCGCCCAAAAGCACAGAAGCTGTCTGGGTCTTCACAGGCTTCGCTGAGCGACCTCACTGTTCTGAGGATTTCTGCACGTGGACAAGCCACGGTCTCGGATGCCAGGCTGACGTGGGCGGATGATTCCTCGGCGTTAACCCCTTGAGTCCCCGAAACATGAATCCACGCGAGACACAGGGGAGTGAGGCTCAGGGGAGGTGTTTTTATAGTCTTCCCAGGGATGAAGGTACACTAACAGACGTGCATAGGTGTTCCGGGGTGGTTTTTTGAGAGGTCACGGGTATCCTTCTACTTCAGGTGACAGCCAGGGTGTTTTTATTAAAGTAAAAATCCCACAATACCTGGCCTTTTCCCCGAAATTCATGGCGCCTTTTGAAGGTAAACACCGAAAACAAAAAAAATGGCTCAAAATATTTTGACGAAGTAGATACCTATTCAGCTAGCAAATCGCCGCTCATCTAGTACGCTAGTATGTATTCTGTGACCTAAGCAGAGGTAAGAGCTCCTTTCAAGGCAGCAGGAATGGATAGTATTTTACCATCGATTCCTGCTGCCTTGAAAAGAGAGGTGTTGATTGACATTTTGTCTTTATCAATCACTTTTAGTTTCTAGTCTCTGTCAGACTAGATGCACCTGCACATACCTTATTTTATTTTTAGGGTTCCGTACCCAAAGGGTAAAAACGAGACCCTATTAGTAAGACTGAAACAAAAAATGAACCGCGATAGCTAGACAGTTGAAATTTTCACAGATGGTGTATTTTCTGTTGCCACTATAACAACAAATACTAAAAACAGAATAAAATAAATATTTAAGTAGGGCTTCCATACAACAAACGAGATTTTTTTGCCGTTTTTTGCGATAATGGTACGGAACCATTCGTGCGCGAGTCCGACTCGCACGAAAGCCTAGGATATTTACGCTACAAGATGGTAAGGCTAGGAATCTTAGAAGACAGGAGGAGGTAAGTTTCATCACGCCGGGACAACGAGCTTAACGGAACAGCTCACCACACAGATTTTCCATATCTGCAGAGAGCATAAAGTGGCATTGAGGATACGGTACGGGAGATTTTTTTCGGCTAACATGACGCCGCCGACCAGAAAGATAGAATGAAAAAAATTACACTGTTATAAAGAATATTTATATTTTAGCTTGCCAATCAATTTAACATAACACTATCTTTTACTTTATTTATCACTATTTTCAGACTTAGAATTAACCTCAGTCTCAGAGACACGGTAAATCAATATATATAATAAATCAGTAGAAAAGTCGCTTTTGTACATCGAAAATATTTTCAAAAAAAATAGCCAGAGTGTTAAAGGAGAACCAACAGAACCCATTTCCAGCATTTTTGTCCGTTTATTTGTGCACGCATCACGTACAATGTACGAAACTAATGTAGATACCTTTTACTCACACTTAGTTTTTGTTTCATCGCAGTCGGTTAACTCTATCAAAAGTTAGATGAATTTAAAGTGCTCAAGAAGTAAAATATCGCAACATAAGCAATTCAGATACTCGGACTGTTGAATGAATTCACCGATATCTCCGTCAATTGTGGACCGATTTTGAAAACTATTTTTTGTTTGAAATAATGTTCCCAAATTGGTCCCATTTTAATTTGGTGAAGATCTGATGAAGAACTTCGGAGATATAACAATAGAAATCTTCAATAAATGACGGCAAAACTCTCGGGATTGCTGCAATCTCATGTCTGTCTATTGTTTATATCATTTCATAACATAACATCACGCCAATACGCTCTAAAGAGGTACGCAGATGTGTACAGATCACCTTGGTACATCCTCATATCACCGGTTATGGTCAAGTTTCATGATATTTCGGGTAATCTATCCTGGCATTATAGGTACCTTACTAAAGAACTTGCCTATTAGGTACAACTAATAAGTGAAAAATAAAAAAACTATTTTTTTTTAAAATACCACCAACTTCCAAATAAAAACACTACAAAGTGAAAAATAACTTTCTTTTTGGAAATTGGTGTCCATAACGAACCTGGTACCTACCAAAGACACGGACTATTATTTATGATTTCGTTTCGGTGTGAAGTTCTGGAGTGCTACTAGATGGCGCGCAGCAAATCTGTCCTTACTTTTTTGTATGAAGTCGATATTCTTCTCGCTAGAGTAAATAGTATTCTGTGCAGTGAACGCTTGATCTAGTAAGTTAGAAAGATAAGTAGGTAGGTCTAGGTAAGTAAGGTAGGAACAGGCAGGTAGCTAAGTAGGACAGGATAGACAGTTAACGGGAGCGAAGCCGCGAGCACAGCTAGTGTTGAAATAAAGTCATGACTATGATAGGTACTTAATAATAATTACATAAAGTCAATCACTCCTTTGCCATTTCGCCCATTTTCGATTTGTATAACAAATAGTCCTTTGCTACTTCATGTTCTTCACCTGACTTGTTTTCTTCTTCATCAAATAAAGCGGGTTTATCATCTTTAGTGAAAAATAAATTTTCTCTAATACATACTTCTTTGAAGTATGCAATTTCATCTGAACCGTAGCACGAGGGTATTATTAACTGTTCTTCATCATCATTCATTTTGAAATTTCTTATTAATTCATCAACTTCACTTTTAAATTTCTCAGTGACTGATTTAACAGCATCAGCATTTTGTTTGGCTTCTTTACTAGCATTCCAGGTTTTCATCAACACTTCATACTCTGCTTCCATTTCTTCATTGCCGGGTTTCAATTTCATTGCCTTTTGGAGTTTCTTATGAGCACCATTATAATCTCCAATCATTCTAAGTGCTTTTGCATTTAGAAATAGCACTTTTGGGTTATTCCATAGACTTCTTAGCCTGTTCAGTTCATTGCAAGCAGTGCATGCCATTAGGGGTTGGTTTAACTTATTGTAACATATAACTTGATTAACATATAATTTCTTAAGTAACTTTTCTTGTGCTGCTTCTTCTTTCTCGTCAGCAAGCCGGCACCGGTGAAGCATGTTGACTGCTTTCTTGAAACAACGGACGGCTGACATGTAATTATTTGAACTGTATAATGTAGCCCCTGAGCTGTATAGTAATTTGACTTCATGACTGACCCTTTGGAACATATTGGGTTCTGAGAAGTTGATTTTCCTGTTAACAAAGTAGTGTAAGTATTAATATTTTAAAAATAAGTATAACAAAAACTAAATTATGAGTCCGCTTTACACAATTTATGTATCAGCCAAGATACATAAATCCTTTTATACAAGCTGTTTAGCTTACCATGCATCGTCATCCAAACCAAACAGGTATGCAAAATTTCAGCTCTAACTGTTGGGCATAACTGTTTGAAAATTCAGTAGCAAGTTTTGACCCACACTTACTAATTAACAAACAAAGTTAATTATAAGCTTGTAATGACATTACCGGTCAATGTGACGACGCTTGGGGGAGGCCTATGTCCAGCAATGGACGTCTTTCGGCTTATATGATGATGATGATGAATGACATTACATCATGGATTAAATGTAAAAATATCCATTGATCCTCATAATTTATTTTTATTTTAGTAAAGGGTTATTGTATGTAAGGTTTATATTTTCAATCTTACCCTTCTTTAGGAGTCAAGATGCTCCTTGTAAGTTTGATATAAAAGACGCAGTCAGCTTTAGGTTTAATCCTAGGTGGAACCCCCATCTCTCCATACATAACTTTGTATGAGAGAAGGAAAACAGCTGTTTCACCCACCAGCATGTTCTTTATGGCCATTTGTAGGCCTGGTAGTAAACCATTTTCTTTTAAATTCACCTCCTGAAAAAAACAAATCCAACAAGTGTTTGGAGGTATGCGGAAAGGGTGTAAGGTCCTGCAAACTTCCATTGAAAAGGGAGGATACACCAACTAGGTGGGTGTTTTGTTTGGTCTGGGCAACTGCCCAATGTCATAATTTTTAATTCCAGGATTAGATGTCACATAAAATCATTCTGTAGTTTCAATTTTTGTATGTAAAAGCATGATTCCCTGAAATATATACAAACTATGCTTTCAACAAAATTACAGTTCAACTGTGAAAGAATAACACATTATTATCTAAAACTTACCAAGGGCCTCTTCAGTGGTACTACATCAAAAGGTTCCTGTTCATTTTCCCAGTAACCAGAGAAAGCAATAGAAACTGTGCAACCTTCATGAAGAGGTAGACCACCTCCTTCTTCAATTATTTTCTTTTTCACAAATCCAGTGTCATCAATGGCCTCTAATTTTTCAGCCAATTTAGCAAAGCTAGTAACTCGCTGACCAAGAACATCAACATTGAGTACTTTAGAAGCATTATTTTCTTCCAACTTTAAATCAGATTCATCATAGTCTTGGTTGATGTGCAAAATAGAACCAGTAGTTATAATTTCCCTGGAATCAAAAAGAAGGAAAATAATTTGAGTAGATATAAAATTTAATAAAGTTTTTGTAATTCACGTAAACGTTTTAAAACTGGGAAATTTGTGTTCGCATCGTCTTATCTCAGAAATATTTTTTCAAATATTTAGGGTCAAAGATATTCTAGTAAACTACTACCTACTATATTTACTAGAATATCATTTTTTAGTATATTTTAATAAAATAATAGGTACTTGCCTAAGATCGAGGCCATTTTCTAACATAAAACTTAAAGAATTTGAGCCCATTTTATTAATTATACACTAATTTAGTGATTGCTTGCAGTTTCCTCTTTATTCTTTTATTTTGGAAGCCTCAAATCAAGTAACAATAATGAGAATTGCTTATGAACAACAGCTATCATAAACAAGTAATCTTTGATCATAAACCATATGAAAACGTCAAACGTGTCACTGTCAACTGTCTGCCCTGATAAGATAATCTCATGTTATATTTACTTCGCCGATAATCTCATACTTTGTACAGTGCAATCTCATATTTTGTAATTTTTGTAAGTGTAATAGGGCAACCAAAATATGAGATTATCGGCGAAGTAAGTTTAACATGAGATTATCTATGATCATTAACAGGGCAGACGGTTGACAGTGGCACGTTTGACGTTTATATCGTCGATGTTACCGTTGGCAATAAAACTATTCTATTCTATTCTATATTTTTTATGGCAAGCAAAGCCGATGTCGACTAATCTGCCAATGTCCAAAGTAAATTGGAAAACAAGTGTGTCTGAGATTGATAATTTAATTATAAGAGGAGAAACTGTAGACGAAAACTAATTTCTTTTTGATACAGTTGAACACTTGATGAGTTAGTACGGGACTGAAACAAACAAAAAATAAGAATACATAAATATTAAAATTGTTAAAAGTTAAAACATTAAAATACATATAGCTACCACCACACCATAGAAGCAATAATCGGAACTAGAAATTATAATTTAATATTGTTGTGGCGGATAAAGGTCATCAGCGCCACAAGCAGATCTTGGGAAGAATATGTTAGGAGAGATGGAAAATTAATTGGAAGAGGGATCTTGAATTTAGGGAGACGGCTATATAAATCTAAAGAAGGGATGTTATTGGCGCATTCAAAAAATATGTGGTCTAACGTACCGTCTTCCAAACCGCATTCACATAGAGAGGAGTCACGAACGCGATTTTTTTCTAGGAAAACTGGAGTACAACAAAAGCCTAAGCGGATTCTACAAAGGACGGATACAACGGTTTTAGATACTTTTTTGTATGGGTAGAACCAAGGTTTTGGTTTTATAGTAGGTTGTACTGCATAGTAGAACCTACCCTTCTTCCTACCAGTTGAATTCCACTGTTCCTGCCATGAACACAGAAGGTTGACTTTTGGCATGTTCAGTAAGTCATACCCCTGGTAAGAATAGTGGGAGAGGTTAGCTGTAGCTGACGAGCAAGCATCCTTGGCTAAGACATCAGCGCATTCGTTACCCTTAATACCGCAGTGACTAGGAATCCAAACTAACTGAACCTCTTTTTGACTATTAGCGCACGAACATAAACATTTTTTAATTTTTAAAATTAGGGAGCTGTGCAATTTGCTTTTGAAGGGGCTTTGAACCAAAGCCTGTAGGCAACTCAGGGAGTCAGTGAAAACAACGGCTTTATCAATGTTATGGTGTGACTCTATAAAAAGGCAAGCTTCCAATAAAGCCACACATTCGCCCGTGAACACCGAGGACTCCTTGGGACATTTATATTGCAAAATAATCCTGGAGCTTTGGTAGTATACTGCAGCCCCAATGCAACTAGAGTCAGAGAACTTCGAAGCATCGGTGAAAAATTTCTGGAAACCATTCCATCGCTCGCCCACCACCGCGTTGAAAGCCGAATTCGCCGAAGGGGACTTTTTGGATATGCCGATGTTAAAAATAATTTTTGGGGTGAAGCATAAAGCTTCATATTCGAAAGTAAAAAGGGGTAATTTGGGGTACTGGACGATCGGACATACTAAATTATGGATTAAGCGAAAATGTTTTAGGATCAAAGGGATTTCTTTATTTTTCCAATAATTTGAGTGTCTGCATACGGCATTTAACTCGTTCAGTTTTGCAATAAGAGGGTGGGAAGATCTGCATATTATCCTAGACAAAAAACGGGAGGCTAGATACTGCCGTCTTAGGGCCAGGGGAGGTTCAGCGCATTCGACCTGCAACGCGTTAATGGGAGAGGACTTCATACAACCAGAGATGATCCGAAGACACTTAGATTGAATCCTATCTAGTCCTACCAAGGAACCAGATGGAACGTCCCATAATCTAATATACTACGGACTAAGGCATTATAAACTAATTTTAAAGAGTAGAGATGGGAACCCCACCAGACACCCGCAAGAACTTTTAGGATCGAAATGACTCGTTCACATTTTTGGATTAAGAAATTTATATGATACTTACCTGTTAGTTTAGAGTCGAGAAAAACGCCTAAAAATTTAACTTTATTTGTTAAAGGAACAATGTTGCCTGAAATGGTCACTGATATATGAGGGATTAATCTTTTCCGAGAAAAGATTACTGCCGAAATTTTAGGCGCGGATAGCGACAGTCCATGGCTTAAAAGCCAATGATTCAGAGAGTCCAAAGAGAGGCTAAGAGAAGACGCGGCGTCAACTATGGAGGAATCTGACACATACAGAACTAAGTCATCAGCGTACTGTAGGATATGACAGTTATTGTTTAGGCAAGAGCCGATATCGGTTGTATACAGGTTATAGAGTAACGGACTGAGGACGAAGCCCTGCGGGAGTCCCCTCCAAGTCTGCCTTTTGTCAAAATCCTCGCCCTGGACTCTCAGAACCAAGGAGCGAGACCAAAGAAGACCACATATGCATTCGATCATCTTGACTGGAATACTCAGCTGGTGCAGTTTCTGCCTGAGGACAGGAAGAAGAACATTGTCATATGCGGAAGAAATGTCCAGGAAGGCTGCTACAACAGAATCGTTTTTGGAAAAAGATAAGCGAATATCTGTTAGTAGAATACCAACACTGTCTATTGTGCTGAGCCCCTTCCTAAAACCGAATTGGTAGTTCGGCAGTAATCCTCTAGATTCGACTATCCACTCCAGTCGATTTTTAATAAGGTGTTCCATTAGTTTGGCTAAGGCTGAAGACAGAGCAATAGGTCTAAGGCCATTCGGATCATCCACATGTTTGCCTGGTTTCAATAGGGGAATGATTATTTGTAGTTTCCACTGGTCTGGAACCCAACCATGATTATAGAAAAAATTAATTAAATCTAAAAAATATTGTTTAGCTTTATCCCCAGCATGAGTAATAAAAGAGTATGGTATACCGTCAATACCAGGTGCTGAGTCCCGGACATGACTGAGTACTATGTTTAATTCCTTCAAAGTAAAAGGTGCATCAAAGGGGTCATCAGAATTAGTATGTGTGGGAACACTAATGCATTCAGAAGAGAGAGGGACATATGGTGGGGCAATTCTGTCAAAAAAAAGTTCAGCTGTTTCCCTAGTGATCGGTGAAGAGTTTAATGGTGAACAGCCACGTCTAAACCTATTAATGTTCTTCCACACAACTGAGATTGGGGTGGAGGGAGATAAGGCAGTGCAGAATTTAACCCAACCTGCACGTTTTTTCCTACGGAGGAGACGTTTAGATCTGGCATAAACCTGCTGATAGGTCAACAGGTTTTGGGTGTTCATTTCTTGATTGTATTGCCTTTCAGCTTCATTCCTCGACCTGACCATCAAAGTGCATTCCTGGTCCCACCATGGGGGTGAAGGGATTTTATTCCGGGCACTGTTTTTCAGAGGGAAACAGGAATCTGCACTAGAGGTTACAGCCTCAACAAAACCTTCATAGCAGCTCTTGGCATGGCGGTGATCATCAAAATCAAATAAACTTGAATTTAAATTTGAAAGATTATCAATTTTCTGCTCCAATAATGATACAAACTTGGTCCAATCTGGTTTGGACAAGTTATATTTCAAAAGTGGAGGAGAAGTTTTTTCTAAGTAAGTTTTATTAATAAAAGATATAATTATAGGGTAATGATCACTACCATGCGACAAGGATGTGCATTCCCAATGAGATGATGCTGCTAGATCAGCTGAACAGAAAGTGAGGTCAACGCAACTCTTCTGTTGTCCAGGGAGAGACCTACGGGTTGGGCAGCCATTGTTTAAGATGCAAAGATCTAGGTCATCCAGGATCTCCACTAAAGCTATACCGAAGGCGTCACAGCGTTCAGACCCCCATCTATAATGGTGGCAGTTGAAATCACCCATAACCAGCAATGGACCGTGAACATTACAAAAAATGTTTTTTAATATGACTAGGAAATCTGGGTGAGGGTGTGCAATATAGATGGAAAACACTGTGATACCTTCAACCATACCTGCTACTACACTCAAATTACCCTGAAGGGGAGGAAGGGGTAAAGGGGAAAGTGGGACCCGATTATTTACGAAGAGAGCCGACCCTCCATACCCATCGGATCTATCGCATCTAAGGATGTTAAAGTGTGGCATACGAAAGCTGAGACTTGGGGTAAGCCAAGTCTCAGCTATGGAACAAGCCAATGGCTTGTATTTGTTCAAGAGGAATATGAGGTCGTGCTTTTTATGGTATTATATACTATCCATTAAAAATGGCGGGACGCCATTTTTAATGGATAGTAAAAGAGAAATAAGTTGATCGGCGACGTTGGACGGTAATTGAGAGTTATTAGAAGAGGAAATAAGAGTAGGTAAGAGTTTTACTAGAAGTTCGATGACTGAAACGGTATTATTGCTGGGGACATTACTATTAAGACCACAGCCATTAGGCTGTGAGGATCGGGGAGAGCTTACTATCTGCTGATGAGCAGCTTGATCAAAAGATTGAGAAAGAGGGGCATGGGTCCTGGGCTTGAGGGTGACAGTCTTACGATAAGACTGTGATTTAGTGGCATTAGCATAGTTACGGGTGACTATCGGAATGACTTTGCTAGCCTCAACATAAGAAATGGATTTCTCCGCCATTGCAGTCTTAATAGCTTTCTGTCTACCATGCTCGGGGCAAGACTTGCTATTAGCAAAGTGGTTTCCCGAGCAAAGCACACAGAAGGCCTCGCCCTCTGAAATGTTGCAACCATCACCGGGGTGATCGTGGCCACATTTACTGAAGCGTGGATTCGACCTGCATAAGTTAGCAATATGTCCAAAACGGCAGCACTTCCGGCATTGGATGGTAGGGAAGATATATTGTTCGACAGGGAGGGATGTGTAACAGCAGTATACTCGTTTAGGTAACACCTGTCCGTCAAAAGTCAGTACACAAGTTTCTGTGGATTTCCATTCTACTATGCCTTCTTTATGAACTTTACGGTTGATTCTGCGTACTTTTAAAATACCTCCACAACCTGAGGGAACAGATAAGTATGATAGGGCCTCTTCTTCATTTATATCTGCAGGTACACCTGTCACAACGCCCATCCTGGTGATGTTAAAGGTTGGAATTGCTGCAGTATAGCTGTGTTTAGAGAGCAAGGAGTTAACTAAAAAGGCGTTTGCATCCTGAGGGGATGTAAACTCCACGGATACCCTATTGCGACCCACTCTGTTGACTCCACCGCGAACAACGTTTGCAATCTTATTGCCTATTAAAAACTTGCCAAAATTAACAGGGTGAAGAGTGGTGCCTGAAGTTTGTTGCGTTTCCACGCGAGAAACGTGGACGACATAAGGACCCTTATCCATGGCTGAATATTTAAGTCGGCCAATTTGGCTCTTTGCTTGCTTGTTGGAAGACGGAGTGGACAATTCTGAATTCCCAGGTCGTTTACGCGTGATTTGCTGAGTTTGCAGGACTTCCATTTCGGATAAATAAATAAATAAATAGATACGCTGCAGACAACATCAGCAAATTGCGAGAGAGGATTCGGGGAGGGTTGAAGAGGATATAAGGAAGCTGGGATATCAGGCGGGTCGGGGTCGGGTGGTTTATTTTTATCCATATTTACGGATGTATGGAAGACAGTCACAGAACAAACCTGTTTACAAAAAGGACGACACACTTAAAATACACAAACACGTCACAAAAGTAGCAAAAATTGATTAAAACACCACTAGGCACTCGGAACACACGTGTAAGCCAAGAGACTCTTGGCGAGAATCCGGCAATACAACTAATTTGTTGTTGTTTTATTATCATCTTTGATAGATTCGCGTTTGTCCACTGTTTCACCGATCTCACCTGATGGTACATAAACGATGATGATGATGTAGTCCACGGTGGAGCAGAAGTAACCTATTCACTAAATTGCACGAAAGTGGTAGCCCTTGAACTTTGATTACCGGTCTACTTCGGAGTAAAAGCGCATTGCTGCTATCAATTTGCGGTTCACAGTACATCAATCCAAGGCGGATTGATGTACTGTGAACCGCAAATTCCATTTTCACAACTACGTTGGAGTATTTTTCGGGCAATATGATTCACAAACACATGTCGAGTCAAACATAGTTGGCCAGATTGATTGCTAGTTTTTGCAATAATTTGACCTTTACTAGCCAACGAACATTGCTATGCTGCATTAAGTCAGAATTATATGCTAAATCACATTCAAAAAGTAACTCTTTGGACTGTCGGTGCTGAAGAGAGATCTCATAAAATTAATCAACTTGATCAAGCTATCCATTACTTCTTTCACTGTTGTACTAAATTTTCTACAAAGGGCTGCCTGATGAATTATGCACTGACACGATACTTTATGTGTATTCTTATCCCTGATTCTCTTTACTACACGGTAACGTAAATTATGTTTTTTTTTTTAGTATGTGCATGGATGTACAATATTCTTTTGTAGCCTTAGCTTGCCATCTTTTGAAGTCTAATCAAAGCGTGTGTGTAGGTCTCTAAAGGCCACAAAAACTAATCAAATCACATCAGTCATAGGTAGGTATAGTTCTCGCCAAACTTCTTGGCCGCCCTGAAGTTGGCTACAATGGCTGCGCAGTAGTTAATGTCATACAAAACCAGCACCGTTTCTCGCCTTGCGCATCGGAAAGCCAACTTCAGGGCGGCCCAGAAGTTTGGCGACCACTTAACTTACTTGTAATACGGGTACTAGGTAATTAGAATAATTACTAAGTTAGATTAAACGTGGCTTTAAAACGTATGAATAAAGGGCTAGTTATATGAAAGTTATCCCCGGTTTCTCAACACTCGGTTATCGGGCTGTTAACGTAATGGACGAATAATCGCCAAATATCTGCTGTGATTGGCTGTTGAAATTTCATTCAACATATCGCAGCATATGACGCGTGCTTGACAATAGGTCACATTAATTTTGCGATAATTTAGCGTTGAGAAACCCAGTCTTAGTTTATTTTACAATATTTGGCGTTGCGAGGTTCAACCTTCCGCGGTCCGGATACGGTCCGCCGGTTGCAGACCGATGCTTCAGATTCTGCAGACAGAAATAGGAGCCCCGCTTAAATAGTTCTTTTTATTTAAGTATTTATTTTATTCCATTTTTTTTTGCTCCTTGATACCGCAAAATTCATCATTGCTGTTTCGTTTGATCCACGATTTTTTGCCCACCCTGTATAAAAAAGAAGAAACTGACTGACTGATCGCAACGCGCAGCCAAAATTGCTAAGCTTCGAACCATGAAATTTGGCAGAAAGGTACCCCAACTAACGTAAGTGAGCACTAAGAAAGGATTTTGATGACCTTTAAATAATTTTGAAATAATTTTAATGACCTTTTTAACTGAAAAATGAATGAAAGAACGAATTTAAAGAATTAATTTAACGTATATTCGGTTAGCCAATGCAACCTCGTTACAGTACTTTATGTATGAATGACGTGATAAACGCCCGCACAATGCACTCGTGACAGCCGCGACTGAGCTCGGTCCAATATTGCCCCAATCTATTATATATTAGTCTATGTATTGCCCAATATTCCCTGTAAAATCGCAATGTCAATGTATGCGTGCAAAATGACGCTTTGTTCGTAGTGGCCTCTCTGCCTGCGGCGCGCCGCCGGCGCCGCTTACGTACTTTGTGCCTTTAGTCAAATAACGAAATCCCTAGATAATATCTACGATACCCCATGTTATTATTGATATAATTATTATTTAAACAATAGTTTTTTTTGTTCGCCCTCACTAACTGCACAAAGGTCATCAGGGGGGTGACCATAAGCTCTTAGAGTAAGGTTATTTTGATATCGCGTAAGTGACAGATGTATACAAGTCATATAAATCTGTCCCTTATACACACTCAAAATAACCTCACTCAAAGAGCTTATGGTAACCCCCCTGCAGGGTAAAATACGAAATTACGCGAACGAAGTCGCGGACGGAGTAACAAATAAATAAGCATATACAATAAAAAAAGAAATTGTTAAAATGTCGAAATGATTTAGTAAATTACAATTATTACAAATACTTGGATAAAATTTTACAAATAACCTATAATGCTTACTCTTAGTTCAGATACTGTCTCAAAACTGCTATATACGAGGAAATCAAGTCATCCATTTTGTATCCCAGAGATGTTTCGCAAAGAATTTTGGTTCCACGTAAGAAATTGCCCATAGTCATGTGGAAAAAGGTGTTTCCTGATGACCAGTTCGAAAGTTGAGAGAATGGATGCGTGACTAATATGTCCTGAAAAAAAAACAATTTATTTTCGTTAAGTTATTATTTTATTAGAACTCCGAATCTTTAACCAAGTAGTAGAAATGAGGTAAAACGGGACAACGAATCAACCGCACGTGCAAAACTAATTTTATACCATTCCCCCTCTAAAAAGCTTATTTTATTCACTGAAAACAGTGAATAAAAAGCACTTTTAATCACTGTTTTGATGTTTGAATTTAGAACACACCAATATATATTTGACCTCCATCTCAATGCAATACAGGTTGTACTTGCGCATAAAATACTCGATACAAACTTCTTGTGCAAAGAATATTCGAATTTCAAACTCCTTCGTCGATTTAATTTTGAGTTTGTTTATATTTAGGATTTTGATAATGATTTTATTTTGGTCTAGGATGTTTAGTGAATATTTATTTGGATTGTAATTCTAATATTAATTGCATTGGTGTTTAATTAATTATAATTATGTAACTTAACGGAGGTGGTCACTGGCCCCTGAAACACAGGTGCTGTTTAGGTAACTCAAACTCAAAGGCTCAGCTTCAATTTACAAAAAATGTGAAGCCCTAAGGTTTCTCATTTTCTGTAAATTTTGAAGGTAATAAACCATTTATTTATTTATTATTATTCCTTGTGCTTTTGGCTTAAATCCTTCTTTTTCTCGAAGTCATGGTATAAAATATAGTATGCAACTCTTGAATAAAACGGATTTATATCGAGGGCCATGAATCACTCGCGTCGTTCAGGATTCTAACACTTGAATCACTCGCTATGCTCGTGATTCAATCATCATGAATCACTCCCTACGGTCGTGATTCAGTTGTTAGAATCCTTCACTTGTTCGTGATTCATCTATGGCCCTCGCTTTAAAACCGTCCTTTATTCACTAGTTGCATAATATACTATTATTTCGTAGCAGTAAGGGCGGTTTACCGGTGGTTTGTTATACTTTATATCTTTAAATAGTATAGTAGTGTTAGTGTGGGTGCATCGTCCTCACGTATATGAATTAATGTATGTATGTAAATACATATTGTAAAACACTTTTTTTTAAGAGTTTTATGTGGAGTTTCTTATCTGTTCTTCTCCATAACAAGCTACATTGCCGAATGGACGGTAGAATCAATTAATATTAATTATAAATTGAAATTTTTGACGTTCAAAAGTGCTGCTTAATGGCCTAATTCAAATAAAGAAATTTGACTTTGTGTTTTGACCGTCTTCTGACAAGGCTTGAATAACTGTCGGAGGTGACTATAACTGCAACAACTTCCACCCCTCTGCACTGCCATACCAAAGTTTGGAGTTTGGGAAGAGTAGTGTGGCTTTATTCAGTATGTCTGTCAGACCCGATCATCAGATCCAGATGATCTATAAGGATTTTCGCAAGAGAAAACAATAAAAAAAAACATTCGCCAATACTTACTCGACTCTGAGGATGAATCACGCTGACGCCATTCCTATTAATCCCTATAACGACCATTTCTGGGTACGAAGGGTCAGATGTTTGTTTAACTTCGAAGAAAGCAGTTCCAAACGTCGGCAATTGATAGATTTTCTTCAAGAACAGTTCCTTGGCTTCATTCTCCGTCATAGAACCATGTTCCATATAAGCCTTTTGGATGGACGACTTCCATTGTGAGTTATTTTGGATCCTGGCCATGTCAGAAGGCACATAGTCGTCAAGCACTTGCGTTACTTGTGGAAGCATGGCATTGTCAGTGCCATATCTTGATCTATAAATCAATGCAGCTAATTCTGCGAGATCTTGTTTGGAAGTTTTGTGGTAACCCCTCAAATACTTCGGTAGTTCTTGTGGGAAATAGAATATTTGGTCCGCATTCTTATCCTTGCCAGGAACTGTGTTAATCCAAAGCTTCTTCATGAAGAATATTTGATAGTTCATTTGCATTTGTGAACCTCCTGAAAAATAAGTTAAATAAACAATTTGTCAGCCAGGATAAAAAAAGACTATTGAAGTATAATGTTCTTCAGAGCAGTGGTAGACCAATGGTAACGACCCCGACTTACGTGTCGTAGATCGTGGGTTCGAATTCGAACCCAGGCAGGCGCTTTACTTTGTATATTTCATCACCACTGCTCTAAAAACGGTAAAGGAAAACATCGAGCGGAAACTGTTAGAACATAGCACTGTAAAGACGGATACAGACATTGCGAGGCATGCGCAGCGCACGGCGCTCATCGTATGCTTCGCAATGTGTGGACGTTCATATTCGTGGTGAGGCATGTGCTACGACAACTCAAATCAAAGCAAAACGCGTGCGTTGCGAGCAAAAGGCATGCGTTGCGAGGCGTGCGCGGCGCATGCGTCGCAATGTTTGTATCCACCTTTAGGTTGATTACTGCTCTGGGCCCGCACGGTGGTTTAAGGTCCATTCCCTCTCTCACAGAGAGAAAACCCGTTCCTAGCAGTAGGAACATTAAAAGACTGATTATATTCTTATAGGAAACAACTTACCACCACGAACAGGGCGTGTCTGCTTCATCCATTCTACAAGCTCATGAATAAAGTCAAAGAAGTAATAATTATCAGGTACTGAGAACACTTTATCAGCGATTTTGACGAACAAGCTGAATCCATCACTGTTCTTCAGATTCAATCGTCCCGTTATTTGTTCGCAGAGATCCCTTGCCTTAGTCGAGGAATCCACTTCGAAAGCTTCGTCAGTGTCGTCAGGGAAGTACACTTTGTGATATATTTGCATGCTTCTATGTTGTATAGCTTCGACCTCGACAATGTACGGAGGATATAGTCTAGGTCCCTTCTTTTGCGTTTTAAATATACGTTTCAGACATTCTTTAGCTATGGGATGCGGTCGGGTTTTGAGGAACTCTACTAACTCCTTCAGTAGAGTTTGTCCACAGACAAAGTTGCCAGTCACAAGCCACATCAGCTCCCACCCTCTTTCTTCACTCAATTGTATCCTATTGTTCGTCAACTGTTTCATTATCTGACAGTAGATTTCGTCGCGTAAGTGCGACTCCGCCAAAGTAGATTTAAATATCTCGTCAGTATATTCCGTGACAGTTCTCGCCTTCGGAGCTGGCATGTCTCCCATGTATTTCAGAATCCCGAAGAAGGCTGATATGGCAATCTTTGAATTCTTCTCATCACCCATCAATTTCTTTAGCAGTGGTTTCCGTAAAGGTTCTCTGGTATGAGCCCACAAATCTCCGGCCATAACTCGTTTAGCTGTAGTTATTGTTGCCCCTCTCGATACTGTCGCATTGATATCGTAATTTTCTCTAAAGTGCTGCTTTGCGTAACTTTCAAGTGTGTACATTCTCTTTCGTTGAATAGTATTATATTTCGAGAAAGATTTCTTTTCAGTGTTAATATTGCCTTTCTTGAATACTTCTAGTATGGCAGGTGTTGGCATTTCCAGAGTGGGTAAGATGTAGACTTGCTCAGTTGGGAATAGCCCTTCTTCGCCATTGCAGACTCCGTGTCCCCATGTTGTGTTCGTTAATGTCTCTCCAGTAGTATCTTGCATAAGTACTATCAAGTCCCCTTTCTTAAACTGTAGGAAAGATGACGCGTCACTGTAACCTTGCAGATCTGACTGGGCGACCACGTATATAGACCGCCTCTTCAGTCCATCGATCAAGTATATTATTAAAGAGCTCAATTCGCTAGCATCAACACTTTGGAATTCAAATTCTTCTTGCTGTATTGTTCTTATAGTGATTCTGCCAACACTATCATAATCTTTATCAGCATTAAACGCGACGTAAGTCACTTCTGGGAACGATATTTCTAGAAGAATATGTTCTAGCTGATCGACGATGTAAATACCAGTCCAGTTGACTGCTATAATGACTACATCCTTGTTGATAGTCTCTCCTCTAATTTTAATAGCTTCGAAGAACCTCGAGAACAGCATCGGCCATTTTAGTTTAGCAAATATTACTATATCTTCTTTACACCTTAGGGGATCAGTTTTACTCTGAATACTTGTTGAGTTTTCGAATGCCTTTGTTACTAAATGCTCCCATTTTGTTAGAGCAGCATCATTAGATTGAAGGAACTGGTTCGGTATATAGTTGACAATAACTCTTCTTAAAACGTTTGGATCTATACGTTCTCCGAATTCTATGTAATGTTGTTGAGCTGCAATCATGGCTAAATCTTTTTCTGAATTACATCTGTATTCACCGAATTTAACTCCTTTTGTTATTTGATGATATATTAGATTGGTAGCGACAGGATCATCTGCAGGGTTGTGCCAAGGAGTAAATACTTCCTTTCTATAGAACAGTCTCCAGGGTGCGCTCTTTTCGGGCGTTCCCTGTTCTTTGGCAAATTGTTCGCACTGTGATATAGCATCCATGATGTGTTCTCCCTCACTTCCTAAAGAAAGGACTTTGTCGTACAACGTAATGTATAGAGAAAATCCGAACGAATCTGTCAATCCTATACTTTCTGCTATTTGCTGGCAGATCTCTTCGGCATTTGATGCTGAATCTGACTGTACTGTCTTCATGGTTTCGTCCATTAATGTCACAGTCAGTAAAACCGGCTTCTTCGTCTTGGTAGCTTGAAGTTCAAGCCAACTTGGTGGTTGAGTGCGTGGGCCATTCTTGAAGGTTCTTACAAGTCTACCTTCACAATATGGGGCATAGCCTGGTGGGCCAGAGCGTATGAAAGCACGTAAATATTTGACAAATCTTTCAGAGGGCGGGAAGCAGCCGACGCATAGTGAGAGCAGGATCCAACCGCGTGCGTGTGACGCTTTCGATGGATTGTTTGTGAGTTGCTTACATAGGTGACAGAATATTTCATCTCTGAAAAGGGCAAAATAATATTTTAAACTCTTAAGATTTTTAGTACGTTCTCCAACGTAAATCAATAGGTATAGTTTATATTATTACTAAGAATCAGAACTTTTAGCGTCCAAAGTTGCACGAAAGATAGCCCAAAACCCCCGCCCTTTACCCCTATCTCGTGATACAGCAATATTTTAAAAAAGCATCACCAATATAAGTTAAAACATCATCGTCATCGTACCTGAGTTCCTTTCTGATAATTCCATGTCCAATAATAAAGTGTAATTTCTCTAGATTGGTACTTCGTCTCGAGTTAAGCCAGGTGCTGTACATCTCGTTAGTTACTTCGTCATTGACTAGGTTCTTCATCAAGTCTTCATCTAGTTTGCTGCGATGTTTTAGGGTCTTCGATATAAGTTTGTTCCTGCTGCTTGGAGTTAAGTCTTTTTGCAAATATTCCTACAAGAAAATAAGTATATGAGTACAATACACCCTTCTAATAATGTGATTCGGAGGGATAAGGTGTGGATAATGATGATGATGACAGTTATATTTAATAGTAGTAGATAGTAGTTAGTTTATAATGAATAATATAAAGCGCAAGTAAGTTTTAATTCTGCCTGTTTGTTTTTTACCTTTCCTCGCTTTCACGATTATAAAACTTGGTACTCTGGTGGACCATAACTTGGAATAGGAGATGGGGTGCTTTTTGTCTATGTAGTATTTTCCCTAGGACAATATAACAATTTCCACGCGAGCAAAAATGCGAACAGCAGCTACTAATTAATTCGGCAAGGCAAAGGGCAAAGAGTACGAACAATCGACCAATCACATGGCGAGATGAAAGACGCGATGTGGATTTCCGTCTGTGTGATTAGTCGATTGTTCATACTCTTTGCCTTTACCTTGCCGAGTTCATCACGCAAAAAGGCTGCAGGGGTAGTACAAGAGATCGCGGTAGAAATACATTCCGTGAACTTTTGGACCTTCCATTATAGTAGACTCAAATAATATTGGGATAAGATGGATGATTAGGTTGTACATGTATAATCATTAGCCTTTTAATGTTCCCAGTGTTGGGACACAGGTCACCTCTCTGCGAGAGAGAGAATGGGCCTTAATCCACCACACGGGCCCAGTGCGGGTTATCTTCGAATTTTTGGTTCTAGGACATGCCGGTTTCCTCACGATGTTTTCCTTCACCGTTTTTACATGTATACTTACATCAAAATCTTTACTCTTCTGGAAAGCTCGGCCAAGCGTATCAGTCAGCTTCGCCATCACAGGAACATTATCAACCTTATCATCAACATACTTCGGCTCAGCCAAGTCCCCCATGAATCTTAGTATAGTTATCCATAATGCTTGGGCCGCCATCCTATCCACAGGTGAAGGTAAATCTAAAAGAGGATGCTTCAACGGCTTTCGAGAATACTGGTGAGTCGTATTGCCCAAGAAGTAAGTCGCAGCGAACTTCCTGAAGTTAAATTCGTCGAAAGGCTCTTCGTCCGTTTCTTGTTGTATTTGCAGTGGAATTACTGATGATATTTGTGGTTTTGATGTTGTAGTCTGTGAATTATTTAATTTACATTAAAAAGAGAAGTTTATAGCATTAACTATTTCCGTCTTATTGTAAACTTTACAATTTAAGTTGTAATTCGAACTTTATTTCCACAACAATGAAGCTCTTAATATAAAATAGTCAACCTAGTCTCGTTACGGCATGGCAAGGGGTGCAAAGAATCTCCGGACGAGATCCGGCTACCCCAACAATCACCGACGACTGGACCTGGCAACGTACAACACGCGCACACTTCGTACCGACGAGAAGATCACCGAACTCGAAGAGGAATTGAGCAGGTTGCGATGGAGTATTATAGGGTTATCTGAAGTTCGAAGAGAGGGGAAGGACTCGATAATCCTCAAATCCGGTAACCTGCTCTATTTCCGAGAGGGTGACCGGCAGTCCCAGGGTGGTGTCGGGTTTATCGTCCACAAGTCCCTTGTGAACAACGTGGTGAAGTTCGAGAGTGTGTCGACCAGGGTGGCATACCTTATACTCAGAATATCCTCAAGATATTCGCTGAAGGTCATACAGGTCTACGCCCCAACCTCGGCACACCCCGACGACGAGGTAGAGACCATGTATGAGGATATCTCCAGAGCCATGCATGGTTTCAAAACTCACTTCACCGTTGTCATGGGGGACTTCAACGCGAAACTGGGCAAACGAGACGAGGATGAGCTGCAAGTGGGGCAATTTGGAGTTGGACGTCGGAACCACCGGGGTCACCTACTGGCCAGTTTTATGGAGAAGGAGGGCCTCTATATGATGAACTCCTTCTTCAAAAAGCGTGAACACAGGAAGTGGACCTTGCAGAGCCCCGATGGTGCAACAAAAAATGAGATTGACTTCATCATGTCAACCGGGAAGCAAATGTTCAATGATGTCTCTGTGATCAATTCGGTAAAAACCGGGAGCGATCACCGTATGGTAAGAGGCACATTGAACTTTAATATTAAGCTTGAAAGGTCTCGACTGATGAAGTCCACGCTCCGTCCAGCACAGATCCAGGTCCAAAACCCCGAGAGCTTTCAGCTCGAACTCCAGAATCGTTTCGAGTGCCTAGGTAGCTCAGTGGACGAATATAGCGACGGGTTCGTTTCGTGGAAGCTGTCCATACGGTCGGGTCTAAGTTTTTCAAGACCCGTCGTACAGATAGAAACAAAAAGATCTCTGATCCTACCCTCAAGCTTATGAAGGAGAGGCGTGAGATGATCCTGCAGTCTTCAGATGAGGCGTGCAAATACCGGCAGCTCAATAGACAGATCTCTAAATCCTTGAAAAGAGACCTCCGCCGCTTTAATACCGAGCGTATTAAAGACGCGATTGAGCGAAATAAAGGCTCCAAGGTTTTTTCAAGGGATCTGGCTATTGGGCAGAGCCAGCTCACGAAACTGAAGACCGACGATGGCAGGACCGTATCCGCCAAACCGGAGCTTCTGAGGGAGATCGAGACATTCTATGGGCTGTTGTACACATCAGTCAGCAAGCCCGTTGCGAGTCTAGCAAACGACCCAAGAGCTAGATTGACCCGTCACTATACCGAAGATATCCCGGATGTCAGCCTGTACGAGATTAGGATGGCTCTGAAACAGCTTAAAAACAACGAGGCGCCGGGTGATGACAGAATCACGGCTGAACTCCTGAAGGCGGGTGGAAAACCGGTCCTTAAGGCCCTTCAGAAGCTGTTTGATTCCGTCATACTCGAGGGTAAAACGCCACAGGCATGGTGCAGGGGTGTGGTGGTACTTTTCTTCAAGAAGGGCGACAATGCCCGGCTGAAGAACTATAGGCCCATCTCACTTCTTAGCCATGTCTACAAGTTGTTTTCAAGAGTCATCACGAATCGTCTCGCGCGCAGGTTTGATGATTTCCAGCCTCCCGAACAAGCCGGATTCCGAAAAGGCATTAGCACCGTAGACCACATACATACACTGCGGCAGGTTATATAGAAGACCGAAGAGTATAACCTGCCTCTCTGTTTAGCGTTTGTGGACTACGAGAAAGCCTTCGATTCGATCGAGACTTGGGCTGTACTGCAGTCTCTCCAACGGTGCCAGATCGACTACCGGTACATTGAGGTGTTGAAATGTTTGTACAAAAACGCCACCATGTCAGTCCGTCTTCAGGATCAGACCTCGAAACCAATCCTTCTCCAGCGTGGCGTGCGACAGGGAGACGTCATTTCTCCGAAACTGTTCACTGCTGCGCTGGAGGATGTATTCAAGGTTCTGGACTGGACGGGCCTAGGCATCAACGTTAATGGCGAGTACATCACTCACCTTCGGTTTGCCGACGACATAGTGATCATGGCTGAGACCATGGAAAGCCTCAGTAAAATGCTCGATGACCTCAGTAAAGCTTCCGAAAGAGTGGGTCTTAAAATGAACATGGACAAAACCAAGATCATGGTGAACGCCCATGTAGCACCCACTCCTATCAAGATCGGAGACTCTACACTCGAAGTTGTATACGATTATGTCTACCTGGGACAAACGATCCAGTTGGGTAGGTCCAACTTCGAGAAAGAGGTCAACCGTCGAATCCGACTCGGCTGGGCGGCGTTCGGGAAGTTGCGTGGTATCTTCTCGTCCAATTTACCGCAGTGTCTCAAGACAAAAGTCTTTGACCAGTGTGTGTTGCCAGTGATCACCTATGGGACCGAGACATGGTCGCTCACAATGGGCCTTATCAGAAAGCTTAAAGTCACCCAAAGGGCAATGGAGAGGGCTATGCTCGGCATTTCCTTGCGTGATCACGTCAGAAATGATGATATCCGCAGGAGAACTAAAGTTACCGACATAGCCCGGAGAATTGCTAAACTTAAGTGGCAGTGGGCAGGGCACATTGCTCGCAGAACGGATGGCCGATGGGGCCGAAAAGTTCTGGAATGGCGACCGCGAACCGGAAGACGATACGTTGGAAGGCCTCCCACTAGGTGGACCGATGACCTGGTTAAGGTTGCGGGAAGGCGCTGGATGCGAGACGCACGGAATCGGTCAATGTGGCGACGCCTGGGGGAGGCCTATGTCCAGGACGTCTTTCGGCTGAAATGATGATGATGATGATGATGAACCTAGTCTCAGTTCTTATTAAGTCATTTTGAACTTAAATCTTGTCAGTATAAAGATCAAAATTCAAAAACTGGCTCAAAGGTTGAGTCTTTATGTCAAATTAGAACCAATTTTGAGACAGTTTTAGTTAACAAACTCACCACTCCAAAGCCAGTGCCCCTAACCGTACCACCAGGCGTCGCTGAATCCTTGAGGAATCCGAAAACATCGTCCACATATCTATCATCTATTGCCGCAGTATTCTGTTCAAGATTCTCCGTCGCTTCTTCTTTCAAGAACCATATAGATCTCATCATGTTGGCATACTTCTTCTCATAGCTGTCTCCTGCTGCATCAGTACTTCTGCCCGACGCTATAACGTCAGTTCTTTCTTTATCAAGTTGTATCAATGTTGCCTTAATAACATGGCCCTTTTCTTTAACTAATCTCCTGATCAGATACCCTCTACAATTCGCTTGGAACTTTCTGAAGAAGACTCTCATGTTTATGAATGTTTTTCTCAGTTCTCTTGATCTTATCTTGGCTTGCAAGCGTGCGTATCCTCGTTTCATGGCTAAGTATTTTGTTCTGTAGCCACGAGCCCGGTAAGTTTTTTGGACGAGAAGGGCGGCAGCTCGTAACTTCAGATATCTCTTCCTGTAGATAAATCTTCTTGCATTCGCTTGCGTTTTAATCACAGCTGTTATTAAAACTTTGTGTCTTAGCTCCTCTAGAACTGTATCGTGATAGTCTTTTAGGAACAGTTTTGTGTGTCCAAAACGATAATCTTCGTCAGTAAACACTGTTGTGCAGATTTTCATGGCAGCATTTCTACAGTCAGTTTTTTCTGCAGGAGGTATGCCTGGAGCGACAAGACGGTATCGGTGAACGAAGTCGTGGTATGAATAACGTATGGGGTAGCCTGCTTGTCTGATTTTAGCAGTTTCCATCAAGCCAGCGTATCGTAGCTGACGGACGCATAAACCTTTGTCGAAGATCTGCAAATAAACAGAGCACTACATAACATATAAAGTTAAACACCGACATTCATAGAAGCCACCGGGGTCATAAAACGTGAGAGCGAGATGACACGAGACTCAGTATATCTTCTTCTTTCTTTTTCTTCTGAGGATGTGGCCACCTCTGGTGTCAGAGTTAATAAGCCGCCTCTGTGAACCCCACAGGCCTCTGACTTGACTATTTCAGACTTACATTAACTATATAAGTCCAGGTTTCATCATGATGTTTTTCTTCACCGGTGCCTGTGATGTCCTGATAAACTAAGAAAGTGCATATGAACTGCACTGGGCCACCACGACATTACTATATAATCTTGTACTAAATATGCACGTGTTATGACTGCTACAACATAATAAAGTAATTATTCCTCTTAAAATGTGGTACGCTACTTACCCTAGGTTTCTTGAACTCATTAGGCTTGATGCATCTCACAAAGAATGGATGGCAAGCATACAAGGTCTTCATAAGAGAATCCAAGGAGGTCTTGAACTGATGACTCAGTGAGACAGTTTTTCTGCTTCCAGTTTGCGTAGGCGCATATTCGGTCATGAAAAGGTTTTTCAAGAAGTCGTTACTCGAATCTAAGATCATTTCTTTCACGTCTGCTGTTAGCATGTCCCTGTTTTTATCGAGGAAGCCTGAAATAGATAAGTTACACCATTAAAATTTACACGAAAGTTCACGGTCGATCTCTTTTCAACCTTTTGCATATATAGCAATAAGGTTGAAAAGTGGTCGACCAGGAACTTGTTTCTTCATAAAATGCATTGGATCACCGAAATTATATCTATCTTCTTACCTGTAACTGCATATGAGACATCTCCAGCAAAATGTTTAATACCAAACTTATATTCGCGTGATGACTTAGCAGTAATATAACAAGTTTTTGTTCCATGGTTACTATTCAACTTAGACAGCAAAGTTACATCCGTGCCTTTAGGAAACCTAGACTCCTCATCAATGAGGGACAGTAGATTCATTGCTTTTAACCCTATCATGTCCAAATTCTCTTGATTATCCACATAGTTTATATTAGTCCATTTAATTCCTTCTTTCTCATACTGCTCCTGTTCAAGCTTGAAAATGTGCTTAACGAAAAACTGTTGTAAATTTTCATTTGCGTAGTTAATGCAAAGCTGTTCGAAGCTATTGAAGTCGAAGTTTTCAAACCCAAAAATGTCTAAAATTCCAACGGATCCACTGGTCAGTTGCTGATCTTTGAACAGAGTTTTATTTATCATTTCAACTATGTATTCGAAGATATGGCCGTATATGGCTTTTACTAACGCATCCTTGCCTTCAATAGCTGAAGCTACATTTAATGGTGAGACCACTTTATCTCCATGAGCAACGAATGTTTTCTTCGTTAAAGCTTCACATAGTCTTGCCTTGTTAACCCCCAAGATATTGGCGATCCTATTCGCATTAACAGAATCAGCTACTTCAGATCCCTCAATGTTGTTCGAATTCAGGGATTTAAATTTCAAGTTGCCCAAGTGTAGAATGGCGGCAAGGAGACTGAAAGTCCCCCAGACTTCATTATCAGGGAAATTGAGGACTTTAAAAGCGGATCTTATGTCGTTAAACTCAAGGCCGTCATTTCGTCCATCACACGTCAACATTTTGCCACAATTCAAATAAGCATAATCTTCGGGTCGGGCTAGTTCTAGCTTCTTTTTTTCATCTGCAGATAATCCAGTTACAAGTGAGTAGAAAATATGATAGTTCCTTTCTCCTTTATTTTGGTACACGATTCTCGATTTCTCTAGAAGATACTGGTCAATGTTTCCTCCTTCGATGATTCCTTTTTTACTGAAATATATGTTAACGTATTTTCCGAATCTGGATGAGTTATCGTTCCTCACAGTTTTAGCGTTACCGAAAGCTTCTAGAATTGGATTTGTCTCTTGGATCTGCTGTTCTATCCAGGAATGCTTGCCACTGGCCGCCGCCAAATATTGCAGTAATAACTTTGTACTTTCAGTTTTACCAGCACCACTTTCGCCACTGAAAAATTGGTATGAATGTGTGAATATACATTTTAATACCTTCCAAGTTTATTTAAAATTACCTTAAAATTTCTTGCGGTTAATACAAATATTTTGCCTTTTGCCACGCATATAGGGAGAATAGGTACCAGTGGTCCCTACCACAGTCTACGTACATTTTTAGACGTGGGTTGTCTTATCATAACAGACATCGTTATGAAGGTACATTAAAATGATTACTACCTATCGAAAGATTATCTACTACTACCATTATGATCTTTAGATTATATCTATATAATAACAAACTATAGGTAACATTGACTGGCTTCTGCACTGCGAGGCCGGGGGGTGGGTAGCACACAGAATACGATTCTCAATGTACCTAACAAATATTTGTGTGGCCACAGATAATTATAATACTAGCATACAGATGCCTCATCCCATACAAAGAAATCGTGCCGACGACGTAACTAGCGGTTTTCGTCTGATTAAGCTAATTATTTATTTGCGACTTGCAAGTCAAAGGGTTTGCCCGATTCTTGAACATTTTTTGTTTTTAAATATGGTGTTCATATATTTTATAGTATTTTTTGCACGTTTTTACAGTTTCATTGAACCAAAATGTGTACAATACAAATTAAAAAAAAATCGTGGGGCATACCTCAGAAATTTAAAAACGCGCCATTTATTGGATCAATTTTAAATGATCCGTTCAAAAAATCTTTGAAATGTGAATTAAGAGTCCAATATTCCAAAATTGTGTGCATATGTGAGTTGATTAAAAAATAACATATAATTTTTATGATAAATTCTAGAAAATATTAATCTTACACACAATTCCATAACAAATCGGTGCATAACGCGCCATCTAGTGACATTTACTTTAACCAAATTTTCTTTGTTAACGCTGGGACCCGTGGTATGGCCTAGGCTGGCCTCGGTGCCGATAGCTGGTTCTATAATAGAACCACAGCGCGTCAAGAAGAACCGGTAAACACTAGTATTATCTGAGGCTTGTGCAAAGTTTTGTGAATAAATTATTGAATTATTAAAGAAATTAACGAAACCTCATTAACTGTAAAGTTATTTCTTTCTTCATCAGAATTCGTATGATGACACGTATATCATATATCTAAAGTGCGATTAATAGTTTTATTACCTGATGACAATACACTGGTTGGACGAAGTATTCAGCAACTCTCTGTACGAATTATCGCCGATAGCAAATATGTGAGGCGGGATGTCCCCAAGACCACGCTCTTGATAAAAATGTATTTGATCCATTGTGTATATCGGCAGAATTTCATACGGGTTTATTGCTATCAACATGGATCCTGTGTACGTCTGGAATATAAGAACATCGTTAACATAAATATGACACATGCTTAACCCGAAGTGGCTGGCAGGATAATATAGTGCTCGCTAAACTTCTGGGCCACCGTGAAGTTGGCTTTCCGATGCGCAAGGCACGAAACGGTGCTAGGTTTTTGTATAAGATTTACTACTGCGCAGCCATTGTAGCCTTCAGGGCGGCCAAGAAATTTGGCGAGAACTCTATCTAGGTTCACCGATATTTCGCCAACTATGTGTACCTATAGATATCTAAGTCACAGTTTAAATGGGTTATTACAATCCTGTTTTAACATATATCCAGACAGTTATCTTTACGTGGGAAAAACACTAGACGAATGGCTATGGGCCGTGTCTTCATTAGGAACTATGATAATCCGTCTGGAGAAACCCCCTTTAGTTAATACCAATTGTCTTGTGGTCGCCTTTAAGGTACATAAGAGCTTAAAATTAAAAGCCGCTTATGATATTAGGACCTTCGTTCAGTTTCCAAGGTTTAGGTTAGAGGATTTAATAATCCCAGTTAGTCATAAAATTATTGATAAAATTCTGATACTTAGATTTAGGAGGTAAAGTCAAGGAAGAGGCGCCATCGAAATTTTGTAAATCAGAAAAGAAAGAAAACATGATGACACAATTTTCACGATATCAAAGGGTTCCACTGACCACTGAATGGGTGCATTTTAGTTCCTGACTGACGGAAAAGCGTCATTTCCTGAAATGGTAGGCAGGTGTAGCTTTAGCTCCTGCCCACATTACGTCACTTAGGTTTATACCAAAGTACCAAGAAATACTTAGGTATAGAAGTATCTATGCAACTGAGAATCGAACAACAATAAAAAACCGGGGTTGAAATGTTCGAACCTGTAGCCTTATTGCGTAATGAATTCGGGAAGGCAAATGGCAAAGAGTATGAACAATCGATCAATCACATAGACGGAAATCCACATCGCGTCTTTCATCTCGCCATGCGATTGGTCGATTGTTCATACTCTTTGCCCTTTGCCTTGCCGAATTCATTACGCAATAGGTCTGGATGGTCCACATTTGGGACTGTTCGACCACCAAAGCAGTCAGGGGTCCTGTCTAAATTCGGATGTACAATTATGGATCCAGCATAGATTGATTTTTACAACTTTGGCACCATTTTGGTGGGGTTTTACCCCTTAAAGTGCCACACGCCAGTTTAGATTTGAAACGGAATTAAATCTATAAACGGACAATATTTATTTATCAATGACTCGAATTGATGTTGATAATTATTAACGATTCAGCATAACTGAGATAAGCTAGTAACGTCATCCATGTAGGAACCAAAAGAATAACAAATGCATTTAAGAAACTTCATTTGAAATTTATAAAGATAAATTGGGCGTGGGTAAAATTTAAGCTGCCGTTTAACTGGCGCTTTTGCAGTCTTCATGCTTTACAACTCTGGCTAATTATAAACTCTATAGAACAATGCACTTAATCTTAAAGATTGAAGTACCTTCATAACTTATTAGGTATCAAGATATACAGAGATGATACAATACAGTTATTTCTTCCTATATATCCTGAAACCTAAACAGCCACACTTGTGTACCTAAACTGGCCAAAAACGATACCTCAGATATTTAGTCATATTACTCACAGTTGCTAAACTTGTAAATATATTTTTGTGAAGTCTTTTCCGCCGCGTACCTCAATAACTTTGCTGTTAGAATATTAGAAAATCTAGCCCTAGGCAATAAAAATCCCATAATAGGATCAGCCTGTGCAGCCATGTTAGATAGAGATTGGCCAAATGGTTGGGTACATTATTCTTGGCCTTCGAATGCAGCTATACGCCACCAAGTATCGTAATCCTTATTAGCTAAAAGTATACTTACATAAATGAGCTGATTGGCGTACCGCATATGAAGGTTGTGGAGGATCGTGTATTCCTGCAGCTCGCCAAGAGTGATCATGTCTTCGACCCCTTGAACAGACGTTGAGTGCAGCGGCTTGAGGACATTTTGGACAGAAGTCGTGAACTTGTTCCCATCATGATCTCTTACTTCAATTTTATCACCAGCACTCTTGAGTACTTTCACAGCTATTGGGACGTCGAATTCAGAGTTCCCTGGTGGCTTTAGCCAGACGTGGTCCTGAAAAGCATGATAGGGTGGCATAAGCAGGTGTGGTGTAATCCTGTGAAACTTGGATTTAGGAATCTAATATGATGTTCAAATGAAGCAAAGCACAACTGTGCCTGTCTACCTTTAAATCTAACTAGATGCACAGGTTTGTTTACCTAGGCTATGTTGGAGGCCTATTGATTGTAGAACTGGAGAAGTAGGTAAGCCTGCTGTATGCACGGTTTATTCACCTATATTTCAAGTTAAGTAAGATAGGCTAAGTTCATTTCTAGAACATAAACTGTACTTGGACGGCTAGAGCTGCGGTTGAAGCCATTTTTTTGGCTATCATATTTATCAAAGTGTTGACGAATTAGGTAGCGTGCTACAATATGACCGTCATGTGTGTTATGCGACTTAACTATTCAGTAGCTCTTGTTCCAACTATAAAATGTTTACATGAACGAAAGGTAGGTAAGCAAATAGTGGACTTACCGCCAAAGTTACGCGATCCACCATCTTGAAATATTTTTGAGATTCACTCCACAAAAATTTAGGACACAATCATTTTTATTACATTCATTGATTCCGCGTGAGGTTTGTACGACGACTGTCGAATTTTATCAATAGTTCAGCTTTGTCTTATCACTATCTGATAGCAAGGCGGACTTATCATAAATATTTTCAGATATAAACTTCTACCAATAGTTATTGAGCCTAAATAAGTATAGATTAAGTAGCGATTTAAATAATTAACATGAATCCTTTCGAGTTTTTGAATTGATGTGAAAACAACAATTTTAAAATATAAAATCATTTTACTTTGATACAATTTCAGAGACTTTTTCATTAAAATCTGTTGCAGTTTATTGCAGCAACAGCCATATTAGTTTAAAATACGTCTTACACAAAGGGCTGGGTTCGATACCCGGCGCATAGTTTGTTATTATAAAAAGAAAACTGTTTATTGGCTGACAGTGAAATGTTAGGTAAAAAAAAAATGGTTTTTAAGACATTTTCAATCTCAGACATTGAAATGGTTAAAAATTACCTACATTTGAAATTTTTAGTATATAATGATTTCTTGCAATGACTTGGATAGCAGACTACAAAAATGACTCAGCTGTTTGGAATCTATGACCAATATCAAACTACATTTTCAAGTATTATCCTATGTAATAATGCCAACAATTGAATTAGTAAATACAATTTATTTAAAAATAATTCAGCATTACAAACAACTTAATCTAATGATGATTCTAAATTACTTTTTCTTCTCATCTTTTTCTTTTTTGTCTCCTTTTGTCTTCTCATCTTTCTTATCTTCTTCCTTTCCATCCTTTCCTTCTTTCTTTTCCTTATCCTTCTTCTCTTTGTCTTCTTTCTTTCCTTCTTCAGCATCTCTATTTGTGATCTTGTTGTTGATAAGGTTGTGTAGGGCTATAATCGATCTGACAAGTGCAGCCAAGTACACTACAAGAGACTGATCATTCGTTTTGATGTAAAGGTTGTCAATAAAACTGTCATTGGCAATGTCAGGCAAGAGATTGAAGATGTCCTGCAGCTGGTAGATAATTTGATGGTTCATTGGTAGAGAGCCCTGGCCAACTTGGACGAGGTAGTCTCTAATCTCGCTCAGTTGGGAGTGCAGGCCTTTCAGACCAAGCAATTGGTTTGTAATTCTCTGAGAGAGACTTCCAACAGTGGTATCTTTAATGTCTCTTAGAAGATGTTCTACTCCGACTTCTTCCGCTTCCTCAGCCCCAATCTCACTGGGTACATGTTCAAAGGTCCTAGTTGTAGGTGAACCATCATCATGGACCTCTTCCACAGCCTGGTAAGCTTCAGTGGGGAGACCAAGGTCCTTTGGTTTAGCATCAATGATGACAAGAACTGAGTTAGGGCAGTAGCGTCTGACTAGCTCATTGATTGCTACATCGTTCTGGTGGAGTTTGGGTCCAGTGTGGTACCAGCCCACTACTTTCTCCCTGGCATTGACTTTCTTGAACATACCATACATGTTCTCGAGGTAGTCATGGTCGAGGAACCAGACTGATTTGTCTTTGTCGTCCTCATCAAAAGGAACTGGAAATACAGAAAAAAAAAGATTGTAAATATAACTAGGTAGGCAGGAATAGTCGATTAAGATGGTGATGGGCAGAGGCTTTGGTAAAGTTATAGACAAATTAGATTAACAAGAACTACTTGTGTTTAGTAATACTCTTAGACAAAAAAGCTTACTGTACCAAGGTGTAGTTTACTAAATGAATGAGTTAGTGATTTACCTGCAAAGCTATTGGAGACGTCCAGGACACCCTTAGCTCGCCAGCATCCCAGCAGCACGCCAACTACTCGTTTTTGATTACCTATTTTGCCCATCCGATTGAAGTGGTCCACCACACTCAATAGGACCAAAGGATGAACAACCACTTTTGTGGTTAAAACTTCTTGACTTGGCATTGTTGCTGTGGTATCTTACTAAAACTGCACAGTTATTATAATAGCTGCAGGATTTGTCTTAGCAAATAAGACAACAATAATAACTCACAACTACAACTTGCTCAAAATACAATGATTTTTGCCAAGCGGCAATCAAAACTAAAATTTGACAGTCATTAAAAAAAAAGAATGTCTATGATTCTTATAGTCTATGAAATTTATGCTTTAGGCTGGCAACACTGCTGTAGACATTCTCACTACTTTTACGGACAAAAACGACGACAAAGCAAAAAGCCCTCAGTCTAGCTTGGTTTAAAAAAAAATTAAAAAATTACTCACCGCTGTTAATGTCAAATTCATTTGAACGTCAAACTCAAAATTAACAACGACGTCTCGTAACATCTTACCAATAGACGTGCTTTCTGAACTTAATTTTAAAGTTTTCCTAAAATTGTAAATGAAAAGTACTACTTTCAACCTATATTTTGCTACTAAAAATCTTTTGTACTGTACCTACTTCCAAATAAAATGTCACAAAGAACCATAACCTTCGTCACTGGCAATGCCAAAAAACTAGAAGAGCTCAGGGCTATTCTCGGCAGTAATTTCCCTTTAGAAATAATAAGCCACAAGCTAGACTTGCCAGAACTTCAAGGGGAAATTGACGAAGTGTCTATAAAGAAGTGCCAAGAGGCTGCAAGGCGTCTGAAGAGGCCGGTGTTAGTGGAAGATACATCCCTTTGTTTTAATGCATTAAAGGGTCTTCCCGGGCCATATATCAAGTGGTTCCTGGAGAAATTAGAGCCTGAAGGGCTGGCGAATCTGCTAGCTGGTTGGAAGGACAAATCTGCTAAGGCTGTGTGCACATTTGCTTACTGTGCTGGCAACTGTGAAGACCTAGATGTTAAGTTGTTCCAAGGCGTTACAACTGGAAAAATTGTAGCTCCAAGAGGTACCAGAGACTTTGGCTGGGACTGTGTTTTTCAGCCTGATGGCTACAGTCAAACTTATGCTGAACTACCAAAGACAGAGAAGAATAAAATATCTCACAGATACAAAGCTTTAGAAAAATTTAAAGCACATTTCAAAGAAGAAAAACCTCTTTAAGTAACTACTTTATGTTATAAATCATGAGATAACCCAAATAGAAAATTAATGACAGAAAACTATTCACCATCATCATCTTCTCACCCTATTTTCATTTCATAAGGAGTTTGCACAACTCTGTTTTACATACCTCATATTAATAAATAGATGTTATTTGGTGAAATCGAAAATAATAAAAAAAAACAATGAAAATCGAAATAACTAAAAATGTATATTTAATGGAATAATAATTGTTAACTGTTATCTAGTTACAATTATTATTCAAAGCTTTGTAAAAAAAATATTCTTTGTATTTTTTTTTTCTGTTGGTTTATCCTAAGGATATGGTTCAATGTTACCTACATAAGTAAATACAATGTAATTATAATAATATTATCTGTTTTGTCAGAATAAAACCAAATCAAATATGTTAATTATTTATTATGATATTACCAATTCCACTTATTTACACATTCATCATAATAATGTCAGATTAATATTTTTAATAGCAGGATTATGTACACAATATACTTAGAACATTAAATTCATAGTATTAAATAATATAACAGATAAAATAAACTTATTGTAATTATTAACATTACTATTAGATGCTGGCTTGTGCACACCAGGCGCAATGTAAGGTTCTAAATTTGAATTGTTATAATTTTTGTAATACCAGTCATTATCACCAATCTGCCTTGTCTTTGTGTTGCCTGTGCTCATAATCTCAGAAAATTTTGTCTTGGGCTCTCTATTTGGTGAAAAGTTTTCTCTGTGGTCATTATGTTCTATGCTTGGTAGGTTTACTTTGGTGATGGTTGCTGGCCTCTTGCCATGGTTTCTCTCATATAACTCTGCAGTGCTGGGTACTAAGACAGCAGAAAGTGCAGTAGGTGCAGGCTCAATATGTTTCTTCATTGGTGGCTTAGATGTAACTGCAGTGGATGACAAATAAGATGAAGTACTACTCTCCATCCACGCTTGCAGTGACATATCATTACTTGTATCTGTTGTTATAAGCATACTTTCTTTTTCAGTCACTTGTGTAATTGTCAGGTTTGACTCCATTAAATTATATTTGCTCAAATTGTTGGGATCACTCTTTTGTTCTTCAACATTTTTAGTTCTATTGTAAGCTACATGAGTACTGTTGTCATCATCTATGTATGCTTGGAGCTCATGTATCTCACTTTTAATTTTCTGGTGGGTTGTGTTGTTATGAACTGTTTTAACAGGTGGTTTGATTGATACTGCTGCTATAGCTTGTTCCATAGCACCTTGTTTATTATAAGATGAAGCACTTTGGGTTTGCACAGCAGTCTGTGAAACATTTATGGTTGGATCAGGTATTGGCTTAAAACCTCCTGCAGTTGTTGGCAGGATTGGTGAGAACCCACCAGTTTCAAACTTGGGTGGTTCTGGTAGCTGATATTTGTTCCCATGGGAGTGGGAGTGAGGATGTGTGTGAGAATTTTTCTTGTCTGGCCAGTCTATTTTGCGTCCCGTGTTTAATAATTTTCCCATGTCTATCGGCGGCAGGGGCATCCCGAAAAATGTGAATCCGCTGTTGGGTCCATTAGCTGGAGTTGATGGAGCCTGTTTATTTCTATCTGTCGTGTTTTTCATTGCCGCGTATATCGTGGGAAGCCCTCCTGACGATCTATTATTATTTTGCGACGCACTTACTTCGTTGTTCAAGCCGTCTATTAAAGTTTCATTGTAAGGATAATCAACGTATTCGTCGTAGAAATAATCCGATTCTTCTGGAGATGGTCTGTTTATTTTGTTAGCTTGGTACGTGTTCTTGATCTGTGACGTGTAATCTTTAATTTTGTCTATTGTTGAATACACTTGTGATGTCGCCAAGTTAGGTAGAAGTGCTTCATTTTCGTGTATCATGCAGGTCCTCAGATCTTCCTCATCGACTTGGTTGATTGCAGTGTTTGAACAATCGTTTCTTCCGAACGGCATACCCTTAACATATGTTCCATCAGCGCATTTAGGCCCTATAGAGGACGACTCCGACAGCCATGATTTCAGCCAAATTATATGGCAATTGCAAATTAGCGGGTTTCCTGAAAAAGAGTGAAATTACGGTTGGTACTTGACAAAACATAAAAAAATAGAGCAGTTCGGTTATTTCTAAACTTACCATCAATATCCAAAATGGCGATGTTATTTCTTAGTTTAGCAAATGTGTTCTCCAATACTGTACTTAGTTTATTATGCCTCAGAGAGAGGACTTTGAGTCGCGGCATGAAATCGAAAGGCTGGCCGCTTATGTGGCATATTATATTATTATCCAAGTTCAGTTCCACCAACCATTCCATGTACTGAAATGACGCTCTCGTCAGCCTCATCAGCTTATTAAAACTTAGATCCAACACTTCTAAGGAAGATAATTGTCTCAGTCCAGAGTTATCGATGCTCGTAATTTGATTATTGCTCAAATTCATGTATTGCACTAAAGGCATATTCTCAAAAGCTCGCAGGGAAATGTATTGCAACCGATTCCCCTGAAGTTCTATTATCCTTAGCTTCGGCAGATTTGAAAATACTCTGTCAGGCAGATCTATGATGTGATTTCTGCTCAGGTATATGGATACCAATTTGGGAAGATTCGCTATCGCTTTTGGATGAACCACTTCTATGTTATTGTTATCCAAGTCTATCGTTTCAAGATCTCTCAGGTCTTTAAAGCTTCCAGTTCGTAGCTCCACTAACTTATTGTTAGGCATTTTAAAATCTGTTAGAGTGTTTATGCTGTTTATAGAGTTCCCATCAAAGTGTTTCACGTGATTGTAGCTAGCGTCCAAAACTTTCAACCTGGACATCATGTTCAACGTAGCCGGTAATTCATTTAGGTTATTCGAAGATATGTTCAAAGTTTCTACATCTAGCGCCCTGTTGACAATGTTAGGGCTTATACTTTTTAACTTATTTTTGCTAAAATCTAGAGACGAAAGGGCCGCATTGTCTTGTATCGCCATGAAATCGAAGTTCTCAATAGTATTCCCGTGCAAATTAACTTGTTTCAGTTGATTAAGTTTACTGAAGCTTTTTGGGTGAACAGCCATTATTTGATTGTAACTCAAGTCTAAAACCTCCAGTCTATTTAAATCGCTAAATGTCGTCATTTCCACCTGTCTCAAGCCATTTCGTTTCATATAAAATCTTCGCAAATTATGCAACGTTTTCAAACTACCATGCGGAATTTTCTGGATCCCGTTACTCGAAATATCCAAAGTTCTCAGTGATGGTAAATCTAGGTCTGGCGACGGAGGCATTGGCAAGCTTGTTATTTGATTCTGATGTAAATATAACTTTTCAATGCCTCGGGGCAATCCAGGCGCAAATTCTATCAGTCTATTAGCACTGGCATCTAACTCGTAAAGATTCGCCAAGTTCCTGAAAGTAGCTGGATGTATAGACACTAGGCTGTTTCCCGATACGTTCACATATTCTAATAAAGGTGATTCCATGAACGTTATTGGGTCTATGATTGCTAGCTGGTTGTAACTGAAGTTAATTCTTCTCAATGATGGAAGATTGTATAAGAGTTTTGGCTGCAATCGTGTGAAGTAATTGTACGACAAATCTAGGCCTTTCAGTGCAGGTAAATTCCAATACGGACCTTCGTTCATATCATTCAACGAATTGTTACTTAGATGTAACTCTCTCAAAGCAGGCATTGCGACAAATGCGTCTGCCTGTATGAACTTGATGTTATTCTTATTCAAATGCAATCTTTCTAGACTAGGGTGACCTCTAAGAGCACCTCGTGGAATTTCTTGAAGCAAATTGTCACTCAAGTCTAAGAATTTCAATCGAGGTAGAGCATCTAATAATGCTCGAAATTCTGAAATATGTCTTATTTGGTTTCCAATCAAAGTGAGCTCCTCAACTCCACTACCAGATTGTTGCAAAAATGATTCAGGATGTATTTGACTTATTCGATTGTAATTTAAATCCACGACTCTTAGCTTTGGAACCCTATGGAACGCACCATGGTGGATGATGTTTATGTTGTTGTGTGACAGAAACAGGTTCTCCAGCATCGGTTGGTCCACAAATCCACCTTCGCTTAATTTGTCAATTAAATTGTGATTCAGATTTAAATGAGACAGCACTGGCAAGTCTCTCATGGCTCTTCCAACCATTGTTGCATCTGCGATCCTATTATGGCTCAGCGACATTTCGCTTAGAGAAGGTAGCAGAGATAGAGCCCTCATATGTATAAGGTTAATACCACAATTTGTGATTTCCAGTCTTCGTAATTTGGGCAAATTATAAAATGCATTTTCTTTCAATATTCGGAGGTTAACACTTCCTTGGATAAACAGTTTCTCTAAATTTGGTAAGTTTTCAAACGTGTTTTCATTTACAGCATTTAGACTTTCCGATTGAATGTTTATGTAACGTAGTTTTTGTAAGCCAGAAAACGCTGGTATCCTCTTTAAATTTTGAGATTGTATCGTCAAGGCTTGAAGGTTTTGTAGTTTCATCAAACTTTCGGCTGGGAGGCTTCTCAAGTCATTTTCGACAATGAATATTTCTACCAGATTCTGTTCTTGCGTCTCCAGCCAAGCAGCAGATAGTCGCTCCAGTCCATTGTGACGGAGCATTAATCTCATAATTTTCACATTTTGGAATATTTTCCCGGGAAGAGATGGCAGATAGTTGTTCTCGATTATCAGTTCATCTATCGGTTTTCTGACAAGTTCGCCTACTTTCTGGACACCCTTTAATACTTGGGGCAAGTCGCTGTGTGTGCACCTGAAAACAAAATTCACTTCTTTTTTAATTTTCAATTTCAAAAAGGTTTGAAGTGTTACAGCGATAACTTGATACCAACCATATTTGTACATCTTCGTGTCGATTCGTGCATATGCAAGGGAGGATTGTCTCTGGGGCTGGACATATCGATGCTTGTCCAGTCGCATAAGAAAAAATCAAGAAGATTAGCCATGAGACTATTTCTCCTTTCTTTGGGTCCATTCCTCTAAAACGTAGATGATCATTGTAGCATATTTCTCGTGATTTCAGTTCTTGCTATCTGAAATATGAAAAATTTATTAAAATATTGAATTGCATAACAGCTGTACCAATCATGGCTCCTCGAAACCAACTGCTACAAGTTCCAGTAGACGGTTGTTTAAATAAACAGTAAACTTTCAGGTTTGAGCTATGATGTCAGAGGAAACGTCGTTCCTTTTTCGTTTCCTACGAAATCAAAGTAATCAAGGGTTAAACCCTTGATTGCTTCATCTTCCAATATTACGCCAAATCGTATACCAGCGCCAAGCACCAGTACTAATGAAAACAATGCATTATAGAAACAATAGCCGACCGGAACGGTCCGGTGGTTGAGTTGCACTTTCACTTATTCACCATTGTTATTAACGGCGATCTATGGTGTACAATGTTATTTACATCATTGTTTTAGGGTTATGCAAATCATTGATGGAGTAAGGTTGATGTAGGTCACTGTTCGTCCTTCGGATTTGGTTTATTGAGATCACAATGGGCTGCTCGCAAGTAGCTTTGTAATTACTTGCCTTTGTTCATGAGGAAATTTATCAAGGATGTCTTGAACTGAATTTAAAATCTTTAGATGACAATACTGCCGCACATTTTAGAAATCCATGGGCGCCGGTGTAAAGGGATGCATTTGCAGTTAGCAGCCATTTGCTTTAAAAAAAAACATTCAAAAATATACGAATACAATTTTGAGGTCGCTTCGCTCGCTCTTAAATGCCGATTCTCCTTCTTTATTTCTCGAACTTCTCTGCATAAGTCGATAAAAGTTGTTCTACCTGTTTGTACAAATGGGGAAAAGAAAACCCGTCCTATTCTGGTTGGGGTGCTGATGATGCAACCCCCTGAAAATAGTCCTGCCAGCACCCGTGTAGGGATCGGATAGGATTCAAGAACAGACGAAGCTATAAAGATTCATTTGACTTTGACTGGCGAAAAGGCCATAGCTAATAGTCGCTTCCAATATCTTAACCATCAGTTTAGGATAGGCACCGGGTGAAACGGTGAAGGTGTGTTATGTGTATTTTCTTAAAGCAGCTAAACGTAACATTATTCATTAAGTAGGTATGGCAGTTAACTTCGCAATGCCTTCGTAAACGACTCGTAAATATTGCACAATCCAACTAGTCAAAGTCTTAAAGCGTTACTTTGCAGTTTAATTAGCATAATTTCTGTATTTCCAAAAAGATAGAAATACTGACGTAAATGCACGAATTACAAGTATATTCTGCTCATCGCTGAATATATTAAAACACAAAAATATTATTGTAGCAAAAGAAGCGGTGACGCATCTTTTCTGTTAGCACTTGGTAAATAGGAGGTAGGGAGACTAGGTAGATACAGCTGCTCAATTTGTCATACGACATTTGGGCGAAACTTATGACGCCATACTACTGCGCAGTGGCTAGTATTAATGGCATTTCTTATTCGACAAGCAGTTGTGTTAGGTTGAGGAAAATTGACGCTGAATTCAGTTCGCATAAGAAGTTTTGAGCTTTGGTTACTAGGAAGACGATAGCGATAAGAATTACCTAGGTGTAGATAATAATGTCGATTTAACAATTAATCTAGGTCCTAGCCTAACTCCTTCCTCTAACCCATCATGACCTTGATATTTTACCGTTGAAAGTACCAGACTTAAAAGCATGATATAAATATCTTACGTAGAAGTCATCATGCGAATAACTACAACGACGTATATGCAGCAAACGGGACAGCAGTCATTATAGTACAGTTATCGCATTTATCTCCAGTAACTGTTGCACACCGTCATCTTGTAAGTAAGTAGTACGATCTTATAACTTGGGGGATATTATTTTTGTTTTATTATAGGTTTGTGGTTGTGCTAGGTTTGTAATCTTTATGAAACCTAACTATTTATGGGTAAGCACAGACAGCATCTTCAACTGGTTACACATCTCTAAGACTAACACTCTTTTCTAAGGTACCTAATTAAGTGCCTAAGGAGAACCCAGTTTATGACACTATCTACTAGCATTGACAAAACTTTTAGACTATGTTAGTGACTCATCATCCCATGCAGTTCCTCCTTTACGGTTCACAGGTTGAATTCCGCTCAAATCAAATATTTAGTTGATGTATCTAGGTTAGTCAATGTAGCAACACACCTCATTTTTAACCAACTTACCAAAAAGGAGGAGGTTATATGTTCGACTTCGGTCGAATCGGTGAAAATACAAAAAAAAAAAATATTTTTTTTTGTGTATTTTCACCGATTTCTCCGTCGATTGTGGACCGATTTTAAAAATTCTTTTTTTTTTGTTTCGAAATTGGTCCCATTTTAATTTGGTGAAGATCTGATGAAGGAATTCAAAGATATACGACAGACCTCGTCAATAAATATCGGCAAATCTCTCGGGATTGCTGCAATCACGTCTGTTTATTGATTATACCATTTCATAACATAAAATCACGCCAGTACGCTCTTAAAGGGTACGCAGATCTCTCATTTTACCGGTTAAGCTCAAGTTTCATGATATTCGGGTTATCTATTCTAGCGTTAAGGTAACTTACTAAACAACTTGCCTATTAGGTTGGTACAACTAAAAAGTGAAAAATAAAAAACATTTTTACAAAAAAAAAGAGTACCGACTTCTAAATAAGAAAACAACAAAGTGAAAAATAACTTTATTAATGGAAGTCGGTAACGCAAAAAAATGGTACCTACGAAAGACACCGACTTCCATAAATAAAGTTATTTTTCACTTTGTAGTTTTCTTATTTGGAAGTCGGTAGTATTTTTTTGTAATTATTTTTTTTTATTTTTCACATTGATACCATGGGTCACTAGCCCCCAAAATACAGGCTCAGGCCTAGTTTGGGAGTTAGCATCGTCACGTTACCTGTTACCTTTGTGTCATTTAAACATTTTTTTTTTTTAAATCTATCTAGTAAGTTTAAATAAGATGTATATCTTCTCGCACACATATTAATACAGAATCATCCATAAGCTAGTTATTACATGGTTCCGGTAGAGCAAGCTAGCTCATTGTTACTAACAAAAAAAAAAAAACAAAAGCCGAATCGTTCATCAAAAGCAATTTTCGGATTACTGTATGACGCAATGTAATTTCGTTTTCGATTTCTTTATTTTCGTTTGAAAATGATTATAATAACGTCGATAGAAATAAGTGGAGCTCCTAACCAGAGCTAATATCTACACGGTTGGATAGCACTTACACACGTGAGTCAAATCGGAGGACAAAAAAAAATTCAGTTTGATAATCATTTCAGTGAAGCTAGATACATATACCTAAGAGCCACAGCAGTGAGGATACTCTTTTGCATCAGACAAGAAGCAATCGCGAGTCCCCAAAACATGATGCAGAGGTTAAACCATGGCTATGAATCAATAATATAGAGAGAGATCCTATAAAACACGAAACAATAAAAACGACTAAACGAACAAACGTATACATAACGTACGACAAAAACGACGTTAAAAACGCATTTATTATAGTAAATATATATGTATTTTTATTTTAGCTACAATTTATATATTGCTATTTAATTTTACTTCAATAATTATTTAAATTTTTATGCACCTGCCATATTATCTCTCCACCACCCTTGGTCGTCTGGTAGAGAATGCCTCAGGCATTAAGTCCGCCTATGTAATTGTATGTTGCATTAAGTTTTAGATAAATAATTTAAGACATTATAATCTGTCTATCTAACGATTGCTGTTCTCGTCTAAACAAACAAAGCTTAAATTGCAGTAAAGCAAGGAACTTCATCGGATTTTCGTTTTAAGAAAGATTTTGCATTCTTGAGCTTAAACCTGCCAGCTCTACCGAAAAGAAATAGTTTATTAATAATACTAACATGGATAGATCATCATCATCTTCCTGCCCTTATCTACTACTTGTTACTTGGAGTCTGCGCAATACGTGTTCTTCTTCCATACCGTCCTGTCCCAGCTGTCACACTATCACTGACTCATTTTTATTTCATTTTACTCTTTTTTCATCCATCCACATTTATATTCATAACTCTTTTAGTAACATGCGTTTCATCCCTCCTTATCACATAATAAAATATATAGGCTTCACCATAATTAATAAATATGCAACCATATGGTAGTTATTAACAAGGCGAGCACTCGTAGGCTAGCTAAGGTTTTTCATTGTATTTTCTAGAGAACGAGGTTAGTGGGTTAGAAAATCATAATGATGACTATAGGAGTGCCTACGACTGGCAAGACTGGATGAATGGATATAGCTATAGACAAGTATATAACTATCTACCTAGATTTTAAACTTTTGATTATACTAGCCAATTGACGGGAGCGAAGACCCGGGGGTCACCCGGGGCTTCGCTCCCGTCAATTGGCTTAAGGTAATTAAGTGGCACCTACCTACCCTACCTACCATACCCTATCTTCCCTACCCAACTTACCATATCCTACCTACCATACCCTACCTACCCTACCCTACCTACCCTACCCTACCTACCCTACCCTACCCTACCTACCCAACCCTACCTACTCAACCCTACCTACCCTAGCCTATCTACCCTACCCATTACCTTGCATTATCTTATTTAAAAGACGATAATTGATCAGTTATCGAGCGGGATGAAAAATGAATAAAATAACTAAAATGGCTATTAAAAAATAGGGGTTGGTGATAAAATGGTAAAAATTTAGGGTTGTATGTATTTTTTAATACCACATTATAGAAAAATAAAAACAAAAAATTTTGTCCAAAAATTATAAAAAAATGTTAAGTGTGAACAACCCTTATCACTTAGGGGTATGAAAAATAGATAATAGCCGATTCTCAGACCTACTGAATATGCATATAAAATTTGGTAAAAATCAGTAAAGCCGTTTCGGAGGAGTAAGGTAACTAACACTGTGACACGAGAATTTTATATATAAGATTTTCATCGTAATAGGAACTTATTTATAATAGAAATAGTTGGTAAAATAGGTAGGTAGCTCTGGTGCTATACCTACTAAGTGAGACTTGGCGAAATAGCAATTACCAATCCGGCGCGGGTCCCGGAAGGACACCAATTTAGGTAGGTACCTCCGTAGAATTTTATTTTTTACTAGCTGTACCCGCGGCTTCACTTCCGTCAAATTTATCTACCTACTAGATCTATCCTACCTACCTACCATTTTTTTTCTAGGCTCATTATTCCGCGGAGAATCTTAACACATTCAGAAAATGACTTCAAATGCACAACGCCATCTATCGAATATGGAGTTCAACTGTCCAAATATTGTGATACTTTACTTCTTGAATACTTTAAGTTCATATATCTTATGATCGAATGAACCGATTGCGATGAAACAAAAACTAATTAATAGGTACTTCAAATTACGCACCATTTTTATGTACTTATACCTAAACGTTATCTACATTGGTTTCGTACATTTCACATTTTGCGTACACAACTAAACAGACGAAAATTCCAAAAATGCTGGAATTCGCTTTTGTTGGTTATCTTTTAATACCCTGGCTTTTTTATAATTTGTATAAGTATTGAAGATATCCTGCACCATAGTAAAAAAGCCGAAAAAGTAAACGTAAAGATTATATACATAAATGTCAATAACAATGGCGAATACAATTTGCATGCTAAAGATATAGTAGGAATCTATCCATTACCTTTCGTCATATAATATTTGATTGACTTATTACGCAATCAAAAAATTTCTTGAAAATTGGAGCGAATCGTAACCGTGGAGGACTAGTAGGTACAGCCTTAGTAAATTACGCATAAAATAATGCATTAGCTGAAGCACACTGACCTAGTGCCCTAACTGACTTCTTAAACGTCTGGAATCTCTTTGGTTCGTGAACAGGATAGAAGGATGATTCTGATGATATAGAAGGATGATAAAATGCCTATAAAATGCTGCTAAAAATAATTAACTGAAAAGAGAAAAACAAGTAAGTACTCATACTATTAAAACAGACATTAAATATTATGAGGAGCTGCAGGCGGGGACAAACAAAAATCATAGAGAAACATACTAATACTTTGTTTATCACCGCTGAGTAGGTAAACATACAAAAAATATTTTAAGTAGGTATATACTGATCCCCCACATGTTTTTTATTTTTCGATGCTCGCGCTTAACCACTATCTCACTTGGTGGTAAGCACTAATTATATAGCCTTTGTCACTCCCACAATTGAGACGAATCCAACGACACCTCATAATGACTATTAATGACATATCATAATCCGTCAAGCCGTTTGGACTGTGGAGCGCGTGCCATGGAAATGGTCATACATACCTACGCTCGAAAAAAATTACACTCCCGCAGTCGAGTAATAATGTCTGGAAACAGGGCGACGAAGGTAAACTAGCGTGATGACGGTTGTGCAGGAAAAGATAATCATGATGATGCAGAAGATAATCAGACTTTTGCTCCTAAAGGAATACAGATATTTTGCTCTACCAGTAACAGAAAACGTGATAAGATAGCCAGGGGACCAGATTGAGTGTCGGCCGGCTGAGGGAGTGGTCGGCGTCGATTTTGCTAGCTGACCTTTAATAAACAAGCTTGCCAAATTGAATGATTGTTAGGATATCTTCAATTTAGAGGGGTGAGTAGAGTATTTGTCCATCATAGCACGCGTAACACAAGGTTAAGAAGGTTGTAATGTCAAGAGGTCTTTGATTAGGTACTTCCTGATTTAGTTTCTCAAAAAGTTTTAGACTCCAACCGAATCATACGAGTTCTGGACGGTAGTTCAACTTTATCTCCAGATAAGCGATATAAATCGAAGCGGATGGTTGTTTTATCCAAAGACCTACTTAATACAATCCTACTAATATTATAAATGTGTATATAAGTAAGAACTAAGTTTGTATGTTTCTGTTGCAATCACGCAAAATCGGCTGAACGGATTTGAAGTAAATTTTGCACATAAATAGATAGTTATACACTGGATGAACGCTTATAGGATACTTTTTATCCCTTGGGATAATAAAACATTTTTCACTCGGGCTAAGACGTGAGCAGAAACTAATTCAATAAATGCCAGACTCGCCCACATTAAGACTAGATCAAATCTAACGAAGATGTTTAAAAAAATGTTCAAAATAAGCTACAATAGGTTTACCAACAAAAAATAACTGCAAATGTCACACGTGCTGAGTGGAAAGCAAATGCATTTTGCACGCGCATGTTATCTGATCGTAATCTCTTGCATATGTATTAGTTAGATCTATCAGAACAAGTGCACTATATAAAATGAACTTTCATTAAATTATAGAATAACAATAGTGTTTTCTCTATAGGTACCTACTTCGACAATGAGGCTCAAGTCAAAGCTCCAGAGCCTTGAACATTATCGCCGAGTTGCCAGTTTGTCGGTTTTTATCGGTTGAATTTCGGGGAATGTGCGATGGAATTGCATGATCTAATTCCGCCTTGCCCGTTTCATCATCGGACTACCAGACGTACGGCGATGCGCCATCGATACATGGTACACCCCACCCTTACGCACGTAACGTTCTAGGAATACTTTTACTATGCGTACAGCAGGAGTGGAATTCCCTTTCGTAGTCTGTGTTTCCGATAGCTACAATCTAGGGGTCTTCAAGTCAAGAGTGAATAGGTTATTTCTAGGCAAGCATGCTTCATCGTAGACTACATCATCGCTTACCCTCAGGCACTACAGATAGCGAGAAGGAAGCGTTTTGAGAAGACTTAACTAATACTGTACCATCGTGTGAGTCTATGCATCTAGGCGGTGACCTAAATAGTCATGTAGGTGCTAGTAGTAAAAATTTCGAGAGAGAAAATGGTGGATTTGGATATGAAAAATAGGGATGGAGTTACCATCCTGCAATTCGCGTCCACCTAGCCATAATAAACACTAGAATTAATATTTGTTCCGGGATATTCATCCCGGAACTCCATAAATTACCTCATTAATTTCTATCAATCGCACTGCATCCGCGTAGAGGCGGCGAGCTTCTGCCCGAGGTCTTCCGAGAATGGGCTCTAGTCTACGCAAAGCACCCACTGGCCTAACAACGCGGGAGACCAGGCGCTCGAAATTCTCTTCGCAGCTCAACCATAGGGGAGCGAAAAGATCACCGCCATCCAATGCGAGCGCGCGGAGGGAATTCAGTGCGCATCTCTAACTGTCACTAATGAGCTGGGTGACTCTCTGTACCTCGGCTGTTTATGAATTTATAGCGCCTCAGTTTTATGAGTCGGTATCTGTAAACCCAGCTCGCGGATCGACGCCGCTGCCGCACAAACGACTTTGCCACTCCGAGACTAAATTTTCAGTTAAGTTAAAGTATTATTCTGATTTCCTATTATATTTGGCTCCCCAACGCCCCAATTTCGTAAGCTAATTTCAAATTGAAAATGTTCGAAACTGCATGCGATACCTATATCTGTCCTATCCTGCAGGAGATAACTTTATAAAAGACCTGAAAGGCCACCTTTGTTCTAATGACAAACAAATCCTTACAGCAGAAGAAATTTGGGGCGATTTTGAAAAGGTATGCATAACAACCGCGAAAAAGCACCATGCTTTTCAGCACCCATCCAGGACGTTATATCAGAGAGAAAAGCAGCTTTTATGGTATGGCAATCCTCGCAAGATGAAAATGACCGTGAACAAACGAAACGGTATGTGATAATGGCAGAATCAGCCAAAACAGATATTCACAACGAGATACAGACATTCACAAGATAGCAAAAACGCGAAATAATATAACGAAAGACATAACAACGTTAAATACATAAATGACAAAACATGCTCTCTTGTGACCCAACACCGGGCCCAGATATAGGTTATACTCTTCGGTATTCTGTATAACCTGCCGCAGCGTATGTATGTGGTCTACAGTGCTAGCTGGAAATCGTCAAACCTGCGCGCGAGACGATTCGAGATAACTCTTGAAAACAACTTGTAGTCATGGCTAAGAAGTGAGATGGGCCTATAGTTCTTCAGCCGGGCATTGTCGCCCTTCTTGAAGAAGAGTACCACCACACTCCTGCAATATGCCCGTGGCGTTTTGCCCTCGAGTATGACGGCATCAAACAGCGTTAAGGGCCTTAAGGACCGGTTTCCCACCTGCCTTCAAGAGTTCGGCCGTGATTCCGTCATCAACCGGCTCCTTATCGTTATTAAGCTGTTTCAGAGCAATCCTAATCTCGTACAAGCTGACGTCCGGGATATCTTCGGTATAGTGTCGGGTCAATCTAGCTCTTGGGAAGTTTGCTAGACTCACAACGGGCTTGCTGATTGATGTGTACAACTGCCCATAGAATTTCTCGATCTCGCTCAGAGGCTCCGGTTTGGCGAACACGATCCTGCCATTGTCGGTATACAGTTTCGTGAGCTGCCTCCACCCAATAGCCAGATCCCTTGAAAACACCTTGGAGCCTTTATTTCGCTCGGTATTAAAGCGGCGGAGGTCTCTTATCAAGGATTTAGAGATCTGTCTATTGAGCTGCCGGTATTTTCACGCCTCATCTGAAGACTGCAGGATCAATTCACGCCTGCTCTTCATAAGTTTGACAGTAGGATCAGAGAGCTTTTTGTCTCTATCTGTAAGATGGGTCTTGAAAAACTTAGATCCGACCGTATGGACAGCTTCCACGAACTCATCGCTGTATTCGTCCACGGAGCTACCTAGGCACTCGAAACGATTCTGGAGTTCGAGCTAAAACTCTAGGTGTTTTGGACCTGGAACTCTGCTGGACGGAGCGTTGACTTCATCAGTCGAAACCTTTCAAGCTTAATATTGAAGTTCAATGTGCCTCTTAACATGCGGTGATCGCTCCCGATTTTCAACGAATTTATCACAGAGACATCATTGAACAGTTGCTTCTTGGTTGACATGATGAAGTCGATCTCATTTTTTGTTGCACCATCGAGGCTCTGCCAGGTCCACTACCTGTGTTCGCGCTTTCTGAAGAACTTTTTGTTAATCATATAGAGGCCCTCATTCTGCATAAAACTGGCCAGTAGATGACCCCGGTGTAGGGTAGGCAGGCTGCCGGGCACTAGGGGCCATTTTTTATTTGTGCTATTCATGGGGAGGGGGGGTTTGCCCAAATCACCACGCTTGGCAGGCGGGTTGGCGATCGCTGTATGGTTGTTATAAATGTACAGTAGAGAACGCTGCTGCCCATTCTCTGGTTTGTCCCTTAGTCGCCTCTTACGACACCCACGGGAAGACATGGTATGGAGAAATTATTTACTTTCGGCACCGTACGGAACCTATGAAACCTATAAAGATCTGGGAACGCGTCATTAACAACTCCGAAACAATGTGATTTTGTGACGCAAAAAAGGCACATCAGGAGCAATCCAGACAGTCCAAATAATGTTAGAAAAAGCGAAGTCAAATCATAAAAATCTGCATATGATTTTTATTGACTTAGATAAAGCATTCGACCACATACCACGAAAAAAGCTCTCAGACAACAACTAGTGCCTGAACATTATGTGAACATCATTCAAGACATGTACGAATCCCTTACCACAACTAGTACTAAATCAAGCTGGCATTAGTGAAAAGTTTGAACTGGAGGTCGGGGTGCGTCAGGGTTCTACTCTTAGCCCAATGCTATTCAACACCACAATGGACTATTTGACGTTACGCTGCCAGTAAGCAATTCCCTAAAACGTACTGTATGCAGACAATGTTGTTTTAATGTCGGACAATACAGATGAACTTCAGCAAAACTTTAACGCTTTGGTAAGAGCACTCGAAGACAATGGGCAAGCAGGAGCATATGTAATGCATATTTGATGGCATCACAGACCCGGATAGCAGAAAATTTACCACTCACTGGGACATCTCAAGTCCTCAACATTATCATCATCAGCCTATGTATGTTCCCACAGCTGGGACGCAGGCCTCCTCTCTGTGAGAGAGGGGATGGGTTTTAATCTCTCTCTGGGACTCAAGTCCCCACAGTCAAACAATTCAAATATTTAGGCTCAATAATCAGTAATGATGCAAAATTGATAGCGACGTTACCCATAGAACGACAACCGGTTGGCTAAAATGGCAAGAACTCACAGGTGTCACATGCGACAGAAAAATACCCATTCAAACCAAAGGCCATGTTAACAAGATAGCTATATGCTCTACAATTATATATGGGTCAGAATGTTGGGAAACCACAAAACAACACCTACAAAAGCTCCATAGAACGGAGATGCTAATATTGCTCTGGTCAGCAGCAGCCTTATTGCGTAATGAATTCGGCAAGGCAAATGGCAAAGATTATGAAAAAATTGACCAATCACATAGACGGATATCCACATCATGTCTTTGGTATCGCTTGTGATTGGTCGATTTTTCATACACTTTGCCTTGCCGAATTCATTACGCAATAAGGCTGCTGGTGACAGCAAACTTGAAAGGATCCGGAACGAATATGTGAGAGGAAGTTTTAAAGTCACTCCCATCACTGACAAAGTGAAAGAAAATCGACTCCGATGGTATGGCCACATCCAGAGACGGCCAGACGACCATATGGTGAAACTGGCTCTGAACTTGCCAATGACGCAACGCGGACGCCAGCTTAGCTCGAGACCGTGTCCAGCGGAGAAACAGGATAAACCGACCCCAAGTAAAGAGGATAAGGTCGCGACAGAAGTAGAGAACCTGGTGAGATAGGGGTCAAGCGCGAAAATTAGTAAAGATACATTAGTAAGATACATTACTGCCTCGTTGCTCTAGTTCTTGCGAGTGGTATTGCTGAGAATTAGATCCTTAGTTCAATTACGGGGTCTGGCAAAGTTTTATTGGAAATTTGTCAGTAGCAAACCGAAGTCTGGCTTCGTGCCCGATTGACATCTAGCAATAGGCTCGGCCCCTTTTACGTGGGGCCGAATCATAACTGGCCACATGGGGTGCACCTCAATGTTACCTTTCGGGAAAAGCAGGCGTGATGTCATGATAAATATCTTAAAAACATATTTTATTCGTGATAGGCTCGCGTTTGACCACTATTGTGGTCGACGGTGAAGCACGCTTGCCTAGCTAAAAGTACCATATTCACTCTTGTCTATAAATACCCCTAGATAGTAGCCATCAGGCTCAGATTAGAGAAATGAAATTCTAATCTGAGCTATCAGGAAACAAAGTTTTCATTGCTTTGGACATTTTGTGAATTTTGAATGTAAATAAGGCTTCGTGTATAGGTAGATAGATAATTTTGGTCTAATGTACATAAGTAAGAGTCTACGTAAAACTGTACATCCGTTGGTTAACATCGATATTTTAATTAAAATCATTATCCTTATAAATAAAATTAAAACAGCAAAAAATCTAGCTTCCAAGGAACTGTGCATTCGTTTACTAACAAAATATGAATACATGTAAAAAAACTAGAATAACCAGTTTTTGTATTCTAACTCCGAGATAAACACAGCCAGAACACTGTTAATCTTTAACTAACTAAAAACATAAATACTAACTAAGTAGGTATATAAAATCAACGTAAGATTCTCCTTCCTACATTAAAGAAAACTCTCACATTATTATCTAATCTGGAGCCAAGAAAACAATTCAATTTGCATAGACTCATTCAAACACCAGGGTTTACCTTCTATCACTAAACGGTAATACATCTACAACTTAATCAATTTACCGTCAAAGATGATGAACAGAACACAGCGTCAACTCCTCTGAGGTCTTTTCACACGCTCACTGTTACGCAACAATCACAAACAAAACAGAGTGGACAAGCGTGGCTTATGGTGGCCCAACGTGAACTGGGATGCGAGTATTTCGCATGTAAACACCAGACTTTCGGTTCACAGCTCGATGCACATCAAGTAACTTATCTTTCACCATTGTGGCGCGTGCTGCCGCCCGTAACTACTTGTAAACTATCATAGATGTGGATGTTTGGGTAACTATTGTCTTTTTGTTATTTGCCTCTTAGAGGAATCCCGTAGCTTGAAATGTTGAGTCTGCAGGAAAAACAACTCAACAGTCTACGGGGAGGAGGATCTAGTAAAGAGAGAGTAGACGAGGATCAAGTCCAATGGCGTTTGAAGGTAGAGTTAAGAGTTACTTCCAGCAGAGGAGTGCTATAGGCTGATGACCATATGTAGCCCCTTCATCTTCTTCGTGCCGATGATGCCGTCTTATTTAGATTTTCTTCGACCAGTAGTTTCTCGCTAAGGTCTCGCATGGTGCTGGTTTGTTTGCATAAGGAGCAGTTAGGGGATAAGGCATCGTCTGTGGTGTGTTGTCGTCGCAGTCACACTGTGGTTGATCGGAGTACTCCCATCTGACCTATATGACTAAAGCGGCCCACCTGGCTTTGTAGCCGGTTTAGAGATTTCCAGGTGGTCCATGGCAGTTTATAGATCGGAGCGTTTCTGCAGGCTCAACATAGTCAGTTGAAGAGCCACATTTGTTTGCGAGCTTCGCATGTACTCTTGCCGTTCATTAGCACCTGACAGGTAGCTATTCAGACAAGTGGCCAGTAATAAGTTTATTGTCTCGCACCCGATCGGTAGTTGGAGACAAAGAGAACTTTTCTTTGTGAATCATGAAGAAGTGCAAATCTGTTCTGTTGACACAATGTGCCAACATTATGGCCTAATGATGATGTCATCATCATTAAGCCTTCTTTTCACCGACCTAAAAACTGACTCCACAGTCCAAACAGCAGATGCCTGTAATTCTCAGCTAACAGTGTTGCTTGTTTGAAGTTGGTATTATATATTTCTTTGCAGAGTCAATTCGATCGATCGTTACAGGTTGGAGTAGATGGATATTGCTATCTGCTCGAATATTTAATTCTTTGACCGTAAATTGCAAAATAAAGAATGCTTAAGCGACTTATCTCGATTAAATCGTACGATGTGGTAACTAGGAAGGGTGGTCGCTTGGACAATAAAATTGCCAAGTGTCGCCTTAATTACTCTATTGAAACATGTCTGTAATAATCAGAAATACAAACAATACAACTGCAATTTCATAAAAATTGCACACATTGTACAAATATGTACCTATGCAACTGTAAGGTATAGACAGGTAGGTAGACAAATGTAGTTGAAGAATTTAGTTTAGTAAAACTTTTAAACATTATGCAATACCCATAAGCTAGCATATACATTCTTAATTCAAATTCTCCGTGGCAAAATTTGAATTAAGAATCTGCTAACCAGAATTCAATCAGTTTAACTGATCATAATTATGGTAAGAAAGTTTGTCCATATACCTATAAGGCCCTTATTTGTACCTTATCTACTCAATAAAAAGATTAGTGACCTCAATGACCAAGTCGCAAAAAAACCTTAAATCCAAAACGTAATACAAAACAAAGTTGTTTGCCAATTCTTGTTAGTGAGTTTGCAAAAACCTGCTTACAACCTGCTAACCTTGGTATAGATGTCGCACAAAAAATAATAGCTTTGTAGGCAAATAACACAAAGATTAAAATCAGCGCTGTCATAACCAAACTAACTATTATACGGGCCGTAGACCGTACGGTATGATGCCTCCACTCATCTTAGTTTTTTTAATCGAATGAAATTGTGTAAATTACCTAGGATTAGGAGATTTTATTTCAAATAAGTAATCGTACTTCATATTATAAATGCGAAAGTTTGGACGGATATATGTTTGTTACTCAATCACACCAGAACGGCTAAACAGATCTGGATGAAATTTGGCACAGAGATAGATTTTAATCTGGAATAGTACAGGCAACATTATACCGGGATAAAAAGTAGCTTATACTTTTTATCCCGGTATAATGTTGCCTTGGGATAAGAAAACCATTTTCACGCAGGCAAAGCCGCTGGCAGAAGCTAGTTTGTTATATAACAGTCCTAAGGTACCTACTTATTATATAACTTCCCTAATAGGTACCTATCTAATATAGAGTTTGAGATTCATTATAGATATCCTGTAGGAACCTAAGGCTCAGTATTAGGATCGTAATGATGAAAGTGAAACTACAAACAGTGATTTTCAAAACTTTCGTTGGTAAATGTTAAGTAATTTATATTAATTTTCGGAGCAGTGGAGTAGGTATCTTTTGTATTCCGGTGTGAGAAGTTCATGCAGCAACAACTCCAAAATAGCAGTTGCTAAGCGTACTGTGTACAAACACGGAAGCCAGTTCAAATGAGCAACACCAATGTGACCCTATCCAAGAAAATCACGTGTTTCATATTTGTATAAAAATCTAGTATGTTTTCTCATGCGTCGGACAGCACGTGCCCAATTTCCATTTATTGACTGGGTACCTACGTATGCCAAGTTGGCGTCTTATTAGGTTTCACAAGTCGAACTTTTCCATTCAAACTATCTATATCTACTGAAAGAAACGAGTTAATCCTCATATAAGAATAATCTGTACCTATACGGCTCATGTAAGTAACAATCATATCATCAGAATACGGTTTAAGGTCCTATAAATAGTTTCATTGTCTACGGTTTGCGTTGACATTGACATTGACTCGCAAACAGAATTATAAATCATGCGAACCAACATCACTATATCCTTAATGAACCCTACAAATTCCACTCCGGCAACTAGGTCCGAAGGGGATGACAGGGGTTAGAACTGCAGTAATGATCAGTGAAAAGATCAACTTGTCACGGATCGAATACATATTATTGATGGCCATATCATATCCGACTGTTAGGACACCACTAGTCAAATAACTTCTGCGATAGGGTTGGGAAATCGGCTGGAGTTATTCAGAAATTGGGATAGCCTGCATTATTTAGGGATACATTGATTTGGGCGATTATGGCTGGGTCAGGCATCTTAGGTTCTGAGTTTCTGAGAGGCCTTCTTATTATTTCAACTGTACCATCACGTGTATTGAATACATAACTGGCCCCGTGAGTTACAGTAAACAAACACCTGTGTAAAGATGCTACAGACGGCAATGAAAATTTGAAAACATGGAAACTGTGGTACGGTCTAACATTTCCACAGTACCAGTGTGCAATATGATCTTACTTCGACTTTTCATTCCTACATTTTTCGCACTTAACACACCCACCTTGAATCCTATACCAACATTAGGCGCTAACACAAACATCGACATTTGCCCATGCTAATTTACAGGTGTAAAAAATTCAATGTCAAGTTTTTGTCGAAAAATATTACGCGAGAGGCGACACACCCACCAAACTTCTTCGTGGGCTATTGTAGCTTAAATCAATGAAAATAAGGTCCATTTCATTATAGCTAGATTGCGTTATCGTTCGATTCAGTCGTACACGTAGGTATAATGGTTTACAACCTGTTTCTACCTCACGCGAGAGAGACGCCTCCGTTCTGTTTACCTACCAGTAACCGTTTGTCTTACACAGTGTTTTATCGTGTCGTCTATCAGACGCTAGATCCTCCGTAATTATGTTCATAAGGAATTTATATCGAACTTCTATGAAATTAAACATTAGAAATTATTCAGGAAGCAAATTAAAAAAGCCGCCAAAGATTTTGATAACGGGTAAGTTTGTTTATTTAAGCTAAAGTCAAATTGAAAATAGGCCACGGGAAATTTGGGAAAACTGACCTTAATAAAATATAAAAGTGACTTGCTATTAAAGGGAAAATCAATTTAGTTAAATGACAATATTATTGAAATAAAATCATTAATAGCTCTAGGCCTGGATAATAATGAAAATCGAATAGGCATGCTAATGCTCTACGTGGGTCTTTATGTCACAGACGCTGTAAGTACCTAAATGAAAGGATAAAATATATCGAAGGTTGTTTCTGTAATAAAACACAATAGTTTCTAACAATATCAGCGTTAGTAATCGAATTAAAGCGAAAGTGCAGTAACACGAGGATGACGAATTGTTGCTCAACGCGCGCATTCCGGTACCGGTGGTGGTGTGATTGAAATTTTAAACGACCGGTAAGGTAAGCTGGCTTGAAATTGATAAGGTGAATAAAACCATCCATAGTAGAGCATTCTGGGAACCCGCAAGTGAACCGTTGCCGAAAAAAAAAACATTGCACCAGAGAGTCATTATTTTTTTGTGGCTAAAAGTGAAGACTAGAAGGGGTTAGTAACTCCAGAATTAAAAAAAAAGCCAAGTGCGAGTCAGACTCGCGCACGAAGGGTTCCGTACCTTTATCACAAAAAACGGCATAAAAATGACGTTTGTTTTATGGGAGCCCCATTTAAATATTTATTTTATTCTGTTTTTAGCATTTGTTGTTATAGCGGCAACAGAAATACATCATCTGTAAAAGATAGACAGACAGACGGACAGTGGAGTCTTAGTAATAGGGTCCCGTTTTTACTCTTCGGGTACGCGGTACGGAATCTCAAAAATAACTCGTATTTCTGGTCACAAAACAAAAAGTATAAATCTCGGCGCCCGAATACTTGTCAGTGCCCGGCCGCGGTTGGGAGAATCTTCCTCAGCTGCTTCTTCCCATGTAGCCGACTTCTAAAAAATAATTTATTATTTATATTATAAATACTTATTGTTTGTCACATGTGAAAAGACAGTTCTTACAATCAGCATTTTTGTATCACTGTAACATCCCTATGGGGTGTACAATCTTTATATATATGCCGATATTATTAAATGTAGTAGTATCACACGGCCTTCTCCAAGATCATCAGCGCTATCTTCTTTATTCTATTTTCAGTACGTCAATACTATCTGTGAGCTATTAAAGTCTGAATGCATAGTAACATTGCGTTATATTATAATTTAATCTTTGGCGATCGGACTGACCTACAATGGCGGCTGTGTTCTTATTGGGGTCTTGTCATCCTGTATTAACCGATAAAATGACTGTAGGTATTATTTTATCGCCTGGTATAAAAGGTCAAAATTAAATAAATAAATAAATTGTTTATTGGTCAAAAAGGTACAGATGATGAGAAAAACAAAACTTATACTAAGTAGTTACAAGCAAGATATACAAGGTTATGAAATTACAGTATAATATGTGGTAGAAGTAAGTAGTAGTAAGTACATGGTACATCTGTTGACAATTTACGTTACCCTGTCTCTTAAACTAGGGTATACCTGTATCTTAAGAGACAGTGGACGGCCATAATGTTACGATTAAGTATTACCTTTTATTTAGTGAGAACTCTGACGATCCACCCACAACTAAACAATTTTCAGATAATGGTAATAGATTAGAAAAAATAGTACTGAACTTAATTTGTGTGAGTGTCTACGTATGTGTGTGTGTGCATGTATGTACGTGTTGTGTGTGCATGTACCTATGTACGTGTGTGTGTGTGTGGTGCATGTATGTGCGTGTCCTAGGTTAATATTGATTCTGTTTGATCATAGTCTTGTTGAAGTAGCCACTCTGTAAATTTCCATTTAATTGCCCATTTTGTTAGATCAAGTAGGTATGTTTAGGTGATTATTAATTTTTCTGTAGATGAGAGAGCTCAAAATCAGATATCATCAATATTGGCAAAGGCTGTTCTATGAGGAGTACCTACTGGAGGGATAAAGGTGCGTTTTTTATCGGTTGAAATTATATTTAAATTCGATGTCAATGAACAAAGTTAGGAATCTTCTCATAAGACCTTAAGTATTTAAGTTCTGCTTACGGACTTTGGGCAGAAACTTTCAAAAATGTAGCCCAAAGACACTGTATAATATGTAAATGAATTTGGTTAATTTTACGAATATAGGCCTCTATTATTCAAAATATTTCGAAGCACAGTCAGATACTCCAATGTTGATGATCGCAAATCTACATGCGTCTCAAACTTCCGCATAATGTGTTTACATAAATATAATTCTAGTGCGTAATCTCTACGTTACGTCGCCGCATCGTAGCAAAATGAAGTTTTGCAAAAACATGTTTGCCTGTGGAAAACCGGGAAACCTACTTATTCTAATGCTATTATTTATTTACTCGGCAACATAGTTATAAACCATCTTCCATACACTTTATAAAGTGTATTAGCCTGATAAATTAATTTATTCTACTATCTTTACAGGAGGCCTCGGTCAACTAGGCGTAGAATGCGCTAGGTACCTTCGAGGAAAATACGGCAGAGACAATGTCATCCTCTCCGATATAATCAAGCCGTCCCAAGATATAGTCAATGATGGTCCATACATATTCGTGGACATTTTGGACTTCAAAGGTCTGCAGAAAACCGTCGTGGATCACAGAGTGGATTGGCTGATCCACTTCTCAGCTCTCCTCAGCGCGATTGGAGAGCAAAATGTTCCTTTAGCTGTGCGAGTGAATATAGAAGGAGTGCATAATGTTATTGAACTTGCCAAACAGTATAATCTTAGGATCTTTGTGCCGAGTACAATCGGGGCCTTTGGTCCAGACTCTCCTAGAAACCCTACGCCAAATATAACTGTACAAAGACCAAGAACTATTTATGGTGTGTCTAAAGTGCATGCAGAGTTGTTAGGGGAATATTATTTCCACAAATTCGGTCTGGACTTCCGTTGCTTGAGGTTCCCTGGAGTCATATCCAGTGACCCACCCGGCGGAGGCACAACAGGTGAGGATTTTTCTCACTTATGTATTTTTTAACGTTTGCCGTTTTTGTACTGTTTTTGTTTCAATCGGCTAGACTCACGTGTGTTTGAGAATAAACCGGTTGCGTAGGGAGGTCATATTTCAGTAGGTTATTTGCAGCCTAGTAACACAAAATTAGTTGGTACCTATCTAAGCTATACTAAAATTCCATTCATGGCGTGAATAAGTTGACAAATCGACTTGCACCTTATTTCAAAAGACCTTCCAGGTACTAATTATGAATATGAAAAAATTATAGTTGCAAGTCGACTTGTCAACCTATTCACGCCATCTAGGTAGGTACGGAAATATTATAATTATGATGTTTTTGAGCAGACAATAAATGGAAAAGCAACGGGGTTGATATCTTCTATAGGTATAAATATATATAAAAAATTGAGAACTATCGGAAGCTGTTAATTGACTGACAACAACTTTTCAATTTAGCTATCTATTCTGAATGTGTTAACCAAATACTTTTATGTTAATTTCCGAGACAGGCTTGTTATGCAAAACTCGCAAAACCTTGAACATGACTTGCACAAAAATATATTTAAATGATTGTTTGATGGTGTCTAATGGTGTCTCATACTATAAAAAGAGATATTTAGGTACCTACCGAAAATTCCACTTCATCCTTTCTTCCTATATAAGCCTGTTCAAAATAGGGTACTGACGACTAATGACCAAAGGTACCATTAAATATTATCTAGCTTTGCATAATTACCCTATTTGCACAGTTACCCTATAAACAATGTACCCACTGCTGGGACACAGGCCTCCTCTGTGAGAGAAAGAGTGGGTCGTAATCAACCATGGGTACCCTGCAGTGCGCGGATGTGACTTGGTTTCGGCACGACATTCAACTTTACCGTCTTGAGAGCCAGTAGTGGTGAAATAATTTACCCAAAGTAAAGTGCCTGCCTGAATTGGTAATTACGGTTAAGTCTCTGCCGTTTTCACTAGGGAGGTGGCCCTCCTTGTTTATTCATCGCAAATGTTAAAACTATCAACTCTATTTTTACAGACTATGCCATTGCGGTCTTCCACGATGTGATACGCAAAGGCCAATACCAATGCTACCTCAAGCCTGACACAAGACTTCCTATGATGCACGTAAGGGATGCCCTCCGCGCTCTCTCGGAATATTTGGAGGCGCCCAATGAGATTCTCAACAGAAGAGTATACAATGTTACATCAATGAGCTTCACTCCCGAAGAACTGACAAACGCTATGACTAAATATATACCCGACTTCAAGATCACATATATGCCTGATAGCAGGCAGGAAATCGGTGAGTAAATAACGTATTGTTTATGTAAACAATATTTGCAAAGTCAGATTGTGATGTGTGAACAAGGGCAATGTAAATAGTTACTTTATAGTAAAGTTATCGACAAAATATGCCCCTAGTAGAAGAATCAGTCCACCCAGAAATATACCTCCCAAAAATGCGCTAACACCTCAGGTTTCTCTCTCATTATCGTAGGAGATTTTTACCTTATAGACCCCCATTTCATGATGCCGTAAAATAAACCCGCGTATTATTTCTCGAAGTCTCTTGGATGAGTACCGACTCCCAAATTTTTAAGTAGGTTGCACGAACTATTTTTTAACTCGTCCCTAATATTGATTTCAGCCGATTCTTGGCCGCAAGTATTCGACGACAGCGAAGCTCGGCGGGACTGGAATTGGAAACCAGAGGTCGATCTGGACAACCTTGTAAAACTGATGGTCAAGGAAGTCAAAGAAAAAATTGCTGCCAATGGACTATCATAACATGACATGCTCATGTTTGCCTAATGCTCAATACGCTCATCATGCCGTCTTTGTCGCTCAGATAAGAGTACCTCTCCCCACACAGGGGCTCAACGAAAGTCTCATATTATAAGCAGTCTCACCTCAGTTTTGTTGCTAAAAGGACGTCAGTGGGGCTAAAATAGTTCTTTTCATGTAATTAATTTAAATAAACGCTTTAACTGAATCTTATTTCATTTATATGTATTTATACCTAGAAATTAAAACAGATAGCTAGATCTTTGATTTCAGGTCATTGCCAGGCTGATATATTACCTATAACTTCATATCACCGGTCCTATTGACATTGACCGAAGGCTGTATAAATTATGTTAGGGACACTACACATTCAGATTTTTATTTTATTAGCTTAGATAATTTATTGCTAAGATAAGTCTGGTGAGACCTATTCAGCTCAGTTGCCACAACGCATTTTAGTTAGGAAGGTCGTTGCACCAATAATAGGGTAGTGATGTGCCCATATTTAATCTTGTCAGCGATCACCCGAATTTTTCACTGTTTTTATTTAAATTATACTGTTACAAGATAGAGCAACGCCATCAAGTGACGAGAGCAAGAACTAGTAGTAACTAGTAGCGCTATCTAATATCGGATAGCGGAACTAATCTTCTCGAAAGTTCGTGTCGAATGGAAGTTTCTAGTCGCTTCGGGAAGTCGATTGTTCGGGAAGATTCTCAAATTATCTAGAACGGTATAGAACGTACTAGAAACCTCTTCCATGCTAGTCGTAGGTACACCTATGTCGGTCAGCCGGTCGGCTTCGTCGTAGGGCGGTGCCTGGCTGGAGGCTATATAGCTGAGTCTCCACAGGATCACCCGGTTAAGCAGTAGACGGTCACTCTGATTGAACTGCGAGACGGCCAATATAAAAAAAAAACATCGTAGGGCAGTTTCGATTGAGAAGCGATACCGTAGCGTTCAAAGCGAAAATAGTGCGAAGTAATAGAATTGTTTTAGAAGTGTTTTTGTAATAAAGTGTGATTAATTAAAGTCTGCTGTTTAAATAATGTGTCCCTGAACCCCAGCTCGTAACAGATCGGTGTCAGAAGTAGGATAAATTATACCGGTTTTAACGAAGGAAGAATCGGAGGGGATGCGCACCAGGAGTCAGCGCCAGCAAGACGTAGACCAGGGGCGGTTTGAAGACGCTCCCTCACCGACATCAGGCGGACAACGAGACTGTAGCGGAATCAGCTCTTTCGCCAGTGACTCCTGACCTTGCCGCCCTTATGGCATTCATGCAGGAGCAGGCCCACCGTTGAGAGGAGCACGCGCGCCGCTTGGAGGAGCAGATGCAACGCGACAAGGAGGAGCAGGCTCGTCGCCAGGAGGAGCAGGCTCGTCGCCAGGAGGAGCAGGCTCGCAGATTGAAAAACAGTCGCAGCGTGATAAAGAGGAGCAGGCTCGCCGTCAGAACGAGCAGTTAATGTTGATCAAGGACCTCCGCGCAGCCATCGGAAAGGAGATGAAGGACGTAAAAGCTGTCACCATTGCATTCTAAGCAAGCAGCAGTGCAGTTTAAACCACAACCCACAAGATGCTCCGCATCCTGTTTTGCATGTTACAAGTTGTGGGTCGTTGGTTCGAACCCAGGCAGGCACTTAACTTTGTGTAAATTGTTTCATCTCCACTGCTCTCAAAACGGTGAAGGAAAACATCGTGAGGAAACATGGCATGTCTTAGAACCAGAAATGCAAAGACATCCACCAACCCGCACTGGGCCCGCGTCGTCGATTACGGGCTTACGGCCCATTCCCTCTCACAGAGAGGAGTGTATTGTAGAGGCTTTCCACATAGAACGAGCAACCTGTTCGGCCGCTGACACCTAAAGCTGGCGACTTATATTTATTTTAAGTTTGGAAGGAAATCGAATACAGAATATTTGAAATATATCGAACGCGTGTAGTTTTTTGTTTAGCTGGGACTTCTGTAAAAGCCGCCTGAGGGCAGGCACGTTGTTGATTCAATACAAGTTAAAAGTAATTTCTGCTTATTATTTGAGCTCCCTGAGCCACCCCCTCACAGTATCTATGTATGTATCTGGCGTTCCAGAGACCAAACGCGTTGGCCGATTTTGATGGTTCTTACGTAAATCTTAACCTTGCGAGCGTCATTACCTCCATTAAAATTGGAACATTGACCCACCCCCCTCCCCTCCCCTCATCTTTATACCTACAGTCCCTAGAGACCCAAGATCAAGGTTGTAATAGTTTCTCTCCTTTTTAAAAAAAAGGAGAACTATCTCAAACTCATTTAAATAAAGGAAAATACCGAAAAATTAATAATTATTTATAATAATAATTAATAAATTGGGCGCACGGTTGGCGCAGTGGTTGAGCAATTGACTGCTGCGCTGCGTGTCGCGGGTTCGATTCCCGCACGGAACAAATATTTGTATGACCTACAGATAGTTGTTCCGGCTCTGGGTGTTGTGTATGTGAATATATATTATATGTTTGTAAACGCATCCACGATACAGAAAGAAATTTCTAGTGTGGGGCAACGTTTTTCAAAAAAATCAAAAAAAAAAAACAAAAAGAAAAAATTGAGATCGCACAATTTTTTTTTTTACATTTTGTTATATACTATTGAAAATACATTTCCAAAGTTTTTATAAAGATTCATTGACTGGCCCTGGATTCCGAGGTATAAATCTTACGGCGCTCCACTATTTTTAGAATATTTTGTCAACAGTCTCCACCCCTATAGTTCATGTTAAACCCGCCAGATGGCGACAAGCACCTCAATAGTCTCGCTGTGTAAATTCGGGCCGTCTTAAGGTGTTACAGGAATAAAAGAGGAAACATTTTGATCAATTCCTTTATTTAAGCATGAAACAAAATAAAAATCACCTTTGCTTAAAGGAATAATAATAAAAAAAAACAGTGTTAAGCATGTACATGTTTGCTACCTACAGAACAGATACACAATGAAAAAGAAAACAAATCACCCTTGCCATGAGTTTACGGCAGCTAGAATTTAAATAGATTTAAAGTGATGTCTAGAAAATTGGGCAAAGAATCGTGGAGTGGATAGGCTCATGGCAGAGGTTGTATAGAATGTCAGAGGATGAAACTTAAAAATAAAATGACTTCCAATTCACACTATACACAACTCAGTCTTCGTTACGTTACTCGTCGGCAACACGGTCGCTTATAATATTTTTATGACAATATTCCTTAGATATGGACGTAACATTACTATAGGCAGAACGTTCATTTCCATAATCATACAAATTATTTTCTCAATGTTGCCGCGTAATTATTATGAGATGTAACTATTTCAATGCATATAGTTTAAATTCTAATCTACTAACAATTTTAACTCTAAAATAGTGGTGTTTCTGTGATTTTAGGACATTATCTATTTCTAGTTTCAAAATACTTATAGTAATTCAAAATTTAACAAGTAATAAATTAACGAAATGCCTTTCCACCTTATAGATCTACGTGTTATTATTTCTGTATTACAAGCGCAAAAAATTACATACAAATATATAAAAATCAAATTTCTAGCCGAATCTAGCGATCTTAATTTTATTGCACCTTCTGTTTACTATATAATAATTATCACAAATCGTATATACAGTCATTGTGAATGTTTGTAATGGCACTTACGTCATCTTGCGTCTGGAAGCATGTTTATCGCTTTCAGACTAATGATTAGAAATTGAGTGAAATAATGCATTTCAACTATAATGCACTTCTGTCTAAAGAAAATCGATGTTATTAAAAGACAATAATAGTACAGCAAAACATATTTCTGAATGTCCCTCGGTTAACTTCGTATTTCGTCAGTCGTTGGATTTCTATCAGTTGCCCTTTGCCGTCCGGTTTGCACCAAGTGGTGCAGACCGGACGCTCTCAATCAACTTGGAAGTATTTAGAGTTGTCAATACTCTTTTAAACTAATGTAATTTATTTAAAAAAATGGGAGGAAAACTGCTAAAGGAAAAAAGTCTTACAGCTCTATATAATTCACACGGACATCAAAACAAAACAACAATAAAGTAAGTACTTAGTTGTGTATTTAAATTTATACACGATAAATGTAATAATTGATGTACATGGAACTTAGCTTTCGTTTGCATTGGGAATTACGATGATTGCCGAGGGACATTAAGAAAATAGTTGTACTGTACGTTATTGTATTGTACTTAAAAAAAATATTGCATGGCGCGCAGTTATTGGTTAGTCTAACGCCAATTTAAAGCAGATAAAGAAACATTCACAATCACAATGAAATTCGTTTATACTTTTACAACAAATTGGTAACTATATACAGAAACAAATATTATACAAAACATACATTGTTAACCTCACCAAATATACCTAATCGATATCCCGGTACCAAACGGTGTGACGCCATCTTAAAACATGGCAACTTATTATAAAGGTAAAAAAAAATACAGAAGAAAAATGCAATATTACACTGGTGGTAAGAACAAAGCGATTGCGTTAATTTTAAGTACATAAGTTACAAATAAAAATGCAATTAATTACAAAACTGGAATAAATATCGAGTAAATACAACACAACAATCACATTTGGGAGTCAAAAACAATTTTATCAATAGAGAAATACAACAAATTAGGATGATTCTCATCAATGAAACTGAACGCGATCAGCATATTTAAGGCTCTTACAGACTCCGCAATCCACCCGTTAGGCCGTTTGATCACGACGCGATACCCGACACGACAAAATGTGGTCACGATTCAGAGCTCCATATATTTGTATGGACCGTTAGTTTACTGCACAACACCGCACTACACGCGACACGATAAACAAACGGTTTTTCGGCTGTCATCGATACCGCTATGTCGTTGCGACTTTTTTGCCGTGACGATTTAGCGGCTGTACAAAAAACAAGTATGAGCTTATTGACGACACGACACAGAGCACCGCACGGCTCACGCGTGGTTCGTCATTCACACGCTTATGAAACAATAAAAATGCACTGCAGTATCGTTGCAAAATCGTGTCTAGTGAACAAACAAACGGTGTGTCGTGTGTTAAAAATCGAGACCACAAATCATGTCCTGCCGTGCCACGTGAACAAACGACCTTAGAACTTCATACCTATCAACTGCATGCCGGCTGTGTATAGTTTCTGTTATGACAACTGCAGCACGTCTGTAGAGAGCCTAAAGCGCGTTCCAGAACTGTCAATATTCTTAACAGAAAAAAATATGACACAGACAGCTCTTGAATGCGATTAAGATGTGCTAATCACGTTCAATTTCATTGGCGGAATTCGCCCTTTATTTATCAATAAAACAAGCTTCCAAGTTTCGTGGCTGATTTCTGGTCAAAATATATTTAATTTTGGAACTTTGGAGGTATCGATACGATCAAGGAGTTCCATTTTGAGTGTGAACTAGTTGGTTCGATTTGTATATTAGGTCGTACGTAGCGGTTATGTGAGAGATCTTTACGATATCCGTCAAATAACCGTTCCACTCTTGTTCCAATATCATGATACTGTAGTCTAAAACTTAACTCGATGACCCGACCATTAATTGCTAAGAAATACTCGTCACCTTGGTCAAGCAAGAGAGTCAACCCCATGTAGACTACACGTGAACGACGTTCTACGTGATAAATGATTACTCTAGCGTCTAGCTAGTGCATCACTACTGAATAAATTGCACACAAAGTGTCTTAATCTAAAAAATACTTCGTATGAATAGGGGCGAATGTGCCTATCTTCGTTTATAAACGTAGTATTATTATTTTTCTATGATCTCTTCTGAAAGGAGGTAAGGGGTCATGTTTGTTTCCAGTTCTTGTCAATCAGTGAATCTTTCGTTTAGTACACTCATCGCAGGTATTATCATTATATTTTTTTAAACCATTTGTATTGTATGGTTATTGTAATATTGTCGCCGTTAGGAAATTATGTACTAAATCTTGCTTACCTAAACTAATATAGGCCAAGTTCTACGCAAGACAGACCTTAATAGGTGTATCACTAGCTACTATTTCAACACCTTTATACTATCTTTTACTACATAATATTATGCCAATTTAAGAAACATACAGTTAAGGCAGTCCTCTCTGTACTAGTTGCATACATCATCCTCATTAACTCATGAAGCTTTTTGCATGAGTTAGCATCTGCACGCCATGTTTGACAGGATTTCGACCAATCAGAAGCGAACTTGTGCGCACCATCTTGCTACACCAATTTTTTCAACACTTACTTTTCAAAAGCTCATGTTTCGTTGCAATGTCAACTCCAGACGCGCGAAATCGGTTCTTATTAGGTATCTAATTGTAATCCAACCGACAAGATAGTTAAACAAATCTTTTATACGGATCAGCGCGTTACGCTATACGTACTAATAAAATTGTCGTTGGACTCAGCCAATATAATTACCTTTTGATCTTAGTTTTTATGACAGCTTTCAATGTAGGCCGAAAAACTCGTTTGGCTTGACAACTTATGTGGTCATTGCGCTATTTTGGCACTGCAGTTGTTCGCCTAATTCGAAAGTACCCAATGGATGCACTTGCGCAAATCTTTTGCATGCGCAGCTGACATACAAATGCATCCCTATTTTGCCTCTTTTCAGTAAAATAAATTGTATATACATTACGTTATTGAATGTCGTGTGTTTGAATGTAACAATTCAATTTATTTATCGCAATGATTCCTTATTCAGTCATTGTAATGCACTCTAGAAACACCTACGTGTATTGTGACGTCATAATAAATGCTTGCAGCTTTGTGGGCGGTGACTGGCCATCGTTACTACAGATAAAGGAAGGAACTCATTATAGTGTTCATACCGAGAGGCAAGAATCAATGCTGCGTGCGATCATTCTAAATTTAAACAAACGTGTTCCGAAATCATGTTTGTTAGTTGTTTATAGCAAAAAACGTTAAACATTTACATAATTCAAATAATATTGTCAGTATCCAAATTAAGTAGTGCTTGCCCTCTCTAAAGGCAAGTTATAAAACAAATACAAACACGAATTATTACATTTATGTGCTTCATAAACCGTGAAGACTACATTAACAATATATTTAATTTAATTTCAAGCATTAATAAAACGCGCACGACCACGTTTTATGGAACTCCAGCCGCATTTAAAAACGTATTATTGAAATATTTACATAACATTTTCGTCTCGATTGTTTCTTACTGGACGTTGTCCTACGAAAAATTCATTGTAACATTAATTAATTATAAATAAATCACTGCGTCATCTGTCTAAAATTAGATTCATCGTTTTCCGTCACAATGCTAGCAAAAATATTTGATTTTCGTTACCTACATAATTGACTCGAGGACTACTCTGCCTTGACATGTTGCTGTTGTTCTCGGTTCATGTTGATTTCTTTCAATCGCTGTCTGAGCTGTGCCTTCTTGATGTTTGTCATGATCTGCGTTGATTGGTATAGCCACGAACCCTGGAAAATTAACGATAGAGGTTTTTAATATGGGTGAGTGAATGAACGGTCTATGGTTAGCTCTTGTTTTTCTGTTGCTTAAGGCGATATATACGCCCCAATGTTAACGCAGTACTGGCCGTGCGCCCGCTCGGAACCAAAATATCAATATTGAACCTCCTATTGAACAGTTTTGTTTGCAAAATATTATTTGATTTACTGCTATTTCAGTTATGAAGAAATTCCAGCCATCAATTTTTCTGTGTAAAAATATTTTTAAACGTTTTGGAGGAGTATCCAAAAGTTGCGAAAAATATCGTGTTGCTTATTATTTTTTTGAAGCAAAACTATTTGTTACACGAAAAAACCATGTTTAAAAAATAATGTACATGAAGCAATAATAAATTTTGTTTTTTTTCAAACCTTTTAACCTAGCCGTTACTAAGGAGTATGCTTTAGAAAGTTACCGTTTTACGGCACTAAAGCGTATGTAGGCCCTTAATGCGACTTATACGCCCCAAAGTTAACGCAGTACTGGCTGTGCGCCCGCTCGGAGCCAAAATATCAATATTGAACCTCCTATTGAACAGTTTTGTTTGAAAAATATTATTTGATTTACTGCTATTTCAGTTATAAAGAAATTCCAGCCATCAATTTTTCTGTGTAAAAATATTTTTATACATCCAAGTCGTTTTGGAGGAGTATCCAAAAATTACGAAAAATATCGTTATGCTAATTATTTTTTTAAAGCAAAACTATTTGTTATACGAAAAAACCATGTTTAAAAAATAATGTACATGAAACAATTATAAATATACATTATTTTCAAACCTTTTAACTTAGCCGTTACTAAGGAGTATGCTTTAGAAAGTTACCGTTTTACGGCACTAAAGCGGATGTAGTTTGGAGCTCAGCAAAAATAAGTTGTTTTTTTTTTGTATTTGATCTATTCTTTTGGCTGTTACCATTATTTTAACGACTTATTAAAAACTCATTACCAGAGGTCGGAATTAGGTAGAGTTATTCATGTACTTACACTGATTTCATACAGCGAAAGAATAAAGTGGATATGCCTCAAATCCCGAGATTAATTTTAAAGAGCAGAAAAATCCCGTGATTTTTTAAATAAAAAGTTATTTACTTTTACACAATTTAAACTACTGCACGCACGACGTTGCCAAACTTACATCAATGACATCGGATGTCCAAAGTTGCAAAATACCAATACGCGCGATGTTGCCACATTTGTAGTTCGCACAACATAGCTTGTGAGAACAAAAGAATACAATAGCGCAAATGCAAACTAATAAAAATTGTATGTTAATTATCTTTGTTTTATTTGTCTATCTCTGACGTTCTTATTATTATTTAGTTGTAATATTGTTGGCCACACGGGATTGTCCATTAGAAATCCCGGGAAGGTCCACATTAATATCAACATTTCGATGCAAGTACATAAATAACTCTACCTAATTCCGATCTCTGCTCATTACTCTCATTCTCTAAAAACATCATAGTGGACATTGGCCTACTTATTTTCCCATTATACTAAAAACAAAATAATATACAATAACAAATCAATTACGATATCTAGATCATACGATATTTTATCGACTTACCACCATTATCATGCAGTTTAATAGTATAGGGATGGAGAAAACGACCGATATGAACAGGCCTTTACTATCGAAGTACTGCTGTCTTGAGAATAAGGCCCAATTCCGCGCGGCAACCTCGTTGATATTCTCCGAAAAATAGACTAGCAACACTGAAACATTAAAATCAAGGTTGTTGTTAATTAACAAACAAATTAACTACCGGATGTATTTCAAGAGGATTTTGTATTGAATTAAGATGTAATACAATGAAATTGTATTGCGTTTACTTATATTACTAAATAGAACACTATCTTTTTTTTTAAGATAGCAGAGTCTGAAGGTCAGAACCTTAAATAAACATCTTTCATTCCACGCAACATAGGCAGAGTGCTTTTTTAGGGTTCCGTACCTCAAAAGGTAAAAAAGGAACCCTTATAAGATCACTTATTTTGTCCGTCTGTCTGTCCGTGAGTCACCACCGATTTTCTCAGGAACGGTTTAGGTTTACCTAGCAAGTTGAAATTTACACCAGACACTGAAGTCTATAGTCCCTCTTAGATGTACAAAATCAAGGTCCTGACGATAACAAGAAGATCAACGCGATAAAAAGATATAGGCAAATTTAGATTTTCGCGAAAACTTGTAAGTTCCAGAATTTTCCCTTTGCCTTGTTTTTAACCAAAATTGAAAATTCTAGGTCAAGTGGAAGTACCCTATAGATTTTGGGTCGAAAATCTAACTACCATATAGATTTTCGACCCAAAATCTATAGGGTACTTCCGGTTGTCCAAGAATCAAGAAATTTGGCAAAAAGCAAGGTCTTACAGAACAAATAAAGGAAAATATCCGAGAAATAAAAAAAGAAGATAATTAAAGGGTGTCCCCATACATACATAGTTGACGTCACCCTGGGTACGAAACCCTTAGTGCGCGAGTCCGACTCGCACTTGGCCGGTTTTATTTTAAATATCAACAATATAATAAAGTTTCAGAAACGCCAAATAACTTTCATTATTTTGTCGCAGTGCCAAATGACGCAGAGGCGCTTTGTGAAGACAGACTGCGGTTTCGATTTACGTATTACATCTAAAATGTGTACACTGACAGTGAAGCTGTTTGTTTTGAAAGCAACGCGTGTGTGTCTAGGATTTGTTTGTAAAGACCATATCTTTACAAACAAATCTTATTGGCTTTACATCCATTGAGAAATCTTTAAGCGGGACGTATAATCGTATAAACCGATTAATTTGTTTTCAAGACTTCAAAGTATTCTCACATGTACACTAATATTATAAAGGCGAAAGTTTGTGAGTGTGTTGGTGTTTGTATTTTGTTACTTCTTCACGCTCAAACGAGATAGATTATATATCAGGAATAGGATATTTACTTTTTATCCCAGGAATATGTTCCCTCCGGTTAATTTTCGACATCCACGCGGGCGATGCCGCTGGCAGAAGCTAGTAAAGTAATAAATAGGCATCGCGATGTAATGGTTAGTTAGTATCTCGTCGTCAAGGTTAATAGCCGTGTACGAGTTATACGACTTAGGAGCCCCCTATTCCGTTCTACTTACCTACAATTGAATTGGTACAAAGATCATTGGGAATACTCTACGTTAGGCAGACTTCTAGGACCCTTTTATTTTTTTAATATTGTATTTTTCAGATTGTAGTCTTCTAAATTATTTAGAAAAAGTCAATCTAGAAAGGGTCTCTCTTAAGGCGCAGATACACCTGTACCCCTGGATCAAAATGAGAATCACGTCTAAGGGCTTGCCGTATTTTTTTGGAAAAAATATAGTTTACATTAGACCATTTTCTCAATAATTTGATCTAAGAAAATTTACGTATAACATAGTGTAATTCATTTGTAAAGTTATGAATAAAACGGACATAAATATGACAATCGCACCAAAACCGTTGGGCTTATTTTAATGAAATTGACACCATCTCAAAGATAATTTAATTATAAATATTTTATCTGACGCTTTTTTTTAAAGTATATATATAGAATATTAAGGAAAGAACAAAAATCCACTATATTTCAGGCCACGCGGGTGTGAAACGAGTGCGCGTTTTGTTCCCTCAGGGTCGTTGGCGACAGTCGTCGTCTTAAGCGCTGTCTACTACTATTGGATCACTAATAGGCACTTACATAATATTATGAATAAGATAACTTGGAAGTTCCCGTAGTTCCTTGTAGAGAAGCAGGTGAACGTTATTATAATGTGGAAAGATATCAGCGCCATTAGCCATGGATCGCGCCATTCAATCTGAAATAGAAAGAAAGTAAAAATTATCATTTAATTAATTCTTTATACGAGTATGTCATGAGTGGAAGCAAAATTTTCCTAACTAGGTTAAGACGGCCATGAATTCGATTAAAGTTAAGTACATAAATAAGGCTTCTAATCTGAGATCAGACATATTGTGACCGACCAAATAATTCGAATTGCGAATGCGAATTGGTTCTGCTACCAAAATCCACTAATCTCCTTTGGTGATTCTATAGGTAACTACGACCAGGAGCCGCACAGTATAAATAAGGACGAACAGTACGGAAACTACCTACAAATGTTCGAAACGACACACTCACACAAACATGCGCATCGACGAGACCCCTAAGCGGCTCGCACTACTGACAGCATCGCGACAACCGCATAACGAGTATAGTTCTCGCCAAAGTTTTTGCCGCCCTGAAGTTGGCTACAATGGCAACGCAGTAGTAAATCTCAAACAAAAACCGTTTTGTACCTTCCGTATCAGAAAGCCAACTTCAGGGCGACCCAGAAGTTTGATAAGCACTATAAATGCCATCATCATTCCGCTGTTAAATCTGTCTCTCACTAACAGTGGAACCGTGATAGTTTTGAAAGTTTTTTGCCCTTACAGGTTGGAAACTTGGAGTATTAAAACTTGATTGCCAATTAAAACCTATTGTTCAATTAGCTAACGTAATCATCTGATTTAACTTGCGTTCTTTTAGATGAGGCGAAAAAAAATCGATTTTATTTTCGCCATTTTTGGGCGCATGGTTGAGCGATTGACTGCTGCGCTATGTATCGCGGGTTCGATTGCCGCTCGGAACAAATATATGTATGACCTACTGATAGTTGTACCGGCTCTGGGTGTTGTGTATGTGAATTTATATGTTTGTAAAAGCAACCACGATACAGGAAAAAAATCCTAGTGTGGGGCAAAATTTTAATAAAAAACAAAACAAATAATTAACCTTGTCGTACTAGACTTTTTATCGGTCAAGGTTATTAGACCGGACAGGGCTGTTACTTTATCGATTTTAGTACTAAACGTGATATTTTAATCTCATCGATTACATTTGTTTGGGTAGAAGCTGGTAATTTATAATTAAATTGGACTTTAATACAACAACATGCAGTATACGCAGATGGCTTTATTTTGAGCATAGGTTTGCATAATCAATAAAAAATGTTGCCATCTTAAATGTAGCGACCCTAGTTTCAGTATAAAGCTTGGGACAAAGATTATTTTCCGACGATTATTTTTCTAATTGAGCAGCCAATCAACTATCGCAGGATGGCCCGGTGAACAATAGGCAGTCGTATTCTTATTACCATTCAAACATGGGTGTAATAATAGAAAATTAAAGTTATTAAAAATCACCTCTGTTATCGACAAAACAGTATATTTAAGTACTATTTTATCGATTACGAAGAACGATAACCAACTCAAACTAGTGAAACCAAGCGAAACAGACGGTCGCAATTATTTATTTACACTTTCTGTTATTAACAGTCCGAAAAAAACAATAGGAAGACGCCATTTTCGCACCTACACAGACATAGGTAAGTTCTTCGAAACTCCAGTTTAGAAGACTGGGGTTTACATTACTATAATAGTTTTTAGGGTTCCGTACCCAAAGGGTAAAAACGGGACCCTATTACTAAGACTCCACTGTCCGTCTGTCTGTCACCAGGCTGTATCTCATGAACCGTGTTGAAATTTTCACAGATGATGTATTTCCCGGCGGCAACAGAAATACATCATCTGTGAAAATTTCAACACGGTTGAAACTTTTTCACGGTCTGTGTTTAAGTATTTGTTATCATGCAAATGATTTATTAATAGCTGTCATACATTAGACATTTTTATTAATTCTCTCAAACGTAATCCTTTGAGATAATTAATTAATAAAAATGTTGTTCATGAGATACAGCCTGGTGACAGACAGACAGACGGACGGACAGTGGAGTCTTAGTAATAGGGTCCCGTTTTTACCCTTTGGGTACAGAACCCTAAAAAATAACTTCCAGCGATCTCTGGTTGATCTGTGATTGACAGTAATTCTAACTAAGCTGTGTTAAAATGAATAACCGATAAAAATACTAAAATGCCAAAAATATATTTCCGAAAACATATTATTAATGTCTTATGTTCTACAAAAATAATCGTTTTCTTATGATCTATAGAAACCAGCTTAATTTCTACTATTGGTTATAGAATAACTTTTTAACTCTCAATTTTAATTAAAATAACTACCTACCAGTCGGTAGTTCGGGTGTAGGTATTCGTGTTTTCAGTAAATTAGTCCAAGTCCAAGAGCGAGCGTAGCGAGCTCAGGAATTTAGGGCACCCCGACACGGATAGGTTAGGTTCAAAGGGGATGACGGGAGCTGAAGTGAGCGAGCAAAACCAGCGAACTGAGCTCCCGTCATCTCCTTCATGTTAGGTTATTTTAGACCTTGCAGACAGAAATACGCGCCCCGGGCAGGGGGCTCCGTCGACAAATTTTGTGTTTCAGGTCGCTGTTTCAAACATTTGTATTCGCCCACTGTTTCTCTCTGACTTACTTCGAACAAATGAATAGAATAGAATAAAATATACTTTATTGTACACCAAAAAATAAAGTTACACATGTTATTTCGGCTAAGTGTAACTTCGGTGAAATGGTTTTCGACCAAAAGAAACGTCGCAGGAACGAAAAGAATCAAATTGATCATCTGGAACATTGGCAGACGTAACTTCGATGAAATAAAAAAAAAACGAAACGGTAATAGTTGAAAAGTTTTAGGTGAAATGAAATTCGGTTAAATATTTTTCGAACTTATGATAGGTAACCGGCTCCCATACAACAAACGTGATTTTTTTGCCGTTTTTTGCGATAATGGTACGGAACCCTTCGTGCGCGAGTCCGACTCGCACTTGGCCGGCTTTTGTTTTTTTTTTCTTACGACTATGCTTGGATTGTGTTTCAGGAACGGTGCATCTTTCCGGGACAAAATGTTGCATACACTCAGCGATAAAGTAGCTGACTATCAATTAAACGTCGTGATTTTGATCAGTACTTACTTTTAGAGAATACCTTTACAGAAAATTACATGAAATCTTCAACGATTAGCTACTTCGGCTAGTGATTGTTTTCATCATATTATTCTGTCTGACCTAAACTAAAATTATAAAGCGGAAATATTATTATTTTAAATGAAATGGCTAATCATTTAAAACGTCAAGTAATTTTCTACATTCCCATTACTGCCGTGTCGAGTGCGCTATCATTGTAGAAACACTCACAAAATCTCGGCTAATGATAAGCTGAAGATGATATTATATCACGAAGTATGAAGTAGCTGATTTGAACGCAGGTTTTCGCAGCAGTTGTCACTGGACAAATACTAGGCCCGAAACTATTAAACATCATCTGTCACGCCTTGAAAGCCTACTTCAGGATGCCGAATTTGTGGTATTTAAAGGCAAAAGAAGAATACGTTTTCACCTGCTCCAGAAATTCAACAAAGAAAAAAAAAAAAAGATCGATTCAATTCGTAGAAATCCAACGCGATACTCGCATTGCGGGCTGCAGTCTAGTTAGCCCGCAGTGCGAGTATCGCGTTGGATTACCAACGAATTTCTGGGGAAAGTTGAAAACGTGTTCTGCTAGACTTAAGAATGGGAAATAATAAAGCTTTGAAAAAAAAACCGGCCAAGTGCGAGTCGGACTCGCGCAAGGTTTCCGTACCATTATCGCAAAAAACGGCAAAAAAATCACGTTTGTTGTATTGGAGCCCCACTTATATATTTATTTTATTCTGTTTTTAGTATTTGTTGTTATAGCGGCAACAGAAATACGTCATCTGTGAAAATTTCAACACGGTTCATGAGATACAGCCTGGTGACAGACAGACAGACGGACAGATGGAGTCTTAGTAATAGGGTCTCGTTTTTACACTTTGGGTACGGAACCCTAAAAAATAACTTCCAACGATCTCTGGTTGAACTGTGGTTGACTGTAATTCTAACTAAGACTCCACTGTCTGGCTGTGTTAAAATGAATAACCGAAAAAAAATTATTAAGTTTCCGAAAACATATTATTAATTTCTTATGTTTTGCTAAAATAATTGTTTTCTTATGCTCTATAGAAACCAGCTTAACTTCTCTTTACTTCTACCATTGGTTATAGAATAATTTTTTAACTCTCAATTTTAATTAAAATAACTACCCATCGGTCGGTAGTTAGGGTGTAGGTATTCATTTTTCAATAAATTAGTCCAAGTCCAAGAGCGAGGGAAACGAGCTCTGGAAACTAGGGCACCCCGACAAGGATAGGTTAGGTTTTGTTCGAAGGGGTTCCCGTCATCTTCTTCATGTTAGGTTACTTTAGACCCTGCTGTCTGAAATAGGAACCCCGCGCAGCGCGGCTCCGTCGACAAATTTTATTTTTCCGAAATGCTGTACTAATTTTTCGGTAATTTCAGTATTTTATTCGGTGGTTTCTTTATTTGTATTTGCATATAAGTTGTCGGAAAATTAGTTTAAAAAGCAGTAAATTTCATATTTTGTGTAGGTATGCTCATATTGTTTTTTTTCTGAGCTTTTATTACTTCCCGTTTTGAATTAGGGCAACAGAAGTCAGCATGCAGCAGAATACGATTCAGTGAGATTTCTAACCGACTTCCCAAAAAAGAGGAGGTTCTCAATTCGGATGTTTCTATTTTTTATGGTAAATGAATGCCCAGTGAACACTTAGCATTCACTGAAGGCAATCTACATAACTTCTCGTAGCGATTATAGAAGCATGCATATTGATCGTAAGCAAATCTTATTGCATCTGCATGGCATTAACCTCTCCCTGGAGACTAGGGTCATTGGTACAATCTACGTGGGCAGCATTTATGTCGGACATTAGATGCTTACGGCAGGCTTATTACGTATCTTTTGCAAGAGGAAAACGATAGCGATTTTTGCGCAATAATTGCTCTTCCATACAGAAGTTTTAGAGTTGTTAGCGGTTTTTTTTATATAAATGCTTTTGACAAACAACAAGGAGCTTGTGGCTAAATAATAACAGCCGCACGGATCGAACTTCAAGGTTAAGCAATGCTTGACGAGGTCGGTCCGTGGATGGGTGACCATTTTCAACATACCGAGTTTCCTCCGTGCCTCGGAAAGCACGTTAAGCCGTTGGTCCCGGCTGTCATTTGAAGATCTTTGACAGTCGTTACGGGTAGTCAGAAGCCTGAGATCTGACACCAGTCTTGCCAAGGGTACCGTGTTACCCAGTTACTGGGTTGTGGAGGTCAGATAGGCAGTCGCTCCATGTAAAACACTAGTACTCAGCTGAATCCGGTAAGACTGGAAGCCGACCCCAATATAATTAGGAAAAGGCTAGGCAGAAGAAGAGCTTTTGACAAACAGCGAGCGATTAGCAATAACCATTGTGTAGGACCTACCATACTTACACTGCAGGTAATTCCGACTTTTATGACATAAAGCGTTTGATCGCTATCGCTTTGCTCTTGCAAAAGATACGTAATAAGCCTGCGGATGTCTTATCCTGAGGATTCTATGCAATTTTGGCTTGAAGTTGGTCAAATCCTAGTTCCGCGTACATCCCTTAGGATGGGAAACCGTTACACATTTCGCTGTTATGTACGTAATATAACAAAGTGTGTAAACCGAGCTGTGTGGGACGACCCAAGTTTCTATTCTACAATGTGTGGTTTTGAACTGTCTTTTCTCGCGATGCTAAGACCTCAGTTTGCAGAATTCTTCAATCTGTAAAATGTTCTCTGGCAATCGAACAGTTCCGTTCTAGTTCCAGAATCGTTTAAAATTTCCGTTTCAGTCGCTATGGTGTTATCGCTAGTGCATAATGATAACAAAATTTGTTCAACATAAATTCTGAATCTCGTACGTACCTATACAATAATAACATATCGGTATGTAGGTAAACGATGTGTTGAGCAGTGGCGTAGCATGCCTTGGCGGGGCCCTGTATAAAAATTTGGATGGGGGCCCTTATGAACGGTAAAGATTTCTCACAAAAGAAAAAAATATTGAATAAAATTAAAAAAAAAAAATTCCTCGTAATTATCTATCTGTCACTTTTTCCAAAATTTTTACAAACAATTCAAATTAAATATAGACTCTGCTTGCCTTTTTTTCGCCAAACTGATACCTATATTAAATCATTTAGGTATAGCTGATGATGACTATAGTTTTTTTAAAGTTTCTGCCTCTATGGACAATAGTGAAAGGTCTGATAGGCGAAAAAAAAATTTGGGAAGTTTTTATTAATTTTTGCTTACGCACGTCGGGGGCCCCCGTGGCCCGGGGGCCCTGTATAATTGATACGGCAGATACGGCGGTAGCTACGCCCCTGGTGTTGAGATAAATTTAAATAATGGTTTTCCATCTGTAATCTAGGCATTATGTGGGTAATCAATGCTTTGCGGGGTCAGCTAGCAGGTCAGGGGTTTAAGAATCCTATAGTTTGTAAATTAAGCTCGGTATCGTGGGGCAGCCCTATGCTTATGCAAAACTTCAAAAGAAAATGTCGTGAATGCCGTGATGCTAGCAAGGCCAGAGTAGCGAAATCATGAGTGAATGTCATATACAACGAACACAGTCTATTTTGCAGCGATGGCGCCGGTTCATGGCCAAAATAATAATTTACCTTTTGCGGTTAGCGGAACGTTATTTTAGCATTTCGAATCTTCGACCGCGGTACCGCAGGTTTTGCTACGGGTATTTAGTACAATTTTCGGTGCGATGTTTTGATTTGCGAATGCACATGCACTTCATACTATACACGGGATTAATTGAAACCAAATCTAAAAAGGGAGGAATCCTATTCACCTTTTTGTGAGCCTCTTAACTTTGGCCATTAGTCACTATGAGGAAGGTCAAGGACATAAGGATTATGCTACATTATCGCTACCGTCATGTTTATACTAGTGCGTCATTGCCAGACTTGTCTCGAGCGAGCCCACAACGCAACTTTTTGCGCTCGAAATAGCTAATCCAATTAATCATATTAGACAAACACCTATCTTTTGTCTAATATGATTATCTCGATAATCAATAAAAATGCTTTACTTATCTATCATGTTTGTTTGTATAATACCTACGATACTTTATTTAATTACTTTATCAACTTTTCCAGTAAATCAATACACACAAACATAATAACTTGGATTTTCTGGATTATTATTGATAACCTACATCCATACTAATATTATAAATTCTAAAGTAACTCTGTCTGTCTGCTACCTTTTCAGCAACTAAATGGAATTCAATGAAATTTGACAAGGAGATATATGGCAACCTGAAGAAGGACATAGGCTACTTTTGGTTAAACTTTTCATTATGGGCTGCTGATTTATGGCGCGGGAGGGGGGTGTGACGGGGTGGGGGGCTACCCCCCTGTACCATCCCCACCACTCGGAGCTTCATGGTTATTGAGATATCCATGGTTAAAGTTTTTAGGTTAGAATAAAAAGTTACATCAATATCCATCGATTTTGGGGCGGGGAGGGGGTAGGGGGCTACCCCACTGTTCCATCCCCAACCCACGGAACCCCATGGTTATGGAAATATCCTTGGTTAAAGTTTTTACAATTACTATTTAACATAGGGTATTAATGTAGGGTAGGGTAGTGTAGGTAGGGTAGAGTAGAGTAGGTAGGGTAGGTATGTAGGGTAGGGTGAGGTAGGTAAGTCGGTAGGTAGGTAGGGTAGGTAGGATAGGGTAAGGTAGGGTAGGTAGGTAGGGTGGGGTAGGTATGTAGCCAGTTGATGGGAGCAAAGGGGCAGAGGACAGCTTAAAATCGCTATAAAATTACAAGTTAGTAGGTGTGCAAACATGTTTATTTTTAATTGACCTCTACCAAATATTAGAATGCATCATTCAAGGTGACCAAGTGTTGGTAAATAATTTTTTTAAGAGATTTTTTATGATTCTGATATCTAAAAATATTTAAGCAATAATTTATGATACAGAAATTATTGAATGTTTTTAGGACTGAAAACCAAAATACAAAGTGTAGTAGATAATCAATCTACATTTTATCATTTACATCGAATAACTTTGATTTCAATAAAATATATAATTTGTTCTTCATCATTAATGTCACAAATAATAGTTTACACTTTTATAAAAAAGATAATGGCTGCACACTGATAACCCGAACAATACTCATAAATGCCATGTTATAGTAATTGCAATTTTTATCATTAAAAGTGGCGATATTATATTTTATTTTTGATGTAGATTGTGGGCCAACGCTAACACACTGAGACTTCCAAGTGGTGATCATTCATATAATTTGCTATTATATTGATCACAGAGATATTACCTCTACAAAGGGTCCTAAAATACTGTTGGCACAATTGTGGCAAATGTTTTAGTTATTATGTAATTGACTATTAGTAGTAGTATAGGGATCCATTTCAGCACTTAAGAGTCTCATTCAGTCTGCTGTGCGTGGAACGGTAGAAGTAATTTCCTATCTACACTGATATTTTTATAAATAACTAGCTGTGCCCGCACTTCGCTCCCATCAACTGCCTACCCTACCCTACCTACCCGAACCTACTTACACTACCCTACCTTACATAGTTTACCCTACCTACCTACCAACCCTACCTATCATACCTACCCTACCTTTCCTAACTACATACCTACCCTACTTTTCCTAACTACATACCTACTACTTTTTTTTCTTAATTTATAAAAAAGCCATTCTCAAGTTATAGCGTGACCAGGAGAAATAGGGGTTCATTTTTATATATATAGATACAAGGTTTTGTATTTTGTCCAGGTTAACTAATAGATACTAAAATTATTTGAATGACCTTCAGTTTTGTCAAGTAATTTAGTGACTTGACCAGTCAGAAAATTATGTAAATATTATGATACTGTCTATACTGAAGGTATCTAAAAAATTGTCCTTGGGTGGTCCATTGATTATTTTATTTGGTTTGGTATAATTTTTCAATTAGAAGTTATGACCATAACTTCTAATTGAAAAATTATACCAATTGTGACAATGAAATATATACCTTAACAACCAAAACTATGAAAATTCTTTTTGATTTTGGGTTTAGCGTTGACCATGAGATATTTTAGCAGCCAGGTTAGACATGATTGATAATGAAATATGGTATATTGTTGGCTAAAGAGCAACACAAAAATAAATGTGCCATTTGAGAGAGAGTGCCTACTTCCATATACACCTATAAGACCTGTCTTCCCGTTTAGATAGTTTATGCCCACTTATTTGAAAACTTTATTGTTCTAGTTTAAGAAAGAGATTGAACAAGATATTTTGGATCATACTGAGTTAAAACTTTCTTGTCACAGGTCTGCTAGAAGAAATTTCTAATTAAATAAGCAGTACCTTTGTGCTGTTCTATCTGTATTCTTTTCTCTGTTATGTGTGTAAATAAATAAACAAATAAAATTTATCCTAGTTACTTCTAGCAAAGTAAAACCATAGCACCAAAACAGGTAGAACATTGGAAGTTCAGGTAGATGATTTACTCTGGGCCAAGTTTTACTGATTCCATATTAAAAACAGTAGGTAAGTGTTATGTTAATTATAAACCTTTGCTCTCTGTCACCGGCATTACAATAGTAAAATGATAATTAGACAGGTTTGGCTGATTGTGAATGCCGTTGGCCGCGGCTGACAACCAAGAAGCCGACATACACACGAACACAACGAGTAACCGCCCAGATGGGAACATTATAAGCAATATTACTGTAACCGCAAATTTTCACTTTCACACAGCACGAAAATAGTTGCTAAATAATGTAATAGCAATTTATTTTGAGAACCCAGCAATATAAATTCTTAGCAAAAATGACAATACTCACACTGCGGAGATACGAAATAAAATCCGATATTTGATTAACTTCCACAAATTCCTCCATGTTGAGAATTCACACCACGTTAACACAAACTGTTTCCAATTTGCCACAATTAATGAATTATTACTGTGAGTTACGGTGTCTTGTAGCGATATTTTTTCAATAATCAAAGAAATGAAAATGAATTATTTGAATGAATGAATCAAAGAATGAATGAGACAACGACGAAACAACGTCTATGTGAGACTGACTGACGTACACAAGAATGTTGCCAAATCCAAAAAAATACATGCACAAACTCACGCCCCTTTCCCTTAAGGGAAAACAGATAGGATATAGAATGCAGAACGCCACTTGCTACGATTCTTGCCTTCATTATCCTTTTGCTAGAATCTGCTTCATTAACGTTCACATCAATACATCTAGATAAGCACGCACGCTGGTTATGAGTATTGCGCAGCTGGCTTTTCTGAAGAACATCACCAATAAGGGTCGTGTTTGTCCTTCTAGGGCGTCCCCTCCTGGCGGCGGCGTTTCCAATAACGGCTGCTTTGTAAATACCTTTTTATAGTCGCCTTTCATTCAACAAACACCTAATAGTATGGTCACGGGATCCCAGCACTAGCAAAGAGGTTGAAATAAATATCACCACAACAGATGGCGCCAGCGCGATATTCATCGATTTGTTATTGAATTGTGTGTAAAATAAACATATTCTAGAATTGACCATACAAATTGTGTGTGTCCATACATATGTTCTTATTTAAGCACAAGCCCATTGCGGCAAATTTGTCTCTTAGTTCACATTTCATAGATTATTCGAACGGATCGTTTAAAATTGACTCTATAATACTGATACTGATTTTTAAGGGATAATGGCAGAAGCCCATACATTGTTTTAGCTGAGATTAAATTCCTACGTCTTTAAAATATCTGGGTTAACTCATGGTCATGTTCTGAACTAGTTTGTGTAAGAATTAATGTTCGAAAACGCCGAGAATAATAGATATTCAGTCATGAACTTTTGTAGGTTATGTCTGGATAACTTTTAATAATGTAAAATGTTAAAAGGTAATATTATTAAATTTCGTGGCAGTAACAGGGCAATACCAATATCGCTTTAATATTTCCCACACCTAGTTATTCCAGCATGAAATGTAAACTAAACTCTGTATGTACTTATGTAGTAAGAGTATAATTATTTATACTAAGCAACTTTGACGTATATCAAAAGGTCGTCATCATTCGTCAACAGCCAAGCTATATTTTTTAACCGACTTCAAAAAAAGGAGAAGGTTATCAATTCGTCGGAATCTTTTTTTATGTATGTTCCCCGATTATTCTAAGGCGCCTGGACCGATATGGAATTTTTTTCTTTTGTTTGAAAGGGTGTACTACCCAGTTGGTCCCATAGTCATAAGGTCAGGATCTGATGATGGGATCTTGGAGAAATCGAGGGAACTCCTCAAATATTATAGGCATATATATAGTGATTTTGGTATTTTCATCAACAATGCAACTCAGAAAGTATTCATTTGGTGAAGTATATTAAAGGAAAGAGGCTGTTCCAGGAACACGTTTATTAAACAGTTCACATAAAATACGATCAAGACATAACTCACATGTGGAAAGATTTCCTTTGATTACTGTTTATACCCTCATTCTACTCTTGCAACCGATAGCCACACACGACATGGTTCATGCAGATAATCAAACAACAAAATTATACTGATATAAACGAAACAATCAATACGCGTGAAAATAGAGATAAATTTATTAGAGCTGCTAACCGATGGGTTATAACAGTGACTAAAAAGTTATCTCTTTGACGTTAAGGATGGTAGCGTTTGTCTCTTTTTTTCATAGAGTTTTTTCTATACGCAAGAACGAGAGAATTGACACTTTCCTTTTCGTCGTAAATACGTTCTGTTTAGATATACAGGGTGTTTGGAAGGGAGCTGTACATACGCCTAGGGTAGAAACTAGGGATAGTCTGCTACCTACCCCCGCCCATTATATTGACCTTGGCCTCAAGGTTTTTTTTTAATTTATTATTATTTTTTATTTGACTTTTTTATGATTTTTTGACTAAAACTACCTGTAGCTCAAAATCTATCCATGGGACCGGTCGGCTAATGGTCTTGTTTTAATCGTTAGAGTCTTAGGGTCCTGCAAAAAATTATTTTACACCAGAAAATTGTGGAGAAGAAAAGTTATGGGGCCTGAAGTACCGTAGTAAGGTAAAGAAATAATTTTAAGGGCAACTTTCTATGGGGTTTAAAAAAAAACTAACAGGGTTGGAGTTCTTCTGATTTTTTTAAAACATCCTCAGTCCATGCCCTTTCTAACGATATGCTAAAAGTGTAATTATCACTTTTAGTTTTAAAGTTATTAATTAATTTCCGCAACTAGGGCACTTCAAGCAAAAATTTCAACTAATGAAAATTAAATGTGTTCGATCGTAAAAGGATGGCAAATGAAACAAAAAATTTGGTAATGACTAATGTCTGTTTTGCCAGACAACCTAAACGGGCAAAACTACTTAGATTTCCTCGAAAACGATTTGCCTGATTTAGCGGAAGAAGTGTTTGACGAAGATCGGCCCATAGTCTTCCAGCACGACGGCTGTCCTGCTCATTGGAGCCTAGCAGTGAGGGAGCTTCTGGACAACTGCTTTCCTAATTCTTGGATTGGTCGGGGTGGGCCAATTCCCTGGCCCCCAAGGTCGCCTGACCTTACCCCACTCGACTTCTACGTCTGGGGTAGGGCGAAAGAGTTGGTGTACGCAGAAGAAGTACCAACAAGGGAGGTTCTAATTAACAGGATCCACGCCGCATTCGATACAATGCGCGAGGAACTGCTGCTTAGAACGGTGACCGTGGAGATGAGGAAGAGGTGCCGAGCATGTTTACAGGTCAATGGTCATCAATTTGAACAAAATTTGTAATTAATTAAAATTAGTAATTAATTAAAATTTGTAATTTAATGACATTAGTCATTACCAAATTTTTTGTTTCATTTGCCATCCTTTTACGATCGAACACATTTAATTTTCATTAGTTGAAATTTTTGCTTGAAGTGCCCTAGTTGCGGAAATTAATTAATAACTTTAAAACTAAAAGTGATAATTACACTTTTAGCATATCGTTAGAAAGGGCATGGACTGAGGATGTTTTAAAAAAATCAGAAGAACTCCAACCCTGTTAGTTTTTTTTTAAACCCCATAGAAAGTTGCCCTTAAAATTATTTCTTTACCTTACTACGGTACTTCAGGCCCCATAACTTTTCTTCTCCACAATTTTCTGGTGTAAAATAATTTTTTGCAGGACCCTAAGACTCTAACGATTAAAACAAGACCATTAGCCGACCGGTCCCATGGATAGATTTTGAGCTACAGGTAGTTTTAGTCAAAAAATCATAAAAAAGTCAAATAAAAAATAATAATAAATTAAAAAAAAACCTTGAGGCCAAGGTCAATATAATGGGCGGGGGTAGGTAGCAGACTATCCCTAGTTTCTACCCTAGGCGTATGTACAGCTCCCTTCCAAACACCCTGTAGAATGTCTCTGAGTTTTCCTACCTCATTGCCACTTTCGGTCCTCTCTTTCCAATCCAATCCTCTCCAATGTCATCACTCACTCATTCTGTCATTCGGTCGACGATCATCGACGACGTATCATATAGTCCTACCAACTTATCTGTGAAATGGCGAAAATTAGAACTACGGCCGTCATGTTGAAATGACATTCGATTGTCAGTGTCTATACAATTCGGGTTCTCTGGTTGTTTTGTCGAGATATTGCTGAATTTATAAAGTTAAATTTGCCGAAAGCTATTAAAAGTGATGCTTGAAACATTATTCTAAATGTTAAAACCTTTTTTGAAGAAGAAGCTCGGGCGGGGTTTCCGATTATTCCATTTAATCAAATATACAGTCCTACCAACTTATCTGTGAACTGAAAGAGGACGGCACCGTCGATTCAGTGTTGCTTATTAATATAAGGTGTTCAAAATTGAGTAAGTTTTCAAGAAGGAAATTTCACATTAGACATAATCTAAAAAATAATCCAATGAAGTTGAAATTCAGCAGATTAAATGTTCCACGGGGGGGATACATACAACTTTCATTTAATGCGAAGTTTAGTAGTTACCTACCCTTCAGGAGGTACCTATCCAGGTATAGCATTAAGTTATGACCGTACCTAACCCCTAACACCAGATTTGACTAATTTATAATTAGCAGTGGTACCTAGTGGTAGTGTAGTGTAATAAAAAAAGAAACAAATTGCTTTACAATGATTTATTGAAAACCAGGTTTACAGTAATTGTGATCTTTAGATAAACCTGCATACACAACTTCATCCTGGTTGTTATACTTCGCTTATTTCCGCGATAACAAGCGACAGGTTAGTGTTGTCAACTTTCTTGTTATAAATAACCCGATACTTAACTAATTATTTAAGTCCACGAAATATTCGTTTCTATTCTTGCTGCAGGTTAGCGTAACGGTAACGTACATCTATTAGATAACCTGCTAAGTGAGTGAGCAAATAAACCTGCCAGATTTCAAATTTCTACTAACATTTATTTTATTATCTTATATTTCAGGTGTGAGTCAAGGACTAATTTCAAAAATAGTTAAGGAAGGGCACGCAGCAGAAGAAAATGGTACAAAAATTCTGGTAATAAAGTGGATTTGTGCATGTTGATGATTTTGACATGGGAGTTATACGGAGGAAAGTACATAAATTTTATTCTGCTAAAAAAGAGGTCCCTATTGTTAAAAAGCTTCTAGAGGTCTTAAAGACAGAAATAAATTACACAGGACTGCGAGAGAGTCTGCGAAAGCCGCTTCACAAGGTGGGATTTCGTTTAAAAAAATCTCAATCCAATCGGAGCGTAATGAAATATCAGCTTGGAGAGCTAAGTACTTGCATGCAGTGGATAAAAATAATGAATCGCCCCAGCCCCGGCTGATAATTTATTTAGATGAGACCTATATGGCAAGGAGAGGGTGAAGACGGAGTATTGGGGCCTGTATCGAAAGGGCAAAGATATATTATTGTTCATGCGGGAGGAGATACTGGATTTGTTACAAATGCACTACTTGTGTTTAAATCAAACTCAAAAAGTGGTGATTATCATGACAAGATGAATAGTACCAACTTTAAAAAGTAGGTTTTTGAAAAACTTGTGCCTAATTTACCAGAGCCATCCATAATAGTGATGGATAATGCTCCTTATCACCGTATTTGTGTGAATAAAGTCCCGAATACGAATTCCTTGAAAAAAGATATGCAATTATGGTTGACCCAAAATAAAATTGACTACGGAAAGAATTTGACTAAACCTCAGCTTTTAGCAATAATTAAGAGAAACAAGCCTGAACCTGTATATGATATTGAAAGAAATTTAGAAGACAATAGATACAAATGCTTATATTTACCACCTCATCGCTGTGATTTCAAACCCATTAAACTCATATGGAGCACAATGAAAAGGAAAGTTGCTGATGTAAATATTGAGCACAAAAATGCTGAAATTTCCCGCCTAGTTAGAGTGGCTTTTGACGCTATTACAGTTCATGAGTGGGCACAGCATTGTAAACACGTTCGCAGGTTAGAAGGAGAATACTTAAAACATGATTTGTATTTAGATAAACTTTTTTATATAAAAGTGGTAAGTGACACTGAAACCGAAAGCGGTAGTGAAAGTTGTACGCCCCCCCGTGGTACATTTTATCTGCTGAATTTCCACTTCACTACAGTAACTGTAAATTATCAAATTCTTTTTATTTATTTTATTATTTTTATATAGGTATCATTATTTTTAATTTGTAGAAACTGTAATTCTTATTAAACGATTATGTCTAATGTAAAATTTCCTTCTTGAAAACTTACTCAATTTTGGGCACCTTTTATTAATTAGCAACACTGAATCGACGGTGCCGTCCTCTTTCAGTTCACACTTCACAGATAAGTTGGTAGGACTGTACTGATACGCTGATACGATATACATACGTAGCATCTGTGGTCTGTGGATACGATACAATCGTTCGTTCTATCCAACCAATTTTCCCTAAACAAATTTTCAGCGCTTTGTTATATTTTTAAAGTGATATTGTGTGATTCAGTGGGTTTACAAACAGAAAATCTACTAATTTATTTTAAATGTATTGGATATGATATGTTACACGTAAGTCATCCGTACAATGGATAGAAATTATGTTTGAGTAAAATTGCCGACCATTATTTTACAAAAACTCGCAAACCGGCAGCGAAATGCTAAATAACATAGTAACAACGACTGCAGGAATTCTAGCAGCATGTTTAGTAATTTTCATCCGAGACGCACAAGTTTTGGGTAACATAATAAATCGACCCAGTGATAGGTATGCTCTAGATATATCTGGATGTGCTTTGTATCATAAACTGTGCTCACACTTGGATGATGATCTTGCTGTACTGTCTTGTGCACTAAACGTGTCATATAACAAAACTACAATTTTATTACTCTGTCAACACAAGCTCTGGAGTCACCAAGCAGAACTCTTAGAGAATGATTATGTGGAATATAAACTAAAGGAACCATGTCAGGAGGAGCCTGCAATATTAAACTGCCTAAGCCCAAACGAATATATGATAGATTGTGTGTTAAAAAAGAAATCAAGTGTAAGAGATAAAAAATGTTGGCGGATGATAAATAAACTAGAATCTCTGGTTTTTAATGATTGGCAAATCATTGGAAATTTCTTAAAGAACTGTTATGATGACATAGAAGCTCATACTTGTGGTAGAATTCCATTTGATCAAAGAAGTCTGTCTCAGAAGCAAACTTTAAGCTGCTTACAAGGGCGAGACATTCACCCTCGACCTGAGTGCCAGGCTGAGATGACTGTTCTTGAGGAAATGAAGTATAATACCCTACAGTTGGACAAGATAATATTTGCTGCATGTAACTTGGATCAGAAGAACTTCTGTCCTGATGAAGTGCCAGGCTCCTGGTTGATGTACAAGTGTCTTTTGAGACATAAGTATGAAAATGGTAAATATTTTAATGCTTGTTATTTTGTGTTCTATAGTTAATTGATAACATGTATTAAACAGTACTTGTTCTCAATTAGCATTCACGATAAACCACTCTATTAATAATAATAATGTCACATATCATGATACATGTCTAACAAGGACTATGCGATTTGGCTTCGGGCCCTGGCATGCCTTTCATAGGACTGGGACCTCAGAGTCCCTAGATTGTTAAAGATGTAAAAATCATAATAACAAAACTTTTATTTTAGACAAAGTACTTAGTTTGATATCATATATTTAATCTTTGATTGATTAACAATAACTTATCATAAGCTTGTATTTCTATTCTCTGATTATGCTAAGTAATTAAATGTTTTTCGTAAGTGATTTCTTAATTTTATTCATTACAGGAATGAGGAAAAAGTGCCAAGATCAACTGTTTTATGACCAAAGAAATATTGTTATGAATTATAGAATGAGTAAAGGGTTAGTGAAGTCTTGCAAAGAAGATATTAGAAAATATCACTGCCGAAAAGGTGTAGTAGATGACAAAGATGTTAGACTTGCACAAATTTTATTATGCTTGGAAAATGTATCCCGCAACGAAAGCACAAAACTAAGTCCAGAATGCACAGCTGAGATGATTGATCATAGAAAGATGCTTATGGATGACTATAGACTGTCACCAGAATTAATGCAGAACTGTGCCAATGATATTACAATACTATGTAAAGGTATTGAAGCTGGAGGAAGAACAATTCACTGCCTCATGGAACATGCAAGACCAAGAAAAAGGAAAGATAAAAGAATCAGCATACCATGTCAAAAATCTTTGGAAACTTTAGTTCAAGAAGCGGATCCAGGAGAAGATTGGAGAGTGGACCCAATTCTACGGAAGGCTTGTAAGCCTGTGGTAGATAGAGCCTGTAGAGAAGTAAGCTATGGAAATGGCAGAGTTATGTCATGTTTAATGGAGAAACTTGGAACCAATCTAATGACTACTGATTGTGAAGCTGCTTTGTTACAAATTCAATATTTTATATCCAGAAATTTTAAATTGGATCCCCAGTTATACAAGGCATGCAAATATGATGCTGTTACAGTATGTAAAGCAAAACTCCAGTGGGCCGATGCCAGTGAACACCAGAATGAAAAAGACCCTCTAGTATTACCATGTTTGTATAACTATGCCTATAATCCTGATCTCAGAGGAAAGCTGAAACCCGGTTGTGAAGTCCAAGTGAGAAGAGTGATGAGACAGAGAGCTGTTAGTGTGGATATGATGCCAGAAATTGAAGATTATTGTATGGATGATTTAATTAATTTATGCTTCGAAAATACGGGAAAAGGAGAAGAAATATCGTGCCTGCAAAATAAGATAAAAGAGCTTGGACCAAAGTGTAGAGAAATTGTTACAAATTTTACAGAAACTCAAAGTGGCCATATTGAATTAAATGCCATTGTTAACATTAACTGTAGGGTTCCTATTGAGAGGCTGTGTTCATCTGAGCTGAAAAGTAAGAAGGAAGAGGATGATGTCATGGAATGTTTGATAAGTCATAAAAATGACCCCGAAATTAAAGCTAATGTTAACTGCAGAGCTGCCATAGAACATGAGCAACTGATCTCACTCAAAAATTATAGATTTACCAGAAAATTCAAGAATGCTTGCAAATCCTATGTGGTTAGATTTTGCCCCAAAGCACAAACTAAGAGTCAGGTGGTCACATGTCTCAGCGAAATAGTAAGAAATGATACATTAACAAAGAGGAAGCATACAATATTTAAGGATTGTCGCCAGCAGCTGAGACAACAGCTGTTTCAACAAAAGGAGAATATTGATTTAGATCCAGAATTAAAACAGGCTTGTAAGAATGATTTGCAAATATACTGTGCCAGTGTACCCCATGGAGAGTCCGCTGCATTGGAATGTCTTCAGACAGCTAAAGGAAAGTTATCAGATGACTGTAGGAAGGCCATATTTGTTGTTAGGAAACAAGAGTTTGCTGACAATGCTGTTGACTATCATTTAATTACAAGTTGTAATGATATGATAGATTTATATTGCCATAATACAGATGCATCAAAAATTCTAGATTGTTTGAAGGTATTTATTAAATTATTTTTTTTAGTAATTTTTCTGTATAAATTATCATCAAACAACATATTTCTTTAATTTATTCATTGTTCCAGATTCACCGCCAAGAACTACATTTCGATGAAAACTGCAAAGTAGTTATTGTTAATAGGATGATTGAACAAAATATGGATTACCGGTTCAACAACAATTTACAAGACGCTTGCAAAACGGATATTACGAACCATTGTTCAAATGTGATTGGTATAAAATCCATTTTTAAATTAGGTAGACATATTTACAAACTCTGTAGTAGATAATTTTTATATTAATTAATTATTTAGGTTCCTGTACATAGAATGTAGTTAATTAGGACTGATTAGATGCCAGACCAAAAATATTTATAACACAGAGTAGTAAGCAAATGGAGTGTTGTATACATGTTTTTTCAACTAATCTCATTCAACTTATTTTTAGGTCATTAATGTCAAACCAGTCTTTTCACTTCATTCACCACCCTATTGCCTTACCGATCTGAGTATTATTAAATAAACCCCAATCTTAAGGCTGCCTTTTTTTTCCAGCAAAAGAACCACAAGATATGGAACTTCAAGGCAAAATGTTATATTGTTTGAAGGAGAAGTTTAGAGAATCAAAATTGACTAAAGATTGTGAGAATGAACTGGCAAATGTTTTGAAAGAACAAGCTTTGAACTATCGTCTTGATCCTTTGCTTGGTAAATTATGCAAAGCTGAAATACAGACGATTTGTGCTGTGCCAAACGATATTACAAATTCCGACGGACAGGTATAGTTAAATTTGGTTTCAAAGACTTGAGTACAGTTCAAGCTTTGAGCAATAAGGCCTACCTAACTTTATTATACTTGATAACTGATCATATTTATCAGCATAATAATATTACGGTTTCTGTCTTTAATAATTATAATGAAGTCATAATAATTTCCTCAAAAGGTTGAAGAATGTCTGAAAAATGCTCTGTTGAATCATAAAATCGTCTCAGCCGAATGCGCGCGTGAGGTTGCGCAAATCATAGAGGAAACTGAAGTGGATATTGAGGCAGATCCATTACTGGAAAGGGCTTGTGCAATGGACTTATTGACATATTGTAAAGATCTGGATCATGGTGCTGGCAGGCGTAAGTCGAGATATTGGCTAAGAATAAATTATGTAACTGAATATTCAATGTGCCACTGATTATAATGTTTGCTTTATTTATTTCAGGTTTAAAATGTCTGAAGATAATACTGAATGATAGCAATAGGAAATTAGAGGCTGAATGTCAAAAAGCACTTTCAAGTAGATTAGAAATGTATAAGCATGTGGCTGCAGTAAGTATATCTTAAATATTTCTCCTTATACCCAAGTATCATTTTTAGCTTTTGAAACTTGCGATCTTAACTGGAAATTCAATAACGAAATAAATTTTGATATGAGCATTCCATTTGTTTACCAGTCTGTGGTTCAAAAATTTTTGGTTTGATGAAGTTTGTTGTAAATTGGTTTATCAGTACCAGTTTTTATTTTCCTCATAACTAATTAGAAAATCAAGTTATTTTTAGGTAAATTCAAACAGTACAGTTTATTCTAATATTTATGTGCTTTTTCCTTGTTTCAGTTGAATGTGATAGAGAATTTTGGAGATATGTATAATGAGATATCATCTTCACCGTCTAAGAAATACTTTTTAATTGTAGGCATTTCAATTATAGGTTTAATTTTTATATGTGGTTTATATTGTGGCAATTTGGCTAGACAAGCCATGTATGTTAAAAAGAAATAGATATTATAATATATAATTTAAATCAATAAAGATCTTTTAAAATCTACAGTCTTGTATTTTATTATTCTTGTTTACAAGAAAGAGGTTACTTATCACTATTTATACAGTTGGAGAACATTAACTAACGTCTACAATAACACAATTACTTTTGAGTCACCTTTTCATCTTTACATGACTTCATCAAAATCCATTTCTTCTAGTTCATCAACCATCTCCTTTTTAACTGATGCAGATTTGACTTCTTTCTTGATTTCTACTTTGACATTCCCCTTAGTGATATTCTGGCTCTCTTCAAAGTACTGGTTAGGATGGTTGATACCTAATCCAAGGTCAGAATGATGCACAGCATCAAAGTATTTGCTGCAAGCTACTTGGAAATGTCCTTTCTTTGTGATGTCTATTATTTCACCAATTGCTGAAACAAAAATAATAAAAACATTAAGTTTCTCCTAATATCAAGTGACATGTGGACCAGGGATGTTATGGATACGAAACTTCGGATCTGGATATGGGTACAAAGAAATAACATTATACCAGTTTCAGATATATATATATATGGCATTATTTTGGGTTATCTGTTTTGGTTATGGATAATAGATTTTTATCAAACGTGAAGGGTGGCTAGTTTATCAGCTGGGCCATGCAGAAAAACCTGTCATAATATGTCTCATTTAGACTCTGCCCCTATACGAAACTTTTATAATGGATTTGGTTATGGAGACTTTTATTTTGGATATCTGATAGTTTTGGTTATGGTTACAGAGCTCCTTAACATCCCTTATGTGGACTAAATCAGCTGTATTTTTGAAATAGTATTATAATTACATACCTTGAGTGTCAAAACCATAACCTTGAAGTCTATTCTTCAGAATACCAACATCGCAATGCTTATATGGACAGCCATGGCAGTCGCCCGGCCCAACAGTAGTATTGATAATCTTCAAACAGCTAAACGGAGAATAGTTCTTCTTACTACCCTCTTTACCATAGTTATATCTTACATTATAAGCATATTGTTTTTCAAATTTATCCAGCTCCATTATTTTAGTGAATTCTTCCCTCCAGAATCTGAGAGAATCTTCCAATGTAACTCCAATTCCTTTTAAGAATAATCCATACTGAAGTCTGCCACCATGTTTAAGATGGTGGGCAACTCTTAGTTGCTCATGGAGTTGTCGCATACATAATGGGAATGATTTCACAGCTAAGGAGTCCAGACTCTCAATAGGTATAACTGCTTTAGCACTGCTGTAGTCATTGCCAGAATATGATTGATGTAATCCTTTCAATAATGAGACTAGTCTCTCATCTTGTTCAATCTCACCGAGGTGATGACAAGCAACAGCCAAGCTTTGTTTCAGTTGTGTTCTGTACTGAGCAGATAGCACAGATATGAAATCTTTATGTGCAATATAAGCAAAACCACCACTAAGATAAACTTTTCTCATTCTTACCAGATCTAAAACTTCATAGAACTTCACTTTGAAGAATTTCATATTTTCAATATTTGGATGAGGGGTGGACTCTCTCAGATAGTGCATGATTTCACTTTTCTCCTCATCAGTGATGTTAGTATAGCAAAGATTGTTCAATTTGAAAAATGTGTCAACAGCTTCGCCCCTCATGGTAGCAAATCTCATTTTGAACAACTCCAATTCTCTTGCGATGAACCAACGACGTAATTCTTCAGTTCTGCAGTAGGCTAGTCGAAGAATGAAGTGTGCAATATGATCTTTACGTCTTGCTTGCAAGTCAGCTTCAGTAGTGGCAGAAGACGATTTTTCACAAAGCTTTGCATAATATTTCAACCCATGTGTTCTAAGTTCACCAATCACATAGTCTGTCCATTCCTCTGAATACACTCGAAGTCCTTTGAGAGTTGTTGCTGTTGCTAAACTTCTCAGTAAAGTCACTCTCTCTAAGGCTAGATTTTCGAACTCCTGGAGCGTTAAGTCTTCAATAGGCGGAACCTTGTACATTTGAAGATCATGTGGATAGGTTTCCACAAGACTGCCCGTCAATTGCAGTTTGGTGGATTTTCTTCTTATATTCAAATCCATCGTGTTTTATATATTTTAATACAAGTTTACAATTTTACATGAACACAAATTGACAATAATTTTTCGCGCCTTTTCTGACGCATCACTTTGACTGTTGACACAAGATGTCATTGTCATCATGACTGTCATGACTAAAGAGTATGTAACACTACGTTTAGTCATGACCTATTATGTTATGGTACCGAAAAAAACTAAAGCGCTTATTACACTACACGGTATTCAGGGCCCTGTATACCGTGTCCCTGAATTTTTCGGTCGTATTTGTAGGGCCCCTAACTTCCTTAAAGTTATTAAACCCCTCTAAATTAGGGATTAGGGCCTGAATACCGTGTAGTGTAATAAGCACTTAAAACATAGCATGGATACGTGTATTTCTCGTAACCTGAGAGACCTGTGAGATCAGCTGATAAGCGGGATAGCTGTGCTAACAAACAGAGGCAAATTAAATTCAGCATGTTTTTGGATTCTTGAATATAAACCAACCGCGCTAGCTTTTCACATAAATGTACTCTGAATGATAAGAGTTCCCACTGTGATTTTCGTTCCCAGAATAATCAACAATTCGCCGCCTACAACGTAATGCTTTAAAATGGGCAATAGAAGTGAAAGGTAAGGTTTCCTGAAATCTCTCTAAGAATTTTAAATTTATCTAAAGTTTAGTTCTAAAGTTGTCAAAAAATAAATGGCCCGTTTTGACAGCTATAAAAATACATAATTATTAACTTGCTGCTTGCGAATGACACTCGTTGTTATAGTGTATGGGCAACATAGTAATTAATTAGGATTATGTATTTGATTTTCAATTTCTTATGTAGAATGTTATCGCGGCATGTAAAATGAGAAACATCAACGAACTTCTTAGATTGGGACGAGTTTAAGAGGTGGGATTTAAAAACATGTTGCGTAGAATGGAAAATCACGTGACACGCATGCTCCTTCTTCAGCAGTGTTTCCGGTTTTCCCCTTCACCCCTCTGCCCTTCTCCCTCCTCTCCTCTCTTGATTGTCAATCTGTCAAGTAGAGTAAACTCAATAAAATCGAATTTTATTTAGGTATATTTTGAATTATTTTCTTTTGAGGAAATAATAAACTATGTTTAACTATACTTCAAACAGTTAGAAAAATCCATTAGCAATATATTCGTACGGGTTTAAAGTGTAATAGGATTAAAAAATGGTATCCAATAAGATGCAGTCGTCATTGGACGATTTAGTTCAATATACACAGCTTTTTAAGCCGGTGCCGACTGTTCTGCAAGGCACTGTGCTACCCTTTTTGATAATATACCCAATCGTGTTTTATTCGTGGATCGTTGTGTATGGATTTGAAGAAAATTTCGAGGCTGGCTTCGTGAGTGTCGCGGTGGTCGCCACCATACAAATTCTCATTTGCCTCTGCTGCTATTGGAGCGTACATATCCAGTGCTTTTTATCGTGTTCTTCGGTAAGTAATTGAAAGCTTTCTACTCAAGTCTGCTGTCAGTCACTTTATTAGTTGTAAGCATTGAATGGTCCTTGTGTTGTTATAATTTATTACTTTTCCGTTTTAGGTAAAAGACCCTATTCAGGCTGAAATAGTGAAAGTTGTTCCAACATCCAATAATGGGTTCTCTGAAATTGTTAAACTTCACCACACTAAGGTATGATACTTCTATTAATTTATTAATATGGATTTCTAACCTCTTTCCTATTTTTTTAACCTCTAGCAAACTATCTTTCTAATGTTCTGTTTTCAAATTCATTCTACTTATTTTTAGTCAACCAAAAAAGGAAGTATACAGCCAGATGTTTGGTTTATATTTCAAAAAAGTAAGTATGTTTACGATTGGGACAAGAAAACTTTTCATACCATCGAGTTCCCAGTCAATAAGACCTATGAGGAATATATGGAGTCCAAAGGGTATTCGGATGATGAAGCCATTGATACTGCTGAAAAGGAGTTTGGAAGAAATGAAATGATAATGGTAAGTTATACTTCAATATCTATTAAAGGCAATAAAAATGTAATATGAGGTCCATCCTTTATAACCAGTTGTCGTTTTAAAATCAACCTGAAATAAGTTACCTTACATTGTTGATTGATCACTATCTGATTGCACCCAACTTTGGACTGAGTTCATTGATATAAATAACTTGTAAGTTGCTTATGTTACTAGATTTTGCTATCATCATAAGCTTATAACACACTAAATTTTAAACTCTTTCTTATTAATATATCAATGATGCTCAGGTATATTTTAAACTATCGAATTTGGAAGGGATCTATAACATTTGAAATTATCTATTCACATTATATCAAGAATTTCAAATCTCACATGATGAATTACAAATTTATGTTACAAAAATAATATGGTGACATATACATAGCAAGTAAAAACAATGACAATGTATTTATAAAGCCTCAATCAATGGGCATTGTTTATGAGAAGAAGTCGTAAATGAAAACATTGCAATGCTGAATTTATAACTGTTCCGCTGTTAATTTGCTATTTATAGTATTTGAAAGTCTTTCATATCTCAACCTAGTAACAGAGTGTAATGAAATTACATGCATGCATGAGAAAATAATAAGGTTACAACATAGAAAAAAATAAACCTTGCTATTATAATTGGATGAAATATAATTCTGTACATAATGATGTTGTTTTGCATTTTACAACATTCTATGAATACCTCAGTCCATGTATTTTAGTTAACAGATAATTGCTTTTAAGGGCACCTGTTAGGTTTACAAGTAATTCACTGCCATAAGGCATATGGACATAAAATCTTTCATAATATGGCTGCTAAAGGCAATTGTTGTTACAGGTTGTTCCCGAGTTCATGGAACTGTTCAAGGAACGAGCAACAGCACCATTCTTTGTGTTCCAAGTATTTTGTGTCGCACTGTGGTGTTTAGACAAATACTGGTATTATTCCATATTTACCCTAGTCATGTTGGTCATGTTTGAGTGCACCCTAGTTCAGCAACAGCTCAGGAATATGGCAGAGATCAGAAAGATGGGAAACAAACCGTATAACATCAATGTGTACAGAAATAGGAGGTGGCGACAGATAATGAGTGATCAACTCCTACCAGGTGATGTTGTATCTCTCATCAGATCCACCAATGAAAACCTAGTACCTTGCGACATAGTCCTCCTAAGAGGTTCATGTATAGTTGACGAGTCTATGTTAACTGGTGAAAGTGTGCCCCAAATGAAGGAAACAGTAGACAATGAGAAAAATTTAAAACAAGTATTAGACCCTGAGGGTGATGGCAAACTGCATATGCTGTTTGGTGGCACCAAGATAGTCCAACATTCATCCCCTAGCAAAAATACTTCAGCAGCCCTTAAAGCTCCTGACAATGGCTGCATTGGATATGTTATTCGCAATGGATTCAATACATCACAAGGAAAACTTTTAAGAACTATTCTGTTTGGCGTGAAGAGAGTAACGGCTAATAACCTTGAGACATTTGGGTTTATTATGTTCTTGCTGATCTTCGCAGTCGCCGCCGCTGCATATGTTTGGGTCAAGGGCTGCGAGGATCCAGAGAGGAATAGATACAAATTATTTTTAGAATGCACACTGATTTTGACATCAGTTGTGCCTCCAGAACTGCCTATAGAGTTGTCACTAGCAGTTAATACGTCATTATTATCATTGTCCAAATTAGCAGTATTTTGTACAGAACCTTTCAGGATACCATTTGCTGGTAAAGTAGAAATATGCTGTTTTGATAAGACTGGTACTCTAACAAGTGATAATTTAGTAGTAGAGGGTGTGGCCGGTATAGCGGACCACAAAGATGCTAACGTCATTCCATTATCTCAAGCACCTATGGAGACTATACAAGTACTGGCGACATGTCATTCTCTAGTGCAACTAGATGATGGTGTGGTAGGAGACCCGTTGGAGAAAGCAACTTTAAAAGCTGCAGAGTGGAACCTGACCAAAGGAGATGCTGTTGTGCCAAAGAAAGGGAAGTCGCCAGGTCTGAAAATTGTACACAGAAACCACTTTTCAAGTGCCCTTAAAAGAATGTCTGTAATAGCAGGTTATCAGGTCAACGAGCGAGGTTTTATGGAAACTCATTACATCAGCAGTGTCAAGGGTGCACCTGAAACTGTGAAGACCATGCTCAAAGAGGTTCCTAGTCATTATGATCATGTATATTTGACTCTGTCCCGACGAGGCGCAAGAGTTCTGGCATTAGGTTATAGGAATTTAGGGAAATTAAGTTCTCAAGACATTAGGGATATGTCTCGCGAGGATATCGAGTCTGATCTTACGTTTGTTGGGTTTGTTATTATCTCGTGTCCTTTGAAGACCGACTCAAAAAAAGCGATATCAGAAATCGTGAATGCTTCTCATTCTGTTGTTATGATTACTGGTGACAATCCGTTGACGGCGTGTCACGTCGCTAAAGAGCTGAAGTTTACTCAGAAAGAAGAAGTTTTGATTCTGGCAGAAAGTGAGAATAAGTGGGGTTGGACGTCCATAGACGAAGAAGTGAATCTCCCCGTGAACCCGTTCAAGACGACAAAGCAATTGACTTCGAAGTTTGATCTGTGTATAACAGGGGAGGGTCTGACATTCCTGAATGAGAACCATCACAAGTTCTTGCTGGAGCTGATGCCTCACATCAAGGTGTTCGCTAGATTCGCGCCGAAGCAGAAGGAATTTGTAGTGGTGACGTTGAAAGCGCTTGGATATGTGACGCTCATGTGTGGTGATGGTACAAACGACGTTGGAGCACTGAAACATGCTGAAGTGAGTATCACTGATTGTATTTGTATATCATACATCAGTAAAAAATGTCTTTTCTTTGCATCGTAGAGGGAATTGATAGGTTGATTATTGCATTATAAAATTGAAAATACACAGAGAGGATTGTTAATATCACAACATCGAAATAGTATACTTCTACTACTTATTGATTCTAATAAAATGCCTATCTAACCAAACCTTTGGTTTTTCAAAGACTGACCAAATCTCTTGAAATCATAGTTAAGTAAAAATAGAATAATTTATTTAACAAAGAAATCTCCACAAACAGTTATGCAACCTAAAAAGCCAAGTTATACCAAATAATACCAATATAAAGCATTCGTATAATTTATTAATTTTCCAATTAATTTACAGGTAGGTGTAGCAATCCTAGCAAACGCCCCCGAACGGCCGCGCGAGAAACCGCGAGAAGAACGCGCGGTAGAAGAAGCGCCGCGCCGTCCGAACAACCGCGCAGACGCTCGCGCTGAGGCCGCCGCGCGTCTGCGCAGGGCCATGCGCGAGCTGGAGGAAGAAGAAACACAGCTCGTGAGGTTGGGAGACGCGAGTGTCGCTGCACCCTTCACTAGTCGACTTTCCAGTATATTTTGTAGTAAGTTTTGGATGAGTTTTGTTTTGTAGTCTGTACCCGGCGCGTAAGTTGACAAAGTTTTATCGCAATCGGATCAACGGTATGGCATCGCATGAAATGCGAATAAACAAACACTGATTTTGTTTTATATTTCTTTTATACCTAATTAAATATTCTGCTGCGTACTGTGTGTAGTGTAGGGTCTAATTAATGAAAAATCTATTTCTAGGCAATTGTAACTATATTCTCTCCTTCCCATAATCCGAATGCTTTAAAACATTTGTATAACCATTTTGAGTACCCATTTATACTTTTTTAGTATCGTACCTAAATACATTAAAATGTTTCCAAAACTGTTTTTCAGAAATAGGTATAATTAATAATACCGACTCAAATTAGCTCTGTGCAAATATCAGTGGGATATTGAACATTTGTCAATCACCCGAAGAATACAATCGAGGTAATGACCCCAGTTCAAGTTGAGCCGAGTGCACAGGTCAATGACTTGAATTCTGATACTGCACGCGATCAAAATAAGAATTAAAATGACCTTTCGCAGTCAGCTGTTACTTAATTTTGGTTGAGTCATAATTTATGTATAGTTAGTATTAACTGGGTTGGTTAACGTCCGAATTTTATTAAGATCGAATAGTAAGGTTGAGGAATTATAATATAGTTTTAAAAAGGAATTATGTTTTTTCGTGATAAAACGAAAAATCAAACAGCTTTTGATCGGTTTAGCTTAAGCGCTCGGAGAACGTATACGTTGTGTCCAAGCTATAGCCTCGCATAGGCGTGAACAAGAAAATCCGGCCAAGACTTTAGAATGGGCAATAATAAAGATTTAGAAAAAAAAACCGGCCAAGTGCGAGTTGGACTCGCGCACGAAGAGTTCCGTACCATTATAACAAAAAACGGCAAAAAAATTACGTTTGTTGTGTGGGAGAAATATTTTTTTTATTCTGTTTTTTGTATTTGTTGTTATGGCGGCAACAGAAATACATCTATATATATATATATATAATACAGATATACATGCCTATTGACAGACAGACAGACGGACAGTGGAGTCTTAGTAATAGGGTCCCGTTTTAAGGTACGGAACCCAAAAAAGGGGTTAGATATTTCTAACACCATTGTTTTCTTTTTTTACATATATCCTAAGCCAATTTCATCCGGCTCCAACTTTTCGTGATGTAACCGTGCCAATAACGGACCATCTTGAGCTTCTTGGCGTTACGTTGACATCGACTCTCAATTTTGGGCCTTACATTGAGGCTAAGGCTCAGCTGGCTTCCAAAAAGTTGGGGATCCTTGCGAAGGTGAGAAAGTACTTCACGCCGGAACAGCTGCTCAACTTGTATCAAGCGCAAGTTCGATCGTGCATGGAGTACTGTTCTCACCTCTGGGACGGTTCTGCCAAATACCAGCTTGATGCACTAGAGTTGATCGAAAAGCGGGCCAAGAGACTTATCGGCAATGAGGCACTGGTCAAATCAAAGCTCCAGAGCCTTGAACATCGTCGCCGAGTTGCCAGCTTGTCGGTTTTTTATCGGTTACATTTCGGGGAGTGTGCTATGGAATTGCATGATTTAATTCCGCCCAGCCCGTTCCATCATCGGACAACCAGACGCACGGCGATGCGTCATCGGTACATGGTGGACATCCCACCCATACGCACAAAACGTTTTGGGGACACTTTTATTATGCGTACAGCTAAGGAGTGGAATTCCCTGCCGGAGTCTGTGTTTCCCGATAGCTACAATCTAGGGGTCTTTAAGTCAAGAGTGAATAGGTTACTTCTAGGCAAGCGTGCTTCACCGTCGACCACATCATCGCTTACCATCAGGTGAGATAGTGGTCAAGCGCGAGCCTATTAACAATAAAAATAAAAAAAATCCTTCATATGTTACATACATTGCGACTAGACGTTCCCGCTAAGTTGTTGCCTACTTATTGATAATCTGATTGTTTTACTATAAACCCAAACTCTAACTAGCGATTCTAATGCAGATTATGTAGATTGTAAATCCTTCTCCGTTACCCCATCACTTGTACTAACATACCTCTTTCTGCATTTGCTTCCAGTCTGCCACATAATCAAGCAAGGCCGGTGTACGTTGGTCACCACTCTGCAGATGTTCAAGATCTTGGCTCTGAACGCCCTCATCCTGGCATACAGTCAGTCAGTGTTGTACCTCGATGGCATCAAGTTCAGTGACACTCAGGCCACGCTACAGAGTCTATTGCTGGCGTCGTGTTTCTTGTTTATATCCAGATCTAAGGTAAGGTGTCTGAAAACATATGAAATTACAAATAAGTGTTCATTCCAAATATTGACTGGCTACTGAAATTGTCCTCTGTAGCACCAGTCTACATAAAGTTATAATAATCAAACATGTACCTGTATTAATTTATTCCTCATCAATATTTACATATTATTTTCCGATCCAGAGAATCTGCTCAGCCTGTTCCCTATAATATTACAGCCTGTCCTTATCACATGCGATATTTTTACCCTTTTGTAAGTTTCTAATATATCCCATACATAATTTCCATGTTTGTGTTCCATAGCCACTAAAGCAGCTATCGAAGCAGCGACCGCTCCCGAACATCTTCAACTTGTATACAATAATGACGGTGCTCACTCAGTTCGCGGTGCACTTCCTGTGTCTTATCTATTTGGTGCACGAAGCTACGTCACGGTCACCGGGAAGGTAAACCACTTATCTCTTTTGTTATAAAAAGTGTGTGTTTGTGTTTCAATGAAATTTTACACCCATATTTAATGTATAACCTGCATTAACACAATATAAGATAGGTACTTTTTATCCTTTTATAGACCAAGATCTATATGAGAATATAGGACTTTTCATCCCGTTAGTTTTTTTACTGACTTCTAGACAATTATTATTTGAATTAAGCCCGTCATTAATTATTGCCAAAATGTCAACAGACGAGATGGATAAGCCTTCCCTGGATTTACAAGTAGAACAATTAATGGTAACACCAATAATGTTGACCTATTCGTAAATGAACACTTAGGCAAACGCAAGTCATACGTTTATGTTTTAATTAACCGTTTCTTAATTAGTTGTGGACTTGTGTGACTTTTAGTGCTAATTAATGGGCATAACATTTGTTAGTGTACTTTATTTATTACCGTTGTAATAAAAAAAAAAACATTAAAAATAATGACTAAACTATTACGTACATAAATACATCATACTCACGCCTTTTTCCCATGGGAGTACGCAGAAACTATAGAACATTGCCTGTTACGATCGATCGACGAAACTATTTTTATTAATTAGGTTATCCTCGCACTGGAACACCTTGCAGTAACAACACCAATCGAGCACAAACTTATACTAACTATAAATCCAGATTCCCTCACGATGTTTTCCTTCACCGTTGTCAGCGATGTCCACGATGTTATTTTATTACTAAACATGTGTAATGTTTGTTTGCAGGGATAACAAACCGAAGTTAGACATGGACTTAGCAGAAGACGAGGAGCGAGAGTTCGCGCCGGATCTCCTTAACAGCACCGTGTACATCATCTCTATGTCGCTGCAGATATCCACCTTCGCTATCAACTACCGGGTATGGACTATCATAAGCTAAAAAATGGCTACAAATTAATAAATTACGAACGTGATGATAACAATTTAATGAGAAGGCGCAAATATAACAACTTTATAGGCAGTTATATGTTTGAGCAGTTTGGGTTTGAGACATTAGGTCCATGGGGTCTGAATGCTCACCGAGTGTTTCGAGACATAAGTAAACGGTTAGTCGATTGTTCGCGTGACCAGAGGGCTGGCCTTTTCTTCAGACAGAGAATCAGAATTGCCATTCAACGTGGCAATGCTGATTCCCTGCGTTCTGGGCACGTTTTCCATTGACATCGATTTGAACGAATTTTTTGATGCGCAATGAGCTCTTTTCCCTCGTTTGTTTTGTTATTAGACATAAGATTAGAAATATTCAATTGTATAAATTATTTGAATTAAAAATCAATATACATGTAGAAATGAGAAAAAAAAAATATCCGAACCACACAAGTTACTCGTGGCGATTTCAAAACAGTTTCGTCTGTCGGTGAATATTAGAGTATATAAAATAATTGCCTATGCAGCAATTCTTCATATCTTGAAGTCAAAACTGAGTCTCGTGTTCCTCGTAATATAGAGCTTTTAGAAAAGATACGGGCACTTTACTGTGTCATGTCGCGGTATAAACCAATCAAGCAAATCTGTTCAGGTCTGCGCCATATAACAACGAGTTTTATAGCCAATCAACTCAAAACTTAAAAAAAAAACAATTTAAACTTAACTACTCAATTTAAAATCTATCTCGATAAAATACATAATTTGCAAACACGGTTTTTGAAGCTGGTAGTACCAAAATATGTTAAAAATAAATATACGACAATTATATAGGTATATTCAAACATTGTTATGTGTTACCTGTTCTAGCCCGCGCTGAGTACCTGTTCCTCATAGAACATTTTGATACCATTGATGTTCAAATTCCAGTAAGATATAATGTGAATACTCGACAAGCAAAAACAAAATCTTTTCAAGTGCCACGCAAAAATAATTTTTATGGTAGACGCACAGCATCTGTCATAATACCTAATTTATTAACTCAATGAGCAGTGAAAATATGAAGCGCAAACTGAAACAACACTACATCGACCCGATTACACCTTATTTTACTTACAGCGCGTTGATCAAATTCCTGACCATGGCATGCTAAGACAGACCCCAGGGTTCTAATGGTGTGCTTTGTGTAATCCTAAGAACAACTTATTTTTATAAAATAAATAAATAAATAACTGTGTCAGAATGTGCCACGATACGATACAACACAGTAATGTGAATCTTGTTTAAAGTATGTTCTTTAATTTTTGTCCCACACTACTGTATACATCACATAAAACCTCAAATGAGACACAATGTGTTTAACCGAAAATTCTAATCTTCCCCAGGGAGAGCCATTTATGGAAGGTCTCCGCGACAATAAACCGTTACTGTACAGTATTATGATCTCGGGCGGCGCGGTGTTGGCGCTCGCGCTTGGCATCTTCCCCGACCTCTCCAACATGTTCGAGATTGTATATTTCCCACCTGATGTAAGTATATTATTTCGTATTTTCTGAGGTTTTTAGATAACTTCTTGATGGGTAGTTTTGATAAGTTGTGAGCGAAATGCTCAGAAACGCAATTTATTGAAGATATGGAACCAACTATATCGAGGTATCGAATTGTATTTTTCCACCTGATGCAAGTATAGCAATTATTTCATAGTCTGTGAGGTTTTTTAGAAACCTAATATGTCAAGATATTGAACCTACAGCAGTGTCGAATGCCTCAGAAGCTGTGATTAGTGTAGACTGTATTCTGTAGACTGCTGACTTCAGTCAGCAAAAACCCTTCCTTCAAAATATTGGATTTGTGCCACTGGTCGAGTCAAAAACTTAGTCGCTCTGAAACTACGCTTTCCTATGGCACAGATAATATAATACTAGAATACAGATGCCTCATCCCTTACAGAAAAACCGTGCCGACGTAGCTAGCGATTTTCCTCTGATTAAACTGATTATTTTTATAAGTACATCGATCGCGTACGGTTCCGTTCCACGGCGGTAGGTAGGTAGCAAGTCAATTAGGGTAGGCAGGGGTGTCAACTCTATATGTCGAAACAACGACATACCTTCAAGCTGCTATTTAAGGTGTTGCTAGAGTAAAAATAATATTTCGGGACCGATATGAGTTTTTAGGTCTCTAATCATACTACTAATGTCAATGATGACGTTAACGTGTGTGCAATGTCGTTCGTAATTTTGCCGCCGCTACTGCCCATTAGGCAAGTCCCTCCATCTGATGAAAACCAAGCGTGCCACTTTTTCACAAACAATTTAAAAACAAATGTTTGGTACATTTGTTTTTAAATTGTTTCGATCGCACATCGGATGATAACATTTCCAATGCCTCGGCCAACTTTTTCTATACATTCTTTACAGCTTAATATGGCATAAAAAGGCATTTTTCTAGATTTCGGTGGATTTCCGGTGCCGATAATGCTAAATGAAAAACTTAGATTACGATCATTGATCGTAACTTTTCTTCATTTTTTGGCACGCGAAGTACATACAATCGCGTCATCGTTAGATTTATGTCTGTGTTCGGGACCCTGTGCTTATGCGCATGCCATGCGCTCAGCTAGTCACGATTATGAGAATTGTAATTGATTTTGTACCCTATTCCAGTTATTTGACGCGTACAAAGGCGTTTCACAAAAAAAAAAATACCAATTTCATCTTAGTTTTAAACAGTAAACTAACGTAATAAAATTTTGTTTCAGTACCGGATTATATTAGTACAAGTTCTGATAGCCGATATGCTGTTCGCATACCTAGTGGACCGGCTCTGTCTCATTCTGTTCGGCGAAGGACTCCGATTCAGGAGGACGTAGCGTAACGCAGCGGTATCCAGTCTCACTCGGTTTTTTGTAACGGTAAATAAGCTTATGTGTTCATCCACAGATTATATACTGGAAATATACTTTTTTTCTTTTATTCCCTGGCCCCGTTTCTTTCTCTATATTTCTATTCTTTAAAAAAAATACCACTTTGCCTTACACTAGGAATTTCTCCTGTATTGTGGGTGCATTTACAAAAAATTACATACACACCCAGATCCGCAAAAACTATCTGCGGGCTATATAAATATTTGTACCGTGCGGGAATCGGACCCGCGACACGCAGCGTAGCGGCCGATCGCTCAAACTGCGCTAACCGATTCGTAAAACTGAATTGAATATCCAAATATTACTTGTTTTACAAATTCATATCTGGAGTAAATGCTAAATTTACCTCTCAAGTAAATTGGTGTAATATAAGTTCACGCCTATTTCCCGTAAGGGATAGGTAGACGTGTGGTTTCGCAAATTATGTTTTAAGTAATTAAGTCCCATTTATTGGGGCACAAATACAGTGGAAAACCATTTTTTAAATATTATTAAATCATAAATATGATTATTTTTCATTTTATAGATTTATTTTTACATTACGTAAAGGAACTAGTAATTCTTACTATTAACACTGCCTTTCGCCTGCCTAGTGACGGACGTGCAAAATCAGTTATCTAGACTATATATAATCTGTGGATATTTCGTGTACGGTGTAAATATCTAAATTGTAAAGAAAAAAAGTACGTTACTTGTCTCGGTTTAGTCTATGACTGGGGACGGTGTAACCGCTCAAACATATGTGCATTTAATTATGATGGATAAATGTGTCGATGGTATTTAATATATTTATTATTAAATATAATTGTGTAGTTAAATGTATCGCATTGTTTTATTTCCTGTCACTTGATTTTCAGATTCCTGTTTTGTGTCGTGTCGTGGTGCTTTCTGACGGTTTAATTGGCTACAAAGTTCGTTGTGACATGAAGTAGGCTTGAATGGATTTGTTTGATTGTTTTATACCGCGACACGACACACCCCGACACAGATATGTGACCCATGTTTAAGATTTTTTATACTTCTAATCATTCAGATTTCCTTCCGTAACCATCGTCCATCCTGTTCTAATATCCTAAGAAATTGTGTTGTGATTAGTGTGTGTAAGAAAATATGTTATTTTCCAATGAAAGCAATATATTTTTCTAACAAGCGTTTTAGCTTACCGAGCATCGTCATCCAAACCAAACATGTATGCAAAAAGTCATCTTAATCGGTTTTGGATAACTGCTTTAAAAGTCACTTGCAAGATTTGACCCGAACATCATACATACATACGTTGCAAGTTAATAAAAAGCTTGAAAAGTACCAGAAAGCAGCAGGCTTTTTAACCGACCCCAAAAAGGAGGAGGTTTTTATTTCGACTGTGTTTTTAATGTCTGTTGACTCAGAAATTTTACTAAGTAAATCGATTTTGATGATTATCTTATTTAAAAGCTGTTGCTTCTAATGTGGTCCCATTTAAATTTGATCAAGATCTGATGAAGAAATTCGGAGGTATACAAGAGAACTCTACAAAAAATTACGGCAAATATCTCGGGATTGCTGCAATCACATGTCTGTTTGACACTGACTTCCGAAATTGAAGTTATATTTCACTTTGTAGTGTTTTTATTTGGATGTCGGTTGTATTGTTTTGTCAAAATGTTTTTTTATTTTAAAGTGTTCAAATCTGCTCAGAAGTTGAAATGAGCTAGATTGGTAGAAAATTAGAAATATACAACACAATCCTCTTTGACACTTATTTTATTTCAATATTTCACAAACATATACAATAGTCGACCTATACTGTTCGTATCGCCTAATGAACAAGGTACATTTGGATGCGAAATGAAAGTAAGGTCTCGATAACGTCCGTAAAGGTATTCTAGCACTAGGGTTATCACTTTAGTGCTTCCAGCCGCCGCCCAGGCCTCCGAGACCTCCGATACCATAGCCGAGGCCTCCGTAGCCGATACCGAGGTCGCCGTGACCGAGACCGATACCACTGCCCAAGCCGATACCGCTGATACCACCGTGTCCCCAGCCGATACCACCGTGTCCCCAGCCGATACCAGCGTGTCCCCAGCCGATACCAGCGTCGCCGATACCGATACCGCCTAGGCCAGCTCCGAGACCTAATCCTCCGTGTCCAACAAGGCTGGACGCGTATCCTCCATGGGCGATGGGGGCAGCTACGACGGGTGCAGCCGCAATTGGTGCCACGACTTGCTTGCTGACTACTGGAGCGGCGACCAACGTTTGCGGATGGGCGGCGGGGCCAACACGTTTGACAACAGCGTTGAATCCAGAGACGGGGTCGGCAGTGTAGTCCACCACTCGGAGGGTACCGTCGGGTTCCGTGAGTGAGTACGAGCCCTTCACGACACCTCCGTCGCGAGACTCGGTCTGGGCTTTTTGGTCGCCAGTTACGGGGTCGTTGACCGCGTAGTTGAAGCCGTAACGTGGGATTGACTGGGGAGCAAACATCACTAATGTTATTAAAATTCAAGACTGTGTTCACACTAAATGTCCGGCGCTGACGGTGAAAATGTATGAAATACAACTGACAGTCGGCGGCTAAATTATTTTTGATACATTTCTAATGAGTCGACTCATAATCGGAGACTTCTTTACGCTTTGTGTGAACGGTAATAATAGGTAAAAATGACCATTTTCCAGCCGGTTTCTGAATTGAGAATTTAATGCTAAAGTTCTCATTCTAGTGTTTTATAAGAAGCTAACTTCAAATTCTCCATTTAGAAACCGGCAGCCGTATTGCGTCAGTGAATACGGCAACGCAAAGAGTTTGACCGCTATCCAACCGCGCAATACGGCTGCGGGTGTAGGATCTTCGGTCTACTCACAATACTGTCGGTAGCGACGGCCAGTGTCCCGATCCCACTCCCCGAAGGAGCGGCCGTTGCTACACCGAGCAAGCAAGCAATCTGAAAATGAATGCAAATATATGACTGAAGCAACTGGTGTCATGAATATTGAATTGTATTGTAATTCGTAAACATTGATGTTACAATCTATCGCGAAATTAATGAAACAACTTATTACACTGTCTGATTTTGTTGTAACTGACAGTAACAATGAAAACGCTGTAAGTTTTTTGTGGGAGTTTACAAATCGGCACTGTTTTAATATAGGCGTTGATATGGATAACGTCCCATTCCATTTTAGTTACTTACTACATTTATTGCGATGCGACCTGAATAATTAAAAATGTTCAGGGAAGTGCACCTTCCCTTTTGAAGAAACCAAAAAACACCTAACAAAAAAAAAGTTAATTCAAAAATCGAAAACCCGACTGCCTAAAAAGATGTAACCAAGAAAAACTTCATGCTGGCAGCCAGATGATACATTTTTATTTTTATTTACTTACAACTCTTTAGTTATTTTTTTTTTCCAATTGCTTTTAAACAAATAAGTGATATATATTTTTGTATCCTTCATTTTGATACCCCACTGGGTTTGTTAGGAAAACAAAAATTGGGACCCCCACAATATGACGCCCAATATCCGCCATGTTTGTTTTTTTTATTTTCACGAACAGTATGGATGTCAAGACGTATCTAAAAGGGTCTTAATTATATAGATCCGTCTAGCGGTTTGATAGATATGAGGTAATAAAGAATATTACATACATACAATAAACGCGCAATGAACATAACCCTTTCCTTGCATTCGGGTAAAAAACACATGAGCGACCGCACTCTTGAATCTAATGCCCGCAGATATTGTATTCCTGAACGGTTCGAGTTGAGATTACTATTGTCACATTTTTAAACCCGAGATTAGGTATAGATTACGGGCCTAAGAAAAGGAGGCAAGCACCTCCAAATGCGTGTTTCTTACCGCAATGAAACTGAACATGTTGAACAGGTAAATTCAGCGGGCCTGTGAACGTTATCCAAACTGTTTGTGCAGTAATAATGTAATACAAACATGCCGATTGTATTTATACGCGCATTGGCTCCTTATTTGTCAATTCCTTACAATCCTTCGTCGTTTCACGCTCATTGGTTATTCACGTTACGCACCTCCGAGTATATTTTCATAACGTGTCCTAAAATCGGCGGTAGGTAATTTGTTAATTGTTGGTTCGCAGCATTGGAATAGAGAATGGACTGAGTTTGCCCTATCCTGGTATGAAGTGAACACGGACGGTAAAATTGTGAGTGAGAGGGATGGAGCGATCCGATTTTTTTTATTGTAAATAGGCTTGAGCTTGTCCACTTTCATATTTGATGATAAGCGACGGTGTGGTCGACGATGAAGCACGCTTGCCTAGAAGAAAACTATTTACTCTTGACTTAAGGACCCCCAGGCTGAGCTATCAGGAAATACAGACTCCGACAGGGAATTGCACTCCTTAGCTGTACGCGTAATAAAAGTATTTCCAAAACGTTCAAATTCAAATCACCCCATCAAAATTTTTATTTCGTCACAGGCTTGCAATATCATCTTCATCACTACCACTTACAGAAAAGAGACAGGTGATGGCCGAACAGTCGCTTTGTCTTTTTCTACACTGGTCAATTTTGTGTGGGTATAGCATGTAAGTTGGCAAGGTTTTGGCGTAGTGGAGATACGTTCGCGCATATTGCGCGAACTGACCAACCACATAGAGCGAACGGAACGTGGACGTGACGCGATTGGTCAGTGGATCCTTGTGTCAACTAATTAACCAATCGCTTGCTCGGAACGTTCGACGCGCCCCGCTTCACTACCAAAGAGACCTAAAAAACGATTTTTGCTCATCTAACGACTCTTGCCAACTTAAGTGCCGAGGATTATACCTATCACTATTGCTCAAACCATTCTCCATGTCGTTGGTTCGAAGTCCACGCTCTCTGTAAAACGGCGTTATTGTTTCATCAGATTCCTAACCGATTATCAGGAAATTCAGGAATTATGTGAGCAATTTGTTGGTAGTTGCTCAATTAGCTTCTGCTTGATCCAATCATCCGTGAATGCCGGAACGCGGTCGATAACTTAATTTTTAAATAGCACGTTACTAAGTAAATCGTCTACTAACAAGAGGTCAGGGAAATTGCCTACGATTAGACTAATCGTACCTAATTAGAATAGGTAGGTAGGTACATAATGTTTTTTGATACAATGCCATGGTAGGTGGTTTTGGTGGGTACACTAGAATAATCTACTAGAATAATAAAATACATTAAAGATTCCAAATCGAATCCTTAACCCGTAGCACTAAAGCCAGCCGCTCTCATCCACTGCACGAACCTCGCGATTGGGATAGCTTTTAAACACAATTTATTTGTAAGAATCTCCTCTATTGTATAGGTACCTAATATATATTTTTTCATAATAGCTGTCCCACGCGGCTTCGCTCCCGTCAACTGGCTACCTACCTACCCTACCCTACCTACCATACATACATGAATGTTGCGTAACTTTAACCACTTACACAGCGCACGCAACGAAAGCTCTCAAAAAGTAATAATTTTGCCCGTTTTTCCAACATTTTGCATTTATGCTCCGCTCCTATTGTCCGTAGCGTGATGTTGTATAGCCTATAACCTTCTTCGATAAATGGACTATCCAACACAAAAAGAATTTTTCAATTCCAACCAGTAGTTCCTGCGATAACTCTTTAGCTTTATAATATTAGTATAGATATACTTTATGGTACACAACTTAAATAATTACAGGACAAAACATTTATAAAGATAAGTGTACAATGGGCGCTCAACGCTTAACGTACAGGGCAATCTCTTACAGACAACCTTTGGATGGACTGAACGACAGGAGATAGGCATAGGGCTGTCAGTGTCCAAAAATATCTTAAATAATATTACTTAGATACTCCATAAAATACATACATACAATATAAAATAATCTATACTAACATTATAAATGTAAATGTAGGTTTGTTTGTTACGCTTTCACGCAAAATCTACTGAACCGATCATCATGAAATTTTGTACATATATTCTTAGAGGTATTAGAAGTAACATAGGATACATTTTATAAAAAAAAAAATGGCTTCACTGCGAGCGAAGCCGCGGGTAAAAGCTAGTATACTAATAAATATCAAATATAGAACAGAGAAAGGAGAAGAATACTTAGTAGTAGAATATATTCATGTATTCAAGTACGAGTATACCTAAGATGGCCCCATCATTATCGCACAAAAGTTTTTATATCGTAGTTAAGGCTTTTTCGTGATCAATATCATTTCACAGTCATGGAACATGTAAAACCATGAAAATGTATGCCCACTCTTCCTGACTTATTACACCCACGGTATAATAGGGATCACCCTATAGGATCAACGGTTCGTGACCGGGACGTACCAGTCCCAAATGCTTCTACTATAGTATGAAGAAAAACTTTTTAGCAAAACTCAAACCGACGTCCTAAACAAAATATTACAAAGCGAAAAAATACTTTCTTTTCCGAAGTCGGTTTCTTTGGTACCTATTGCTTGCCGTTTTTCGACACCGACTTCGGAAAAGAAAGTATTTTTCGCTTTGTAATGTTTTGTTTTGGAAGTCGGTTTGATTTTTTGTTCAAAAGGTTTTTATTTTGCTCTTTTGAGTTTTGGTAGGCACCTCCAATTACCATGAAACCCATTTATAGCTAAATTACATTTCATGACGATTGCAATAAGCCCAAACACTACTAGGATACATTATTTTATTTCGGAGTTTCAGTGCTTATCTTTCGGCTTCATCATCAGATCAGTTCAATGGTACCATTTTCATAAAACCCATTTATTTATATATGTATTTGCTTCATCATAGTCGCTTAACTATTACCTGTACCATACTCGTGGCATTTATGTAGTTATCATAAAGGAGTTCCAGGGGCCATCTATGGTCTTCTTCTTCAGTTCCACTTCACCAAATGATACATTCCGAGTGCTAATGCTTACCATATTGACCAAAATACCGAAATTCCATTGGATCCTATCATGAGATCCCGACTTAACGACCATGGGACCACCTAGGAAGTATATCCTTTCAAACAAAAGATGAATTTTCCAAAACGGTCCAGGCGTCTTTGATTAATCGAGTAAAACACATAAAAAAAACATTCCGACGAATTTATTAAATAATTGTTAAAACGAAACAAGCGCTATTTACATGGAAAGCATTTGTTCACCATGTGATAAGCTGGCCATATTTAAGTACATAGATAGATTCCCTCACATATAGAATGTATCCCAGCAGTGGGAACGTTATTAACAGGCTGATTATGCTATATGCATAGATAGATATACAAAGGTATTTCACAGTTACTTAGTAGGTTCTAGTTGTAGGTAAACCCAATTCGTTTTCTAGTCACAAACGACCTTCACAATCTCCCGTAGTTATCAACCTTCGAATAGAACCTCAAACTAGCTGTCCTCGTAAGTAGGTAGGTATCTACCAAAACGAATCATCAAAAAGTTACCGAACTCAGAAAGACCCATTGATTTTCTCTCGTTTTTTTTTGGTATTCCATGTTTTCCAGTTCGTCAGATTTCAGTATTTACCCGACTGCCGAAGGAGGGTAATATCTTTATCAGTCTATGTATGTATGTATGTTTGTTCCTATGTGGCGTTCCAGAGACCAAACGCGTCGGCAGATTTTGATGATTCTAACGTCAATCGATTCGTCTTAACCTTGACATAATAAACTGGCTGCATAAAAATTTGAATATAGAAAAATGGCGGCTTTTGGCCGCCATATTGTGGGATCCCAATTTTTTTTTTGCTTCCAAACCTATCGTACGGGTTATCAAAATAGATGATTTGAAAAGTTGATTTAAAAAATATATAACTTATGTGTTTAAATGTACCTTATTTTTAAAAAAAATGTTTTGGTCAGCCATCTCGCGAATAAGTATATATCCTGCGACTGCACTGCATGATTTTCTTCTTGTTTACATCTTTTTAGTTCGCTTTTAAAGGAGTCGGGTTTTTTGATTTTTTGAATTAACTTTTTTTTCATTCTATGTACCTAGCTATAGTTAATCTAAGCTGCATATAGCGTCATGACTTGTACCAATCTGTGATAGCTCCATGTCAATCTCAACATGCCTGTTCTAATTCCCTGGCCGCAGTTAATGAACATGTTACAGACATGTTAACAGTTGCATGTTGCACTATCTGAGTTCTGTGATGTAACAGCTCTGATTGGTTATTATTCTGCTCGGTGCCTTTCGTTGAGGGTCCCGTTTGCCTCGTTTTGTCTGCTATCTGTGAGACTACTAGAAGCTTAGATATGGGAGACTTTACACATGGTAAATACGTAATCCCCAAGCACTATGGTCTGTAGTATTAACTATGCGTAGTTTAGAAATTATGACTTGAAAACACACTTGCAAAGGAAAGCGTGGAGATTGTTGGTAAGAAAGCTTAGGCCAGTATGTAGGTCTGGAAATATCCTAACATTCAGTCAAATGTGTTTAATTCATTCTATAGTTCTTTTATGGAAGTATATGTAGATAGATACTCATATAATATTGTTTCTTTGGTATTACAATTTTCAAGACTACTAGCGTTAGATAAGAAAAGCAAGCGAATTATATCATGTGAATCATCATCTTCGTTTCCTTGTCCCATGTTACTGGGGTCGCCGGAACACGTTTTCTTCTTCCATACCGTCCTGTCCACCGTCACGCTGTCACTGACTCACTTTTCTTTCATATCACTCCTCACAGAGTCCATCCATCTTTTCTTTGGCCGTCCCCTCCCTCTCCATCCATCCACATTTATATTCATAACACTTTTAGTAACAGTAGTACAAACAGTTTCCTTTCCAGTACGACAGGTCCAGTACATCACGGCATTGTAAATTTTCCCCTCGTAAGTTGTTCCAGTGACCTCTCGCCATTTTATCCATCCCGAGTTATCCGGTACGTTACGTCTCGGTCTACCTCGCCATCCCCTTGGACAAGCGACCCTAGGTACCGGAAGTCGGAGCACATCGGTATGTGTGTTTTAGCGAGAGCTACGAGTATAGGCACAGAACTGCAGAGACCACCAAAATCACAGAACAAGAATTCTGTTTTGGCTCTGCTCAATTTCAAGCCGACACTCTCCAGTCTGCGCCACCATACCTCCAATCTGCTCTGCACCTGTAGCCAAGTTGACAATCTACAATCGATAACGCTAGTCGAATACGAATCAATATATGGGAATGATCATCTGAACGTTAAGTCACGTGTTCAGACCATACAAATAGAAGGCGTTAACGATTGTAGAAAGAGATTCGACACGAAACGTTAGTAGCTTGGCTAGGACTTGCCTGAACCTCTAGGCCACTCTCGGCAACCAGCACTATGTCATCGGCAAACAGCATACACCAGGGTGCCTCTTACTGTATGTCCGACGTCAGAGCGACCATTATCATTAGGAAGAGGTAAGGAATGAGAGCCGACCCTTGCCTTGGTGCAAGCCGACTACCACACTGAAACTGCTAGTAGTGCCCACTGCAGACCGGATTTGGGTACTGCATTGACTGTACATCGCTCGGATCAACTGTACATAGTTCCCAGGCACACCTTTCTTCTTAAGATCTCACCACAAAACCTCACGAGGCGCCCGGTCGTATGCCTTCTCGATGTCAATGATCACCATGTACAAGTTTTTATGTGCACCTCTGTATTTCTCGCACAACTGGCGGATTATGAAAATGACATCCGTTGTACCCCGACCAGGCATAAAACCTTATTGGTTCTCAGATTTTTCACTCTCAGCCGCCTATCTATAACTTTCTTCCAGCTTTCATACTATGTCACATGCGTGTGAATTATATCTCGTGAATATTTAAAAAAATCATGCCACAATGTATTAAATTCTACATACATGTTTTAACAGATACGTGTAAGTTGCAAAAATATCGCGATAGCACGTGCCTATCTTTATTTTCCAGAATATATTCATGGATTCATACACAGCTATGTCTTCACTCAGTAGCGATATTAATTAAGACTGTTAAATATTAATAAACTTTATTACAACTAGTCGGACATGCTTACAACATTTTTAATGCCAATATGTATGTATACACATTTGTGAATCTAAATCAACTCACCTATTTGCATGAATGAATTTGCTGTACAGGGTTCCATGCGTAAAATAAATTGATTGAAAATACATATTGACTAAACCGACCTGCTTAGCCAATGAACTGATTTCTAAAAGAACCAAATTATCAATCGATACGTGAGTATGTGATTTTGTTGGAATTGTACATAAAATATTCACATATTATGTTACTCAATTTGGGATACTAAACACGTCTGCCAAATTTCATAAATGTATGTATGTTTGTCCACGTATTTCGCCGAAACCAGTAATCGGATCGTGATATTTTTTTTATTTGTTAAGGTGTCTCGACTTAGGGATAGTACAAGTTTCATAAAAATCGGTTCAGCAGTTTTCATGTTATGGAACATACAATCGAACTCCTTAACGTCGAACAGCACGAATGTGTAAATGGAGTTACGAGTATTATAGGTATTTTTTCAATCCATTAGGTACCTTACTATAGATTGCTCACTTTTTAGAGACGCAATCAAATATATATATACATATGAAATTTGGCATACACATATGGATAAAAATTAAGCCTGTCCTTCTAAATATCCTATCCAATTTGTTTCCCTTCCTAATTTAAAATTGGCGCCATCCCGCTGGCGCCTCACTGCGGTGAGAGTGCGAACTAAGACTTGAAAAAAATGGCAATGGGCAGATAACTGCTCCCGCGCTGTGTCCGTTTAAAAAAGGGTTAATAAATACCCAAAAGGTTTCGCTAGAAATTGATTAACTGATTGGTTCTCGTTACCCTCCTTGTGAAGTGAAATCAAGCAAAAACGTGAACTTGTAGTGCATATTGAATATCCACAACGCCGGCCGGCTTCGATTTTGTCCCGAGTGTGTGCTGTGATACCTTCAATTCCTGCCTATCCAGGTGAGTGTTTATACTTTTTCTCAACAAAGGGATGGTTGCGAATGCCAACATCGGAGATTGTAATTGTTTCTGCGGTCGAAGCTCAATCAACATACATACATACGTATCGAATGATAACCTCCTTTTTACCTTCTCCGTATCATAAAATAAATAAATAAAAATAAATCTTATTTTTACATCATAAAATCACATCGAAATCAGTGCTTTAAGATCTAAGAAGATTTATAGATACTCCACAGTATCAACCTTATTGTAGATTTGACTACTTCTATACTAATTATAGGGACACAAAATATAATTTTCATATCCCTGTACACCCATTTTACGTACGGAACCTTCAGTCCACAAGTTCAGTTTGCGATGATCGCAATTTTTTACGTGAAACTCGTACTTGTGTGAAAACACGAATATGGTTTAAGGACTAGTTGAAGAAAGCAAAGATTTCACACTAGTCGAGTTGCATGAAGAATTCTGTTTGGGCAACTCACACTTTTATTTGCAGCAGTTTGTTAGAAACCCTTATTCAAAAAGGTATGGCCACACAGGAATCATCTTGATGAGGGACGCACGGAACCGGGAAGGGCAGAAGTAAACTGAGGCTTGAGGCATTCCAGGCTGAAACAATATTGATGTCAACGACCAATGGACGTTCCTGAATTGACCGATGGTCATTTAAATGTTGTAGGATCGTTAGTCAAGGTTTCAATGTCCCTAATTGCCTTTTTAAAGGATTTATAATTAAGTGTAGTGTGACCAAGCCCTTGCTTTAATTATAATTACTACAGTGACGAAAACACGCAACGTTACGATCTCAAATGTAATTTATCTAGGCGCGCATTGCAACTAATTTGGCCTCACTCGACCGCCTCATTACCCCTTTTCAGTTGGAACACTCTTTCCACTCAGACTTACACAAATTCACATTTGCAATCAGAGCCCGGAGAAAAGTTCCTCCTCCCCCCACGGCCCTCCCCCCACGCCGCCTTTAATTAACAGAAAGTGGTTCATTAGAGCTTATTCATTAAAGCAAGGAGTAATTAGCGAACTCTAATGAATGCTGTAATAATGTAAGAGCGGCCGCGTCGGACTGCGGCCCGACTTCTAGATTAATCTAGAAGCTACGAATAATTTAGTAATGGCGTTAATTTATTACTGGGCTGATTGCGAGTATTAACGGGATAGCGGACTTACAGTGCTTGTCTATGAGTATGAGATTGTTTGTATGAAATAACCTGGAGGTTTGTGGAGTTATTTTTATTGCGGTATCTGCCAGTTTTTATGGCTTTCTTGAAGTTTCCTGTATCGTTATGACAAGTAAGGACATGGAAGACGAGTTAGGTATTTTGAGGATTTAAGAATCAACTCAAGGAGACAGGCGCGATTCGACAATACTAAGTATAACAAAGCGACGGCAACTCTTTTTAACCGACTCCCCAAAAAGGAGGAGGTTCTATGTTCGACATTATGTATGTTTTCTTTTTTATGTATTTTCACCGATATCTCCGACAATTGTGGACCGATTTTGAAAATTCTTTTTGTATGAAAGAGTATGTTTCAAAATTGGTCCCATTTTAATTTGGTGAAGATCTGATGAAGAACTTCGAAGATATACAACAGAACTCTTCAATAAATAACTTTGCTGCAATCGCATGTCTGTTTATTGTTTATACTATTTCATAACATAACATCAAGCCAGTACGCTCTTAAGGGGTACGCAGATCAGATCTCTCATTTCACCGGTTATGTTCATGTTTCATGATATACGGGTAATCTATTCTGGCGTTATAGGTACCTTACTAAACAACTTGCCTATTAGGCAGGTACAACTAAAAACTAAAAAAAAAACTACAAAGTGAAAAATAACTTTATTTTTGGAAGTCAGTGTCCATACCGCAATAAATTTGTACCTATGAAAGACACCGACTTCCAAAAATAAAGTTATTTTTCACTTTGTAGTTTTATTTTAAAGTTTTTTTATTATTATGGAAATTTTTACCTACATATTGCTTCCGGTACCTATGGTCGCTTGTCCAAGGGGGTGGCGAAGTAGACCGAGACGTAACGCACCGGATAAACTCAGGATGGGTGAAATGGCAACAGGTCACTGGAACAACTTGCGACCCACAGATGCCCCTCAAGTTAAAGGGGAAATTTTACAAGCTCGTGATTAGGCCTGTCGTACTGTATGGATCAGAATGTTGGGCTGTGAAAAAGATGGATGAAAAGAGATTGCATGTAGTAGAGATGAGAATGTTGAGATAGATATGAGGCGTGACAAGAATGGATAGTGAAAAATGAGTTTATTAAGGAAAGTTTGAAAGTGGCACCAGTGACAAAAAAGGTGAAAGGAAACCGTTTGTCCTAGTATGGTCATGTGATGAGGAGGGAAATCTATGAAAAATGGTTATCATATAATTGTCGCATTGTCGAATCGTACCTGTCTGCAGAAGCCTTTAATCTTATAATTGTTTTTGTTATCGACTGAATACAAACATTGTGCTATCGAACTATCGATTATGGACTTTCATAAGAGCCTACGATAAACAATCCCTGATTTTATATTTAAATGATAAAAGTAAAGAGACAACGCGTAGGTTGTAAGAGTCAATTATATATCAATTAAAATAAATCTTTTGCGCAGACTTGATAAATGGATCTTTTTTTTTGGGATCCGTACCCAAAGGGTAAAAACGGAACCCTATTACTAAGACTCCACTGTCCGTCTTCCTGTCTGTCTGTCACCAGGCTTTATCTCATGAACCGTGATAGCTTGATAGTTGAAATTTTCACATATGATTTATTTGTATTGCCGCTATAACAACAAATACTAAAAACAGAATTAAATAAATATTTAAGTGGGGCTCCCATACAACAAACGTGATTTTTTTGCCGTTTTTTGCGATAATGGTACGGAACCCTTCGTGCGCGAGTCCGACTCGTACTTGGCCGGTTTTTTATTGTGTACAAGTTTACAGCTACCTGCTTATACCAATTAGGTAGTATTTACCGTAGAAGTAATTGTAGAAGAGGTTCTTCGAAAGTGCTTAATATAAAAGGTTCCTCCACAGACGCGACGCGACATCAGGTGTAATAATCGTGGAACAATTTCTATGAAAACGCACGACGCTACGTGTTGCATATTTGGGGCGTACCTGTCTGCGAGGGTCCTAACTTGAAAAAATATTCTTCGTCAAGAAACGTTTACATCTATTGTTTAGTGAATTTATTTACATGCACGGTCAGGTCTTAAAATCGAATTTTAAGATTAGAAATGTGGGCGTCGAACTGGCGAGCGCGAGGTTGTAAGTTTGAATTCCCTCATAAATTCATTTAAAATAATTAGCTTGACTATAACATCATTAATATAATGTATAAAAAGTTCATTATTGCAAATAGTGTAGCTTAGTGTAAATTCAACCCAAGATTCGGTACTTTGTAATTGGCTAGCACTAATTATGGCGTTTGTAATGAAACAATTCTTTGCTGGTAAACGTAAATACATATGGTAAAAAATAGCCGTTAAAGCCTAAAAAATAAATATTACAATATATATTTAAAAAAAAGCAAGACCATGTCTGCGAATTACAATATTTAATTAAAAAGTTTGCCAAGCATAATTTGTCTAAACTTTCTGATATTCAAGGAAGTGATTTAACAAGTACATACCTAGTTACCTAATTATTATGAAATTGTAGATAGTAACCGAAATCAACCTCTGAAGATCCTATTCATATTCTAAGGGATGGCATTAGCGCTTCGTAGTGCTACGAGCCCAGCTACGGCGTAGCACGCGACTTGCTACGATCGCGTAGCGACATCTACAATGGAATGTTCTTTGCAAAATTAAATTCAATGTTTCATCAATTTATTGAAAGTTGTTTTTTTTAAAGTTCGAAATCAACTAAAATTTTGCGTTACCTTCATGGCCAAATTATCAAATACAACTCAGCGACAAGAATGAAGACGGACCCCCGGTTTCTGAATTTAGAATTTAAAGTTCAGTATCACTGTACTGAAGCCTGAAAACCTTTCAAAGTTTGGCAATAAAGTAGGGTTTGACCCTTATTTTTCATCAAATTCTCAATTCAGATCATAGAGAGAAACCATTTTAACATGCAACAATTGTCTATCAGTCCAAAAACATTAAAATCAGGATCTTGTTTTACTTCCGCACACAATTACTTCAGCAACTCACAACATACATTCAGTCGCGATTTCCATAAAGAAAACATTGGCCCGCGTCACAGGAGGGCCACGTTCATTAGTATTACTCAAAATAAGATCCGCGTTGTTAGTAGGTTTTCTTATGATGTCGGAACATGTTACCCATGGCTGGCTGGACTACGAACACGCATAATGATGTATGCTAACATTATTAAAGTGTATCATAATAAGCCTCGGCTGAAAGAAAACAAGGCACGGTTGGCAGAATAATTTTTGGGTTCGGATTTTAAATATAGTAAAAAGAGTTTTTAGTCTGTATTATATTTTAGTGATATGTGACTTCTTATATTTACTTTCTGTAGGTACACATGCGTTGTTCGTGGTTTTCTCATGTTGTCGGAACATGTTACTGATCATGGCTGGCTGGACTACGAACACGTATAATGATGTATTTGTATGCTAACATTATTAAAGTGTATCATAATATGCCTCGGCTGATAGAAATTTGGGTACGGTTGGCCGAAGAGTACAATCTGCCTCTCTGCTAAGCGTTTGTGGACTACGAGAAAGCCTTCGATACGATCGAGTCTTGGGCTGTACTGCAGTCTCTCCAACGGTGCCAATTCGAGTACCGGTACATCGAATTATAAAGGGTTTATACAAAAACGCCACCATGTCAGTTCGACTTCAGGATTAGACCTCGGAACCTATCCTTCTGCAGCGAGGTGTGAGACAAAGAGATGTCATATCGCCGAAACTGTTCACCACTGCACTGGAAGATGTCTTCAAGGTTCTGGACTGGAGAGAGCTAGGCATCAACGTCAATGGCGAGGACATCACTCACCTTCGGTTTGCTGACGATTTAATGGTCATGGCTGAAACCATAGAGGATCTCAGTACAATGCTCGATGACCTCAGTAGAAGTGAACATGGACAAAACCAAGGTGATGTTTAATGCCCATGTTAAACCCACTACTATCAAGGTCGGAGACTCTAAACTCGAAGTTGTGGACGACTATGACGTGGGACAAACGATTCGCTTGGGTAGGGCCAACTTCGAGAAAGAAGTCAACCGTCGAATCCAAGTCGGCTGTGCAGCGTTCGGGAAGTTGCGCGGTACCTTCTCGTCCAACTTACCACAGTGTCTCTAGACGAATGTCAATTACCAGTGTGTTTTGCCACTGATGATACATGGCTCTGAGACGTGGTCGCTTACAATGGGCCTCATCAGAAAGCTTACAGTCACCCAAAGGGCAATGGAGAGGGCTATACTTGGTATTTCATTTCGTGATCGGATCAGATATGTAGAGATCCGCAAGAGAACAAGGGTTACCGACCTAATCCGAAGAATTGCCAAACTTAACTGGCCATCCTTTCTGTGAGCAATGTACCCTACATTGCTCACAGAAAGGATGGCCGATGGTACAGAAAAGTTCTGGAATGGCGACCGCGAACCGGAAGACATTGCGTTGGAAGGCCTCCCACTAGGTGAACCGATAACCTGGTGAACGTTGCGGGAATCCGTTGGATGCGAGACGCACGGGACCGGTCAATATGGCGAAGGTTGGGGGAGGCCTATGTCCACCAGTGGACGTCTTTCGGCTGATATGATAATCATGATGATGGCAGAATATGTTTGGGTTCGGATTTAAATTTAGTTAAGGAGAGTTTTTAGTTTTTATTATATATTAGTTGCAGAAGATTGTCGGTGCCACTGACAGTTGCAGTTATAATCCTTATGTCATATAGGACCTGCAATCATGTTCAACACGGCTACTAAGCATCTTTGTATATTTACTTTCTATAAGTAGTCAAATTTTAGTATGAAACTACACATTTATAATTATATCTAATTATTTATCCAACTAATATCAACAACATCCTGTTACTAGGTACTTCTATCTTAAAAAGTATGACATGAAATGTTTTAAACTGACATACGGGTAAAACTAGTCATAAAAGTATGTAGTCAAATATTTTTGAAGTCTAGTAGTTGTTGTTGTTGTTGTCTGATTTAAATTTATATTTTTAAAACTTATCAAAATACAAGCATCCAAAATACTCGTAAATAAACCTTAAGTTTTAAAATAAAATCTGAACTTGTTGCGCACACCGTACATCGTTCAGATCTGCTCCAAGTGACCCTCTCTGACTTACATACAGCTAACAATTGCTGCGGGACCATCCCGAGCCGGACTCCAACATGTCCACCCTTGTTAATAGACAAATGAGTTCTTATTATTTTAAATATTTGTTTGTTTCTCATGTTATGACGTTAGTACAATTTAATTGGAATAGGATTACATGTATGAAAATGTTTGTTTTCTTTTACAATTTCTAATAAATAACTATTAAGGGTTTGGGTTGGACATCGGATATCTTGTCTGATCTCATTATTTTTTTTTTCGTATTTGTAGAAGTCGCACGATATAAATACTCCACGCACTTGGCAAATGAGAGCAAGGCTGAAAAACGGGTAAGTCTTCGTCTGTCCGCTATTTGAAATTTTGAGTGCAGTTTTTTTTACAGATGGCCAGTGTGTTTCGAAAAGATCTTGATAGACAGATGGATGATATTCTCATTCATGTGACCATTTTGGTTTAAAAAAACCCGTTAGTTAAATTCATAGTGCCTGATGTCTCACGGGTCACGGCACCACTCCTTTTTTTTTCAAGGTTCTTTCGTAAATGTCAGAGTTCTGGAGCAATTTTTTTTATTACGATTACAACCAATTAATTAATGTCTTCCGTTAATATTAGGACGTGTTTAAATTTCACTCATCCTAATGAGTGTTACAAGTAATACTAAAACCGCAAACTCTCCAAACTAAACACATAACTGAAAAATATAAATTGGGGACATTGCGTGTTTCGTAGCACGGCGAGGAGGCGAGTGGTTTCGGCCATTACTAACGTGAATATTGCAGGCAGCCTGCAGGCGACTCTATTGATTAGTCTCCTGCGTATGCCACCCATCATTCATTCATACAGCTCCGCACGTCACTCAGTTGCTGCCATTTTTCGCCTTTTCTAGCCAAAAGCCGAGGTAGCCGAGCCGAGGTAGCATAGAGTACGGTACATATTTGATGGTGCGTCAGGAAGGAAGCCGCCGTGCGTAATTGGTCCTGCCGCCGGATAAATTCTAACAAAACCCCTGGGTTCACCGCGTCGGATGTGTCTTAATGAGATGTATTGAATATTTTCTTTCCCTTTTTTTGAGTTGTTGAAATGAGTCGTTAGTTCATTATCAAGAGTGAGAGAGGTGTAGGACCATTTATTTTGGTGATTATTTATACGAGAGCGCGATATAACAGCCATGGTTTGATTACCTCGTCATAATTATGTAAAAACAAACTCATAAATACAATAAAAATTAAACTGATAAGCAAACATAATGCCAAGGTTTTAGTTTATTATAAAAATAAATTATTTGGCATAAAAAAAAATTACACAAAACAAATGGTCATGAAACTGGTGCCCGTGGTAGGTAATGAGAACCTGTATTACCGGTCAACAGAATTCCATCCCCCAGCAATTGAAACACGTTATCAATTTGTGATACCAATAAAATCAAGGCAGACAAGCATAGAAAATATATAATAAAAATTTAATTAAATGTAGAGAATGCCTCAGACATTAAGTCCGCCTATGTACTTTTATGTTGCATGAAGTTTTAATAAATAAATAAAATTATGTCAAAATTAAATTAAATCAAAATTAAAATTGCATCAAAAAATAATTTAAATACAAATTAAATTCAAATTAAACTGAAATTAAATCAAAATTAAATTCAAATTATATCAGAACAGAAAATAAAGAACTAAATACAAATTAAACTACAATTAAATCTAAATTAAATTAAATCAGAACAGAAAATAAAAACCAAAGTAAAATTACGGAACAAAAATAGTTAATGCGATATTATGAGTGTGTAAGTGTGTGAGTGAGAGTTTATAGGTGTGATGTGTGAAAGATATGCCTGTGGGTTTAAATTGGCTAAGCCAGAACCTGTAAAGGGCCTTCTGTTGCGGTGTATGATTGCTTGAGGAGCTAATCCTGAACAAGAATTCTAAGATTGTTATAAGTAGATACTGTCTTCACAATCACAATATGCACAAAATAATTAGGAGTATAAGCTTTAAAATCTTGACCAGTTTAAAGCTACGTACTACAAATACCTGCATCATTTATTTCCATACCAACTTCTGCATCCGTCTCACATACCAAACGGGAAAACTTATTGCAAAATTAACTAGTTATCCGACGGAAGTTATTCCGATCATATTTTTCTGTTGTGAAATACTTGCCGGCACAACAAGATAATCCAATTGTCAGACCAAACCCGTAGCCAACAGGCGTGAGGCGCTTTCGTCTGTGCACTCCATTGAGGACTTACTATCTGTTCTCGAAGGGAACTCACGTAAGAACATACCGTGGGATCAAGGATGTTTTTGAATTAAGAATTTCAAATTAAGAAGTGTCCAGTACCTACTTTTATGCCAAAGTTTTGCCAGATTTTCAGGCTAAAGTAGATTTTGACAAATACTGAACTTCTCTATCCAGAATTTGAAGGTAAAAAATGGAAATGGGAAGATTAAAAATATTAAGAGAAATGCGAAAGTAGCTCTGTTTGTCTGTCTATTTATTTCGTTTTCATGCCTAAACCGCGGCAACAATTTGATGAATTTTGGTATAAAGATAGATTGGACCATGATTAGCAGACTAAGAAGCTCACCCCTTATTAAAAGCTCTTTGCATGATCCATGTTATTCTTTACATCTTCTCATCTCTCTAGTGCATTCAGTAGTTGATTAAAATATTAATTAAATAAAACTAGTTCCATTCCTCGAAACGCAATACAAAATTCTACTCGTTAATTTTTAATTTCTTAAAGTCAGAAGATTTATCCATAATTAGTTAATAAAGATTAGCAGGAGCTTAGAATTGAAAAACCGGCCAAGTGCAAGTCGGACTCGCGAATCGAGGATGCCGTACAAACCGTTTATCGAAATAATTGGGTATCATTCCTGAAGCTCACAAACTTCTTAAAGGTTATCCTGTAATCTATATGTAAAGAACTATTTTTATTTTAAAAATTTTAGGCCCAGTAGTTTTGGATATAACGGGAGGAGGAAATAGATAATTTATGCCTATTTTCTTAAATAACTTAAAAAAAATATATAGAGGTTTTTACAACAAGCCCTTTCATTAGACACACGATATAATCTACACCGTTCTTTTTTTTAATTTTCTTATGTACCCGCGAAAAGTGGACCCCATGTTTAAAATTCATTTATTTACATTACAAGTCCGTCTTTAGGTCACCGAGTAGCAAATGTGTATCAAATTTCAACTCAATCTATCCAGTAGTTTCGGTGCAAATTGGCTGTGACATATGTACAGACAGACAGACAGACAACGAAATTATCCTATAAGAGTTTCGTATTTTCCTTCTAAGGCACGGAACCCTAAAATGGCCAAGTTTATTGAATGTTAGATTCTTCTTCTACTTTTAATTTTTGCGTCAATTCTGGCGGAATAAATTATATTTCTTTCTTTCTCTATCCCTGTTACTGTAGAATCAGGGGGTAAAAGATTAAGAGGAAGAATTTCTATAATATGCTGGTCAGACCTGCCGGTTCGAGCCTAGTTGAGCACAAATAGCTAAGGTAGATTTAGAAGTCGTGCATTTTACTAAAAGTATTAGATGCAAGTGGAGGAACATAATTTTAGTTATAGGCGAAGCCGAGGCACTCATACGTAAGTCCATCAATGCCTAGTTGCGGCTAAGGCTTGTATAGTACTTTTCTCAAATAATGCGCGGAAATTAAAACTAAGTAGTACCTAGAACTCATTTTGTCAAATACAATTACTTTCAAAATCAATGATGAATTTTTGGCGCGTTAAAGTGTTCATAATTATGTTTTTTTTTTTAGTAAACAGCTTTCTATTTACAAGCTAGTTCGAAATTTAAATAAAACCTTTGATAAGTTACCTACTTGGATGTCATGTTTCGGAGTAAAATATCGTTCCATTTTTAAATTACACGACAGATATGAGTTTTCCATGTAATTTATTTGGCCGCTGACCAGGACAGATATGGATTTTCATACAAATTTTGCCGGCCGCTGCTCGCATCTATTTGGCCAGTACAGCAATTTCGATTTATCTCGAAGAAATTTGTCAAAATAATGCTCAAATTTCCAAGCATGTTTGAGAAAATGAAGATTTCAAATTTAGTGAGACGCAGACGGGTAAATATCAAAGTTTTTCAAAGTCATCAATAGAAATATCTAAAACCATGGTAAGGGTACAGAATTCGGCCGCTATGATATAGCTGTTTGGGCTCAGATTACAGGCTGATACGAGCCCGATGGGTTTCATGCGGACCCATTGAACGGAAGACTCGATGTAACGTGAACGCGTCGAGATTCGTCACATAATGCCCCAAAAGGATAAATAACCAAACAGTTTCCACAATAAAAAAATATATTGTCAAAAGCCGGGCGATATTGCGTAGAGGCAGGTTTCCTTGCTTTTATGTTCGTCGTGTGAAAGATACCTTATGTTTTGATGTCTGATGGCAAAAGCGATGGGGAATGTGATTTGTTATTTCTCAACGATATTTTATGTCTGTTAATTTATTTTATGGTTTACTTATAAATTACAAATTAGCTCCTTGCTAACAAAACCCATCGGTTTTGCCGAGTTATACCTACGTAGGAATAAGGATAGTATATTGTGCTTGTGTTTATTTAACATTTTAGATTAGTATAAGAGTTAATCAGGTTAATTAAGAGTAGGTAAATGATTTGCTGATGATTGGTGGTCAGTATTTACTCCACCTTAAGGTCTAATATCCTTGATTTCAATTAAACATACTAATCTCGGTTTAAACATTCCGTTTTTGGTTCTTAGCAAGTTATTTACATTATTATACACCGCTTTGTCCACAAATGGCTAAGTTAATGCAGATTTTTCTTACCCTCTGCATAAAGGAAATGAAATCGAAATATTTTTGAATACTAATTAAGCATCTCGTCCACTCATTGTGTCATGGCGCCATCAAAAAAGGCTTCGGTTAGCCTTGTTTACATAATCGTTCAATTTGCAATGTTAAACAATTTCGAGCAGATGTTTTCTTGCTTTTTAATCTAACGAAATGTTTGTGACTGCTTATTTTTTTTTTTTTTACTCCGGAATAATAAGATCTGTGAGGGTTAAACTTAAATATAATTTTAATTAAATGCTTTGTAATTTTTGGCCTTAACAAATTTTACAAGACTTTTCTATGGCGTTTGTTTCTCGTGTCAATGATTTTTTTAATACTAAAGCTTGTCTATAACTAACCCATTTTATGTTCAGCTTATTAAAAACTACCAAGTCAGGTAACGATCAAGAAGGAAAAGTTGCCCTTTACCTTACTTCCAGGAAAATCTAGTTTCCTTGCATTCGTTGCATTTCTCAACTCCTGGAACCAGTGCTTTGCATGTCCGTGACTACCGCCGGTCCACCAACGCGAATCGCTTCCATATTTGGTTAATAATTAGTACTCATTTGGTACTAATTAGTACTCAATCAACAACATTGGTACCTTAGCAGGTTTCGGTAGTCACGCTTTCTTCAGTAAGACCACCATGAGTATCGTATTGTTACTGTAGTAACAATATGTTGCTATTAACGTAATTATAAAAGAATTACTTTTTAGGGTTCCGTAGTCAACATGGAACCTTTATAGTTTCGCCATGTCCGTCTGTCCGTCCATCCGCAGCTTAGCTCAACTCTTAGTACTAGAAAGCTATAATTTGGCATGGATATACATATTAAGCATGGCCGACAAAGTGGTTAAATAAAACCAAGAAATTTTATTTTTAGGGTTCCTCCTTTACATGTAAAGTGGGGTTGTTTTTTTTTCTCGTCTATCCCATAGTCTGGGGTAACGTTGGATAGGCCATTCAAAAATATTACGGGTCTGTGAAAATCCTTTTTCGATTCAAGGATTGCGTAAAATTAAGCTTGAAATGCCAAATTTTTGTTACAGTCAAGTGCAAACACTTGACTGTAACAAAAATTTGGCATTAGCGACTATTTATAGTCGCTTTTGGATATGTGAAAAAATCCACGGCAGTAGTGTATATAACGAAATTAAAAGGAAAACTATCACAGCTAAGTAGGGTTTACAAGTTGACGAGTCATAGTCGACCAACTCATAAAATGTACTTGGAAAAGTAAAAATGTTGTATATTGATGTATGGGGCAGGGATGCTGCGGATGCAGATTATTCCACATCCGCATTCCACATGCGGATCTCAAGATGTTTTACAGGAAACTATAAGGGTGGCAAAATAAAATAATAAGATAGTGATTTATAAATTTCTTATTTGATACGTAAAGTAAAAAAGTAAAAAAAAAGTGTTACTGTACAATTGTTCGGTACATATACATATACAATTGTTGTAGTAGAAACATTGGCTAGTGGTGTCGATAAAAATCTGCGTGCTATTGATGATAATCGTTTCAATTGCACAATAAAAAACGCTTCGGATCTTGACACCGAACGAAATCTTCGTTCAATGAGCACGTGTGTACGGCACGCGCCAGTCGCAGGCCCTGCCTATTTTCTTTCTTGTAGCTACCTGAGCAACATGATGCCGATGCTGATGTCCAGTTCGATGCGGATGCTCCGCATTTGCGGATTCGGATATTCGCAACAACCTTGAGTATGAAGACAACAGTTTTCGAACGGCAAAATAAATTTTGTCCCTTCGTTAGAGCAATGTTCAGTGCTTTCATTGTTAGTAATGGTACCTATTTATTTTGGTGAATGCAGCTGTCTAAACGGAACCCTTTGTGCGCGAGTCAGACTCGCACTTGGTTGTTTTTTTTTTGTTTATTAGTAAGTAAAAAGGGTTTTGCGGCGCTCATAGTGGTCAAACCGCATGAGGCTTTCGAAAAGTGACTGGATTGATTCTCAAACATTATAGACTTTTGACTGGCTGATAGAATATGAATATCAATTTGTATAGCCTCTCTTTCTGGCTTTCTAGTGTTTTTTATGTCTTATTTAATTGATGTCCATTTTATTTAAATACTGCCTCTTGTAATCATGAGAATGGTAGTTTGTTCTTATACTTGTCCTTCTCTAAGTTTCAGCTACAGGTTATGTTTTCCTTTTGAGATTCAAGAATCTTTTCAGGAGTCTGTATACATAGCTCTTTCTCTCGGTTTCTATCGGTCTTTGTGACTTATATTGTATAAGTATGTAAGCTGTTGTTGCTGTTGCTGTTGTTTTAGGCTGTTATTAGGGCTCTTTTAATTTAGGTGCGGGATTTGTCGTACTGCGCACGATCGGTCCATTTTTCCCATACAGTTTTATGCACACACTCAGTCGTCCTGCGGTCGTGCGTGCGCTGCATCGGCGCCGCACCGCGCTCTTGGTGTGTTAATCATATGGAAAAATTCAGCCGGTCGTGCCAAGTACGACAAACGCACCGCTGCGGCATCGCAGTATACCCGCACCAAACATCTAAATTGAAAGAGCCCTTAGACTTACAGTCTGCGATCACTCTCACTTTTAAGTTAATCATTTGGTAGGTAGGTTTAAAATTAATGTTTTTTGTGCAGGGATATTGGGAATGAAAACAACGTAAATAATTTACAAAATTTTATTTTCTCCTCCTGTCACCGGCTCTCTTAGGCTAGGTATGTATGTTCTTTCTTTGTGTACTGGTAACACCATAACTGTCATTCTAGCAAACCACCACAAGCTTCAGGGTTGAATCGACAGGTTTCGGTTATCGCCGCAATTAATCGGCAATCGTCGTTTTTAAGAGGTCTAATACCTTGTAGTGCGTTAGCGCAGCGTGGTCGCTACGCTGACATTGCGAAAACGCAGACGCTTTGTAAACGTTTAGCAACTGTTGTTTATTGCCTTGGCGTCTTTAAGTTCTTAAATGTCATGCAACCTGCCTTTAAATGTTGGTATTTCTCTACAAATTCAAGCCCGAAACCTGTGGCGTTTTCTGTAAATTAAACATATCGTTAGATGGCAAGATTCACTAAACGCTAACATTATATTGTATGCCGGCCACCATCACTGTCAGTTACAATATCTAACCACATATAGTTTCATTAAAGTTCTAATGAATTCGAATAAAAGGAAACGACGAATTTACTAAGGCCATGCAATATAAAGAATGATTATACTATCTCAATGAACATTGAGCGTTCACTATTGAACAGATATTTATATGGAGTTGTATTATTCTAGCTGGCGAGTTAAACCAATAAGAAATTGGCAGCAAATAACAAAAGACAAGATTTTTTTCAATAGTTAATTTTATTCAGGTATTCACTTTGTATAGAGTTATAGTTATATTAGAAAATTTCTTAGAAAATCCTCTAGTGCTTGAAAATTTAGGAAAAATATTGTAATTGGAAAATATTGTTAGAGTTGATGTAAATTATTTATCGGCTTGTTTTTTGCTGTCCTAATTTCCATTGGTTTATTTCACCAACTCAAGATGCAACGACTTACTAATAGGTACACATATAAAGGAATGTTAGCGTTTAAGGTTACTTATATACATTAACTGTATACATTTAAAAATTGATTCGAACAACTGGTAAAACGTAGATCAATATATACAGAGACCGTTAGTAACGTTGAATTTAAACTTCAAAGATGTTGGCATCAAAATTATTGCTATACGAAGTTTTGCGCCCAAACTTTTAGCGGTGAAACACATTAGGCAATTTTTGTTGAGGAAAGTGTTCCGATTCGTAATCGAAAAGCAAGGTGGTAATGGCATATATGAGGCCATAAGCAAATAGACATTCTATAATTCTGTCAAAGATACTAACTGTCAATTTTTTTTGACAATTAGTACTACCGAAATGTCACGCGGTTAATCCCAAACATTATCGACGTTGACAGTCTTTACCGCTATGTCACTTCGTCTAGAGTTTAACTTTACCAATAGTAAAACAAAAAAAATGCTTTTCCCTTGTGAATCGAACTTTCAACAATAAAAAATTGCCTAGCAGGCCCTCGCGCTTAGGTACAAGATGTGTCTACTTATATCTATGATGTTTATACTAATATTTACAAAATAAACGTATAATAACGAGTCATTTGATTTACAGCTCGTTAACAAAGAAATAACAAAAGACGAGAGAACTATTTACACAGCAAGGTTGCAAATCACAGGGAAAGGGATGCGTGCGCAAGTAACACAATTATTTCGACATCATAGCAGTACTTAAAATTATAGTAAAAAGTACAATCTCTGGCAAGATTCGACAATGTTTCACACATCAGATTAGATTTATGGATGCTAATTATTGTAATGCAAGGTGAGGCGATTTTCAGGGGCCTTGTCAGTAGTTTCTTGAAATGGTACAAGTTTCTCACAAGGTATTTTAGCTTATTAGATCATGGGCGTTTTTAGCATTTGCTGAAAGGCAAAGTGAGGAAACTCTAAAAATAGAAGAAACTTTAGAGGAGTACTTAACCTGGACCCAGGATAGTCAAATCAACTAGAGCCCCTAGAACCTTTAAGCAGGTAGCAAAAGAATGTCAAATGAATGGGTGATCTTAATCGCTCGAAAATTTTTGCACCCGTCTGGCAGTTTTTTCTCTTGAAGAGTGAAGAATGTTTTTTGTTTTTGTTTTGTTAACCTGGGTACGTCCATGCATTTGATGTGGAAGGCTTTAACAGTTAGTGGAGACCGAAGAAAAGATGGATTGATTGTGTGAAAGACGATTTAACTCCAGAAAATGGGTTAACCGTCATCTTAGTAGTTGAAGATTAACAGGAAAGACAGTATGGAAGAAAAGTCTTGGTTACGCCGACCCTTAATTAATTGGAATAACGGCAAAGAGTATTTCAGCTCACTAGAAAGTACCCCTGACTATCGCTGAGTTATTTCAGATAAGCTCAAGAAATCACTTTTCTATATTTATTTTTACATCATCCATTATTAATTTATTATAAATTACATGGTTGTTGTTGTGGTAATTATTCAATTAAAATATTGATCAGTTATTCCATTTAAATTAATTATAATTGTTGTTAAAATGCATATTTCTTTGTTGTTTCGATACTGATATGAAAACCGCGTAAGCATTACAACAGTATTCACAAGATTACGCAGCTCCATTCATTTTGATCGAGGTCATATAAATTAAAAACGTAATAAATCAAAAAGGTGCTTCAAAAACAATAGTTTTTTTTTTTAACATTAAGATATGCTTGATCTTTCAACATCCACAATTCATTATCACTTTAATTTAAAATAGAAACAACACGCTTGTGTTTAACACATCTCGTTCTGTTCAACTCTTAATTATCAGTAATTTAATGGAAATTTACATATAGCAAGTTAAAGTTATATAAATTGCCATTTTCACAACCGAAATTAAATATGTAGTAGGTACTAACGTATAACTTAACAGTTCACTGACAAGGGAAAAATTGTTACTGACGGGCTGTATCCGAGCTATCAGTAATAATTTTGTCTATGTCGCAAGTTCAATTAATGGTCTGTGGCACAACACTGTCACTCATCACTCAGTCTCGCCCTCGCTGGCCGGAGACGGCAGGTGACGCTTGAGGGATGACGACGGCTTGGTCAGGTCGAGTGCCGGCTCGTGCAAGGCGCTGCGAGCGGGCGCCGGCGCCGGTAATGGTGGCAAGCTGAGCAGACTCGGCGGCCGGATGTACGACGGCAGCATGCTCGACGGTCCTTCCCCGGCGGGACATGCCATCGCCGGCGGCGTCCAACAAGCCGCGCCTGCACTCTCCGGAGCCATGGCAGCCGCGCTCAAGTACGAACATGACATCATCTGAAACAATCATAATTTCACTTTAAAACATCTCAGAACATAACCTTGAGCGAAATTAGGCTGATTGTGCGTGTAATCTCCGAGAGAGATTGGAGTAAAAACAGGGCTTACATAAATAATGAAATATGTAGTATTATGAGATGAGAGCCTAAAGAATTCGTGGATGGAGGGGGTTCTGTAATCACGCTAATGGCCAATGCGCAGCATCGCCCGCGGCCCCCGCCCCCTTGCCCCGCTTCAAGGAGGCTTTCATGCTAATGCAGATTGGGCGCAGGAGCAGTTCAGCAGTAAATCGCGTCACATGTCCGACACCTTGTAACTTTACCGGGAAGTTTGATCATAGATATTACGTCGGGAAATTACACTCCTGAGAATCTGATTAATTTAGTGTAACGTGCAGCATGTTAGAGCTTTTATTTCATTTCAGAAATCGCGGTCATAAAATTTTCCATCGATACAAATGTTGTATTTATTTTCTCACGTCTGGCAATATATCTTCAAGTAATTGTAAGTAAAGGATTTAGTGGATATATATCACGCGCGGGTGCAAGCCGCTCGCGTCCATTTTTCACAAATATCGCTGTGAAATTGATTACCGACATAATGCACGCGGCGTCCGAACAACCCTAGCTCTTGTTCTAACAACTTGCTTCAATAACACGTGTAATAAGTAGCAATATTGACAAAATTAATATAATGGTAAATTGATTTGTAGCTCGGTCTATAGGCATGTATTGTTATAAGAGTTTCATAGTTAATGCCGCGTACAAAAGCCTCTACACAATTGGCATAGTTGGCGGGAACAGCTGCTCGCGTACACGGAGTGTTCTAACAACGATAATGTAGCTTTAATATTTATTGCACTTGATCAACTCTGCGCAAGTTCTATACAACTGCTTCCAAACAAGCGCTCGCTCAAAAAAGTCAAATTTTAATGAATAAATTAAATTTACCCAAAAGCAACAATCTACTCACGTCAAGTCTTTAAACAAGCAGAACTTAATTAACTTGACGCCATTGTACCCAAGAACGTAAAGTGCATAATTAAACCCTTCACGTAAACGCTTTGGTTAATATGTTTAAGCGTCGGTATTGCTTTAGGAGACCTAAACTCTCCTATGAGAATAAACAGGGTCTGAGGCGGCGGCGGGCGCTCCGGCCGAGCCTCGCCGCACAAATGAATTAGTGGTGTTGTGACCCCCCGCAGCATGGCCCGCGCTGGGCCACGCTGGCGGCCACGCAGGGCGGGGGGCATGTTGCGATTAAAATATAATTAGGCGCTCGGCAATTGTTTCGCCATCGAGCCAGGTGGTGCGACTCAGGCGGCTAGGTAAATTAAATAGCCGTATAGGGTTTCCAATTACGTGCGCCCGGTGGCCGCGGAAAACACGCTTATTGCCTAATAATTGCTCGGGGGGAGCGTTATGAGGATCTTGTGGAGCTGATTAATTATTTCGTGTCCGTGTTAAAAATCGAGGATACCTGGTGCGGTGATAGGGGGCGATTGTAACGCGATATTAATTGCTATCAAGACGAGGTGACTAATAAATCACGTTCACCTACCGTTGGTACTTTCAGCATTAATGAATTCAAACGGCCCGCGATAATTGCGTACCTAATTACGGGCGGACGGAGCTGTCTAATTTATCACTGTCGGATTATGAATTAGGAATGGCGTTAATTTAACATGCATAATATTTGTGGAGGCGATGTAGTGGCGTGTTATGGCGGGCACTTGTTCCTTGGTGTTGCTAGTGCCAATTAGTTTTCACGGTACACATATCAGTTATTGCGGCTTTATGAACGTCTTGTTTCGTATGTCTTCTTGATTAAAGTAGACATAATTTGCTTAAGTTATTATTAATAATCAAATATCCATATGTACTAATTGGGCCAGTATGCCAATTATGGAGTAAACTGAAAAGTTTACAGTAGATAAAACTAATAATCAAGTGCATAATTTTCACGAATGATAAATCGAAATAAAGTGTGATACATCTTAAAATAAAACTACCACTATACCGCAGTGTTCACAGCTTTTAACGCTAAAAAAAAGTGCTACGAAAATAAATTGTCAAAAAGATTTTCTCTTCAGTCTTCAGCAAGCGTTTAGTGCTCAGTGGTTTTTCTGCTTGTATTATGAATAAGTCTTAGTCCAAAGAAGAACACGATAAAGCAAGAGAGAACAAAAACGTGCATTATAGAGTGACTGAGTTAAAGTACTTCTGCAGCCGTATTGCGTAAGTGAATACGGCAACGCAAAGAGTTTAACCGCTATCCAATCGATCAATCACATGTGAGATGAATGACGCGATGTGGAATTCCGTCTGTGTGATTGGTCGATTTGGTCGATTGGATAGCGGTCAAACTCTTTGCGTTGCCGTATTCACTTACGCAATACGGCTGCTGGTGTAACAATTACACAAAAGATTTGTCCATATCGTACCAACATTTATTTAAAAAAAGTCTTTTTAATGCAGTTGCTTGAGCGCCTGCTTTGATGGTCTAGTTCAGGGATCACCAAATGGCGAACCGCGGTCCGGATCCGGACCGATTTTATGTGAGACTTAATAAATCAGTACAATAAAATTTCGGAGTAGACTTTCCGATGAACATCCGACAATAGCCTGCACGAACTTTAGTCCAAACTAAGGACGGATAAATCATCAAAAAAATACATTTTTCATTTGAAAAATGCTTGGTTCGTAGTAAATACACGTGACGATGTAAATACGGAGTTTAAACCTTACGGACCGCGACGATCATATTATTTTAAAGAAACGGACCCCAAATGGAAGGCTAAAGGTTGCAAGCGTTACTACTGGAAATGAGGTCCCTGGTTCGATTCTCGTGTCGAGCAAGTGTGACTGGATTTTTGCATCCAAACTTTCTCATTAGCAGCCCAGTCTTGATTTGTGCCCGGTTGTTGACGATAAGATCACCCCTATTACAAAACATAATTGACGAAATGCGGATGTCCTTTAGATATACCTCTGCTTAACTATTTGGAGATAAAAACGTGATGGTTTATGTCGTCTCAGTGCTTGATGTTCGAATCAAAATTTGTCTTAATTAAAGACCTAAGTAAACACATACGAATTAAGGAGGGAAGAGTTAAAGAAAGCGATCTCTGTGTATGAAAAAGTGTCCGTGAAAATGTAAAATAAAGGTGGGGGAGCCACCGGGTAATTTTTTGTTACAATATTTTGAAAAAATAATTTTAGGTTATGTTTACAACTAGTCACTAAACATATAACATTTTTTGAACTCGGCTTACTTCAATCCTTTAAGGCGATATATACGCCCCAATGTAAACGCAATAATGGCCGTGCGCCCACTCGATGCCAAAATATCAATATTGAACCTCCTTTTGAACAGTTTTGTTTGCAAAATTTTATTTGATTTACATATACTATGTCAGTTATGAAGAAATTCCATCCATCAATTTTTCTGTGTAAAAATATTTTTAAACATCCAAGTCGTTTTGGAGGAGTATCCAAAAGTTGCGAAGAATATCGTGTTGCTAATTATTTTTTTAAAGCAGAACTATTTGTTATACGAAAAAGCCACGTTTAAAAAATAATGTACATGAAACAATAGTAAATATATATATGTTTCAAACCTTTTAACCTAGCCGTTACTAAGGAGTATGCTTTAGAAAGTTACCGTTTTACGGCACTGAAGCGTATGTAACCCTTTACGTGGATGCTGCGATCTACCGTCCATACAATTTTTTTAGGGATTATACGCTAAAAATAGATACTCTTTCTTTAAAACGAATCATTTTATCACTTTTCTACAATCAAATGTGCTCGCCTCCAACCTTTTTAGGAAATAACTTATACTAATTACTGAGAAAAGCAATCGTGAAATTCAGCCAAAATTTGACATTTCTTTACATGTGTGGGTTCGTTTTGACAAGCAAACTCAGCGCCATGTTTGTTATAATTTAAACTGCTACATTCATACCACGCCATTTGCTTACGGTAGCGCCATTTTTGAGGGTTTTTGAACTATTATTTAGTGTATAAAGCTGGACACTTTTTTAACTTACGCCCCATATCAGATCGTTCTCCTTACTTCTACCCTTTCATAACTTGAAGCATAGATTTGTTGTAATAGTCCCAAACAAACACATATTTTACCACGAAATGTAATCATGAAGCAAAGATATCCATGCACCTGTCTACCCCGACCTCATCATGGCGAAGGGGTTGCAATCGCTAAGGTCAGTGCGCGACCCCCACTGTATTGTAATCAATATTCGTTCCAAGGCTGAAGTGTTTCATTATGGTGGTCTTAGAGCATATATAGTCTTATATGAACTACTTCTAAAATCAGAATGCACACATTAAAAATAATACCTGTTAAATATGCAGGTACTTATTTTCGTGTGTGAGTGAAAAATCTACGTCAAAAATATTCTAAATACTATACAAAATCGAGTTTTCGTCGGATACTGAAAAAAAGTGACAGGTGAATTTGGCCAGTTTTGAAACGAAACCACTCACTAATCACTACATATTAAAAAAACAAAGACCCCCGCCGCGTCTGTCTGTCTGTTCGCAATAAACTCAAAAACTTCCTGGACGGATTTTCATTCGGATTTCACCAATAGAAAGAGGAAGGCTTTTGTATATAATTTGTAACGGGCGAAGCCGGGGCGGGTCGCTAGTTCTATTTTAATAAAAAACTGTCTGGAAACCCTATTTTTTAAACAATCTACAAGTAACTGAAAGTCCTTTCAGACACATTAAAAATTCACGAACACTCATACCCACCTTAATTCGATTAAGTTCCACAATTAGGTTCAATAAACCGCATGACAAAATGAACGAGCAAACGTATAGGGCTGTCGAAAAGTTGCCAAAAATAGTTCCATAAGTCTCTGTTTCTGTGTGTGCAACCCTGTAGAGGTCAGGGACACGGTGCCCGGGTCAAAAGGTCGCGTGACCTCGCCGCTGCACCATAATCACCGATACACGATATTGCTCAAGAACGGAACGCTTTTATTAAGCCCCAACGCTATTTTAAGTTATTGTACCAGAAGCAAACCGTACATTAGCCAAATTGTTGTACCGAATTGCCGTAATATATGTAGGTTCGCAACAAATACATCAATTTTCATTACAGCCCAACAAAATTATCTAGCACAAAACACACAGAATTACAATACATTTGCATTAATTTCGCCATCTACATACGTTTAAGCACAGTGTGTACTATTGAGCAGACAATGGGCGCTTTCACCACAAATTTCGGTTATTACAGACGTGCCGTTAAGAAACTTGTGCGTATGTGCGTTCAATTTAATATCGGCCATTGAATAGAAAACGCCTCTGCGTTCACAATGGTCCATCGGCATTCCATTAACTAGAAGAGCAAACACAGGGACGCGTGCGGGCACTAACTCAATACAAAACGATTCCTAGCGAGCGATACTCGCACATTCGGGACATTCCTATTCGATTGTAACAACACTAACGACTGTTTATACTGGCGGCGGGTTGGGCCCGATCCGGCCGACAATCGGGACCTGCCGGGCGGACTTTCGCGAGACAATGCAAGACTGGGCCTAAATAATTTAATAGTTGTAGGCGGCGGTGCTTCGAGCGTTCGGCAAACAGTTGGCCGACGTTGGACGATATTGCATCGTTGGCGGTATTGGAAGGCTCCAAGGTTTATGAAGTAAGCCTTTGTCTTGTACGTTTTGATTAATTATCTGTGGCACGTATGAGAGTCGACGCTTTGTTTTGAATCGAAAGGCAGCTTTCGAACTGAACTTCGTTCGGTGTGATTATGGCTTTGTTATTTAGGCAAGTTCTGCTTCTTTGTTGTGACTTACTAGCTGATATTAGAGATGACGAAATAAATACGTTTATGATAAAAATCGATAACAAGAAAAAAGACGAAAAAACTGCCAAACTTTCATTGTAGAGGCATTAAGAAGTTTTACAATAACAAGTTAAATTTTCATCATGACTTATTTGTACAAAATCCAAATAATAACTCACAAGTTTTATTCTAATTTTTAATTTAGCCAAAGCATCAAAAGTTCCCGTCTAAATAATTGCAGTGCGGCGAAACTTTCCAAGACCTATGGACTTGTGCGAGAGTGTCCCTTACAAAGTTTTCCTTTTTCGCTGCAATAATGGATGATATGGAGTTTTGCGGGCTTAAGGTCACAGATGTTAAACTGCTCAGTATTACAGGGTTTATTTTTCTAAGTTTTGTCAACCTTGTGCTATTTTACAGAGTATTTACGTTACATATCTTCATGACTGTATTCCTCAAAAGAGTAACAGAGATGTGCATGACTACTGATAAATTCAGGATGGAAAAACCCGATTACGCTATGCCCGGCCAGGGCATTTCTAAATTTTCATATCAATACATATAATAAATCTGTAGATAAGTCGTTTTTGTAAATCGATACAAAAATAGCCATGTTGTTAAAGGATAACCAACAGAACCGATTTCCAGCATTTTTGAAATTTTTGTCTGTTTAGTTGTGCACGCATCACGTAAAATGTACGAAACTAACGCAGTTCATATAAATACATAAACATTGTGCTTAAATTAAAGTATTACTTAGCTTTTGTTTCATCGCAATCGGTTTACGCTATCAAAAGTTAGACGAATCTAAACTGCTCAAGAAGTAAAATTATGACAACACACGCAATTCAGACACTCGGACAGTTGAACTTCAGTTTCGATTGATGGCGTTGTGCATTTGAAGTCATTTTCTGGATGGCGGTGTTACGATTCTCCGTAAAAGAATGACCCTTGAAAAAAAATGGTAGGTAGGGTAGGCAGGCAGGTAAGTAGGGTAGGTACGAATGTAAGTAGTACCCTACTTGGTAGGCTAAGAAAATGAAATAAGATTAAATAGGTAGGCTTAAAATAAGAGAGGTTATTTTTAGTATAAATTACATTTCTGTAGTTTTGATTTTAGTCTGACTTATTTTAAACAATTATAATTTTATAACCAACAACAAAACTGTTCTATGAAATAAACATCTTCTCATGTTTTATTTTATTTAAGATTTTAGTGATAGTAACTCGAGTTCGGAAGATAACTCGAGGCAACTCGAGTCAGGCGCAACTCGAGTTAGTAACTCAAGTTGCACATCTCTACTAGTAAATAATAATATAGTAACCTTAGGTTCATCAAGATTAATTTCTACATAGATTGCCTACAAAAAAGTAACCTCGAAACGCAGTACGTGCGCACTTTCCTCTCGACGAACCACTTTTCTTTTTATACCCAAATAGATAAACCAAAAGGCATAGACTCCCTAGTTAGTAATTTCGTCTAATACGCGAGTGCCATAAACACAAGGAGAAGCGCTAAAGATATGGCGAGGTAAGATATAAGAGTGATAGTGAGCGTTTGGTTGGGCGGGCGGTAATAAATTAGGGCGGGCGGGCTAGGGCGCTTCGCGTGCGCTTCGGCCGTTTGTCGCGTAGCGTGCGCCCGCGCTCATTGCTTATTCATGCACGCTAGACACGCACAGGTAAGTCGCACACTGTGCTACAAAAGTGTTGCCCTACCGATAATGGGTTAAACACTGCGATATTACACCGATTGCATACTAAGATTATTTTTGGTTGTAAATTCTGTTTTTCGGATAATTTGTTTGGAGAATTCTGTAAATTTTCGGTTAAGATTTTGTTGAAGTTAATGACTTTTTTGCTTTAAATTGACGTCATTTAAAACCTTGAAGCTTAAAAGCAAAAAATCCGGTATAGTTTTTCCACAGAACATTTTCCCTACTGTGTGACTGTGTGCCTACTCTGTAGGTCGCGTGCGGCATCGCTGTCATGTCTGTGTGGCGTCTGTCGGCTCGATGGCCGCATATTAATCATCATTTACGTCTTAGCGATAAGCTCTCATCCGCCGTCAGCGCCTGTCGCCCCACACTGACGACTTCATCAAATCATCGCGTTTAATCCTCCACAAACACTTCACTAAACCCCACAAACATGCCTCATTAACAATACCCTTTAGTATCATAATTATCCACAAAGTATCGGTAACCCATTTGTTACCTAGATACTTACGAAATCAATTTCCCGACAAGTTTTACGTTCAAAGCGAAATTTGACTTATACTGGATATATTACTAAGAACTCGTAAAGTTACGTTATCGTAGTAGATTCTTACGTAAACTTTAAAGAAATAAGTGTATACGTCAAAGGATTTCGCATAATTCCCGATAACGAGCGTTCGAGTCGCTCTCTTACTTCAAAGCCGCGTTTCAGTTACAGTTTATTATTAATAAAATTTGGCCGGGTTTGTGAGCGGGCCGAGCGGGGTGAGTGGGGCGAGCGGAGCGGAGCGGCGGCCGTAACGAGCGTGGTCCGCCTCGTTATCGGCAGCCCGGCCGGTCAGCGCCGCGGAAAATTCGCCCGAAACTGACGCGCGTGAAAATTTAATGAACGGCCGGACGCTAGTTAACTAAAAGGTAAAGTGCACCCTCTTGACGTGTTCGGTAAATATTAATAGTGAGTGTGCTAGCGTGCGCCATTAAAAATGCACGAGTCCGCGGACACGCTGCCCGCCGGCAGCCGGCGCGTTCATTAGCCTCTTTACATGCGGTCCCCGGTCCCCGGGCCCTCCTCCGAATTAACTCCAGCTCGAGGCGCCTCCGCGCGTTGAGACGTCACTCCTCCACCATTATAACAACAAATTAAGAATTTGCCGCTCGACTTCTTTGCCGTCCAATTTATCCAATAAAACGCGACATTCAATATCGAACTTCTCCGATACGGTGCTCTGCGTGGCCTGCGAACACTTCCTGAGAACAAGTTTCACTATTGAAGCCATTTTAAAACTCTTACGGATGCTATTAAGGATAATAGAAACTGTCTAGCTGAAACGATGAGTCAAGGAATTATGTCTGGGACTGGAATGATCTAAGTTTGACTTTTATGTCGTTTTCTGTTGCGAGAGAGCACGGCTGCTCACGGCCCGTGCGAAAAGTCCGAGAGAGAAGCTAGGAATGGGTCACACTGCAGGGAAATGGCGGAGCGCGAACAGACGCGAGCACGCGGGTATAGCGGACGAGGGCGCGAGCAGCTCGCGGTGTCTGTTACCCAGTAATGAGGATCGTTAATTATGTATCGCTAGGTGCGTAAGCTTTTCAATTTGGGAACGGTTCAGTGTCGCGGGCTCTCGCGAACGAGGTCAAGGGTTCGCGACTCTCTCAACCCTGAGGGGCTGCCAAATTAATGAGGCACTCCTTTGTAATAAAGAAATAACAAGAACTGCGCACGCGAACCCGGCCTCACCGACTTCGATGTCATTAAAGGCGTCGCGAAGTCTTGAAAGGAGTCGTTACCGCGCCTCGCCTAAACAACTGACTTTTCATCAACATTCCGAAATATACAAATAAATTGCTTAGCACTCACGCTAAGAAAAGGAGCATTGAAAGTAATGTTCAAAAATTATGGAGAGACGGAACGGGAATAGAACAAACCGGTAGTGTTATGATACACGACGGACGAATAACTAACAGTACTAATATAGTATGTCTATTTTAGCAGTGTTGCAATTGTTTTCCACAAGTAAGGCAGTGTGTACACGGTTGTGACGGTTCATATTAGTGGAACAGACGGGTAGATTAGAGCGGGGGTGCGGCGGTCCCGGCGGCCTGCGGCCACGGGTTTCTAAGTCCCGGCTAATTGGATGAGCCGCCAGGCCAGCCCAATTAGCAGCACCGTTGTGATTCATTTTAATCGGGCGCCCTTATCAGTGCACCACTCAGCGGTGTAAACTTACCTTTAAAAATATTTTCTGTATGAGTGATATTAAATTAATTGCACTCCACGAAAGGATTATTTTACAGTTAAGCGGAAAATGGATAAAGCAATGTATTACCTATTAAAAAAGAAAATTCGCAGAAAACGATACATAGTTCCAGTCATATATTGAAACAAAGTTTAATTTCAACTGAGTTTCTCCGAAGACCACTGCACATGTCTTCATTATGTTAGATAAATGTTTCATGAAATAGATATTAATATTGGTAGAAAATATACTGCAATTTGACACGTAACTTGACAAACAAAATCTGCAAGCCGCAGAATTACTGGATTAAATATATTTTATCTCAGTTTATAGTTATTATCAGTCGTGGTACTACTTCTTGTAAGAAATTATGACACGTTTGGCGTAGTGTTTGAGCGATCGGCTGCTGCGCTGCGTGCCACGTGTTCGATTCCCGCACGGAACAAATATTTGTATGGCCTACAAATAGTTGTTCCGGATCTGGGTGCCATGTGTATGTGAGTTTAAATGTTTGTAAACGCACCCAAGATACAGGAAGAAATTCCTAGTGAGGGCAAGGTTTAAACAAAAAAAGAAAAGACTTACACCGCCTACCACTTCGGTAAAATCAGACGAAACTTTTTTGAACTTCGCTTCCGTCAACTGACTAGCTATCTACCTACCAATACCTACCTACCCTACAAATAAATAAACTCTTCAGCTTTATAATATTAGTATAGATGTTGATAAAACTCCTTCGCAAATGAACAAATTTGATTGCCATAAAAAAAAGGTTACAGTGAGTCAATCTTAAAAAATAGACATATGCTGTCGCGAACTTTTTTTTGAACTTTTAAAGAGGAACAATTCCATCATACATGATATTTGCGTAACTTAACCGTTTACGCAGCGCACGCAACGGTAGTTCTTAAAAAGGAATATTTTACCCGTTTTTGCAACTTTTTTCATTTATGCTCCGCTATAACCTATAACCTTACTCGATAAATGGACTAACCAAAACAAAAATATTTCAACTCCTACTAATAGACAACAGTTCCTGAGATTAGCGCGTTCAAACAAACAAACTCTTCAGTTTTATAATATTAGTATAGATAACGCTGTTGTTTATTATATTATCCATATTGGTATAGATTCACATCTTGACTTAAAAACTGATACTAAACATAGGATTATTTGAATAAAAAAAGATCAATATTTTTCTCTTTTCTTCTCTTTACCCTACTGAGTCAATATATAAAATAAAAATGGTTCAAAATTATTTTATCACTATTTCACACTTGTCTGCACAACAATATTGCAATTGTAACAAGTTTATCCACAAAATAAATATTTACATAAAGACAAATAATTTAGTTACCATAGAGATACATAAGAATAAATACTTCTTTTGTTTTGTAACAAGTTAAAAAACAAAAGAAGTGCAGTGCAGTAATTGAAGGTTGTCTGTGTTTTCACTTGTGTTTAATTATAAAATAATTGTTAATTAATATTTTTTATTTATAACTAGGCGACTAGGAAGTTCTTGCAAATTAAAGCGTGGCGTACTCACTTTAGTATTTAACCTTAATTAGTTATGTTCAATTAATTTTATATTTCCTATTGCTATCTATTTATATGCGGGTAATGGTTCGTTGTTATTACTTATATATATTATAAAGATACATATTTTAAAGTAAGTATATATAAACTAATATAATAAAGAGGCAAATTGCTAGTTTTTTAAGTCCTGACCTGATTAAAAAAACCGGCCAAGTGCGTGTCAGATTTTTTATATCTATGTTTCGTTCGAAATATAGAATATATTGGTATTTGTTGGTAAAATATACGTGTAATAATAAACGTTATCACCAAATTTCACGTTCATAGGTCAATGGGAAGTTAAAAAATTCGTCGGAATAAAATTTTATGACAGACGACGGACACGTGAGTGACAGTAGGGTTCCGTTTGGATATTTTGGAGCGGAACCCTAAAAATAAAAAGCCAGCCAAGTGCGAGTCGGACTCGCGCACCGAGTTTTCCGTACAAACAGCTACATAAGGGGTTACAGACCCGAGGATATGGTATTAATTTCATCGTGATACCCACAGGCGTTTTAAAGAAAAAGATCTTGACACACGGACAGACAGACAGACGACAGACATACAACGAAGTGGGTATATATAAGGGTTTCTTTTTGTCCTTTTGAGGAACGGAACCCCTTAAAAAGCACTGTTAGCAAGCTACACTATTACTGAGTGTGACATCATATCATGCTACTTATTATTTCGGAAAATTCACGAGAAAAAACTGTAAGTTATAAAGATTTATTTCTTAAAATAATATAAGAGAAAATATGCACCAAAAAGGAGCGAAATATGCACAAAAAAATGAACTATCAAAGTACTTTTGTCATTAGAATTTATGTTTACTGTCACAATATAATTCATTATCGGTTGTAATTTTTGTGACAAAATACATACAGATATTTTTCTAGATTTTCTATAGCAAATTTGTGACGTTTTTTATTTTATATTTGGGTGAAAATGACTACGTGCATTGACGTTATTAGTTAGAACTTGAAATTTGGCGCCATTTCTGCAGACATCTTTTCAGGTTAGACCTGGGGTTTATATAGAACAGCATTTAATTAATAATACAAAACCGCTAACAAATTTAACTACTACTACTACTACTGAAATAAGATCTATCAACGAAAACGTACTAATATATGCAATAAAGTTATAAAATTAGGGTTTTATGCATTTGCATATGCAAACATGCAAATGCATATAATCTGATGTCTATTTATAACTTACGTCTAATTTCAATTCTTATTTTGTAAGTATCAATAAAAATATTATTTGATAAAAAAAATTACACAGTTTAGAAATTTGTATAGCTCGTATAAGTTACATTGATATGAAGGCTAGTGGGCGACTAAACAACCTGGGAATCCTCGATCCCGTATCCCGTGACGTAGTCCCGGTCCCCTGATAAGAATTAATCAAGCCAGACCCGTCGGGCCAGTCAATGAACGCGTTTGAGTGGAAAATAAAAATAGACCTACAAATTGCGTGTCTATTTGCAGTCTCTATTTCTTTGCGTTTTATTGGAAGGTGCGTAATATCTGATGAAATAAGGGTAGGTATTGTTTTTGTTTTTCGATATCGATACTATTCGTAATTTATTTATTTAAGGATTGCCAACGAGTGTTATTGTGCTGTAATGCACACCCAATTACAGGAAGCCACAGCTTATATAGTACTGTACAGAAGTAATGGATACTCAAAGACTATATTTCCATAACCACCAAGTTTGGTACAGGGATAGTAGAAAAATTTGGCTAAAACCACACAATATGTGTAGACTGAATAGTCACGAGACCTAAGAAAAAAAAAAAAACAATCTGAACACCTTACATCTGCAAACAATTGTAATCCAAAACACGAACGCATCCAAAGCAATATCTCATCCAACACGTGTGAAAAAAAAAACCCGACCTAAAATCCGAGATTTTCATCAAGCAAAATGCATTCGATCGCGGCATATCAAGCAGGGTCCGTCCATTAACGGCACAAGTTTACAAAACACAAAACAGCGAGGCCGTGCGAGGGAGACGACAAGAGAAACCACTTCCGCAATGAGATGGCGCACTTCCTGTGATTGAGGGCGCCGAACGCCACGCCGTCCTGGCCGGATCGCGGCATTCGTGGCCCCACACTTGGGAAACTTTCTCTAATGTTAAATTAGCTGTACGAGAAAATTGCGTGCTGGATTGGCGATGTGGAACTGAAGTTTCTGAGGGTCTTGTTAGTAGACTGAGGTGATCTTTGAGTGTGTAAAATCAGGAACTGATTGTTCAGGAAGGACCTCATCTTTGGCAATTAGATGGACTAACGTTCAGAAAAGTAAACTTTAGCAGTAGGTCATTAGGAAAATGACATACAAAATTACGGTGCAGTATGACTTCTGTGTTTATTCTCTTTTTAAATTTGAGAGCATCTTATATTAAGAACAGCAATTACTTTGGAGTAGTAACTTCCTTCAACTTGACCCTCCTTTAGAAAAAACCGCTTCTCATCTTCGTCGTTTAATGGAGAAGTAGTGATGAATGATGTTGCGTTTTTTTTTTCCATTGACAATCACAGAGATGACCATGATCTGATTAAATGATAAGCATGTGAGTACTATGAAACGGTTCTTCTTAGTACAGGATTTAACTGCGTACCTAAATTTTGTTGTAGCATGCACATTTGGCAAATACGATGGGTACATATTGTGCAGTAAACGAAGGCACGCATAGCAGTACTGGCTGTGAACACTGGCCCGCCGTGTAATTTCCAGTGCATCCCGTTCTCATCTCTCTCGCTCAGCTAAGTAATGACTTAGATCCATTCCCGGATAAATAGCAAATTGAATGTGTGCCCCTCGTAGTGTGGCGTAGTACCCACCCCGTCTGCGAGCCACGCCACCGGTGTGTGTGTGAAGTACAAGTGTGTGTGTGTTCACTGATAATGCAAGCTGTATATTCTGGTGATTAGTGGCGCACGCCTATTAATTCTACCAGACTCGGTAATTTTTGAGAAGGTGTTTCAAGTTTCAGTGAAAATTTATTTTCTTAGAGACGAGGGTAGATGTTTGTTGATGCATTAAACCGGGAAAACCACTAATTTTGGGTGCAACAAGCATAGTTAAAACTATGTTTTAAAAACTAATTTACCGGCAAGTATGGCAGCTCCACCGATAACCCGCTACTATTTACAATGTTTTTCGTCGGTCGTATTTTTTGGCTTGTTTTACGGTCGGCGAATATGAAAAGTTTTGAGGAGCTCTCGCCGAGAGGCGTAAAGGCGGTTTACGACGCGTCTTCGAGTTGAATACGCCACATGTTAGCGTGTTCCGCTGAATTTCCTCGCGTATAACCGCATTACACGTGCTCCATGACCTGACCATGAAAATTTTAAACGTCCCGCTTCAAACTAAAAGGCTCGTTCTCGCCGCCGTAAGTTGGCAAACGGGCGCATAATGTAGCACCCGCATTTGTTGAAGCACCAAGTATTTGCTTAGGTTAGGTTAAAACCGAAGTCTTTTTAAACATTGCACTATGCAATCCCGACTGGTCCAGCTGCAAAAACTCCCGCTCCGGGACAACAAAGAGATGTCCTTATAAATTCTCGATTAAATTTTGGATACGAGCTCCAATGAACACAAATTCCTAGAGTCGGTCCAATAAAGGACGCCGTGCAGCCGCGTTAGGAGGCCATAAACGAACGTATTATCCATGTAAGGCGGAATAGCCGTTGCACAATTAATTGTTTCATTTTGGGAAACAATTCCCGCTCCTCATTCAATTAAGAGCGGCGACTGAGGGGGGTGAGGCGGCGGACGGGGGTGCCGGGCTACCCCGCCCGCTCATGAGACGGACGTATTAATAGCGCCTGCAATATTGATATACTCGTATCGTATCCCACGTACCGCGTTCGAATACGATATTGTTTGTTAGCGAATTCGATTTGTGTCGATCATAAATCTTGCGCCTTATGTTGAATTTGGAGTTGATTGAATTCGCACTGAGGAACGCAAGAGGAAGGAACGAGTGTCGCGAGAGTGCGAGGCTCTCGGAATAAAGAGTACGCGTTTACGTTTTAATTAGTGTTTCTGGATGAATAATAGATTGACGAAGCGAGTGATGACGAGCGCGAGGCACGGGGCTGGTACTCGCGCTCAGGTGATACCGAAGCGGGACTCAATTAGTAAAAACACACAGAATTAAGAGAGACAAACATGTCGGGCGGGACACATGACGAGGCGCCCTCCTCAATCCGAATTTTATATTGCGTCATTCATTATTCATTATGCTTGTCAAGAAAATTACTGTGGACCTTTTAATATAACTTCCCGACTCGCACAAACGGAGCTACAAATTGGAGTTGTGAACAAGTTCGTTGGAAGTCGCGACTTAACCTTGGCGATTAGTACTCGCGTGTCGGGCTGTCAAACAAATTTAATTAGGTGCTAAATTCGCGAGGATCATTGGGAGTTAGTGGTTGCGGCAAATTAACTTTAGCAAAATATCAGCATAAGTTTCGCAGGTTGCTTTAACTATTACGCTAATGTAAGGAGTGTATTTAATTTAAAAGATAGCTACGTCTCAGGGCAGAGCTTTCAAATCAGTGGCGTTGGCTGAAGATTTGAGAGCAATCTGTTAGATTGGTTCATTACGGCCTCCATTAGTGGAGTAATGAGTCGCGATGCATGCCGAAGCGGGTGAACCAGACGGGCGGGGAGAGCTAAGAAAAGCTGGTCGTTCTTTGTACTTACTTATCTTCCTCTAGCTTTCAATGCCAGCGATATATCTGCAGAGATTCTACGGGACCCTGTATTTAATGAGTACCTTTGAAGCAATCACGTCGATGCATTAATGGTAGAGCATGCAAATAATAAAAGCAAAAATAATCTACTGAATGTTGAAGATGTTAAAATTAAGTCGTGATAGGTTAAAATAATCTGTGTTACGGATGCATTGCTGAACTTACGTTATAATTTATTGAATCCGAGGCTGCACTTTTAATTTAATGTTCCTGTTATTTAGCAATTAATACAAAAGTTTTATTTTTTCAAGTTATTTAAATTTATGTAAATTTTATGAATAGGCTCATACTTTATCAAATTCAATCAAAACTTTATCACTAGCCCAACAAAAATGTCATAGGTCGAGATATTTCACCTAAATTTATCTTATATCCCATCTAACAGCGTTCCAACCGCAGCGTCCCAACCGCCAGTCTGCCCCTCCGTAACGTTTAAGCGAAAATTAGCTGCAGCTTGGTGTGGAGGATTTCGAGTATGAATGCAGGTCGGGTTCTGTCCATTAGCCTAATTGGAGACGCGCAGCACCGCAGCGCCACCTAGCCTGGCCCTTTGTTGTAGCAGAGACTAAATTTGACTGGAATCTCCTAATATACCACTGAGGGTGCGCCCGTGAGCCGTGTGGTTTGTGATTTTATAGGAATTTTGATTTTGGAACAATGGTAGTCAACCTTTTTGCTAAGAGCTGTGTTTAAAAGTTGGAGATAAAAAAGTTTTGTTTTGTTCTCAATTTAAAAATGGTAACTTAAAATGCTTATTATTTAAAAATATCATCAAGACATTGTTTTTTAAGTTCAACTAGCCTGGTCCTTTGTTATAGCAGAACCTAAATTAGACTGGAATCTTCTAATAGACCACTGAGGGTGCGTCCGTGAGCCGTGTTCTTTATGATTTTGGAATTACGAGAAAGTCAACCTTTTTTGTAAAGGCTGTTTAGAAGTTGCGATTGAACACTTTGGTTTGTTCTTAATTTAATTAAAAGCTATCATGTTTTAATTCTTTAGATAATACATATCTAAAGTTTTATGTCACCAAAAATGAAAAAATGTCCTTTGCTTTTAAATTACTAGTTCCAGCCATTTAAACTGGCATTCTATAACAGACTTTTTTTTGAGTGGAATCGCTTTATGATTTTATGGGGATTTTGATTTTTGAGCGACGGGGTTGTCAACGTACAAACTCAGCTCTTATAGCTGAGTTTAAAAGTTTGAAATGTTGACGTAAAGCACTTTTGTTTTTAATTCTAATGCGGCAACTTAAAAACTTTAAGTTGCTTGTTAGTAAAATATTTCATCAAGGTTTTGTTTTTAAGAATAAATAAAAAAATAATTAAGTTACTAATAAGTAATTGTATTTTTTCTCTACGTTTTGATTAATTTCTTAAAAAATCCTATCCATTGGAAGTCACTGACTGTTCAAAACTTAATACATGACTAATGAGAAACCCTAAGTTGAGCTTATACTCATAGCATTACGACAAAAGGTAAGGGGCGGGCGGCAGCTCCTTCTAATTAAATGGTAAACTTTCATGAGCTCCCCCCTCTCCCCCCGGGCACCGCTAATTAATGCGCCCACGGGAAGCTCGGACGTCTCGCCTTTCGACCCTGAGACACTACATCATACGAAGACTCAACTCATTCAAAACCATCATACCGAACTATTCATAGGTAGTTCGTTTCGTAGCACTCAATTCGCGTAATCAAATAACATTTTTTTTAAACCAAAATGGTTCCAAAGTTTCCTCGGATCTCAAGTATAATCCTTTTAGTAAGCGCTAAAAACTATGGCAGAGGAAGTCAATCCGCGACCAGGTGGCGCGCGTGGCCCGCGGCCGCCGCCCGCCCGCTCTCGCGCTAAACGTATTGTCGTGTACCGCTTCTGATGTGGTCGAAACTAAACCCCAACTACTTAATTGAAAACCGTAATAGAGAATCCAAATACACGGTATCCCTTTTGATCGCTATATTGGAGGTGCGATGCCAAATTAATTGATCGTCTCGTTAATGTGTCGCGTAATGGAATACGATTGTAGTGGATACCTGCTATTAAAATTATACGTAGGTCTGTACAAGCCGCCGACTGAAATTTAAATGTATGAAGTTTCCTCTCTAAATAATTCTGAATTAATTCAAATCACTGTTAGTAATAAACGTCTGCGCTAGCGCCGCAGCATCTTCTGGGAGCTCGAAGAATACGGTAAAATGTTCCAAGTTTCTTCAAGCAATCAAGGCTTAATACCGTAGTGAAGTTTCAAGTTGGGAAATTATAGGGCGCGGGGTGAGACGCGGGGGAGGGGGGCGGACGTCCGCCGCGTGTCATCTCGTAACATCAAAAATGCATTTAAATTCTGCGCAATAAAAAACAGCGGCGGGAAGTTTCACAGCGGCCCGGGGATTGAAGACGCCTGCCGCCTGCCTCTGCCTCCAACCCGTGCGCTTTATAGCACTACACAATTTCTGTCCACCCGCACTTTACACGATCCCCGATCTACTTACTAATAAAAGTGTTTCAGGAAATAAGTGTGATCACTGGCTCTAGACAAACTGTCATTATATCAGTAGTGGCGAAATGCCAAAAATGTAAGGGACCTTTCGATACGTGACATTTTACCAACTGACGCTTTCGTTTACATAATGTCAAATGTCCCTCTGAGCGAAATATAAGGCTTTCGCCAATTCCGTACCCGGATTGTTAGTACAAGCAATTGCCTCATTGTATCGAGGAGTTCTCACTACAAGAGTCTCGATAGCTCTCCGGGACCCTCATTTCTATTGTTTAACTTTAACTGTTCGACTTCTTCTTCTCTCTTCTTTCTTGTTGGGTTGGTTGGTTGTTTATCTTGGAAATCACCAGCAACGGTGAAGGAAAACATCGTGAGGAAACCTGGACTTATATAGTCAATGTAAGTCTGAAAATACCAAGTCAGAGGTCTGTGGACTTCCCAGAGGCGGCTTAATTAACTCTGACATCAGAGGTGGCCACAGCCTCACACGTAAAAGAAAGTTGAAGTTTAACAGTGCAGTGGTACACATTGCTCAACTTGTAGAAAGATTCCTGTTTGGATACAGTACATCTCTGCATAACGAATTTGCACACAGGAAAAAAGAAAAAGTATAATACATAATAAAATAAAACACTTTGCTGGTATTTCCTGTTCTTAGGCAGGCTAGTAAAGAATAATCAGCATTTAAACTGCAGTTAATTTGCATAAAAATGAAATGCAAAAGACATCCAAATTCAGTAAATTAGCATATACGAGCAGCTGTGTTTATTGAAACTATGCAACGAGACATAACAGGAGATAACTGTTGTGACGCGCTCAGAAAAATTGAGGAGAAAATATTTTCCGTGTCCGGGCCGTACTCGAGCCGTAGTCGGGCCAGGCCGGCTCCCCTCCGGTCGACTTGATGCGATAATTAGCCCGCCCACTGTCGGATAATTGCGGAATCCGATATTGTACCGGACATTTCAAGAATTGTTTACAGACAACGATTTTAAGCGTTGGAGTTACGACTTTATTTTGATTTCGGCTTTGAAGGTGATTTTATGAGGAATTGAGGATGTGAGTTTAAGAGGGTGAATAATTGATTGATTATCTGTAAATAGCTTTATTATTATTAGTAATTTATATCGGAGAATTAATGACCATTAATCACCTAACTACAAATACAACCCATCATTGAAGAATTCGATAATTACACCCACATTCCATTACCGGTTATAAATTGAATAATACAAAGGAAACGTCACAATACCCGCAGTAACAATAATACAAACTAATTACATTGTAAAGGGAATTCTTTCATTAGCAAAATGAAACATGTCCGCCGCTGTGAACGAACCACCCTATCAATTACGAAGCAATGCAATTACACTCGGTACCTAATAAGCCACTCTATGGTACACGTGAAATACGACAATTTAACAGAAAATTAAAGTCCGTACCGCAAACCACGGACGTCATTTCGCAATAGTTTGTCCAATTTATCAGTGTTGAGAGTCGTTAGGAAATAATCGTAATCGAAGCGAGCTCCGCTGAACAATATGGACCGATGTCGGCCTCTCTAATTGGCCCTTACCTGGAGCGCACTCGAGAATGATAAAGCCCCCATTAGCCGCCCTATTATTTACCTACTCGTCATTAGCGTAGACTTCATTAGGATAACGAGATAACGGAGCCCCGGCTCGAGTACTCCGCCCCTGCAGTATTTTTGGTGTTTTTGAGGGAATTTCAAAGAAAGACCAGCTAATAGATTCTAGGAAGACGGGTTACTTCCAACTTGATCTCAGTGGGAAAGAGGAGATGTTTGCAGAGTTTTAACTGTTCTAACAAACACAGGCAAGCAGTTTTTATTCTGCCATCACGTCAAGACGTTTGAAAACTAATATTGGCTGAAAGCTTGTCGCAATACTGCGAAGCACAATTTTACCGAATCAGGCCCAGTTTTTTGAACCGTAGTTAACTCAACCAATAGTTAAATATGCTATAATAACTAATGGTTTAAAATTTTAGTAAAACGCGTTTTTTCGTCAATTTTTAGTGTAACAAATGGTCAAATAATTAATTCTCCAACTTATTTGACCATTTGTGAGGCTAATAACTGAAGACAAATGTTTAATTAATAATATAATATATATATATTTTTTAATGTTGCAAGCGCGGGGCATAGTGTTGTAGGTAAGGCTCAAACATAAGTGATTCATCGAATCGATGTGACATGACTCCTCAATTTAATTTTACTAATTGGTAAAAAATAATGTTTATGAATATAAAAGTAATATATTTAAAAATAACAGTATTCATACACATAGTACATAAACTTTAATTGTGTTAAATATGAAATCAAAAATAAAATAAATGCGGTCGATAAAATTAAGTCTGACATAAATGAGTAGGTACAAACTAAATAAGGGCCGCTAGTTTCTTAACAAATGTATTTTTTTTGCCGTGAAATAGTTACATTTTCGATCTACTTCGATTTTCGATCAACTTTCGATCACTCAGGATAGTCAGGATACGACACTATTTATAAGTAACGATAAAGTGACAACCCCCCCAAATGTCAGTTTAGTCTACGAAATAAAGAAACAGACTATACCTAGGCAGATTATTCACGCCAATCATCTTCCAAGGCAATGTTTCCCTGAACTAATTTAGTAACAAAGGCAGGGTTACAATAACGTAAGGGAAGGCATCATTACCCTGATCTGACGTACTCGTGTAGAAGTGGTATGGTAACGGGGAACGTTCCGAAGAATGAGCTAATTATTTCCGAGTATTCTATTTCTCGCTCCGATGTAAAGTTAACAGCGACGTGCGAATAGGCAATAGGGACTACCCGATACCGACTTTATACCCTGTGTTATTAAGATCGTTATCGAATACAGGAAAAATGGATGCACCAGCCCTCGCCCACAGTACCACAAAAAACATACCGAATTTATTGTTAATTATAAAACTCCGCCGCGGAACATTAACGCAGAGATACGATACCCCGATAACCGCTCGTCTATTTATTTATTATTTAGATATCGGCCTGTGCGGTCACGACTCCATATTGTTTCGCTGTAATGGCATTAATGACCTCGTTTTAAAGTTGAAGTGTTAATTTGATTTAAAATTATGCTTCCGATTACAATCTTCGCGTTCAACTTTCGCCCCGAAGCTTTAATTACGGCGGTGATCCCCGATGGAGCCGTGATATGACCCCCGCGTTCATAATACTCGATGGTAATAAAAGCTGGACGTTCACCAGCCACATCGTCCAGTAAACCTCGCTGCAATGCAGTTTAATGCACGAGTTGACATTATAAAAGTTAGAATTAATGATTTTAATCTCATTCGCCTTATTGCTGTACGTACGCTTTACGGTGCATGTGTTTAGTGACAAATTATGCAAAGTGTTGGCCGTTTAATGCAAAGATGCAAACACTATGGACGAGCCAGCTACCTAGATTGTAATCGAAACATTAAAAAACAATCACATAGCGATGCCTTTTTGTATGTTTACAGTATTTTTCGTTTTAACTGAGTAACTTCTAAAGTATTTTAAATAAAAGAGCAAGATAAGCATAATAAACCCTTAGTTAAGTTAAATGAGCATTTTAAATGCAGTTCTGTTTAACATACAATAGTTGCTAAGTTTACCGAGATGGTTACCACAGCACAGCTCACAACAGCGGAAACATTTGATTCAGGGTGTTCACGGCGACCCATGAACACAACACCGGTAAAGGGCACCGCCGCACTGTGCGTGTTCCGCACTAATAACTTAACGTATCATTGAACTACTGAATGAAATAACAAGACAGCTGATAACTTAATTGTGAATGCATCACGAACTACCTAATTGCCTCGAATCCGTTTAAAAATAAAGTATCTACCAATAAATCGGCTTTACAAATAGAAAAGTTGGAAAACTATTTTCAAATATTACAGAATTGTCGTCGTTAGAAGCGATTATACCAATTACGTTTGATGCTTTAGTGAGAAAAAATTGTGCAATATTTTTTCCTGGAAAATAAGAATTGACGTATCGGGAGCGGGCCGGGCGGGGTCGCGGGCTGCGGGCGAGCGTCGCGGACTGAGTTACGACCGCCGGTACTCGTAAACGTCACATTAATTAGCATGCCCACTAATGAGGAGTTATGGCGCTCTAATGAGAGGACTTGTACTCGACGTATTTATTAACGTACACCCAGACGGCCCGGCCGCTGTTCATCTGATAGATTTACGAAATGAACACTTTAGCTGCGTCTGAGTCGTTTGAGAAAACTTTGAAAGAATCCAGCCTCAAAGTAAATTGTTCAGATAAATCAACCGACAAGTAAGGCCGCAGTGACAACTTAATAACATAATTAAATGCTTGACACATACCTAATTGCATAAAAGTGTCCGCAGTTTTTTACTTCGTAAATACTCTCGGGTTAGCAAGGTCCCGTAAGCGTCAACTAATTAAAATTCTGTCATAATTTCCACAGATAACGAAGACGGCCCGTCCATACAACCCGTTCGTGATTGAGATAAGTGTGATTCGATGTTATACAAAACCGTGCGAAAGAACAAAGCGCGCGTTACCCCCACAATGGAGGGGTGAAAAAGACGTTAATAATATTCGTCAAAGCACTCTGGTTACATTAAATCAATTTGCCCTTTCCGCGCGGTAAGTAGCGAACGGTGTAATTGATAAGTTGAAACCCTTGTACCGAGAAGGCTACAGTTTGGCACTGCCAACATTCTGGCTGAATTTCCACGTCACGTGCTGCCATCTTTCTTCTCTTTTATACAAATGAAATCTGTGTCGGTTACTCGGTGTGTGTTTAGAAATGGAAACTAGTTACGACTAACTGCCTGGACTTTAACAGCTGGAATGATTGGATACGGTAGTTGTAGAACTTGTGTTTCAATGACTGTTTTAACGTTTTCGGGTGCTGGAAATTTTAGTGGACTGAAACTTTGAACAATGTTAGGGCTTCAAACTACACTTAACGCTATCAATGGTATGGAAATGGACTTTAAGAGAATTCTATCGTATTCTAAGAATTAAATAAAGTCTACGATTTCTTAGAGAACTTTAATTAATCAGGAGAAAACGATTAAAATCGTACTAAGTGCCGATAACACTTCGATATCACATTACGGTCGATAAAATGTTCAATGCCTGTTTTTTCAGTACTGAGATTTCTCCGACAATGGAGAGGGCTATGCTCGGCATTTCCTTGCATGGTCACGTCAGAAATGATGATATCCGCAGGAGAACTAAAGTTACCGACATAGCCCGGAGAATTGCTAAACTTAAGTGGCAGTGGGCAGGGCACATTGCTCGCAGAACGGATGGCCGATGGGGCCGAAAAGTTCTGGAATGGCGACCGCGAACCGGAAGACGATACGTTGGACGGCCTCCCACTAGGTGGACCGATGACCTGGTTAAGGTTGCGGGAAGGCGCTAGATGCGAGACGCACGGGATCGGTCAATGTGGCGACGCCTGGGGGAGGCCTATGTCCAGCAGTGGACGTCTTTCGGTTGAAATGATGATGATGATGATGATGATGATGAGATTTCTCCGATACGGTATAAAACAAATTATTACTCAAGCCTGTTTATAGGGGTGACAATATTGGTATTATGATCGATATCGATATTTACAAATATAATCAGATCATATCGGTATCACAGTGAAGTATAATCGCATAGAGAGTATATAAAAGTGAAAGCTTCTCTCCAAAGAAAACCGCCAGGATGACCACCGTTTAAATTAAAACACAGATTGTTTCCCATGCCCGATAGCTGTAATTTGACGTCGTCGGTTTATTTTCACTTCCACGCACGAGTGTTGTGAAAAAGTAAACTTTAAACGTGGAGTTAATCGAGGGAAATGGTTCATTAATATCGGGCTCAGAGCAGGTGATTACAGAGTGCTGTAATCCTTCATTGTGTCGACGTGCCTTTTAGTGATTGGGTTCGACAACTTTCAGTGACCATTTTATTTGTCGATGTTTGTTCTACAATTTTTGTATTAATGAGAAAAGTTCTTTCATTTTTTTTTACAAAAGCATATCATCATAGGAGTATGTATAAAAATATAATGAGGCGGCTAAAAATACTTTCAAGAGCCTTTTAAGGCAGCCTCATTTCTTTATGTTTATCTTAATTATTTGAAAGCTTCAATAAGTAGGTCCTCCACCCAAATAATAACCTTACATTAGTCCCGATAACGTTATCATACATCTCAATGAATATAAAATCCTTGAGTCGATATCGTCCTACTCTAGTTCGAGGGCCCACGCGTCTACTTCTAGCTGCAAACGAGGATGGCCCAAGTGGGAGGCCTAATTGTATTGCTCTATCAATATTTAATCTGTATTTATGTTTGTGTATGTATGAATGGTAGCGTCATAAAGGAGTGCACCGGAACAGATCACACGACAATATCCTAATTCACTCGCGCGAATGTAATCCATTAGTGCTCCCTCCTCAGGGCACCCCGCTCCATGCCGCTCGCCTCCTCACTCCCCCGCACCAGTCTGTCATTCATAAACCTCCATATAATTTGTATTGGCACATGTTTCATATGACTAATGGACGAGGGCACATTAAATATAAAAACGACGTACTGCTTATTGCTGTTTACAAAACTGAAACAAATTTTTATTTTGAAATGTATGAGGCTGAGACTAAAAGATGTTGTGAAGGAAAATTCTCGGTAAAGATGAATTGAAGTGAGGCAAACTTAGCTATGCTAAAAGGTCTACTCTTAATAATGAAATTTAAGGATTATTTTTATGACTTTTGCTAACTGCTTATACGCATCTTTGGGATCATTTACTAATGAAGAAAACTCAGTGTCTACAAATGTGTTCGCCATGCTACTAATGTTTTTTTTTGACGTCCTTCAAACTTTTACCTGTAGTAGTTTTATGGAGAAAATCAGTGGGATATTTGCGTAACAGGCATATACTATTCAAGAATATTCATTGCGTTTTACGTGACGAAGTACTCGATTAGGAATTTTCTTTAGAATCGTTTGGATTTTGATAAAAAGTTTGCTACTTAATTAAAATGCAAGGTAGGTCAAAACTTGACTACTGTCTATTCGAAATCGCATTGTTCTTTAATTAATTTCCACAAGGATCAAATATTAAAACGCGGAAACAAGCAAATTTCTTCAAATAGTTACAAACTAAAGACCAAAAAAGTTAACAAATTATCATTTTAATGATGTGGTCAGTTAAAGGCAGATGTTATTTTTTTCTACCGACAAACTACATATTACCTGCTTAATTTAAAAAAATATATAATAACCATAATTACTATAATCCTCGTATTAAACACGCTGGCCTCATAACGTGGTGTTTTTATTACGCGTGTTATAATAAAATTAAAGCAATGTGTAGAGGCAGTATGGCGGCAGGTAGCTTTATTAATTATTATAAAATTAAGCCTATTAAGTGCAAGACTTACGACCGCCTCGGACAAAACATCTTGTTCAGTCCGTAATGTTATGTTGATCAGAATAATGGTCGCTGTTAATAATCTTGATGATATGTTATTATTTGTAAGCTTTATGGAATTTTTATTTATTTATTATAACTTCATGCAACACAAAAGTTACAAATGCAGACATAAAGCCTCAAAATTCCATAATTTATTTCTGATTTAATAATAACAAAAATAGTCTATAATTGATGTTAAATGACAAACAATGATGTTAGATATGTTTATCCAAATTTTACGTTTACAAAGAATTTTATAATCAAAGGTATCTAGGACATTTATTTTAAGTTACAAGATTACAGCCAAATCTTCTAGGAATTTCTTGTTTTGACAATCTGTATCCGATCTTTTTCGTTCGTTTCCAAACAAAGCTGTTCAATTCAAGGAAAATATAAATATACAGTCAGTTTCTTGATATTTTTAATATACACTATCTGTCTATCATGGATTATTTCTAAAGAAAAGAGACCATCTATGGCCTAGATATGTTCTTATAAATGGACTGTTGGTCTTTTAGGTTTCAAGAGATGTACCTAAAAAGATCAGAGACAAACTCTACTATACTTCATAAAAGATAGCTTGATCTCAGCGACAGCTGTCAGTATCACTACAGTAACAATAGCACTTGACAGGCTAACAATAACGTAACAATAACGTAAGAATAACGTATACGTCAGTTTGACATATGTCGCAGAGATCAAGCTATCTTATACGAAGTATAGTTTGTGATTTTTAACTGACTTCAAAAAAAGGAGGAGGAGGTATACTTCAAAGGTGGTCCCATGGTCATCAGGTCAGGATCTGATGATGGGATCCTAGAGAAATCGAGGGAACTCCTCAAATATTATAGGTATACATATAGCGATTTTGGTATTTTTATCAACAGTGCAATTATTTTTACTCGAAAAGTATCATTTGATGAAGTGGAACTGATGAAGAAGACCACGGATGGCCACTGGAACTCCTTAATGCTAAGTATGTCACGGGCTTAAGATATCTCGAATAGTTAACCGATTATGATGAAGCAAATTCTTATAAATAAATGGTACTGATAAAAACAGTACCGCCGAACTGATCTGATGATGAAGCCGGAAGGTAGGCACTGGAACTCCGAAATAAAACAATGTATCCTGGTCGTGTTTGGGCTTATTGGAATCATCATGAAATGTACTTTGGCTATAAATGATTTTCATGTTTATTGGAGGTACCGACCAAAACTAAAAAAAGAAAAATAAAAATCTTTTTACCAAAAAATCAAACCGACTTCCAAAACAAAACAGTTTCATTTTTAATTTCGTAGACTAATTTGACAGCTGCCAATGACCTTATTTTTTTTAATGTTGCAAGTGCGGAACATAGTATTGTAGGTAAGGCTAAATCATAAGTGATTCATCGAATCGATGTGACATGTCTCCTCAATATATTTTACAAAATGGTGAAAATATTTTTTTTATGAATATAAACGTAATATATTTAAATATCACAGTATTAATACAAATAGTATATGTCGTGGTGGCCTAGTGGCTAAGACCTCGCCTCTCGTGCTTGAGGTCGTGAGTTCAAATCCGGGCCAGTACCAATCTGACTTTTTCAAATTCATATGTACTTTCTAAGTTTATCTTGGACATCACAGGCAACGGTGAAGGAAAACATCGTGAGGAAACCTGTACTTATATACTTAATGTAAGTCTGAAATAGCCAAATCAGAGGCCTGTGGGGTTCCCAGAGGCGGCTAATTAACTCTGACACCAGAGGGGGTCACATCCTCACACGAAAAGAAGAAGAAGAATACAAATAGTAAATAAACTTTTATTGTAATAAATAAGAAATCAACAATAAAATAAATGCAATCGATAGAATGAAGTCTGACATAAATGAGTAAAAATTAAATAAGGGCCGCTAGTTTCTTAACAAAAGTATTCTTTTTGCAGTGAAAAAGTTCCATTTTCGATCTGCTTCGATTCTCGATCACTCAGGATACGGCAAACTATTTTTATGTAACGATAAAGTGGCAACCCTCCAAACGTCAGTAAGTTTAGTCTACGAAATTAAAAATCAGAGGTCGTCAAGGCTAGCGGCCCTGACGGAATACCAGCTATAGTTCTTAGAACCTGTGCGCCTGAACTGTCTCCGATCTTGACACGCCTATTCCGCCTTTCATATGAGACTGGAAAAGTGCCGAATGCCTGGAAGCAAGCCCATGTACAGCCCGTGCCCAAGAAGGGCAGTCGAGCTGACCCGGCTAACTACCGACCCATCTCTGTAACGTCCATACTCTGTAAGAGTATGGAGCGTGTACTAAACACTAAGCTCCTGGCATACCTAGAAGGTAACGATATCCTTAGCGACCGTCAGTACGGCTTCCGCCGAAATCGGTCTACTGGGGATCTTCTAGCGTATGCCATTCACATATGGAGTGAGGCCATCGAGAGGCACGGGGAAGCGCTTGCCGTTTCCCTCGACATCTCGAAGGCTTTCGATAGGGTCTGGCACGAAAGCCTTATCGGTAAGCTTCCTTCATTCGGTCTGCCCGGTGGTCTGTGTGATTGGATCGCAGACTTCTTGAGAGATCGGTCCATTCGAGTAGTTATTGATGGCTGCTCGTCGGACCAATTGGATATTAATGCCGGGGTCCCTCAGGGGTCGATACTCTCAGCAACATTGTTCTTGTTGCACATTAACGATCTGCTTAAACCCGGCACCTTTGGGTATGCAGACGACAGCACTGTTGCTGAGAGATACTTGTCCAACGCACGGGCTACCGGGCCACAGATCCAGTCTCTTCGTGAGGCCATGGTGGAGCGCTTGAACTTGTCCTTGCAGGCAGTCTCCGAATGGGGTGATGCCAATCTGGTCAAGTTTAATGCTACTAAAACCCAGGCGTGTCTTTTTTCCGCTAAAAAGAGCCAATTTCACCCGGCTCCAACTTTTCGTGATGTAACCGTGCCAATAACGGACCATCTTGAGCTTCTTGGCGTTACGTTGACATCGACTCTCAATTTTGGGCCTTACATTGAGGCTAAGGCTCAGCTGGCTTCCAAAAAGTTGGGGATCCTTACGAAGGTGAGAAAGCACTTCACGCCGGAACAGCTGCTCAACTTGTATCAAGCGCAAGTTCGATCGTGCATGGAGTACTGTTCTCACCTCTGGGACGGTTCTGCCAAATACCAGCTTGATGCACTGCGTTCTTCAAAACCGTGTTTAAAAGTTGCAACAGTTAAAACTACAGACGTCAGTGAATTCTAAATAAACGAAGAATATTAAAAAGAGAAAACGAATTTCGAACATTCGAATATTCCTTCAATTTTCGTTCCCGAAAAAGAGTATTTTGTATAAATTTTCATCCATTAAATGTGTGCTCTTCCCGAAGCTGTAATACACTTAGGTTGCGTTGCGTTTTCAGAAAAATTAAAGAAAGTAATCAGTGGAATTACGTTGGCTACTAAAATATGTATTCGTCATAAAAGTATGCGCCGACTTCTGTCGAGGATAAATATTCATTATGACGGATCGTGGAGCGTTTTAGCGGGATTAAGTGCTATTAACCCGGCGTCGCCATGCTCTTAGCTAAATCAATCGGGTGGCGTATCTGTTGTTACGTATTCTGTAACAATGTGTTCGCCCACTCTCGAGGCCAATTACTTAAATTTCTTGTGAATTATTTAAGTTTTTTTGGACGCTGTGGCTTGTAGCTATGATTGTCTGGTCATAATGCATTGATATTCTGGATTGTTTGTTGGTCCGAGCTGTATCTTAATATTTGAACTTTCAACAATGTTCACCTAATTTTTATCTATCTGCTAAGCATATGAGGGTTAGGGTAATTTTCCTTAGGAATGTTTTTGTAGCGATCATTTGGCCGCATTTCCCTGGTTACCTGGTTACTTTGGAACCTATTTTGCAGATTCTTAGCCTATGCTACTTTTTTGTTGTGTATCTAGAAAAACAGTTACTTGAAAAGTGCCGTCTGCCCTATAAATGTTATAAAAATGCGAAAATATACAACCTAGATAATAATCTTCATACTTAGCTATTTTTTAGAGCCTTGTTTCTTATAATGAGCTTATTAGTATTCACGTTTAATATAAAGTCTGGTATAAAAGTGGAATGTCATGGAGACTGAAATTTTACGCGTGTTTTATTATAAACAAAAATATAAAGTGATGTATGTCTAATCTGCGTTAAGACGTGTTGTCGCGTCGTCGCTCACTCAATATGTATGAGCGGCTGTAAACAGCAATGCGGGGGTTCACTTCATCCGGCTGAGAGCTCTCATTCGCCTCTAATTAATTACTCAACTCAGTTTCAATTAAATTAACTCGAGATCGGGCCATCGACACGCAATGAATTGATGCCAGCCGCGATTCGATTAAGATCGTTAATGCCGATCAATTTTACTCGTTAGTTATCAATAAAGTTATTAAACGCGGGCTGCGAAGCCCCTACGCAAACATGCAATGCCAGGACCAGGTGCATGCTCGTTCTTTCATGAAAGGATAGAACGATGATTGGTTCGTGAAGTTGTTAAGTGGGAAATGATTTAGACAAATGATAGGCTGGCATTATTTTGTAGTTGGGAAAAGAATGAAGACATTAAAAATGCATGTTAGGGGTGGTTTGAGGATTGGAAATGTTGTTGTGACACGATTCCTCGGCGTCACGCAACGGGTACGCAGTCCGACCGTTCGCGTCATTTTGCGGGTAGCGTGATGCTTCGGTTGTCCGTGACCTGTGACATCAATAATTTGTGACGTCTTTGGCTCTTTGCAATGAGTGAAAGAAACACTGGTGAATATTTTCTAGTATGCCAACTTATTTTCAATTATGGATACTTTAAGACCTTAGTACTTTTCCTCCTTTTCTTTCATTTCAAAAGTGACACAGTATCGTCAGTGTCATGTAGGTTTGTACAGAAACAATTTTTCCTCCTAAATTGATCCCAGTCCATCTCTTTTCAGAATCCGACAAATGGATCGGTCTGTAAAGGATGCCAGTCATGTCGTGTCACGTCTGTCTTGTCTATGACGGACAATTTTCGCACCTCCGTACTGACAACTGTGCTGACACACTTCGGGTCATTTCAGGGTTAAATGGCATAAAACTGGTGTCCTTTAAGAAAGTGTACTAATGAACTTTGCTTTGGATACAAGGACCAAGTTGGAAAATTATATTTTAGTTAGTCATTTACCATAAAAATCGTACACCTTACATAATTATGGTAGCTGTCTTCCTGTGACTCATATTGATTGTTCATTAGTGGTTATTTTCAGAGTTTAAATACCTCACACAACACATGCAATCTACAAACTCCAATGGCTAATAGCCAGCTAATCGCATATACTACAGTTGAAGCTGGAAACTCATTACAAACATTACTATGACGCTTTTGATACATCAACTTAAAATTTGTATCTCAAACACGGAGTAACACTAAAACTAAATTGGCCACTCGAAACTAGTTGAACCGAGTTTAAAACTGCGCCCTTAGCGGGGAGGGGGCGTTTTAATTACGGCGTTTAAGTAAAAGCGACGCTACGTCTAGTCTAGCTAGCTGCATTACACAGATTCAGCCACCAAAAGCCTTCCACTTAGCTAATGAAACATGTTCGCGTATAGTGTTTTAAGCGGCGTCGCAGCCCGAGTCGCTATGTGCGCTGTGCGGCTGAGTCTGTGACCATTGTGAGCGCAACGGACGCCGGCGGCTTCGGTGGACTCGTCTCCGCAAATCCTCATTTACTTGCATTATTTTAATGGAACTATTGTGGGCGGATGTCCTTTGTCGCGTGCGGATGTGGATCCGGCGCACCGCGAACCGGGCTGTGGGAAATGTGCCGGTGCATAAGTGCATCACCGCGCACCGCTCTGCCCCAAATTGTACCGCCCATCCAAATTAAATGGCAGAAAGCTCTGTTTCAATTTAGCGGATTTGAATAGAGCTCAGCTTGCAAGTCGCAGCGGGGAACTGGGTTTATTGTACACGTTACGTCTATAAAAATAGAGGAAAGAAATAACAACGTATCCATTTAACTAATTAAGTAGGGCGAGCTGGTTTCGAGGCTACGCACCGTCCGCAGAGAAATCCCACGGACCTCTAATAACTGGCTTCCCTAATAAGCTAAGAGGTTGTCTTACTCGTATAAAAATGCAATCGGCGGAGCGAAGGCCCGGCGACGTCGTTCAAACTTTTCAAATTTTCCACCAGCCCGACGGTATTAATTTTAAATTAGAGACAGAGACGTAAATTGTCTCCACATGTGAACGACTGGCGTTAATTAAAGTTTTCTTTATATTTCATGTTGTATTCTAATGTAGGTATTAGAGGATTAAACTTTATCTATACTATATAATATTATAAAGCTGAAGAGATTGTTTGAACGCGCTAATCTCAGGAACTACTGATTGGAATTGAAAAAATCTTTTTGTGTTGGGTAGTCCATTTATCGAGGAAGGTTATAGGCTATATAACATCACGCTACGACCAGAAGAACGCAGCATAAATTAAAAATGTTGCAAAAAGGGAAAAAATATTCCTTTTTGAGAGCTTCCGTTGCGTGCGCTGCGTAAACGGTTAAAGTTACGCAACATTCATGTACGTAGGCTAGGTAGGGTAGGGTAAGTAGGGTAAGATAGGTAGGGTAGGGTAGGTAGGTAGCCAGTTAGTGTTTTCATAAATCAGATTTTTTGGTCCTTTTACCCGTAATGTATTCATACTTAATAAGTTTGAGAGCGTTTTCTTTTCTACAAAATCTTATTACATAGCTGTCTGTTAGAAAGAAACAAAGATTTAATTTCGATAATGGTGTATTAATTTAGTGTCGTATCCATTGGAGGCACGCGCTCACTTAGGCCGAGCACACACAGTCGACTGCCACTTAACATGATCAGGTCGTGACTGAATTACGAGCCGTATGGTTCATAATGCGGGTCTCGCAAAGTCGCGATTGGCCAAGAGCGCCGGACAGTTTCACATGACTGACCGTATGATTTTTCGTGATCATAGAGTGGAGACCGCGACCGAGGCTGGCAAGTGTGCGCTAAGCCTTAGTGTCACGACGTGATTAATTTCTAAACCTCCTGACGCTTTAACTACCTCGTAATAACTAAACTAGACACGAACCCAAGCCCAATGAATAAATTAAATACTAATTTCTTGACATACTTTGTTTGAAGCGGATTGCCTTGCGAGTAATTACGGTTATATTTTTATTATTAAGGTTCTGTACCTAAAGTGAAAGTAACATTTCATCAAAAATTTAAGGTGGAGATTTTTCATTAATTTTTGGTGCTTTGTTCGAAGTTAAGACTGATGTTGTTTATCATCTTATCTGTTATTCCTATTATACATCTTGTATTAAGGTCAAAAAATTTGTCGTAGTGTTGATATTATTTTTAATGAGTTTAGTATTATCACGAAACGCTATGAATGATAAATCTTTAATGATACATGATTTTTTTCTGTAATTTGGTTTGTACAAACACTTTTACATGTCGATCATATTTTTAAAACTAGATGAGGTCGGCGTTTCCTCAGATTAGTCAGATATGACTACTCTGAGAAGAAAGGCCGAAACAAACTCAGAGGTCTCAGTCTCTTTTAAGGTCCAGACAAAAACTTGGTTAGATCATGTGAAGACCATGTAGACTGATGTCTGAAATGGTCTTTTGAGGAAAGAACCAGCCACATTGAGTGGACCTGTCCAGTCAATGCACGCATTTTTCAATAACCGTGTAGCTCAACTATAACGAATAATACCAAAGAAAGGACATTCGGGTAGGCCGCATAAACTACTCAAACTGCCAGACCATGATGATCTTATAATCACTAAACAATTTAATGGACATATATTCTGGATAAAAAACATCATTACAAGATTATCAATGTAACACTCACTTGCGACCTGTTTGAAAAAGGCGTTAAAATTCCTCGTAATTTTAAAACTACAGACATAATTATACACGAAACAAGTATCGATCTAAATTGTTTATTTTTTACAGCGTAAGTTGAAACGAGTAATTAGTGTGGAATGATTAGAGGTGAGAGCAGTTGATCGGTCGCGGCACGCAACAGTAGCGGGTTCGACGCCCGGCCCGCTCCCACGAAGGGCGTTCGATCAAACTACCTCCAGTAAAAATTGTAATGTAAACAACCCGGACTTACTTTGTAAAGAAAAATTAACGAAGAGTAAATTGGCCGTGATTATTGAAATAACAGAGTGCCGTGTCGGCTCTGGGCTTATCGGGAGCGGATCCAGGATTTTGCACAGGGGGGTGGCAAGTGTATCTCGGGGACAGGCGGGGTCCATTGGACAAAAAGCAGTTATTGTTTCAGATGAGATTAATAATATGATATGTTTAACGTAAGTCGGGGCCGTAACAAGCTATGCCTGTTATTTTTGGTCACAGGGTGCCTGACTGTGCCCCTAGTGGAAAAAATCTCACAATTTGCCGACTTTCGGCACCTATCACATCACACTAATCACACTATTATTATTATATTGTGTGTCTGTGTTTGTATATTTGTTACTTCTTCACGTTAGTTTAGTTGAGGCCCAGAGGGGAGGAGGGGAGAATTGCCCTGGTGCCCCTCTTCCCGTATCCGCACCTAGGGCCTATTGGAGTTATTTAATTTTGAAGGAAAGGTTAAGAACCATGCTAAAATTATCACCTCTTGTATTTAATTTACTCAGTCTCTGTATGCCTGCAGAGTTTGCATGTAACTTCAGATTCAATTACCCCTTCACACAACAGATAGCTAGACACTTTAATTGCCATCTTTCCAACTAAAATAACGTTTTTGGAAACATTACGGACTCCTACAAAAGGTACACAAAACTAGCGTGTCGTGCACAGTGCAAACGACCCCTTACTTCGCGTGCCGCCGCCGCTTTGAGGCCGATTGAATTAGATAGACAATAGATATCAGTCATCAATCAAAACGTCCAAGAGTTTAATTGTCGAAAGTGAATTGTTTATGATCGACTGCTTATCTGCTAAGTTTAAGGTTCAGCGATAGAGACTCAAAAGTTCAAAACGTTAACTCTCTCCGCGACCCCGCATGCGTATTTCTTTACGAAGTACCTGATGGACCCCGACCTCTTCGCGAAAGTCATTGTAAAAAAAACTTTATAACAAAAAAATACAACCAACTTCCAAAAACAAATACATAAACTATTACGGGAATTTTTCATTACTAAGTGAAAATAACTTATTTTTCACTTAGTAGTGTTGTTTTTGGAAGTCTGTTGTATTTTTTTAGTTAAAAGTTCTGAGGTGACACACATAAAGAAAAATACAGTCGAATTGATAACCTCCTCCTTTTTGAAGTTAGTTAAAAATGAAATAAAGTCATTAAAAAAAAATGTACAGCGCCTTAAGCCTCTAGTAGAAGAAACTCGTTGAAAATCGACAAAAGGTTGAAGATCTCAGTCTCACCTGTCCACTGCACTACATTATAGAGATCAGAGGAACGGACTTCGCCCGCAGCAGCCCTTTGTGGAGAGATTCCCGGAGCTAGTGCGAGGGCACTTTGATGTCGAGCCCGCCAGGTAATTTGGAAAAACGTTATTTAATTAACTTTCGACAAGTCGGCGTAATCGTGTTACAAAGCCGCCGGGTGAACGGTCAAGTCTTTGAGCCAGCTAGCGGCTGTTTCAACCGGACTTGATTTTTACGCCAAACATACCGACCATAAAGGCGCTGTCATTTTCAGGTGTTTTCCAATTAACATCGCGCCTTTGACCACGTCCGCACAAAGTAATAACAACTACAGCCTTTGTTATGAACCGGCTAGTTTTATTAAAGGCTGGCGGTGTAATAGACACGCGCTTTTGAATAATATGGGAGCAGAATTAATTCAATTTATAGTAGCGAATAGCGATCACTTTATTTACAGAATTTTTGACATGCCTTGCGTATTGACGCGTGTGATACAAGTATTTCTATCCAACATTAGCCAGAGGCGTTGTACCGTGGTCGAGTGTTTACCAGCGCGCCCACAAATTGTGAGTTCATTAACAGGGCTGGACAATAGTTTTATGAGTTGCCGAAATAAGTTTGGGAGTGTTTAAACTTCGGAATTGGTCAGCGGTGCATTTTGTGTGAGGGCGAGCCCGTAAGCAAGTCCGGGGCGAGACGAGCCGGCCCGTCGCCCGCGGCCACCGGACGACGCTGCGCTCCACGGGATAATTAACTGTGCGAACTATCCTCTTGTCCGACAAGTACTGCAATTAGAAATTTGCTTTACAGCGCTAATAAATATCATTAACATTTGAGCCTCACTGCTACGGCGTAGGACCGTCTGTAACGTACTTTACATATGTGTTTTGACCAAGGAGTTCTGAATACATGGACTGTTAATTACGTATTTGCAGAAAAAAAAAAAGAAAATGTTAAGGTGAAAAGAAAACGCCTGCTACGGCGTAGCCGCGTAGCAACGTAGGCAATCTCTACGCTGCTACGCGTGATTATAAATTGGCAACTGTCACTTGAACAGTTCTTTTTTATTCAGTGGATGCCTGACTCACTGGCTCATTCCTCCCGTTCACCAACAAATTAGCACTTCATTTGTTTACTACGTCGCGAGCAAGTTTATAAAATGTGATCCGAATCGCGTTCCGTGCGGCTGAGTCCATCACATAAACAAAGGCGCTCTTTGTGCGTTGGTCATTGAACAGCTTAATTGTATTTCTTGGCCACTTCGAGTTCGCATGTCTAATAATTTCAATTAATTAATATATCTTTCAACGAGCGCGATATTTTAACAAAGGCAAATTATGAAGATGGAAACGCTGCACCGTACCCCGCTTTCATTTATGCGTTAAATTTTAGACTTAATCCTACTTGAAATCACATCAATGTTCCATTACACACAGTGCATTTCCTCGAAAAGCTGCTCAATGGAGCTGTGTATTTCAGTAATTATGATGGCCACACTCCCGCCCTTTACCCGTTCCCGCGCCCGCTCCGCTACCTAATCCGCTCGCCGTGAGTGGTCGTGTCGTGAGTGCAAATGGTTTCCGCACAGCCCTCGACTTCATCCCTCTGTTTCGCTTATGATTCGTGAATTTTTAACACGTCTGAGAGGACCGGCTTTGCAGCGTTGCTTTAAAATATTGGTATTGGCTTTTAGAAATATGGTATGTAAAATGTTTTTCATTAGTCTTTTTGTGTCTGTGGTGAAGAAAAACCCCCGGGTTTTTCTTTTTGTTTTTTGGTGGGAAAGTGATTAAGGTTTGTTTCGCATTTATCGACGAGTTGCTTACTACGGTCAACCGTACTTCAATTGTAACACTTGTAGTACGAAAATCACCGTTCTTGCTACAGAATACTGAGGCATTTTGTTAATTTCAAATATTTGACCGTCCCGGTTTATCAATCTTATAACGATCTTAAATTTACATTATACTTTAAACATTTGCCCTAAACTATTCCCCAATAAAAAAACCGGCCAAGTGAGTGTTGGATTTCGCATATTTAGGGTTCCGTACCAGACCGCAAATATTAAGTTGGTTGAAGTAGGGAAAAATGAGAGAATTTCAAAGAAAATATCTGATTTATCAATAAATTGGTATTTGTTAGTAAAATACACGTAATAATAAACATTATCACCAAATTTGAAGTTTATAGGTCAATGGAAAGTAAAAAAAATCTCTGGAACAAAATTTTGTAAAAACAACTGACTTTAGTGGTTTCTAATTGTTTTCCAATAATTTTTAAAACAAAAAAAGACAATGTTTATCCAACTAAATAGCTCTAAACTACGATCCCCACACGTTGGGGTAAACCATAATTGTTTTTTCACGCCCCCACTTTATTTATTTATTAAAACTTTATACACAAGTAGAAAGGCGGACTTAAAGCCTTAGGCATTTTCTACCAGTTGACCTTAAACTTAACCACTTAACTTGTATGGAAAAAATATTTTTAAATGTTTTTTTTACGAATATTAATAATAATAAGTTTAAGTTTTTTCCAATAATTACTTAACAAAGGTTACAGAGACAGTAATATGATACAACAAATTGTGCATAATATAGAATATGGCTTTGGGTCAACAAGATACTTATACTGTGAAAATTTGAAGACCTACAGTCTCAAACCGTTTGGCTGTAGAACCCGTGTGACAGACGACGGACAGATAGACGGCCACGTGAGTGACAGCGATAGGGCTCCGTTTGGACCGTTCTGGTAAGGTACCCTAAAAACCCAGCTGAACTTCCATATCGTAGCACAACACATGACAAAGTACACGTCATGTAACTAGCTATTACTTCCATAGTTCACTACGTACTACGTGCGCCACTTTACGAGCTCGGTTACTTTTATCTTTCCGCCTCAGCTACTGCAATAGACAATAGCAAATTACCCAGTTACACGACAAACGACTCCTTAATTAAACCGTTGCGTTAAAATTGCTTTTTATCAACACATTCCGTTGAAAAATGTAAATAGGTGAAACTGTTATGTATTTGGCACAGAAAATGGCTGATAGTGTTCGTATGGAATTTACATAGGAAAATGTAGGAAGTATTTTAGTGTTGCCTCTTTATTATTTTTAGAACTGATTGTGTGGGTCTTAATTAAATTGGTTTTGTTTTCTTTTATCGTTTTTTTTTATTATTTTCCCTGTTATTGACGTCAGAATTTGAGGTTTTGAATAGGTAAGTATTAATATACTCGTTTATTAAGAATAAAATCTATTGAAAGGTTAAAAGGGGTAATAGTAATAGTATTTTTCTTTGAGAGTATATAATAGAAATTGTGATTTTGGACATTTTTACAAAGACAAAAAATATTTATTATTTTTTTTTTTTCAACTAGGCCATTAATTGGCATTTTCGAACGTTAAAAAGCGGCACTTTTGAACATCAAAAAGCGGCACTTAGGAACGTCAAAAAGCTGCAGTTTGGAACGTCAATAAAGCGGCAATTTTATAAGTCAAAAACGTTTCAACGATTATTCAGTACATGCACATATCATTTACAGACCAATATACCTGACAACAAACACCTAATTACAAACGTAACTAAAATTCCCTACAGTTACATTCCCCAATTACGTCACCAAATTAACGGAAGTACTAACAGAACTGGAAATACCGATTTCTGAATACGCCATTCAATTGGCAATTGAACGCGGTGTCAATCAACCCGCCCCCCGGCAGACAATAATTAACGCAATTAATTAAGCTTAGGAAATACCTTAATTAATGATCACGCTAGTCACGACATATAAGTGTTTGAGGTAAAGGTCAAGCGTGAACCCGCCCACGAGTTAAACCTTCGAAGGTAGGTAGATTATATTTAAGAAAGGCGCGGCATTGTGTTCGATTCTTGAAATCGATTAATTTAATCTTTTTTTATTCAAATAGTTTGTATTCCATTTCGTTAATCGATTTGGTTTGGGAGTATGTATTTGGTCATGCTCGGTGAGATGTTCCTAGAAATAGGTATCTGATGCATTAGGTAAATGGAACTCTGATGCTCCAACTTTGTTGCCATTACTTTAAAAGCTCTTTATAAGATTTCAATGTTCCATTTTGTGAAGCTGAAGTGATCAAATGGGAGAAAACAAAGTAAGCTGTAGAGACGTGTGTACGGACACTCTTATCGAAAATGCTAATCCCGAAAATGTAGTACATTTTCGAATTCAGTTTTTCTTTTCAAATTAAACTTCATGGTCAAGTACATACCAACCCAGGTGCCGTAGGTAGGTAAAGTAACTGAGTTGTACCTAGCAGTTATGAGGTGCGACTCACTAGACTGATACACACACACTACACTACACTAGTGATTAGACTCTAAGACAACCCCAACATCGTTGAGAAAGGCTAAACAGGTAACCCTGCCGGAATAAGCACGCTCAAGGAAATTTTATGTTCATGTTCTGTTGCTGCTGTTGTGTGTGTGGCTAATATTGTTTTTAAACTACATACCTCCTCATAGTCTTTATGCGAGTGTTGAGGCGCGTGCGCGCGCGCAGCCGGCGCTCATTCGCGCGAGCGGCGCGGGCGGCCCACTTTGTTCTTGCGCATGGGCGCGCCGGGCGCTCCCGTCGCATTGGCGCTCTTCATCAGCTTCTGCCAATCCTGCTCGCATACTAGTGAACCCGCGAGCATGTAATACCTGCACAAGAAAAATACTTGATAACCAGCTTTGATTTTGTATGAAAGAAACTGGGGTGTACTCCTAGACGGTGTCGCTGTATCTGCTCGTCAAAGTTATAATGGTAGATGCATTGAAGAGTGCTCATTTAAGCATATATATATATATAGCATCTGTATGTCATGTCTACGAGCGGCTACGAATATGCTAATAGCTGAATAAGACCAGGGAGTATGTGATTTTGCACTATTACACAAACGTTTTGAAGATCAGTTTCAGAATCCCGTGCAACGCCTGTTACAGCACATACTTAGAGAAGGTTTAAGGTATGAGTCTTCATAATTTACCAATTGGTCTACCAATGTTTATGGATGGTAGTCTGAGTGATGTCTATATCTTCATATACTGACCTATCGCCCTGCATAAGGTGTGACCCACACTTGGAGCAGGCGAAGCACTTTATGTGGAACACGTGGAGCGGCTGCTGCGGCGCATTCGTCCTCATCACGAACTCGCTGGCGGGGATGGCCTGCCCGCAGGCTGCGCACGCGCCGCCCGAGCCGAACATTCTGGAACAAGACAACCTTATTTTAGTTTGTTTTAGAAGCTCAAATGCCCCGGGCCCAGGGGATGGGCAAATTGCCCAGTACGGAGACAAACTGATTTGTGCTCCTTTGATGGGGGGAGGGGGGAAGGTTGGGTCTTTCATTGAGGTGCCTCAAGACCAGATTAAACCAGAGTAATAAGCAGTTGGCTTGTACGTCATTCAAAATAAATGAGTTAGCTTTATAAACCACAAATACGAACAAAATTAATGTACCTTTAATCAAACAAAAAAGCAATTTACAACCTACTTTTCTAGTTGCTAATTAAAACGCGAACTAATTACTAGTATTGAAATATTTTCTAATGAAGTTGGAGTATTTTAAACGACCTGCTTCTACAGAATGTTAAAATTGAAGATTAAAATGATCGACATCCGAGGTACTAAGAGCTAACAATTTTAACAAGCTTCAATCCGTTAAAATGCCTCGATTATTGCTAGTTAAGCCTTGATAAATGGATAATAAAGTAACGACGTAGACTATAAATCACTCAAATATACATGCTTATTTGTACTGCTGTTTGAACACTAAATTATTGAATATATTTATAAAATTATTGCTAGTTCCATGCCAGAAGCTTTGCTTGGAATTGAGGACACTAGGCAGTCTATTGGCCACGCTACTGTGGCAAGTATATTTTCACAATATTGTCAAATCGTCTAGAAAATATAAAACTTATAATACGTTCTAAATTAGCAAAATTTTCTTTGGAAGAAACGGTTTCAGTAACACTGAAAACTGTACTGAAAAGGAAGTTCTAGGAGGATCATAAATGACAAATCTCTATAAGAAGTGTTTAGGGCATGCAATAGCGAGAAAACTCCCTATTTTGAGTTACCAATAGACACGATTCTGCGTATTCCAATGACTTAAAGCCCTTAGTCGTCTTTCACGACGGTTACGAGAATCGACGTTAATTTATTCTTAGCCAAAGACTTCAGCAGTTCAGATTTTAATAAAACAATTTATCAATCATCATATCTCTGCTATAAAGCTCTAAGCTCTATTTCTCCTTTAACTTTTTCATCGGCGTATTATAAAATCAATCGTTCGTTCCGTAGTTTTTTAGCGTTTAATTAATAAGTCCAAACCGCTATATTGAATGGTTTACGGTCAATAAAACGTGTGAAAACAGATAAGATTAACTTTATAATACCTTTGACGAGTGTCATCGTCATGTTTATAATTTGCGATAAAATTTAATGACCACAGGTTTCACTCATATTTATTTTTAATAGACAAAATGCTTGATGATGATGTGGAAAACCTAGTGGTTTTAAACCGACTTTCCAAAAAGGAGGAGGTTCTATACTCGACTTTTTTTTTGTATTTTCACCGATTTCTCCGACAATTGTGGACGGATTCTGAGAATTCTTTTTTTTTTGAAAGAGTACGTTCCCAAATTTGGTCTTATTTAAATTTAGTGATGATCTGATGAAGAACTTCGGAGATCTACAACAGAACTGTTCTATAAATGACAGCAAATGTCTCGGGATTGCTGCAATAGCATATCTGTTTATAGTTTATACCATTTCATAACATAACGTCACGCCAGTACGCTTTAAAGGGGCAAGCAGATGTGTATTGTTCACCTTGGTACACTCTTATTTCTCTGGTTATATTCAAGTTTCATGATATTCGGGAAGTCTATTCTGGCATTACAGGTACCTTACTATAGAACTTGCCTCTAAACAAAACAACTAAAAAGTGAAACTGAAAAAACTTTTTTACAAAAAAATACAATCGACTTTCAAATAATTTAAAAACACTACAAAGTGAAAAATATCATAAGTCATGTTAGAGTTTAGAAGTTCTTTACAGGAAAATTACCGAAAAATACCAAAAGAGAACCTTAATTTTAGTACTTCAATACACTTAATAATTCACTTTGGCTATGGTTGTGTGTGTATGAACCAGAGAACACTTAGGTTGTCTGTGATGTGAGCCAACACTAGAATATTTCTAGAATAAAGAAATCTATGAAATCAGCAATTTAATGTTATATATGCATCAGCAATAAACCTAAAAGTCTAAAAAACAGTCCTAACAAGCCTCGTTGTAGCTGAATAATTACAATCTGTACCTATTTCATTTCAGTTGAGACGTCGCCTGCCAACTATCATAAAATAAATCTATTATTATTTTGCTTGTTAACTACCATGATTCCGCATAAAGTTTCTAAAACGCGCAGTTCACTGAAGGCTTGTAACTTGTAAATCTTCACGGAAAACTCGGTTTAAGTTAATGACATGTATCCTCCCAAAAACTGTGTCCAATTGTGAGATCGCTGTGACTGTGGCAGTTTAATGGCGGCATTTAATACTTAATGAGTCATTACTGCAATCGCTATTAGCGTCGCCGGCGAGCCCGCATTATTTACAACCGGCCTGAATATTAATAAATCGCAATAACAATCCGGCCGAAAGCAATCAAAATTTAATTACCTGCGCTTCTTAGCGTTATTCGTTTTGAAATGATTCAACGCCGAACATGGTTAAAGATAAATTTGAAAGTCTTAAAAGATAAATTCGCTTCAATCACTCGGAGCAAATAGGATTTCGTTTCATTTACTCCGGTAAGAGCGTTTTCAATTAAGGAGCGCCCGACAAACAGTATCGGCGTATGAAGGTAAAATTAATTAAACCGAGCCAAGACAAACATGTACGAATCTATTTGTGTTGGACGATCGCGGGGAGCGTACGGGAAGATGTGCGGATTATACCCGGGAAAAATACGGGAAACAACCCAACACTATACGTACGTGTACAGTCTCGGAATCGACCTATTCGTACAGCAAAAATATAACCCAAAAGCAAGGTTGACAGACCAATAAATCTCTCGCTAACCTAAGTGGGTCGAACTCCATGTATACCTAAATAAATCTACTCTTTTTAAAAACTAGTCAATTGTGAGCACTTAATTTGGACGAAGGAGATATATTATGTTGTGATTCGTTATTGAAGGCCGGTGAAGCCGTACGTTATAATTAATTAAGAAAATTAATATGTTTAATATTTCCTTACGAATCTTTTGAACATTGTACATCGCACATCAGTTCTCGGAACGGACTTAATTAAAACGAGGACATTAACACACGCGAAGTTGTTTTATTTATTCGACCGTGTGACTTTAACAAGTTTAGTTTGGGTTTGAACATTTGAAACTGATAAAGGACGCGCTTAGTTCGATACCTTTCATCGTGATTTGTAATTATATTAACATGCTGTAGTTGAAAGTTGTTAAGAATTTCTAATCGACAACTTTTAGGTTTCCTTTCATACTGATATTAATTAAGGAGTGTGTGTTTAGCATGAGTTTAATAAATGCGAAAGTTTCGCGTCGTTCGTACGGGTACGGGCGCGGGGTGCGGTGCCTACTCGAAGTTTATTTGCCTTCGTTACTTGTAAAATTGAATACGTCGCAGTGAATCCTCATTAATTTAAGATGTAGACTGTATCTTGACACGTTATTTTATTCATTAAGGGAGCGTCTTGAGTCTCACGGTTGTGTACGTGTCGACTTCGGATTGTTGTAAGGAACATAATTTAAAACCTCTCGACAAGATCATTAGGGCGAGGGTGTGGAGTCGCGAGAGGGCGCTGTTATCGTTCTAAATATAATGTAGGTGAGGACTAACGTGATTACATGAAAAACACACGTTATTATCAGTTGGTTTTCCTAGAAGCCGCTTGTTCCTCTACCAACCGGTAACTTAATTACATAAGCTAGTTAGTTAGCATACCGATATAGGCAAATGTGACACGGTTCAACGCATACGTGTACATAATTAAATATCAGATTTTTCACTTTCCTTCCTCTATGTTATCCTTGTTTGGGGTTAGACACAGTGTTATTTTAAACCTTAAATAGGTAACTGATGGCAGAATGTCACTAAATATAGCTTGTTAATTAAAAATATCCAACTAACAAAAGTTTGTGAGTGTGTTTGTATGTTTGTTACTCTTTCAAGCAAAAACTACTAAACGGATCTGGATGAAATTTGGCACAGAGATAGATTATAATCTGGAACTACTATAAAGGCGAAAGTTTGTGAGTGTGTTTGTATGTTTGTTACTCTTTCAAGCAAAAACTACTTAACGGATCTGGATGTAATTTGGCACAGAGATAGATTATAGTCTGGAATAGCACATAGTGTAGTTTTTATCCCGTGAATATGTTCCCTTGGGATAAATTTCGACATTCACGCGGGCAAAGCCGCTGGCAGAAGCTAGGTTCATATAAATCAGCCATACTGTAGCTTATCAGTGAAGAATATACCTCTTTATGGTATTAGTAGATTCTGATTATGAGACACGGTGTTTTTAACTCTATCTACCCTCAAAGAAAATCTTAGTCATAATAACAATAAATGTATCTATATAAAACCAATAATATCAAATCAACTATCTAAATAATCACCAAAGCACCATCATAAGAAAAAGGCACGGGCCACATCGGGGAGGGGAGGGGAGAGGGGCCGATTGGCCCAAGACGAATGCCTCTCAATAGAGCCGGGATGCGTCCGGACCGGGATCACTTGTTGCTCCACCGTGTTTGCTATCAGACTTAACGAAAGGACCCTAGAAATCTTTAAACGACGTCATTATGAGTATCAAAGGGATTATTAAATTCAGCGTCGACTACTTAGATTTTTATTCGGTTTTATTAACATGGAGGACTACTTATTTATGACTGATTATATTAAATTCACGGATAATAGCTATTCGTGAAATAAATATCACAGTTTGCAAGCTTATAACATTAACTAACTAAGCTTATAATTGTTATAATAATAAAAAATGTAAATCTATATGTTTGAATGACATTTGGAATCACGGGACCATAGCCTGTTTTTTTATTTTTTTTAACCACTTGCCCCACACTAGGAATTTCTTCCTGTATCGTGGGTGCGTTAACAAACAATTTAGGCATAGAATATTTTTTATCCCGGTTGTACCTACTCGTACTTACGCTCCCATGGAATTATATATAATTTCACGCGTGACAGCAACTAAGAAGACAATAACTTACTATACCTATACTCCGACTATATACTTTTAGCACTGTTTTGTTACACCAATGACCGCCCCATTTCATGTCCAAGCAATTACTGTCCATACCAGGTTGCCTGGAAGAGATCGCGGTATGCGATAAGGCCGCCCATTGTATGTGTATTAGACTTAAATTTCTTTTTATTAATGTATTTTATGGTGTACAATAAAGCATATAATAAATAAATAAATATAATGTCAATCCACCACTTTTATTCTTAACATAACTCTTGATCATTTAGTGCCGTCTGTATTTGAGCTAGTATCAAAGGACTGATTTATATTTTTTCTCAAGCATGCTTGGAAATTTGAGCATTATTCTGACAAACTTCTTCGAGTTAAATCAAAATTGCTGTACTGGCTAAATACATGCGAGCAGCGGCCGGCAAAAGTTGTATGAAAATCCATATCTGTCGCGGTTTAACGGCCAAATAAATAACATAGTAAACTCATATCTGTCGTGTAATTTAAAAATGGAACGATCTTTTACTCCGAAACATGGCAACCAAGGAGGTAACTTCAAAGGTTTTATTTAAATTTGGAACTGGCTTGCAAATAGAAAGCTATTTATTGAAAAAAAAAACAATGAACACATTAACGCGGGAAAAATTATTGTTGTTCGTCATTGATTTTGAAAAGTAATTGTATTTGACAAAATGAGTTCTGCTACTACTACTTAGTTTTAATTTCCGCGCATTATTTGAGAAAAGTACTATACAAGCCTTGGCCACAACTAGGCATTGATGGACTTACGTATGTATGCCTAGGTTTCGCCTCGGCTCACATTTACACGTTCGTCCATCTACGCCTATTTTGTTGGCCGCTGCAGTACTATAAACATTTACATGAGTTATTTGGATTGTGACACATTCAAAAGTAAATGCAAGAAAGCTCTGTCATATATAGTTATAAAACACTTTCAATGTTAATTGATCGTATATGAAAGTTTAAAATTAACTTTCGCTACTTAGTGTTTGGCCTCGGGCAGTAATCCATCAGTGTAATTCAATTTCTAAATTAATTGATCATTTTTGACGATGCAATTATGGATTACCTAAGTGGTTTGACAAGCAATGTTCTTGGGATACGTCTTTTATCATCAACATCATCAGCCTTGTTTAACCGTTTTCTGAGTACACCTCGGCGTACACTTTAGGAAACAGGGATGCCTTTTTCTAAAGTGTCATTTTATATAAAAAAAAAACTTTTTAACAAAAAAATTAACGTTCGAAATAACGAACTGAAAACCAAAAAAGAAATACACTTTTAGTTTAGCGTTTTGAGTTGGCGCCAAACGCGAAAATATATTGTAGCTGGGTTGATCTTCGTTGATTATTTGTTTGGCGTAGCAAAATGTTAAAGTATTTTTTTTAATATTTTGATTTTCAGCTCTTTATTTAGTCGGTAATTTTTTTTTTGTCAAAACAGTTTTATTTCGCTTTTCAGTTTATTTAATTTCAACAGAATCGGTTCACATAGAAAATTCAGTGGGAAACTATCAATTAATCCATTAAAAAACAAGTTGTTATAAAATTTATGCGTGATCATACATAAAAAATAAAATATACATGTCGAATTGAGAACCTCCTCCATGAGGTTGATCTACCCAAATATCATAATATAATCTGCATAGCCTCATCCTAACTTTGTTGGGGTCGGCTCGGCTTCCACTGTAACCGGGGTGCAGTTAAATATTTGCGGTGGAACGACTGCATATCTGACCTCCACAAGTTCCACAACCCGGTAACTGGATGATTGTGTGATCAATCGATAACGTTGATAGATTGTTTATGTTTTTCTACCAAAGAAAATACTTATTCTATTGCCAAAATCAATGGAGATCTTTGCCTGCGATAAAAAAAACAAAGACGTTAATAGTTATCACAATGCATGCAGGCCTTCGGAGGCGGGACAAATCATCGTGTGTGCATGAAGATAGCACGTCGTTAGAGACTCGTTAGTGGCCTTGTACCATCCACTGATGAGTGTAGTACTTCTCCTTCCTTTTATGCCATGCTTCCCTGGTACGTGAGAGATCCTATTACCAGCAATATCATCTTCTGCCCTTGTCTTATACAAGTTGGGATCAACGCAACACGCTTCCTTCTTCTCTGTCAACCGTCACATTTTCATTCACTACTTATTGTACTATTTATATTTTCTTTGGGACTCACTCTTTCTTCTATACCCTTAAAAATACTAATTGTATCGCCAAAAGCACTGCAGATTTCATTCCCTTCAATAACCAAAGACGTAGATGATGTGATTGTGTGCTTACGATCACAATGCATGCAGGCCTTCGGAGGCGGGACGCACCATCGTCTGTGTATCAAGTTAGCACGTCGTTAGAGAGACTCGTTAGCGGCGCGTGGCGACGACAAGCCAAGAATTTGCTAATGACACATGCTCGCGATAGGGTTGACTAATACAAGCCGTATAAAACGTATCAGCGTATATCTTGCAGATTAATTAATGGAATTAAGATTTTGCATCAGAGTCCAGGGGCGGAAATGGTTGGTTACCTTTATTAGTTTTAAGATGGTATCGGTTGAAGTAATGAAGCTGTTCGGTTAGAAGACAGTGTTTAATATTTTGGAATATAGAAACGGATAAATCTAAAAGTAATGTAATTTTTGTTCCGAAGGTTTTCTAACTTCTCATTGAACTATGAACTTCAGATATGGTGATAATGTTTATTATGATGTATATTTTATTTAAGAAATACCAATATATTCATAAATCAGATTTCTTTTTGGAAATTCCCTTATTTTTCCTATTACAATCATCTTAATTATGTGGTTTGGTACAGAACCCGACATGCGAACCGATGTGTGAAGTCCGACACGCACTTTGCCGGTTTTTATTTATTTATTACACACAGTCATAAATTAGAGTTTCGTAAGTCGATAGAGATAAATGAGTAAGATAGTTTCAAAGAAACTTAGTCACCAACCGTTGGTAACCCTGTTGATATTCGCGGTCGCGCCGTCTACGGCTCGTACGCGGATGAATCAAGCGGTCTGACAAATCGGATCGCTTTAATGAATATCATGTTTATTATTCCGAACGAGTCGCATACGATCGGGCTTAATGACGAACATGGTGTCGTCTGCCTGGTTAGTGTTTAGGGTTCGTTTAGATCATCTGGTAGTTTGACTTTCGACTTGTGATTTGTGGTTGATAGAAGTTCCAGGATGAAAAAATACGTTCCAAATTTAAATTCGGAGGGTATTCGTAACATATAACATATTCAGTGTCAATAAATTAAACATTAATGTGACAGATTGTCGGTATAAATATTTCCGCACAAACAAATTGTTTTCTATATATTTCCAGCGAAATTTTATTTTGAGTTACGTTCGTTAACCGTGAGGCAATCTCGTATTCAAATTGACATAGTAAAACAACAGAGGCTACGGACCAAGTTCCATAAACTCGTTTCAAACTCCCCTCTACACATTCTATCGGCGATTTTTAATTAAGTCCCTAGCGAGAGGCAAGCGAGCAAAGTAACACCATCAATTCATTATCCTAAACTCTGGCTCGATTGTTCCTCGCTCGCTACTTACGCAAACTTTCATTTTAATCAAGCGTTTAATTAAAAATTATCCGAGAAAAACAAAATAAGCCCGTTAGGGGGCGGTCTGAACTAATTAAGGCGCATGCGATGAGCCGACCGGCCGGCTGAGGTGAGCGGCCTTTCATTAGAAGCCTTGTTCTACACCAGTGCGGCGCTTAGCGAAACTATTATTACAACTAGAGAAAGAACCTGACAAGTGTTAGGGGCGTAGTCCGGTGATTGTGCGCTGTGGCACTGGGCTGCCCTCTCTGTAATGACGACGTAATTATCACAGACGCGGCCGTCGCCAAAGCATGTATTATTAAAACAACAGAGTACTCCTCCATTAGTTCAAAGCGCTTTATTGTAGATACTCCAGTGATCGTCCAACGAGACTATCCTACAATTATGTTAACGAGAAACAATTAAATCCCACTAATGAGTTGCAGGAGTTTTTGTAAAGGGTTATCACAAAAGATTTAAAGCTCTCTCCCTCCACTATGAAATATAACGTTGTAAATAAGCGTATAACAAAAACGGTATAGCAAACTTTTCTAATTACTGTTAATACCAATATCAATTAACTTGCGCTAAGAATTAATTATCTCGGTATTACGGTCCCTCATTTATTACTAAACTTTCACTAATCAATCTTCCAAAGTAGCCAACATCGCTATAACATAATTCTATAAAATTACCACAATATATTTTCTTAATGAGAGACGTTGTTACCTACAGTAAAAAAGTATGAAATAAATATAATCATATTATTCGTTTTGTTCAGAAAATTATTAGCTTAATTGAAGTTGAAATTAATATGAATTAAGGATTAAAATAATTATGTGTCGGTAGCTGACGATAAAATATTTAATGTGAAGCAATGATATTCTAGTAAACAGATATGTTATGAGCGCGCACGTTGTGAAGACTCGAATACGTCCTAATTGGGACGTATAGTCTCTAGTCTATGTCACGCATGGCAAAGAGCGATACGCTTTGTTGAAACAAAAACAAAATTAAAAAAATGCCATCGTGTGTATTTAGAAAGTATACCAATTATTAGTATTTAAAACAGAAGGGATCTCATACCATATGTAAGTACGCAATACACCTCAATTTACTAATTTATTTATTATATTTCCTGATATTCTGATATTTGGAGGTTAGAAAAAGAAAAAAACATTGGTGGTCAGAATAATGTTTGTTTGCATTCACACGCAAGTGACAAATACTAGCTGTCTCTTTTTTTCTTGTTGGTTTTATTCAGCCATCCCTTTCGACTTGTAGTGAAATGTCAGATGAATGAAAAGTGTGTATGTGTGCTGCCGCTGCTGTGCGGAATTTTTTTTTCGGTTGCTTTGTGAGTGTATAACGTATCTGTTTATTAGAATATCATTGATGTGATGTAACAAAATTGTCTTTGCCAGTATTGCCACTAATAATAATAAACAAGTTTGACATGTGTAGTTGTGTACATAGGTGTCTGCATTGTTAACTGCAGTATAATAATGATTGAGTCATAACAATTTATAAGCTAACTTGTTAATAAAACACTGCCCTTTACGCCGACACGCTACAGGCCCATAAACGATCTCTTATCACACACTTCGACAACTCAAATGTTATTCCGCGCATTAATTCAGTCAAAGGTGTGCGGGGATTGACGTAAAGTATTAATTATGTCAATTATCAGTGTCACGCATAAATAATAATAATTTATAAGTGGCAACATTTGTCAAAAGCCGCACACGATGAGCTAATCGACTATCACCGCTAATTGCGCGCACCCCGTCGAGGGAACCCCCGCCCCGCACGCCCTCTCCCTCCCCCAACTAATTAGATAAGTTTGCAACTCCACTGTACTTCTGGTGCTCCACTCCGCCGGTAAGCATCAATCTTTTTAATTAAACATTTTTGACACCGCAACGATTAGCCATCGAACCCATTTCTATGCTAATATTGTGAGTAGTTTTAATTTAAATGCAAAACGAGGAGCGAATATGGTCACAACTTTACTCTTACGTACGTTCTGCATTGTTATTGGGTTTTTCAACTATTCTTAGGATGCATTCAGGTGTTTTGTATACAAACATACATATTCGAATAGATATACTCAACTTGTATCATGCGTAAGTTCGATCATGCATGGGGTAATGCTCTCATCTATGGGACGGTTCTGCCATATACCAGCTGGATGCACTTGAGTCGATCGAAAAACGGGTAAAGAGGCTCACTGGCAATGATATACTGGTCGAGTGTAGGCTCCAGGGCCTTCAACATCGGCACCGAGTTGCCAGCTAGTAACATTTCGGGGAGTGTGCGTTGGAATTGCATAAACTGATTCCTCCTAACCCATTCCATCCATCGGACTACAAGAAGTACGGCAATGCGTCATCACTACATGGTGAAAATCCCACCCATACGCACTAAACGTTTTGGGAATACTTTTATTATACGTACAGAGTGGAATTCCCTGCCGGAGTCTGATTTTTTTGCTGATAGTTACAAACCTGGGAGTATTTAAGTCAAGAGTCAATAGTTTTCTTCTAGGCAAGCGTGCTTCATCGTCGACCACATCAGGCGAGATAGTGGTCAAGCGCAAGCCTAAAATTAATAAAAAATCTCATACACCTTGCGGTTCATTCGGGGAAACACAACACATCATAGTTTTAAAAGCTTATAAATCCCGATCGTTAAGGCACACAAACTGTGTTTGATGGAATCACGAGCCAATCTCAGATTTATAGTTAATTGATGACTTTGTACTCAAAATTCATGCAATAAAATGACACAATTTGAATAAAAATGTCGTAATGTCCCTTACGCATCGCCATCAAAATAAATATAACTGTGCACGCTGCGGAAGGCTAACAATTAAGATATATATCGTTACGTGTTCCTCAATAGAAAATACATTATGCAAATATTGTACTCCGGACGCAGAATTCACATACAAAATACGTTGTTATCATAATTAATTGGTTATTGACTCAATTCCCGTGCCCATAATACGTGTTTTAATCAACCCATTTGTAAGCAACAAAAATTTTATAGATGAATCAATATCGTTAATAGTCCAAGAGCGGCATCGATCGACACTAACTCGAATAGATTTTATAACTCTCGCCGATCAAATATTACTTTTTATGTAAACATATTTATTAAAATCGATCAGATTTGCGTCAAATCGATCATAATCAATTTCGTGAGCAATTAATTTATGAGACAAGAGTAGATAGTTGTTAATAAAACAAGAATCGAGTCCATTATAGATGAACGCGGAGCAATAAATCAGGACATACAATGGCACATTGTCTGTCGCTCAACCTGATTAAATAAATAAATAGGTGCCGATCTGAGACGCTTGCGCAGATCTTATCACACATCTTGGGACATTTATAGAAGCGAAAACGCCGAAACGACCTCTCTATATAAGATAATAAGGCTTTAAGTATCAGTGTATGAAATCGCATGTATCTAATCGTTGTCCGTGTTTGGCATGTGCCGAAGCGATTCAGAGCTTTGTTAGTATTGTGTTTCGGTCGAGAGTTGAGTGGTAAGTATGTCTTGTTAGTTAGGACTGGAGACGGCCGAGATGGATGAGATGGCAGCGAGGAAGGCGAACTACGAAGGTTTGCACTTCATCTTTCATCGTTATATGCTTAGTGACGTGTGAGCTAGAAACGTAAATTAAGTGTGCCTAGAACCGGCGACAAACTGCCTTATTAGGAAAAATAACAAGTTCCAAGGTGTTATAAATTTTGCTTTAATGAAATCAGTTAAATTAATTGCCACATTTATTTGTAGAACGGTGCTGTTTTTTCCGAGAAATCTGTTAATTTTATTGTAGAAAATGTTATCAATACTTTTTAGCACTGGAAAGTTTGAGGCCGATTTTCTCACAGCAGATAACGCGTGCTTGACAATTTGTCACATTAATTTTGCGATAATTTAGAGGTGAGAAACTCGGCATAAGACCTTCAAGAAGTTGGTCAGGATTTCTGATATTTATGATCATTAAAAGGGTGAACCGTTTGTAATTATAGACTTGTTAACATTGAACAAAATATGTATGAAATATGTGGTGGGTTTAGTCAGTGTTTCTCAATGTAACCCATTCTGGGTTCAACTTATTTTTTTTTTTTTCTGATTTAATATTTGGCAAAGTTATTACTAGAATTTTAAGAACAATAGGCAAATTTATTGTTAAATCAATGTATGCATAAATCTTCAAAAGTAAGGAACAACGAGCAACTGCATACGAAAAGTTAAGATCTTAAAAAAAAATATTAAAAAAATATTGTTAAATAAATATATGCAATAGTAGCCGGATCACGTCTAATGCTACAGCTCGACATACATATACTGTGCCAACATATGAGCTAAGTTAGAGCGATAATTAAGTTGCGCGGTCGTATTACACGCAACACATGACGTTCACAATTTACATGCCATATTAATGAATCTCGACGCAAATTTTAACCGGTGTCCAGTAACGGCCGTTAGGAAGCTTTATTTAGGGTAAAAGGCCCAGTAATTGGCCCGGCCGGATGCAGTGCACAGGTGCCCGGGCCCGTGCGTGCGCGGTGCGCCCTCTCGCGGTGGCCGCAGGAAATGAGAGCCAATTTGAATTTCTTCCGAAGCGAATCGATTAATTGGAGAGCTATTAAATCATTTTTCGGTTATGAATTCAAACGAATATCGTGGTTTATTTTTTCCTTCACACCTGTGCCACTCAATGTAATAAGTACGTAACAAAAAAGTTTAGAAACAATGAAGACAGCAATGATTAAGTTATGGTTTTTATTCTCTCACAAAAAGAAAAGTTAATTAAAAAAGCACCCAACAAAAAGGTTGAAGACAAAAAGGCATATCCTGGTGCAATGATGATGTGAATGAAACAAATCTGGAGCACAATGAAGGCGGCACACAAAGGTACAGCCGATGGAAGTTCGTTTCCCTCACATTATTAAGGCACGTACTTCATATTTCACTCGATCTTGATTCGCCATCGCAAACAATTTGTAACGTAAAAGGGTAATTAGGAGTTTAACCTGCACGAAAATAAAGGAATTATTAGAAAACAATCCGGACAGAGAAAGGGGGTGCAGGTTGGTGCGGAGGGGGGTTTTCGAAGGAAGGGTGTCTAATTAGGGAGTGGGGGCGAAGGTAATGAGCCGCGATCGCCGCCCCGATATAACGAAGGCTATTTACGCGGTGGTCGCTCTGAAAATTGCGAGGTTTTGTTTTAAAAGCGGTTACCGTTTGAGTTTTGCGATTAAGGAGTTTAATTAGACAGTGTTGTTTACAACCTCATTACGGTACGTCGGTGGGAAATAGCCTCGGATATCGGCCGATAATTTATGAAGTTGAAAAATGAGTTTCTTGCCGCTAAGTAGATTCTGTTGTAGATTATAACCAAACAATCCGGGCTTATGAATAAACATGAGCTCAATCTCCTTGTCTAAATACTGAATGTGAACCTTATTGTGTCCTGTTTAGAGTTAATTGTTATTTGTTAGTAGGCAATAAACTTGACCTTCAATTGTTTTAGAAAATTACAACTGCCATTAACGTCAGTGGTACAAGTGTATTAGTTAGTGAGCTTTGTGAGAGAGGGTTATTGTTTTAATTTGTATGTCATTTAGATGCACTTTATGATGTCAATGCCTTTATTTAAAAATAAATATCTTAAAGACTCCGTATCAAAAAGCCCTATTCGCTAAACGACATGAGCAGATCGTCCAATTCTTAAAATTACTCGTACCTAGTACAAACAAAATAATGTGAATAGTACAGTCATACCACACAAATATGAGATGTTAATGGATTAATTGTATGCAATATTTTCTTGGACAGTTAAATAGTATAAAAAAGTAATATCAATGCGTTGTTTTTTTTTGCGTTCTGTGCGAAAGTGATCATTTTCAGTTTAAGTTATAATCGATCCAACTGTTGAATTTCTTGTGGATGTTCTCCGCTTTGGAGCAAGCGGAGGGGTCTATATCGGACTGCTGCGCACCCCGTCACCCTCTGTGGTCGTAAACGGTCGAAGTACCTCTCGCAGCGTAAGCGCGGAACACGGCGAGGTCAGTTGTGGCGCGAAACTCCTAAAGTTTGTCATCCGCAGGTCTCATCTTGTGGCAGCAGGCCATCATGTCACGATTTTCGGTACCCTGTGCCTCCACTCTTGACTGTGGCCACGCATTACAGTTTTCTGTTCAATTGTACCCTTCATCAGATCTGAAGTCTTTGCAACACTATCATCAGACGGTCGATTCGCTATGAAATGCAATTTTGCTTTAATTCTTCTCTTTGATTCAATTTTACTTTTAAAATAAATTGTATAATGAACCGTGACGAAATATCGATAGTATTTTTTTAGCACGACTATATTTTGACAGTAGGCCATTCTGCTAATAAGAAATTTTGCTAATAATGAGAATAGGACCTTTTGAAACGGAGTCATCTTGAATACACTAAAATAATTGTCAGTGCTTAAAAATGTTGTATGGATATGGACATCTGGCTTTCAAAACATTTTCTTAAAATAACATACATGTTTTACTTACTGCTTGAATAAAATAAGGAAAAATATTACCATGATCAAAAACCTTTCCATGATCAAATAGTATTAAAACACCTTTAAGCCGATGGCTAACTTTTACAAAAAAAAAAACACCCGTCAGAGTAATTTATCAGCTACTAAAGGTGTGCAGTGTGGATTTTACATATTCATTTTACCTATGGACCCTAAGCATAGCTTTAACATGTCTTTTTTACCCGACTGCCGAAGGAGGTTAAAGTGTTTATCAGTCTATGTATCTATGTATGCTTGTTACTATGTGTCGTTTTAGAGATGAAACGCCTTGGACGTTTTTGATGATTCTTACGTCAATCGATTCGTCTCTTAACGTTGTGAGAATCATTGGCTACATTAAAATTGGAAAATAGAAAAATAGCGGATTTTGGGCGATATTTTGTGGGGGCCCATATTTTTTTCTTCCAATCCCATCGGGTGAGATATCAAAATAAAGGGTTTTAAAAGGTGATTTCATAAATATTTAACACTTATAAGTTTAAATGTACGTAATTCGAAAAAAAATGTTAACTAAAAAGTTATAAATAAAAAAAGTTTATGGGAATATGTATCCTCCGACTACACCGTATGCTTTTCTTCGTGTTTTTAGTTCGCTTCTTAAGCAGTCGAGTTTTTAGATTTATTGAATTAAGTTTTTTTCACTTTCCTCCTTCCCTATTTATCATCCCATAAATTAACTATTAACACCATTATAAACAGCATTAATAGCATTCTTACAAAGTATTTTACACCTATTTACTCTAGCATCTCCATTAGCGTTTATGCTAACTACCCGCTTTAGAATTCATTACAAAACATAGAATTATTCAAATCATTTATTCACAAGTACTTTGATTTGCATTTTCTAAAAGAAACTACTAGCTATGTAGTATTTTGTGTCATTAATTTGTTATTTAGTTTTTTGGTATTTACGGTAAGGATAAAGTGTGTGTGTATGTATTTTGGGGTGTTCTTGAAAACTGCTGTAACTCATTGCTTGACTGGTTGTTGAACCTTTTTTTAACTTTTCTACTGTTTTTTTGTAATAATTTCCATAGATTGTTCTTAATAGTTATGGGGAAATGATGAAAGCTGACAGACTAAAGGACCAAAATACTAAGGTCTAGTCTAGATTGCCACTAGACTGACAGACTGATTAAAAAAAAACAAATAATTTAAGATTGTATTAAAAAAATTGGCAATAAGGCTAAAACCAAGGATTTCTATGAGAAAATTCAAATGCCGCGAAAGTTTTATGTCGTATTCAATTTTAGAACTAGCGAACAAACTGTTTCACAAAAAATAAACCAAATTTTAAAGTAAAACACAAAAGGGTGCAAAAATAACTTTCGTTTTGGCAGTCGGTGTCTTTGGTGCCTTTGTTTTTCATCGTTATCAATAAAGAAACCAAAAAAAAAAAATGTTTGCACTTTTTTGTGTTTTGCTTTAAAAGTCGCTTACCATCAGGTGAGATAGTGGTCAAGCGCAAGCCTAAAGAAGATAAAAAAGTCCTTTTATTTATTGTGAAAAACAATAATTATTTCTCTCTATTTAGTTTAAGCATCCTACACGAAAAAGTGAGCAAAGTCTATAGTTGTTAGTAGATACCTAAAGGAAGTAATTAAGTTAGTAGATAAAAGATTGACAAAATACCCATAATAACTTAATTTAGACGTTCGTGCTGTTTGTCGCTAAGGAGTTCGGTTATATGTTCGATATCTTGAAAACTGCTGAAACTATTTTAACGAAACTTGCACTGTTCCCCAAGTTAAGAGATACCAAATCCAATAAAAAATAATCAACATGATCCGATAAGTAGTTTCGGAGAAATGCATGGACTAACATACATACAAATAAACATACATACACTTTTGAAATTTGGCACACGTGTTTAGAAGCCCATCCAGAGTACTGTGCAATTCCAACAATATTATATACGTGTCAAATTGACTATCTCTTTTTTTTTATTTTGGTAAAAATAGAACGAAGTTGCGAGCCAAAGCTAGTAAAGGTGGTCATTAGTTGTCAAGAAATAATTACAGCTTCGTGGAATCCCGATGGAGTAAACCAAGCCATCCTTTGATATAGGACTCGCCGTTCACCAATTAAAATAAGAAATATGTTCCAATTAAATAATGAACAATACACGTCACAGCGGCAGAAGACAGGAAAATGGTTATTCAAGGTCTTATATTATTTAAAAAAATTGGTCGGATAACATTAAGGACCCATTCTACTAATGTTAATCTTACTCATATTATATAAGTGAAAGTTTGTGAGAATGTTTGTTGCTAGACGGATTTTGATGAAAATTCAAAGATTTGTTAGGTGTTTTTTTTTATATCCCATAACTCTAGGGTATGTATTCGACCATATCAAAGAATCAACTGGAAGATGAATAATTTTTCAATTATCTTATTTTTTTGTTTTTTTAATTATATTTTTTTACCCAAAGGGAACCCTATTACTAAGACTTCACTGTATGTCTGTCTGTTACCAGTGTTTCTCATGAACCGTGTTAGAATTTTCACAAATGACGTATTTCTGTTGCCGCTATGACAAGAAATACTAAAAACAGAATGAAATAAATATTTAAGTAAGGCTCCCATACACCAAACGTGTTTTTTTTTGCCGTTTTTTTGCATAAAGGTACGGAGCCCTTCGTGCGCGAGTCCGACTCGCACTTGGCCGGTTTTCTATACTTATTTTTTCTTACATTATAGTGATTATAACCAATATTATGAATTAAATAATTTATTAAGAATAAAAAAATTATAATTCAAAAATTATTCATCTGGCAGTTGATCCTTTGATGTGGTCGCATTCATACCCAAGAGCCCTAGAGTTATGGGATATAAAAAAAAAACGCCTAGTATAGCTTATACATCAGAATAACACACAAGCTATAATTTATAAATTTATAAAGATAGGGGATAGTACTCATTTCACGCGGGCGGAACCGCGTGCGGTAGCTAGTAAGAAGTATGTCCTAATTAAATAATGAACAATACGAGTACACGTCACAGCGGCAGAAGAAAGAGAATGGGTTATTTATTTATTAATTTTAGTACATGGGGGACTTGCAGCTAATAAAAACAATAAAAAAGAAAACCACAGTCACCAGAAAGCCAATTACAAATCCTCATGTATAGACTTTTAATAATAATTTATGGTACAAAAACAAAAAAACAACCATATTAATTAAAGTAAGGTCTTTAATTTTTTAAAGACCTTGAATAATATTCTTTACTTGTCCGCAGTTCAGTTATCTTGTCGTATAAAATTAAGGATCCTTTTCTCTTATGTCAATATCGTTATAAAAGTGTTGTGAGCGTCAGAGCGCGTTCGCGAGTGCCGCGTCGCGGATCCCGCACTCCGGCACAACGGCACAAAAGGGACGTTTTTTCCCCGTAATAGACGTCCCGCCGACATCATTAACGTATCGACAAAGTTGGTCGCAGTTATTCGCTAATGTGACAACAACAGAGAAAGCCCGCCACAAATGAGGGACCATCTTTTCGGCTTAGGATTTGGGCACACCAAGAGGTTTGGACAGTAAATCTGGATGTCAGTATGAAATGTGTACAGTTGGGCAAGTTTTTCTGTTTGTTACAGGGGGAGCCCTTCAAAATGCGCCTGGAGTTTTGGGAAAAGATTAGGGAATGTGGGATTTTTACCTCAGTAAAACTACCCCGGTGATCACGATCAGCACTTGGAACCACCCGTTACCTCTTAAAAGACCACTCCGGAACTCCCTCTGTGCAATGCCTTTTACGTTCGCGTCCCTGGGGAGACTGAAAAGCTTCTCCCCTGAGCCTCGCTGTGCACGGCATCACGTAATCACTTTCCTTTAGTCACTTGGTGGGCAGACAGAGTCCTCAGTCAGAACGCTCGCGACTCCGGCGTTCTGCCTACCTATGATGCAGGCGGGATTGATGGTAGTAAACCTACCTACTATTTCATTTTGTCTTGAAAGTTTAAAGATAAGAAAATACGATGAGAAAAGATAAACAAGTTTTAACAACTCTATTCCGGTGCTCGTAGCACACGCTACGAAGCTCGTACGCGACCATCCCTAGTCCCAAGGCGATAAATTTATGTGGGCATGCCTCGTGGTAATTTAACATTTATTGTCTAATGATAGTACCTCTTATTTATAACCACACTAATCTTATAATAGCTGGCAGTAATAATTAATTTCTAATTAGTGGAAAAATAAGAATCATCTTAATCTGCACGGGTCGTTTAACCCCGAACAAAAAGCGAAGTAGAACGAACGCAAAAACGACCTCTACAAAGTGCAGGTGTTTTTAATTATATAAGTAATTTAATTTAATTATGTATTAGCAGCTAGTGTTTGCGTCCGGTGTGCCCCGGGCGGCGTCGGGCGGCGGGGGTGTATTCTAATCGCGTGTTAGCGTGGCCCGTTTTTGCGCTAACGAACAGGTTGCGTTAAGGCGACGTAGACGGCGAATCGACGGGAATTTCGCCTCATTAAAAGTTGCGACCTGCGGAGGAGGCAATTTGGAGGCTCGCGACGACTTCGCCCGGACTTATTAACGAGCCGACTTTACATTATCACTGTGACGCGACCCGCGACGGACGTCTTCTTCGTCCCTTTATACGTATTTTATTTGTATCGCGTTAGTGTTCACTATTATTATTAGCAGCATCCCTCGCGTGCTGACTGCGGCGGCCGCCCCACCTGCCCCACTCGAATTAGTAAACAAACGTCTTTACGAGCGGTTTTACGAGCCCCGCGATATTTCGGTCTCGCGCACGCCGGTTTACGACATAATGAATTTGTTGATGAACTAGGTATTAGAAAGTTTGGAAATAGACGCGTTAGTGACCGGGGCATCGGCTGTACCAGACCAGTAGCCTCACACACGTGCTTTATGAACAATTAAATACGTGACATGGACAACTTTATTACTACAAGGCTAGTGTTGCCTACCGTCTTGGTTTACCACGAACCGTGGAAAATACCGTTTTATACACCAGTTCATTCGCTGATCATAACCTAGAATCGTTACAAAACATAAACATCAATAGAGTTCACTAGTAAAATTGATCATACAGTTTTATGAGCCAGACGAGAATCGTCATAAAATTACGCCAGAAATACACATTAGGTAGTTAAAATTTTAATTTTACTAAATTAGTTAATGATTACGTAATTGTTGTAATTATACAACTATAGATTACTGAAGGAATTTAGGGCATTGTGTAAAAAGACAGGCTTACTAATAGCTAGCAGATAATAGTGGCAAAGTTAAGCGTTTTACTATTAAATTACAGCGCTCCGGCACATAATTAAGGCATCTTCAATAAAGTTGAGCATAAATTTACATATCGGTGCTCGCATACCTCCTGTTATTAATAAGTAAGTCGTAGTAAGTTAGTAGTGCAGAGAGCACGGCGTTGCCGCACGCGTCTCATAGTTATGGCGAGGTTAACACATGAGGTTAATTAAGATCAGAAGCGGGACCTATAACTAGCTAACGTCGCTACCGACACTCGCGCGAGTTTACTGAGTGCTTCCCCTTAATTGATACGATTTGATCGTCATCACAAGCTCTCGCTTATTCCCGGTATATAATTTAATTAAAATTTATGTTACGATAATTTAATTTATATCCGACGATAAACGTAATTAGTTAGTTTCCTTGCCGCGATTCCTGCTCCGCTACACACACGGAATACGTGAAGAGCTGTGACAAGTGACAATAAAAATCTCTATCGACGAGTCACAACAATATCTTTTGACTGGATATGAACTGTCAGAGCGGCAATCGTAACAAGTGGGAGTCCGGGCTAACCGTATCTCCGGCAGTAAACATTATTAAAAATTCCTTTGACAGCGGTGGCTATCGAATAATGATTTGTGTACGTCACGCCGGCTTCCGCTGTCATACTTGCGCCAAATTTTCACCGGGAACATTTTTTACTATTTTTTGACGGCCAGCCGGACGCCGGGCACTGCGTTTATTTATTAACGAAATTCGTCCGTCTATGTAACACGTCTCGTTCGTCGAGCGCGCTTGCACAATTTCGGCTTCATATCGGTGCAGTAGAGTACAAGGTGCAGTGGCCAGGGTGACACGCAATAAGCTTTTTTCAATCGGGCGGCTATCGTTTACGAGGCTGCCTAGGCGCGACGCGGCATTGCGCCCGTGCGCTCCACCCATATCAATTTCGAATAGGTTTCCTATTCGGCCAGAGAGATTGCGTTTTGATCGTTTTGTGTGTAAAACTGTTGCCCTAAATTAAACGCTTTAATAATAGAATAGAAATAAAACTGGTCGGGTTCTGTTGACATGACAACATTGGACGATATCGAGCGTACAGTTGATGTTAATATTTCATTAGTCGATCGTTGTGTAGGTATTTACGGCGGCACGGACGTGGCTAGGCGGGACACGTAGAGCTTCAATGTTGGGATCATCAATTACAAACTACTTCCAATTAGTGATAGTGCAGTAACAAATCAAATTTAACCGGGTCCTGTTGGGGAGTCGTTCGCTAATTAGAGCTGCGGGCGAGGTGCTTCCTGCGAACTAATCAGGTGGCTAAATAATGTAGTCGTGACGGCGTCGTTAGCGCTCGTGAGACAGACGTTATTAATTAACATCACATCGAGCCCCCTCCCCCTGCCCTGCACCTCACTCACCTCACCCCCTCACTCTCCTCTGGACCGCCCGCCTGCTATCACTGCACACTCACACTTAATGAGTTAATGCCTATTATGACGACTGTGCATTCCGTATTGCACCCTTAAGGTTACACTAGTCGATCATTCTTTTATACAAACGTAATCTAGTGATTACTCCACCGTTAGAAGATGTACGTTCAAAATAAAAAGTGATATCAATTTGTCTCATCATTATCTAGTCCTGTATGGAAACAAAAAAGAAAAAAATATATAATATTGAAGGTTATGAGCGTCGAAAGTTCCATATTTCAAGACTAATTTTAACGCATCTTTGGGCGGAAATAAATGCCATAAGAAGAAGGAAAATTTCAAAGCGACCTCCATACAGGGATAGATAAGTAACTCAACAATGCAAATAATTTTATTATGGAAAAATACATTTAGTCGTTTTTCATGATATCTACTCCCAAAGGTCTGTTTATAAAATTTCGCGCACTCGTTTTCGTCCTAAATCATCATCCATTTCGATACAAATTTGCAAAAGTGCTAATTCGTACGCGAACTAGCTTCTTACTGCTAATCACAGCATATATCTCTTTCGCACATGTTGTCGGATGAGATATCATGCATTTTAAACTCGCGCACAAAATAGTTCGTGCCGTCGACTAGGGGAACCTTAACAAGAAGCATCAGGAACCATCGATATACTTGTTTATTATTTTCCCTTTATTCCTTTTTCTTTTATTAAAGGTATCCCTTTCTTTTTGTACTCCTCCCGGTTTTGGGCTGATCAAAACTATAATGAATTCAAAGCATGGTAATCACTACAGTTGCATTACTTGTTCGATTGCCTATTGAATTCCTTCTAAGGTATTGCAGTGCAGTGGTATGAATAAGCCATTATAAATCTAAATTAATCTGTGGGTAGTATAACATTATAATTTGAACTGGACTTGACAACAGCATACCTTTGCGCGACCGGCCACACTTGAAACAAGCATGGAGTCATTCTAAGATATACCTTATTCGGTTTGTGCTACGGTGAAGTTAATTTACTTGTCGGAATGGATAATAACTTCTTTCGAAGATTGTCGAATGAATCATGGGTTTCATCTACCATAACGTGTGCCCCGCGAAAATGTCTCGCGACATCGTAGCAGGCGAAGATGTAGCGACGAGCTTGACATCTACAGGCAGGACTGGTTCACACTTTTTAATTATAGATAGTTTTGTGTGTGTGTTGTGTTTTGTTTGACCACTATCTCACCTGAGGGTCTACCAATAAAAGTCCCGTCAAAATCGGTCCAGCCGTTTCGGAGATTACCCGGAAACGGAATCAACAGACAAACAAAAATAAAAAAACTTTCCAACAAAAAAAAGAATCATCGAATTCGGTTCTTAAACGACGAAGTTATCCGCGAACACACATAAAAAAATATATATATACGGTCGAATTGAGAAACCTCCTCCTTTTTGGGAAGTCGGTTAAAAATCTTAAAAATTGCGTATTTGTTATTAGTACCGTATATACTTTCACATGCATTCAATAAAACGTTATTATTTTGATAATACATATAGACACTTCAATTTTATTTATTTGTATAGAGTAAGACCGAGGCTGGAATTAAAAGAGCTACTTACATTAACTGCAATCCATGTTTATGTCACAGTATTCATAGTGGCAATTTTATTTGCTATTGTTACAACAAAATCTAGTAGATTGAAAAATACAATTGTGTGCGAATTGGCGAGTTGTTACTTGATTGACTGTCATGATGATTTGTTTAACCTATTGGTTAGTTTATTATCAATAAATAACTATTGACAAAAATAATAACAATTGAATAATTTTTTACAGAATTCTGTTTTAAGTTTTTTCAAACAGTATTAAAATAGACTAGCTGAAAAAAGTTGAAAATACAACTTTTAGACAAAAAGCCAGGATTACAAATAATAAAACTTAAGAAAGAGTTTGCTTATCATCATGGTGAAACAGTTGTTTTTTTGCAATTTTTTTAACTAACATGCAAAACTTCGAAACAGAGCGTAGAAAAAAGTCGCGTAGCACCGTCATAAAAGTCGCGTAGCGGCGTAGCCTGTCGTAGCATCTGGTGTAGCCTCGTAATAACGCGCCTAGCAATACGTAGATAATGCTTAGAGGGAAAGTGTTTTACTTAATAGTTAAAACATATTAAAATTATTATCCTGACTTAATTGTGAAGATAATGCACATTTTGGCAAGTTACCCCAATAAAACTGCCATTTGAATTCTTCTAAATTGTTCTTCTGTTTCCTTTTTGACACCGAACTGGAACACAATCTAGAGTGAACGTACTCCAACTAACATGCACTACCGATTGACTGTAAGTGGCCAGTACGTAAATGATTGAAAAATTGAATGATTGCTTCGCACGCGTCCGCGTAACGAGTTGTCACTATGCACAATTGCACTCATTCACTCACTCGTTCATTGTGCAAGCGCCTACGCTTGACCCATTTAGATCAACTCCTAAGCGTGGGCTGATAGCGGATATAACTTTATCGTTTACTTTCATTGCAAGGTAATGAGATGTTTTTGAACTTCAAGTAGGAGTCTTTTTGCTTTGCTTGACATATTTAACTTGTTTTCTTTGATTGTCTACTTGGCTAAATAAACAACTTTTTTTAAATTTATTTTACCTCTGAAACTCTGAAGGCCTTCATCTGACCAGTACTGTAATTTATTTGCGAAATAAAACTTTGTTACAATTGTGAACGGGAATTGGGTTACGCAAAGTATATGATTTATATTTCATAGGGCCGATATTTCAACAGTCAGAGAACTTTTATCTGAACGATTAATATGGTGGTTTGTTTTTTATACAAAAGATTTAAAAACCACCCCTTAAATGTTCTATTTTAACAGTATTTTCTTTGGATTAGAATGTTAGTCGTATGTAAGTCAAACACGAAACTCGTTTTCGCCGTAGTCGGTTAATAAAAGTTTCGTGCAAGCTAAAGAAAAGTTTACATTGATATCAATATTATTTCAATGCCCTGTCTTCCTGTGTCGTATTGTATGAGATGAGGATTCATCGGAATTGAACCTGTAACGTATTAATTAAGTGCAGTTTACCTCAAAGGCATTGGATTCCGAGAAGATTGGAAATGGATGCAGGAATAGGTATAGCAGGTGTACCCAATATCTATTCCATTAGTTCAGGAGCAGATGGAGATGGCTGTTAATTAAAGATGTGATCTGTGTTTAGTCTTAGATTGAACAGAGAATCTATTCTGGGAATTCATTCTGAACTAAGTTTTGGATCAACCTTTTCTTTTTAGGATTCCGTACACAAAGGGTGAAAACGGGACCCTATTACTAAGACTCCACTGTCCGTCAGCCTGTCACTAGGCTGTATCTCATGAACCGTGATAGCTAGACAGTTGAAATGTTCACTGATGATGTATTTCTATTGCCGCTTTAACAACAAATACTAAAAACAGAATTCAATATTTAAGTGGGGCTCCCATACAACAAGCGTGATTTTTTTACCGTTTTTTGTGATAATGGTACGTAACCCTTCGTGCGCGAGTCCGACTCGCACTTGGCCGGTTTTTTTTTGCTGACCTTTATAAGTCTGGTTTTGAATGGAGAATATTTTATCATGAACGATTAAAGTTCTGGAAAAATCCTTCTAGTACACCTTCAGAAGAAAGTATTTTTTCTTTCAGTTTAGGCAGTGCCTTTTCTGAAAGACAATTGATACGGAAATGTTTTTGTATCCTCTTTGTTTGTACGAAAACACTTCCCAAACCGATAATCTCAATCGCCAACATCCATGTACCCACTATAAAACCGTGTGGAAACGTTACTATAACTTGTAAGCCAAGACTGTCCAATTAAGAAGCCAAACACAGTATCAATTTAATGTAACAGACAAGGACGAACATGTACAAGATTGGTCCATCTAGTGAATTTCTCGTGGCTTTCCGTGGTACACGACTTGTGGACGTATACGTCGACTCGACGTCGCTTTGCAAACACGTCCGATGACGCTCAACGACAGTAAATTGATGACGACAAATATCGGATGTATATTGAGTGTGTACATGTACCTACATGACTGTATCCATATGTGTATGGACACAGTCATGTCCTATGTTAGGTTCTGCTAGCCGTTATTTGGCGCTCACAAATTGCTTTCTGTGTTAATCTAGGGTGTGCTTATATGTAGTACGTGCATGTAAATTGTAAATGGACGTGGTAGGTCTAGTGGGATTGGCAGATAACCTGTACAACAAACGTTGCAATCGATTCTAATAAACTTTATTTGGGATCGATGTTTTGGGCTGCATTGTGCAGTGTGCCTTTGGTCGCGATTTTTTCATCACAATAATCCTGTACACGAGATGTGAAATAAACCATTCAAATTGATTAAACAACAACATAACATACACATAACATCACGCACATAACCACCGGAGAGTAAGACAGAGTTATACGAACGAGGTAATTATGATATCAATCAAGAAATTAGTTACTTTTAAGCTACAAGGTAGATGCAATACTTTAAGCAGACCGATAGATTACAACCGAAACAAATAAAAATTGAAATTTGCTTTCCAACTGTTGTTTACTATAAATGATAATTCTGCTCATCTATTAAGACAGTTCACCAACAGTTCCATTCATAAACCGATACGAATTCCTCTTGAATACCGAAGAGAGAAACAATACATTTGAAATATTAACGATTTCTTTGTAATAATTAATTCAACCAGTTATACGAGTTATGCAATGAATCTTATTTATCGAGTATGCAAATGTATTTAAATTTAAACCCATTAGAGTAGCGTTGTGAAGTCGCTGTTTATTCTGGTCATAGTTTAACATTGAAATTTTAAGTAGATGAATGTGTAAGCATTTATAATGTATTATTTTAGCTAGATTAGGTAGCCTTTGTTAGTCATGATATGGTTCCACACAGCATACTCCTTGTTATAATACTTATTTTTAGATATTACCTAGTTTTTGACCTACCACGACCATCAGCGGGATCGTAGTTCGCGCGATTGTAGTTCGTTATAACTCCAAGGCATACATAGTGAGCAGTGTCTAATACACCCTATGCATGAAAACCGATACCCCGACACCACAGATAATATAATACTAGCATACAGATGCCTCATACAAAGAAACCGTGCCGACGTAACTAGCGTTTTTCGTCTGATTAAACCTATTATATTTTGTCCATGAATCGCGTTTGGTGCCGTTCCACGGCGATAGATAGGTGGTGTTAGCAGCAACTTGCAACTTGCAAGTAAAAGGGTTTACTTGGTTCGTGATTATTTTTTCTTTAAATACAGTGAAGGTTTGTTTTATCTCGTAATTTTTTGCACGTTTTTATAGTTTCTTTGCACCAAAATGAGTTACAATGCAAATTTAAACAATCGAGTGGAAGGCCCCAAAAATTTAAAACCGCGCCATCTGTTGGCATCAATTTTAAATGATCTGTTCAATGTGAATTAAAAACCTAATATTCCATAATGCTTAGGAGAGTTGATTAAATAAAAACATACAATTTTTATCTTCAATTCCAGAAAATTTTAATTTTACACACATTCAATAACAGATCGCTGCAAATCGCGTCATCTAGTGAGATTTATTTGAACCAAATTTTCTTTCTTACGCATTTTTTTTTTCTTATTCTCTTTTTCGCTGAGACTCCGTTTCGATACTAAAGTTCATGTAATAGTTAATTTAAAGCATCAGCGATGGCTAATGGTCAAAATGCGAAAATGTAGTGGGTTGCCATGGGATATTTCGATAGCGCTAGACATTCATATATTCAGAGGCCCTAGACAAGAGACATTCTATCATCGAAACCGTGGCGACAGCGATTGGAAAAATGTATGGAACTCTCAAACGCTATCGAAATGCCACGTGATCAATCCCTTACATGGCATGATTTTTTGGCATTTCGAATGGCACTTTTCCAGAGCCTCTTGACTTTTGCCCAATATGGCAACGCGTTCGTTGTTAAAATGTTATATTATGTTATGTTAATGATTACATGACCTAATAACAAAGTAACTTTACTAAAATTAAATAAGCAAAAGTTTTTATGAACCGTTTACATGAGAACGGTTATAAAAAAACAAATTTTCCTAAAATATTTTATTTTTTATTATACGCAACTCCTTCCTGATGTTTCGACGTGAATCGATTTATATCACACCGCCAAGCGATTTTTCTACGGACGCAATGCAATCCAATTCGATCAATTTTCAGTTGAAGTTTTCTGAAGCTCTATACGCGATCAGCTAATTCCGGTACCGGCAAAGACTAACTTAAGTACCAGGAGATTATACTCGTAATCATGAGGAAGCTAGGCTGTGATCATGAGCGGTAAAAAGAATACCGGGCGATTTTCGATTCTGAAGTCCTAGTACTCCGTTAGTTTCTACCGCTTATGATTCTAGCCACCTGGTTGTTTGCAATCTGGTAGTTGTGCCAGAAAGGTACATTATATTCAATAAATATTTTCAATTTTAAAATACAACGCTTAAATAGAAACATCCTATCTACATTCGATTCTCTGAACCATTGAATCATTCATGTTATAATTCCCGATGCATTTGTGACAGGAGTATCATCACGTGGTAGGACCACCATAATAGAAAACAATAGTCGTATGTTTACTTCGTAGGAATATCCAAACAGCATCGTGAATAAACTGCATTCCTTCGCACATTAATACAACTCTCTAAACATTGGGAATCCCTATCGAGCCCAGTCTCCTAGTAACTTCTTATTGACCGCTTAAAATGGTTAGCAATATTTATTTATTTAATTCATTAATTATTATAACACCTTTACAGAAACATCCAAGGCGATGTTATAACGTACATATAAAACATTAAAATACATCATTTGTAAGACATCCAAATACATTATTTAAATGGTCAGACCTTTTTCAATTAGATTTTGCGCTACTTTGACGAATCTCGGCAGGTTTTGGCAAAATATATCTTCCGATAACGTTACAGTGTTTATCAAACGTATGACTCGCGTAATAGGGGTAAACTTAAGTAAGTTAGTCCTAGCCAACGGTACGTCTAACAGAGCGGGTCGGCGGCGCGCGCCCACGCACCCGTCCGGCGCGCACAGCCGCAGCGCCTCCAGCACCTCTGGGTGGTGCAACAAACCTAGCAGTACGCTAGCCACATACTTGAGCAGCGCAACATCTCTTTTAACTGCCAGTCTGGTATATCCAACCATGCCCAGGACGAAAAGACTCGGGTACATGAGGGATAAAAAGGGTAAACCCCATATTCTTTCAAATACAGAAACCTCGCAAACTTGTTTTGTATTTTTTCCAACATGAGGCTGTACTTTCCCCCATTATTTTAGGTAAAATTTATTGATAAAATACAATAATGACTTGACTTTCTTTAAAAAAAATAGATGTGTAACTATTTTGGTATATAATAAAGTATATTCTATTCAATACTATTCTTTCTACTGAAGGCCACTTCAGTAGGGCTAAAATAACGTCATACAAGTAGATAAGCTAAAAAGTTCACCTTCACAATATTAGGGAATATGCATGTAATTTTTTTATTTGCAAAATGAAATACTTATTAACTGAAGATTTTTTTAAATATCTCGATCAGAGACGAAGTTATAAAGCGGCAAAGTTGAGAATTTGAATGAGAAATCCGATGTGCCACATCTCGTCAGATGGCACGACGTCCTTACGCCATAGAAAACGCCGTTTTCGTTAAACAAACTTTGTCGCACAGACATACTTTTTTAATTGTTATATCTCTTTCGTTTTTCGACCAATTTTGATTCTGTTTTCACAATTAGTATACTATTTTAGCCTTTGTCGACAAACTTGTCTAATATCAAATATTTTTTTCGTGCGTTTTCCCTAGTGTCGACCATTAAATAACCTACTGCGATACTGGCCAAATGCGGTGACCACTACTACTATTATATTAAAATCATTAACGGACATAAAATCAACACTCATAATCAAACAGAAGCTTCCAAATTCAAACTCTAAACGTCAATATACCAATACACGTGCTTCAATGATTTACAGATCAGCAAATATCGCGGCTAGGAGCACATAGCACGTCGTCGCCAGGCCAGCCACTAAATTGCTCCAGACTAATGTACCCACTGTCGGACCTAACTGCCATCGTCCTTGTAAACGTACGAATATATTTAGATCACCAATTAACGGCTAAAAGCTGTCTCAGTTGATTAAGCTGCCCGTTGCCTGGGTCACGGAAGTGAGAATCGTTGTTTTATGTGTCCGGTAATTGGAATTTAGTTAGTTGAATTAAAGTGATTATAGTTTATCTAGGGCGAAAGTTAAGGTTTGTAAGCGTTTAAGTTTAACTCTAATCTAACTTAAGCAATTTTAAAATTATATTTGTAAATTACCTACCTACATTGTATGTTGCTTGAATGTGCCAAATAAAAATGTAGTGTCCGACCGAAACTGGTTTTACGAGCGAAACCGAATTTCGGTAACAGTCTCAGTTTTGGGTGAAACCGAAACCGAAATATCCTTACAAGGATCAAGTTTTTGGGGAAAAATAAAGAAAACGTTAGTACAGTCAGTCAGTCTTTATTTTTTATCTTAAAAAAAACGTACTGCAAACACAAGCCGAAACGTGGACGCGGCAAAATGTCTTCGTCGCTTACTCACTTGGATGGAATTTAACGCGCCGAACATGACAATGACAGCGCGAGAACAGCCGAATGCAGTTACGGTTTCGGTCGTAGTTTCGGCAGGTTTGCCGCCGAAACCGAAACCCGTATTTTTGCCGAAACTCGACCGAAACCGAAACCGAACTTTCGGTCGGACTCTATAAAAATGCTTTTACTAACGCTATTTTTATATTTTTTTAACCAGAGTACATCTCTAACCATCTGAGAGCTGTTTGTCACTTTGACTGCATTATACGATGCGTCGCATTCATAAACTATTCACAAAAGTTTTATGGTTTAAACGACGTATAATTCTATCATCGTCACGTTAAATAAAAGTAAGGACAGGAATAGACTTAAGGCAAGAAAAGCAAATAAATATTACAGCACTGAAAACTATTAAATGCATTAGGAAAATCTGCCTCTATATGGAGGAAGACCTAAACTTCTGCGAGAAACATGAATATCGGTAATCAAATTGTAGGCAAAGATCGTTTGCTGGACGCTCTTTAGGTTCTATTTAGAGGTCCGAGACGCCGGACGAGCGCACGGACAAAGAGACAAACGAAATTAATCGAGGCATACGCCGACGACCTAATCCAATCGCCTCTATCCGGTCTGGGCCTTTTAAATAGATCAGCCATGGCTTCGGGCAGCCCCTTGCAAGAAGTTCCGCTATCAGCAAGGAATATACTAGGAAGTAAACTTAACCTTGTTTGAACAAGCTCTAATCGGAAACATGTAGACGATACTGGCACAAACGTTACAGATCTAAATACAAAATTGCCTCACAAGGAATAGCGCCTGATTTTTAAATAAAAACCATGCCACGAGAAGTATTACCACTATTCACAACAATAAACTGCAGTCGCCGTTTTATTGCTTTGTGACTTCCAAACGAAAATATATAGCTGTCTCTTCCACACAAATCTTTAGAAACAAACCAATTACCGACACCCACGTTTGTCTGTTACTTTAATGAGTTCATAATTAATAGAAGCGCAATTTTTAATTAACACTGGCATCATCGTTTGCCATCGCGTATCGGGCTTTGGCGACATCAATTTACGTACAATGTCAATTTGCGCAAGAGAAGCCCCGAGTCCGGGATACAGGGCCTCATTAGAGGCCAGCGGTTGCAATTAAACCGTGCGTCTTTTGAGTTAACGAGCGCCCAAATTGGACGGCCCGCCCGCCCTGGACACGCGTTTTAATAAATATACATTTCGACGTGATGCAATAAATATATTCGCTGATGCTATCGCTGTGAAATGTTGTGTTCCCTTTGGGTTTAAATGAGGATATAATGTAGAACTGATAATGATGAGAAAGAGGAAATGTCGATGTGGTTCTGTTGAAAATGGGAACGGTTTTAATTGATCCCAATTAGTGACTTTTTTACCCGACTGCCGAAGGAGGGTAATGTGTTTATCAGTCTATATATGTTTGTTCCTATATGGCGTTCTAGAGACCAAAAGCGTTGGCCGATTTTGATGATACTTAAGTCAATCGATTCGTCTTAATTTAATTCGTCTTAATTCCTTGAGAGTGTCACTGGCTACATTAAATTTTAAAATTAGAAAAACGGTGGATTTTATTTGCCTACCCCATCGTGTGGGGTATCAAAATAAAGGGTTTTAAGAGGTGATTTCAAAATTATTTAACACTTATATTTTTAAATGTAACTAATTCAAAAAAAAAATGTTTGCTAAAAAGTTATTTAAAAAAGTTAGTTAAAAAATCTAAAAACCCGACTGCTTAAGAAGCGAACTAAAAAGACGTAAACAAGAAGAAAATCATGCTGTGCAGTCGGAGGATACATCAGGTTTTGGTCAGCCAGCTCGCGAATATGTATCCTTCGACTGCACAACATGATTTTCTTCTTGTTTACGTCTTTTTAGTTCGCTTCTTAAGCATTTGGGATTTTTGATTTTTTGAATTAACTTTTTTTCAAATGCTTTGCTGTTTCTACATAACATAATATTACGCTTATATTCCTTGATGGGTTAGGCAGATCTGCAACTCGAGTTCGTCCAAATCAATTTCAATTTTATTATAACGCACTGTCAAAGGCAATGCATAAATTGGTTTGTTTGTACAGAGAACTCACTTAAATTGTAGTACTCGTATTAATTTTATTTATATTGAGTGTCTTGACGCTTTGTTTTCACTTCCTTGTTATTTGTTGTGAATTTTGGCAAGTTCTGTAAATGAGAGGATACGTCCTACTTATATTTGTATGACAATGGCAATATTTATAAATAGTCAGCGATACAATATGGCGAGTTTAGTGTCCAGACAAGTAAATTGTAAAAATTGGGCGATGATACTGAAATGAATGCTAAGCAAACCAATAACGTTATGTTTAAGTCTTTTTTAACACTCCAAATTACGTTCAAACCAAACTACTTACAAATTTTCCTACAAAACTGCATTTTAACTTTACCTTTATAACCCCTAACGATCAAGATTCATATAATATAAAAGATGTGAACTGACACTAGTTCACTAAGGATGGACAAGACGCTCGTATAAAGGGGTCTTGTTAGTGATGCAGGCGCCTCCTCCGCTAACGAGACCCCTTCGAGATACTACGGCAAACTGCTGATTGTCGATGACAAATTGCCCTGAGATTCGGTAAGCAAATAAATATATAGAGTATGTGTGGATGAAGGTGAAGAAGGGAAAGACGTAAAGACAAACAAAACAAATATAAAAATGCTATATTATATAACTTGATATAGAAAACGAAAGAAAAATTATTAAAAATAAAGCTCATACTCCTGTTGATTTCTTTAACGAAGCTATATAGTTAAATATGTATAAAATCTGAGTAAATCAGTAAAAACGGAATCTATATTCTCATTTTCAGGTTTCGAGTTACCTCGGCCAAATGTCATCGTTATTTTTACCGCGAAAACACAAAAAAATGAACTGGATTCACGTTTGCAATATAATCAATTTTAAAGGGTAAGTTTTTCTATTTGAAGGAATGTCTTTACACATCCATGGATATATAAAAATAAATTAGAACTCTTTCCAACTTTCGAATGTTTAGAAATACTTTGTTATTTTGCATAGGATATTGGTTAGCGAAAGAGCTGACAAGTTTGTGTAAGAGCTATCTTGTACAGGTTGCCTACGTGTACGCTAAAGTAAAAAATATTTATTTGCCTAGTTTTACAATGTAGGAAGAACTGTAAACCAGTATTCCAATACGCCATTTTGCAAGGAACGTTAGTTAACGAAAGTGTTAGTAAGAATGGGTAAGAAGTTGGTATTTTAGAGGGGTCTCGTTAGGCGCGCGGCCGGCTGATTGCCGATTGAGCACCAATTGGCTTGATTGACGGCGCCCGCACGGCTAACGAACCTGCTTTCAACGTGGACGTGCCGTTCGTACGTCGCGTCGTACGTCCCACCGACGTACGGCGGGAAACTACGTACGTCTTACGGACGCATCGTGTATGTAGGTCAGTTATGTATGAAATAGCCAGGTTAGTGGGCTGATGAAGTGATTGCGTGTTGGAAATGCGGTATAAATAAACAGATGGGAGTGGAATATTTTGTTGGTATTTGTAAAAAAATGTTGGAGATGTAACGTTACGAAAAAAGCATCCGTAAAAAAATAAGATCAACTTTGAAATCAGTTTCTACTTTCTATAAATGCCCTATTCCTATGCTCTTTTCATTTTCGTAGATCTGAAAAATCGTAAACAGGAATAGCGAGCGTCGCGTCGCTTCGCAAACTCGTCATGTTCGAATCTCGTAGAGGTGCTACGCGCTACGACAGGTTTCTGATTGCTGACTGGCTCCAATAATTTGGCCCGATTGACGTCGAGAAATCCCCACTGAATTTGGTTCATTTGTACACAATCAAGGAATTCTGTACCACGTACTGCAACACGCCAGCCCACACATATGAACATAACGTCTTATTCGAACAATGCCAGAAGCGCTATAAATCATTATAAAATTCGAATTAAGCCAGCTTAATGTTTATGTAACGCTTCCGCCGCTTTTATAGTCTCGCACACGAGGCGTAACACCTCGGCGGCTAATTCGTTCGTACACAGTAATCAGCAGCACGTAACATCATCAGCGTCTTTGTGGAGCGAGACCGCAATCCATCATATCGGGACAAAAGGAGGCGGATAAACGCGCCAGTTGTTTGCGTGAGAGAGCGTTAATTTTGTTAAGGAGTCTCAATCAGTGAAGGCGTGTAAGTAAAGTCGGCGCGACCGCCGCGGGAGCGATTCGAGCGAATTACCGTACCTGGAGGCGCGGGGCCGACTCGTTAGTTGTTGTTTGCCGAGTGACGCGGGTCAATCAGCAGAGACATGCACGGAACCGCACTTCTTCATCCCCCTCTGTGGCCCCTCACCTGTCGGGGCCCGCTCGTTAGGCCGCGCCGTCTCTGTCAACTGTGAGACGAGCTTTATCGAATCTACGACGCACGACCCGCGCCGCGGTCGGCCCACTCTTCGCTCAAGTTTGACTCACAACCGCCGGTAAACAAGGGAAATCAGTGTAAAACGAATTTATATGAACGACAAATAGAAGGGGCTAAATATCATAACGAGATATTATAGGCGTCACTGATGACGGAAGGCAAGTGACAAATTATTCGACACAGATTTGACCCAAATCTTTTTAACGGGCCCGAAAAGATCAAAAGAACACTTGAAGGCAAAAAATCTCTTACAAAATGTGGCATGTCTAAAGCCGTAATGGAGTAAAATAATTGTATGGTATGCGTTTAGCTAATTAACGCGAGGGTCAGACAGCTGCGGTCCACGTGCGAGGCTGCGCCCGCGCCGCTTCGCCTGCGTCTCCAAGACCGTCCCACCTACAAACGGTGAGAACGCTATTTCTACTTATTTGTGAACAACTTTCGTATCAACCGCATGATTAGGGCTTCTTTTAACAGACGGTTATACATAAATTATTTCATGTCTTTATTGCCAGGCCATCTTTATTCTATTTAAGTAATTGCCTGCCTGTATGTAGGCAGATGCAGCTTTTTAAATAATATATAATCATCTCTTTATGACTGAGGTAGTTCGATAAATAATTATATTATTTGTATGTTTTATTAGTGTCCCTTAATTGTTATTCATGTGCAGCAAGTGGACAATAAACTATTTTCAAGAAGTTTAGCATAAACATTAACAAGCAACTTTTGCTATGGATGCCGTAATTACCTACACATAAAAGAGTCTTGTAGTTATTTTAACGAAGTAAACAATTATTAACATTTGCCGTAATTATAAAGAAGTGATTGCGCGTAATTACACATCGCTTAGGATTATGGTTTGTGTAAAACTTAATGGAAATCGTAAGACGTAATTGCTCACACAGCCTACGGAATTTATTGGCCTAGATTGCTATGAACTATGTCTTATTCTTTGGTAACAAGTACTGAAATAAATTGCCTACACACAGTCTATTTATCAACAGCGTCGCACAAACTACTAACTACGGTTATTCATTAGTTCGCAATGTGACATAAAATTTCCATAATCGTGGATATAGCCGTACAGTGACGTTCGGCAGCTACCTCAACACAGCCGCGGTACACTGACACACAAAGCCTGATTAGTGCGGGCTTCCAAACAAAAACTTTGTTGCCTACATCTTAAATTAGTCCTTAGCGTTCTTTAACGAGACCAATTTAGTTGGTCCGAGACGCCGTCGATCGCTTGTTGTGTGCAAAACTGTTTACTTTTTGCTCCTCTCCAGGTAGAAAACACAACGGTTCGAAGCATTTTCATAACAATGCGCCTGCGGCTTTCTCGGTATACTTTTTTGGCCGCGAAGCGTTTGACAGACACGCCATTGTCATCGTCAGATGACGGACTAAAAACTAAACCTTATATTGATGATCAATGGGAAAGATCGATGCGAAGTCGAACACTTGGAATACCGAGCCATAAAAGGTACCCATTAGTCCTGTGGAGGAGGCAGAAGAAGTTGGAAATAATTAGATTATGAAGGATAAAAATCTGGCTCACCTTGTGTAATCGCTTTTGCATAATATCATTCCACCTTTGAAGTAGAAGGAGCGTCCCATGTCTGCGAGTGCTTGGCCGCAGCAGGCGCACTTGAGGCAGCCGTGGTGCCAGTATCTGTCGAGCGCGTGTAGGAGGAACCTCTCGACGATCTTGCCATTGCAACCGGCGCATTCTTTGAGCGCTGGGTTGTTGTTGTTGTGTGGGTAGTCGTGGCCGTTGGCGGCAAAAGCGGCTTCCGGCGAGGGCGGGTGCGGCGAGCTGAGCTCCGCGTACCCGTGGTAGTGCGGGTTCATGCTCAACGCGCTCGCTGCCAGCTTGACGGTTGGAGCGGGGACCGCTCGCACCGACCACCACAACTACACGCCCTGTTGACAAAACAAAAAATGGTCAGGTTACTGCTGCAGTTGCAGATTATCTGAAGACTCTGCTTAGTAAGCAAAAATTGAGAACTGCTAATCCGTGTAGATAGGGAATACTTTCACTTGACCTCTTTGAGATGTTGACCCGTCGTTTAATTTTTCTTGGCAGCCCTTGGTCAGGGCGCAGTGGTTCGGGGTAGGCCTGCGGGCGGCCGCGTTTATAAAATTTTCCAATTAGCAATTTCATACAATTAGGAGCGGGGTGAGGGTACGGGCGCGAGGCGGGGATGGTTAGCGCGGGTCGCGCGGGGGAGGGTGCGTCAACCCGATCCAATTAGCTCGCGGCCGGCGGAGCGGCGGGACGCCCGTGCCGTCTGAGCGGCCCTGTCGCCATAAAACTTAATTAAACGTTTTAAAACAAGTATTCATTAAAGAATAATCAAGCTTATGTAGTCATAAATAACCGGATTGTCCCGCGCGGAACGGGTGCCGTAATTAAGACTGCACAGAGTTGATCAAACGCACTGATTTGAAACTACCCTTCATTAAGAGAGCGCGAGTCGGCGCGGAGCTTCCGCTGCGGTGCAGAAACTAATTAAGAATAACGGACGCTTTAAAAGCGTAATTAATTTAGATTGTAATTCTATTTCTCCGAGAGTAAAGTAGACAATTATTTCAGTAGCCCTTTCTTTTGGAACGATTTGCTTTGCTGAATGTAATTTGCTTAATTTTTGTGTCCAACAGGATAAAGGGTTGTACGAGTTCCCTTAAAGATTTATTTCTTGCGTCAGAATCGACGGTAGGTGCATGACAAATAACGTTATCAAGAGCGAACATGTCTATGATTTTATAATGAGTAAGTGTGTACTAACGAGCGTATCGTGATTAATTAACGTTGTAGACTTCAATTACGATTGGTGCAATGGTGTTGTAAACATTACGTGTTGGTTGCATCACGGACTGTATCTGCGGAGCGTGAGGAAAGTCATTACACTTGTTGGCGCATGTCTAATGAAGGCTATAAGGGCTGGCTGAACCCCGGCCGGCCGATGTTGCGTGCGCCCTAATGAGCGGCGTCGCGTGCGCAACTCTATCGCACTTCGTTAAATCGTGCCCGAACTACGCGGTATTAATGTCTTTGTTTGGTTAATTTTGCAACGCGTTACACTGCCGAGCCATGAGGACTTGAGTTCTTAATCGGAATGAGCGTGCTACATTTCCTATTTCAAATCAGTCAGTAAGGAAATCATAGTTTGAATTTATCAAGGTACTTGGAAATACAAATTCACAGTGAATTTTGTGTCCCTAGATACCGTCATTATAATTGACACTGCAAGCTTATACTGAAATCCATAGATTCCTATTTCGGTATACTATTAGCAAACGTAATGCTGTCGTTTCCAAATTCCACAGTGCTAATTTTTGACTAATTAAATTATCCTTATAAGCAATTCGGGAAATCCCTGTTACTTCTCAAGCAATTAAGGGATTCCCCTCTAGAACCCAAATGTGTTTTATTACTATGATGATAAGTAAATACTTATTATAGTATTATAGGGTCACAAAAGATAAGGGGAAAAAGGACCGCATTTAGAATTTTATAATTTGTATGAAAATAACGGATATTTTTATTAGACACTTTCATCGAAATAACACAAACAACATTATTTAGATAGCAACATTATTTCCAAAAAAAAACAACAATCAATAAAAAAAACATAAACACAATATGCACGCTATTTTCTATGTCCTAGATATGAACCTAGGTATGTATCTAGATATTTTCTACCTTCGTTCTTCAGAATTTTTTAGGAATATAATTGCAGCCGCCTTAGTTCAATACTTCAACCATATTTCAAAAAAAAAACGTGGGGTACTTGGGCGGGCTTCTAGGCAATAAATATATTTACAATTTATTTAATTGACTAGAATAATTGCTAGAAGTGACCATAAATCTAGTTTATGATTAAGATACAAATAAGGAATATTAGTTAATAAGTCGTCTAGAATTTTATTTACGTCATAAATATTCAGTGCTTTATTTGTACTTGTTTATAATTTGTGACCGTTAATTGGATATATTGATTTAATATATTTCGAATACATATTAGTAAGAATCGTCTAGTTTCGACTTTAAACTAATTATGACGAAATGGAGCTAATTTAAAGCTACACATTCCACATTTATTTTGAACTAGCTGACCCCCGCGGCTTCGCTCCCGTCATCTGGCTAACTACCTATCACCTACCTATTTACCCTACCTACCTACCCACCCACATACCCACCAACCTTGCCACTACCAAATAATTTATAGGCAAAATTTTGCTACTTTGGGTTACATTATTGCAATTTTCATAAGGATCTCTAATTTTTTTGAAAATAATTTATAGCCCATGCTACTCGGGAATAATGTAGCTTTTCATAGGTGAAAGAATTTTTTAAATCGGTCCAGTAGTTTTGGAGCCTATTCGGTACAAACAAACAAACAAACAAACAAACACACAAACAAACAAAATATCTATATATCTTTATAATATTGGTATAGATGCTATTTCATGGTATTGTATAGAAAATGAGACAGTTTTGATCCATAGATCACCTTAAAAAAAGTTTGTTTCATGGTTCTGTCTAATAATACCTTCATAAATAATAAAACAAATGCCTGTTTTGGGACACGAAACAATTGTGCATAATTACTCAAACTTATGTCTATTCGAATTTCAGTGTGTCAAGTTGATACTGAAATGTATCTTATTGTGATTAGAATTAAGGTTTAAAATATGATTTATTGTAAGAACACGGTGCGTGTTTAGGCTGGCGGGGGTGGGCTGAGAACTTGGCAGGTGCCGTTTTTATTATTCAAGCCCCATTGATTGGATACTTTGTTGCCGTTTAAAAATCTTATTAGCAACCGGCCGGCAACAAAGCGGGCTTCGAGGAGGCTCATCGTACCCCTCTATTTACCTGTTAAGTGATTTTTTTTTCAATTACCGCGATGAGGTGCAGGTTCTAAACGAAAGTGTAAGTCATCTTGTTAGTGAGTGTTTATTGCCGCGCTTTCTTTCCGTCGTGTACTTTTAAAACATTTGTCAGCTGCAATAAACGTGATGATTCGACACAAAACGACGGTGGGATTCCCAAAAAATAGATAATACAGTGACAAACGATTTGACGTGAAAACCATAGAGGTTATTAATCATACTTATCTTTGTGTCACACAAACGTTGGTGTATAAAACAATTTCCTGTCAGCACCATCAGAATGAAAACACAGCAGTACAAACCGGCATTAAACTAAAATTATTATCTAGTAAAAAAGCAAATGTAAGTAAACGTATCGGTCACTTGTTTTAACTGCAGGGTTCCCCAAGAACAGCCGGGTGCCCGCACGCCGCGAATAATGTAATTAAGGCGAAACCGCCGGCGAAATTAAACGCGAAAACGGAATGAGAATGTGAGCCTAATTAGAGCCGGGAGCGGGGCGGAAGACGCTGCAACCTGCGGTACCCGGCGCCCCAGACCTACTCCCTCCGCGACCCGCAGGCCCCTGCACCGGGACCCGTCGCGTCACGTAACGTCCCCATCCATCGCACCTACGAACCCAAATAATACACCTAATGGTGACCAAATTAAAAAAAAAAAAAACTAATGCAGAGGCCATTCAAAAATTCTAATTAATTTTAATTCCTAGCAGAACTAACAGACAACTACGCCAGTAATATTAATTCGGCGCTAATGAGCCGCGTTTTAACGAAGCTATAAAATATTAGCCTTTTTTCTGCTTTTTATATTGCACCACGCAAATAATCACAGCACAGCGCACGTCGGTCGCAAGCATAAATCCAATTCGTTTTCTCTCACATCCATACTAATTAAAAACTGCGGACAAATTGGAGCCCACTCTTCGCCCACGGGAACATAAAATATCCATTCCATTGACGGCACCGGCCTGCCATTGATTAATTTTATCCAATCGGATGCGAATTTAAGTTTTTCAGGAGTTAATTGTCATGCTTCATTAGGTGAGTGACTTTCGGCTCTGTACGATTACCGATTTATTGTGTACCTACCGAGCATATTCGATTATTGAAGAAATGAAGACTAAACTAGCGACTCATTCTGTTGAAAAAAATATGGCTGCAATATGAATGTATCAGCCCACTTATAGTAAACGGGTATACAGTACATGAGACTAATGTGTGTAATATTATTTGCATATAATGACCGTTAATGTGCCCAGCGCATTATTCATCCGGCGTGACCTCAAAACCGGCCACAAGAACCGTTTGATCGATGTACATTCCCTCTCCATACATCTGTGTATTTTAAAATGGTTATTTCATGTTAGGTAGGTAATTACTAAAGAATCACGTAGCACGTAGATAATTTTATAGAAATCATGAGTGGCAAACGACGTAATTGACGCACGACGGTATCTGATCCAACAAAATTGTTGGCATTTTCTAAATGATGGTTATTATGTGGGTATCAAATAAAATACTGCTTTTAAATGTTTATGGACAGGAGATATAAAGTTTAACTAGACTGTTTTAGACGTTAACTTACAACCTATACACGATGAGAACTATAAAAGAATATGTAATAAAAAAGGCACAACTTACAGTCGATGTTAATTATGAACAGTATCCTAATATAAAGATACCTTTAAATAATTCAATAGCATTAGCCTCTCATCTCTATACATACAAATATATCTTAATGAGCTCAAACGTACTAGTAATATTAGACGAAAAAAAATGAAATAAGCACTTAACCTTGTCAAAATATTTAAAGATTTTATCTAAAAAGTTAATAAGTATCAGCTATATTTGAAAAACAACGATGGCCTTGCTCAATTTGCTGTTATTTTAACTATTTGTATGTAGTTCTGTCAAGTAGCATAGTTTTAAGTAATTATTATCATTTACCTTGTCACTCACAGCCGTGTCAGGGTTTTGCATGAATAGTCGTATTTGGAAACATTCCGTCCTTGCTTTGTTACCAACGTATATTAATTAGCAGTCACTAACTTAAACGAAAACCACGAAGAAAAACACAAAACACTTTGTTATAAAATTACACATATTTTTATTACACTATAAGTTCAATTTACTTCACAGGTATGTACCCAACTACTTCATGAATATTCTTATAATGGTAATTTTGAATGTACAAGTTAACTCATTTATAGCTGCTGCATTAATTAATAACGTGCTCACCAGAAAATATTCCGACATGTACAGACTTTATAACTTTTCATAAAATGTGTTCACATATCATTATTTTCTTAGGGTCTATTCTTGAAGAATTAACCCCTGTTATAAAATTACTAGCGAAACGTAAGTGAATGAACGGGAAGGCGCACGCGCGTGGAGAATGCTAATAGGAACGTTTTGTATTACACTAATGGCTAAGGATTTGTCATTGCCGCCAAGCAGGTGTCGTGACGAAAAACACGTAATAATGACCGTACAAGTGTAGACATTGTCTCCGACAGATCGAGCGCTCTCGCCCGTAATTAGAGGCGGCCGACCGAGGACGCCTGCCAGCTACGAATGACAGAGGAGGTAACGATAACAACGAATAAGCACACTGAGAAAAGTAGAAATCACGCGGAAGTAATTTTAATTGGTGATATTAATTTAGAATTAGCAACCCGACCCGGTCCCTAACGCTAATCAAATAAAGATATCAATTCCAGATAATAAACCTAAATTCAAAATTCTGATGTAAAAGGAAATTAAACGAGTAAAGTCTTATTTCAATGCTTTGTAAAAATTGATAACGATCACTTATCAGATATCAAATTTGCAATGTACAAAGCTACCGTTTACAAATTACGCACAGATAAGGCATGAAAAAGATGATCTATGTACGATAATTTAATTAACTGATGGTAGATTACTTCAAAATTTGATACAGGATCTGTTAAACAACATTATTAATTAAATTGATAAAGATTTAGTTTGTAAAACAAAGGTGCCGACAATCGCACATAATTGGATAACATTGATCTGATGTCCTTATAATTTTTCGTGCAAACTTTCAAAACATCGATAATATCATAGGTACCTATTTGCCTAACCGGTGTTAAAAAGAACAAACTGCATATATTTGTCTTATGTAATGTAAAATCATCTTTTTATACTATGAAATCATCAAGGGTCTCATAGTGTTACCTTGTGGCATTTCTACCCATAATAGCACGGAAAATTATGCCCAAACACAATAATTCACATATTTTTTTATTCAAATAGCTCGTCTTCTATTCTCTAAGTCATCCCAAAATTCTAATTGCTTCCTTAAAATACAACTTATAAGTTACGAAATTTACACAATGTGCCTCATCCATCCAAAAGCGCAACACGGTTCAGAACTCCTTGTCAAACGAAGCGGTCCGTCACGCCGGACTGACCATAATTGTGCCTCGTCCAACAAATATATTAAGTATTCGTGATAGAAGTGAGCAGTATGTAATTTTAGAACATTTTGCCACAAATGTCAGCTACGGGCGGGTCCGAAGTATCCGGCCACTTGAACTTGTTGCCTTGTTCCTAGCCCAACATGAATGATTGCCGCCTTGTATTTCATACATTACTCATACATTGACAACGATGGTTTATTATCAAGATCTTAAGTCTTACCATGTATTATTTGAATTGTGGTAAATCTTCATGTAAATGTAGTGTGATCAACATTTCGAAAAGGTGTGACGCCATTTTTTTTTGTAAAATATGCATGTTTTTGTATACCTAATATTTCTCATGCGTAATTAATCCAGCCAACGATATTTTTGGGTTTTCTTCGACAACTTTAAGGAAAACGATAAACAGCTACACGCGATAAGGAGCATTATTATTCAATTCGTATATTAACAGTTTGCTAAAGCCAGAACCCCCTTTCAACAGGATTTTCAAGTGCAGACTAACGGAAATCTTTTTAATCTTATCTCTAATTGGGTGCAAGTTAAAATCTTAATTGGCACTCGAATCAAAATGTTTATAAGCTGTCAAACATTAAAAATACACGTTAGTATGACGTAGCTCGTAAAATTCTTTAGTATTTACGTGTAATGTCCCACAACTCATTATTATCTGATGTTCGTACTGTGATAATACCTCTGAATGCATCCATTGTTTCCATCAGTGAATGAACTTTATGTCATCAGGAACACAGTTATTGTCATCAATATTATTTATTTTTATTTGCGCTTTAGAGGTTAGAGACCTATTTAGCGACGCCATCTTGGATTATTTATTTATGACTTTTACAGTGACATCATCATGTCGTGGATTTGCACTGACTTCAATAGCTGTATGCGTTTATTTCAACAAAAATAAATGCATAGAATAATGGCTTGATTTGACACACTTGAGTATCGCTTGAGACATGTTACCTCGGCGCCAGAGCAATTATCAATTTGTCAAAAAACTAATATTTATGTTTTACTAATGTTTCATCAGCAAGTTTTTGACTAGAAAGCATAATTTCAAGTGGCGACCGGCGACCACACGAGATTCCACTTGAAACGACTACGTAAGGCTAAATTATTGCCATACTCTCTCTGTATATTCTAGTGGATTGACAGATTGATATATTGACAATTTCAAGTACCGTAGGAGAACTTTCATCTGTCCCTTTGCCTCAATCGATTTTCTGAGGATGATGAATATCCTTTGGTTTAAAATTTTGTCTTCTATTTGATTCAATAATAATATGTGAATGGTGATGAATATTTTGCTCGTTTCTGTTTGAGCTTTATGTACTCGACTATATGTTGAATATGCTAGACAATAAATGTGAAAAGTTTTCTGTTTTTATCTATAACAAAATTAATTAACTACAACGTACACAAGCAAATAGACTTAATTAAATCCAGCCAGTGCTGAAAACATTTTATTTTAATTACGAAATTAATTAGCCGTTGTTTTCTAAATTAGTTATCCAAACAATGCGTAAAATATCTAAATCTGTTATTCAGGTTTTTCATTGTTATACTTACATCATAATTATCTACAAAAGGCGAACAATTATTTTTTTATGGACTCACGTGGTTTTTGAAAATATTGTTTTTAAATTGTGACGACATACATGCATTTGAGCAAGTGATTAATATTAATCCTCGTGCCTTCTCTTTAAGAGAAGACGCTTTTGCCCTGCAGAAGGGACAGTAATAGACCGGTTTTTATTTTTTATTATCAATAGTTTCGCGCTTGACCACTATCTCACCTGATGGTAAGCGATGATGTGGTCGACGGTGAAGCACGCTTGCCTAGAAGTAACCTATATCACTCTTGACTTAAAGTCCCCTAGATTGTAGCTATCGGGAAACAGACTTCTGCAGGGAATTCCATTCCTTAGCTGTACGCTTAATAAAAGTGTCCCCAAAACGTTTTGTGCGTATGGGTGGGATGTCCACCTTGTACCGATGACGCATCACCGTGCGTCTGGTTGTCCGATGATGGAACGGGCTGGGCGAAATTAAATCATGCAATTCCATCGCACACTCCCCGAAATGTAACCGATAAAAAACCGACAAGCTGGCAACTCGGCGACGATGTTCAAGGCTCTGGAGCTTTGATTTGATCAGTGCCTCATTGCCGATAAGTCTCTTGGCCCGCTTGTCGATCGACTCTAGTGCATCAAGCTGGTATTTGGCAGATCCGTCCCAGAGATGAACAGTACTCCATGCACGATCGAAATTGCGCCTTATACAAGTTGAGCTGCTATTCTGGCGTGAAGTACTTTCTCACCTTCGCAAGGATCCCCAACTTTTTGAAAGCCAGCTGAACCTTTGCCTCAATGTATGGTCCAAAATTGAGACTTGATGTCAACTTAACGCTAAGAAGTTCAAGATGGTCCGTCATTGGCACAGTTACATCACGGAAAGTTGGAGCCGGGTTAAATTGGCTCTTCACCAACACGCACTGGGCCCGCGCAGCGTGGTGGATGGCCTATTACCTCTTTCATAGAGAGGATGTGTCCCAGCAGTGGGAACATTATAAGGCTGATGATGTGATGTATAAATTTATTTATTGAAATATGTCACTCCAAAGACTTATTCACTAAAACATTCTTTGGGGTACTGAAACAAATTTAACTAAAAATCTAGTGAATTTTTCACTTACAGGTATGCACAGCGCTTACATACTCGTATTACAAGTTTTATAATATTATATAGAGAACAAATAGGCTAACATAAAAAATAAAACTACATGAAAACAAAATTGAAAATTAAAAAAAAGATGAGCTTTGATAAATTGTATCAATTTCTTCTCAAGAATCATGTAAAGTCTATTTCAATTTATATGTCTCACAACCCAGCCATTTCTTTTGATTCTTTTTCCCTAATACGGATCGGTATTTCGACCACCGGAGATGGCAAAACCGTAAAATGTCGGGATTTAAAATAAGAACTTCTATTTCTGACTGTCTGTAACTCCCGGTCTATTTGTGGATTCTGTTTTCCGATAATACAGTGAAATGTTTCAAAAGCAAAATAACTTATCGACGAGGGCTTCGCAAAGTTACCTGGAGAATCTTTAACATGTGGTCAAATCCGGACCGCGCTTAGGCCCAGTTTTTAATCCCTAGTTAACTCAACTAATGGTTAAAAATGCTAATCAATAGTTTAAATTTTCGGTAAAACGCGTTTATTCAAGATTATTTGTCTTACTAATGGTTAAATAAAATTAACTCTCCAACTCATTTGACCATTTGTGAGGCTAACAATTGAAAACTTGGCCTGAGGACATAAACGCATTTTTTTTTGGTCTTCATACAAAAGGTATATTTATTCTTGAGTTGTAAACACAAAGAGCCATAAAAGTATGCAGCCCAACGGTTGTTTTATTGCAGTATTTTCTATTTCTACTTACAAATACATATTTGTGCAGTAAAAATATCAAGATAAATACCATCTGCAATTCCACAATTACTAAGGCGGAGCTCGTAAAAGAAACAATTAGCTTGGGGACTGGACTTGTACAGTCACGCGCATTAATATGTAGCAATTAAGCGATTTTCTCTTCAAGTTCTGATAAAATTTTGTGGAGTTATCTAACATTATATTTTTTTAACTGATATCTTAACTAATATTGTAAAGAAGAAAAGTTTTATCTTTCTTGTAATGGGCAATCTCTGTCTTTACTGATCCAATTATGAAAAATATTTTACTGTCACACTATCGCTGAAGTATCATAGACCCAGTTTTTAGATAAAGGGTAAAAACGGGACCCTATTACTAAGACTCCACTGTCCGCCGTCTGGCTGTCTTTCTGTCTGTCACCAGTCTGTATCTCATGAACCGTGATAGCTAGACTGTAGAAAATTACACAGCTAATGTATTTCTATTGCCGCTATAACAACAAATACTTAAGTAGAATAAAATAAACATTTAAGTGGGGCTCCCATACAACAAACGTTATTTTTTGCAGGTTTTTGCGGTACTGGTACGGAACCTTTCATGAGCGAGTCCGACTCGCATTTGTCCAGTTTTTTTGTTCCGTAGTTAACTCTACCAACGGTTAAATTAATATGCTAACTAACAATTAAAAATTCGGTAAAACGCGTTTTTTTTATAATTTTTTTACCTAAAAATGGTTAAATAATTAACTTTCTAACTTATTTGATAGGTTAACAATTTATGAAAAACTGCATTTGCTGAGATAGGAGCGGAGCCTATTTGGACTCGCACGGGGTTTATCATTTTGATTTTTTATTAGTGTTTGTGTTTTGCTTATATCGTGTCGCCGTGCGGGTCACAAATAAATAATTTTTCTTTCTTTCTTTTTCTTTCATTTAAGCGAAATTTTAGTTGATTTAACCATTAGTAAACTATGGATCAAAAAACTAAGACATAACCTACTTTTTGTCCGGAAAAATTAGCATAATCCGTTTCTGTGGGATAGATCACACGAGCAAAACGTGAGTAAAAAGTTAGTCATTAATATGGACTGTTTTCAAAGTTATAGTTGTTATTTCACAAGACAAAACTTTTGAATTATGCGTAATTGACAAATATTTATGCTGGTGACTGTACCTACGCTATTTGTTTAACATAAAGGCTAATATGAACACATAACACTTTAATTGTTACCATTCTAAACACTCATCCTTGAGACTCGACTATTATGAATGATTTATTAATATTACTATTTTAATTACTATACATCGTAAAGTTTTCATTCCAACCATTTTTACAGGCAGGTAAAATAGTATTTATATGGCTTCATTATTAGTTTTAAAAAGCCATTTAATTTCAAATTAGGAATAGTTGTTTTCGTCGGAATCTTCATTAAATCCTCCATCAAAATTAATTTCGTTGTAGTTAAAAATGGCAATGAATTTTATTATAATAACTTCGTTGACACCGAATATATTTGCATTATAAAATTATTAGTATAATCATGGAAATATTAATGCCTGCGAGGAAACATAAAATTAACTGTTAGTAATTAAATTGGCACTATTCATTCCTATGCTTTGAATCATTTTAATAACAACCGTTTCCATCTTCAAGTTATACTGGTATTTCTTCATCATCAACAGCCTTTTAATGTTCCCACTGCTGGGACAGAGGCCTCTTCTCTGTGAGAGGTCTTTCTTCACTAAACTCCATTTGAAATAACATTAGACATGTTTCCAAATCTTCTTACAATTCGTTCAACCGATTTTGAGTTCTATTCCGTAAACATAGGGATGACATAAAAAGCATAAACTTGTTACCAAAACCAACTGTTTACTATAGCTACCATTTGTCGTGTCACCAACGCAATATAAGTCAAAATCGGTTGAACGGTCTGTAAAACGGGCTAATTTAAACGTCTAATGTTATCGCAAATGGAGTATAAGTTCGCCAAAGTTCTTTTATCTGGTCACCAAATTCTCCTTCCTCTTCTTATTTTTTAACAGCCTTGGACTTAGGACTTATCAGAGGAGTCATCAAAGGTAAGCGGCCTTCTCTGCTATATGCCTTAATTATTATAGACACGGCGTTTTCTAAAATAGCTGCATCAATCAACCGCTTCAAAAAAAATCAATCCACAAGAGATTTTTATCTGTCCCCGGTTTCAATGAAAAAAAATCTTTTTAAACTGACAAAAAGATAAACCAGCAAAGAAGCTGCTTAACATTCCTTTCGCGTCATAAAAGTCAACTATCCTGCTATCCCCTATAAACATCCTCAACAATAGCTGAGATCTCTGAAATGTTCTGTTAAAACCATTTTTTTAAAGCGAAACTGCAATATTACATACTTGTTACAATATCATGTATTTAAATAATGGTGACCAAAGTGTTTTTTTTTTTGGCAGCCTTCTGAAATAGTCCCAACTACTGAAACTCCTAAAAGCCGGCTTCAACTGTTGTGACCATAAAATATGTATATTCGAAATCGAAAAATCCCAACAATAAAAATGTACCAGTAAAAAGGTTTCTTCGTAAAGTGCATTCAAGAGTCCAGCTAGTAAGCCCAACATAAGATATGGAGGTTCACGTATAATTTTATTATTCTATCTCACACCGGATAGATAATGTCGTTATTCGGTCACTTTCACACCGTTTTATAGCTCATTGCGTATCGAACATGCGCCCGCGCCGGCATCGGCACAGCGAACGCACCGAGATAACCACGTTTCCATGTTAATTTATCGCTTTTACTGCACACAAGCGTAAACTACTTTCTATCTTTCTATTAGATATATATCATAGAATTTTCTCTAATAAAAAATCCTGACATTTAATTGATTTATTTACTTTCTTGTTCTGCAAGAGAACTGACATGCTCTAGTGGAAGCTGCATAATTTTCTCGCATCGTTTGAGTGAAGAAAGCTGTGATTTGTTTGGTTGATGGTGTTCGCAAACCATATGTAGCTAATTGAGTTAGTTTTTGCGCAGTAATATAATTATTGTTTCAGTGAAATTGTACAACTTGTCGGTTATCATTTAGAACAGCAGTTAATTTATGAAGTTTTTTCAGTAACCCTGCCAATGCAATAGAGAACGTGAGCATTGCGTCCATTGACTTACTTTTTTCAAGAATTTGCGAAAGAAGCCAAATGAATTCTTGCAATTTTGCCTAAATTTTCGAATTTGTTTGTCAGTCCGTTGAAAAGTCATTTTGAAGAAAACCATTCATGATGAGTGTGCCAAGCCGTTAACCATTTTGTTTCTGGTTTATGCATACTTTTTGTACTATAACTGTTAAGTTAAGCGGTAACTTGACGTCTACCGTTAGCTGCGCATGCGATGTCAACCGCGACATTAAATTCTCTAACAGGATCGTATTTATTCCGATTCCCTTTCTCCTTCAAAAGACATGTTATTTATTAAATATCGGACGATTAATTATGTTCTTTGATCAATCGTCGAGATTGCTCGGAGCTATCGTTGGGATTATAAAGGTTCAATTATAATAAATGTAGCTAATTTCAATCAAATAATACCACTAATTAGCTGACATGGAGCCTTCTTTGTGCGGGCCGCTTAACAAATGACTCAATTGATGTTGTTAATAGTCGTTCCTCCGAAGCCTCATTATAACCGAGTCATTCGGGGTTCACAGACAGTCACGACAGCAATCGAGTAATAGAAATCACTATTAAAATTAATGCTGGAAGGTATTCTGATATGGCTAACGATAAACAAAAAAAATCGCATTGCTTCCTCTATGGAAACAAAAAATCAGAACTGGTGTGATTGGTTTTCGTTGGGCTACAGGTAGGGCGCATTCATTTTATAACTGAACTGGTGTTGAATTTTTTTTAAAGGAATGGAAGTGAATAAATGTGCGCAAATACCCAGGATTCGCCATAGAGCAATGCTGCTAATATAGTTTATTTTGGAGAGCAGTGGTGATCCAGTGGTAAGGGCTGCGACTTAGAAGTTATAGGTCGTGAGTTCGAACCCAGGCAAGCACTTTACTTTGAGTAAATTATTTCATCACCACTGCTCTCAAAACGGTGAAGGACAACATCGTGAGGAAACAGGCATGTCCTGGAACCAAAAATTCGAAGAAATGTGACATCCACCAATCCGCACTGGGCTCGCGTGGTGGATCAAGGCCCATTCCCTCTTATAGAGAAGAGGCCTGCCTCCCAGCAGTGGGAACAATAAAAGGCCGATGATGATTATGATGAATTTATTTTGAATTTAAATAAATATTAAATTATTATAAAAGTAAATGAAATAATAAATAATGAAATAGTTCCAAAAATAACAAAAGCCTGTCGGGTTCTTATCTCCCATCATTTGTCAATAAGAATTATCGTTGCAAAAACTTTGAGCACCAAAAAAAGCGCCATCATCATTACAAGCCAGGGGATATTAGGAGCCTTTGATATTAATTTAATGATCTTTAAAAATAACCGTTGTTACTAACAAATGGTCAGAAGTGATGTTAAACGAGGGTTCCTTCATTAGTTAATTATCAAAAGCCTGAGGCAAATCCATGCCGTCTGTCTTACGAATATTTTTGTTTATCAACTAATAAAAATGATAAAATACTACGCTCAAATGTAATAATGTTCTTTTTATATAATTGCTACACGTGTCGTTAAAAATAAACGATAATAAGTAGTCAACGGAATCTTTTTTTTTTCAGGAATAGTGGAGACGAAAAGCAAGTTCCAAGCTGCCGGGGAAAACACTTTAGCTTTTTTGGTCGAATTCAAGAAAATATCAACTCGAAAAAATAATCAGGGATTCAAGGAATCGCTAGGTTATTTAAAAGATTATATAATTCGAACCATATTTTTTTTTTTTAGACAGCGATATAAAAAGGAACACTACTCTGATCCTCTCGAGGCAAACAAAAAAAAGGAAATATTTAATTATAAAAAAAAACATGTTTTTTGAGCGAATGCACCTTTGATTTGGATTCTCGTTATCTATGAATGAACGAGGAGTGACATTGACTGACATCAGACCTGGATAGTGGTCGGCAAGCGACGGGCGGTCTGCCGAAACCGAGACGATGGTCTCCGAGAAACTAATATGAAATTAAATCTTCTGAAGCAGTTAATTTTTTTGTTCTAAAGTAAACGACTCACGGGTACTGAGTTATGATGCTTTATCGGACTACTGTTGAAGTTAGAAAGAAGGAAGACCAAAGAAACGTGAAATATGATATAATATGGCTAGAAAGATTGAAAACTACTCAGATCATAACGACTAATAGATAAGTATAGAAGAAGACACAAAAAAAAAAAAGAATAATGGAGATAGTGTCATTTGAGAGGGCAATGGAGAGAATTCGATCAAATCAGTGCAATGTTACCGACATAGTCTGCAAGAGGACCAATGTTACCGACATAGCCCGAAGAATTGCGAAACTTAAGTGACACTGGACAGGGCACATTACTCGCAAAACGAATGGTCGATGGAGCCGAAATATTCTGGAGTGGCGACCGCGACCCAGAAGACGCTGCGTTGGAAGGCACTAGGAGGGCAGATGACCTGATGAGTGTAAGACGCACGAGATCGGTCAATGTGGCGACGCTTGGGAGAGGCCTATGTCCAGCAGTGGACGTCATACGGCTGAAATGATGATGATTATGTCAATCGACTCGATACATATTGCAGTTACAAATTGGAAGACTGGGATTCAAACGTAGGTACCAAAATAATACATCTCTGCTTTCATCTATCTTCAGTCGTGAAGTAATATTGTTTTGAGAAACCAAGTTCCCAGTCGGAAGTCATCGTCCGTCTGATGATGCGGAAAAGTAAACATAATTGTATGGTCTTGTGTGGCTAATGCATGCATGCGTAGGCGACTGTGAGCTTCAAACACCACTGTTTGCTGAGGCGATCCTATATTAGCATTGAGTTTAACGATTTTCTAATTAAATCTGGGTGTGACGGTAACCCTGGTGAAGAATGCACCATCAAGTTTTTATGAACTGCAGTGGTGTGGAATGGCATTAAAGGAAAAGGAAGTGAACTATAAGGTGATAGGGGAGGATAAATAATAAATAGAAAGCCTAGAGCAAAACATTTTTGATTTGACCCAAAGACATTTGAACCAGGGAAGGAGACAACTGCGGATATATTGTAGGATACAGCAAAAATGCACAGAGAATTCAAACCCACACTATATTGGTTCTCCCAAATCGCCGGTGGCCTTCATCGATCGATTAATTCGATCCTCAAGTGTAGTCTCTGTTTTAGTCGGTAGGACGTAAGAAGATGCGAGACGCATCAGGATATCCAAACGAATAAAAAACTTCGACATCTAAAAATCTAAAAACTGAACCGTGCAACGTTGAAGCAACACATTCCCTCCGTATATTACGCTTCAACGCCGCTTTGACGAGCACATTAAAAGTTTTATTATATAGCAAGACAGGATAATAAGCGGTGGCCCCAGTTCACATTGACGGACGTTTGACTGCGGTCTGACAGGCGCTGCCAGGTGGTCCCTCCGACTATTGTGACACAATTTTATACCCAACAGACTACATTTAAATTTTCGTTCGTATGACTATCACCGACCGGCCACTACGCTTTCGCACAATTTTATTTGTCGCGTGTGTCATTGGCATTAGAATAAAAGCTCTCGTGTCTGTACCAGACCGGGCCGTTTCCATGCGTATGATTTTCTCTTTTACTTGTCGCTTTAACGAGCGCGACAGAACATTACCAACGTAGGTCGCCCATAAAAAATATCCTAGGCAAGTTTCCAAAGTACTCGCTGTCTCGGCACGGCACAGCCAATACATGTTCCGGTCACAAAAACGTTGGAGAGCAAAGCAAACAACGCGAACATAAATCTAGAAGTTGTAATGAAGCGTTATTGGTACGATAATAAAAGCTAAATTGATTAGCGGTGGTCCCGCGCAGGTAGACCGCATTCCGGCCCCTCCTCCGCCCCCCCGGGCCGCTCGCGCCCCGCCGCGATCTCCGCCCGCCACGGGACCGGGACACGGGAATGTTTGTCATAACATTAAACTCACGTTAAGAAATTACGTTGTAACAATTGGAACGTCTTACCGACCAAAATTATTTCAAAAAGTGTTTTTTTGGGATTTTCTAACCACTTTCCTAAAAATCGTTGTTATTTTTTTTTTTTATTAATCACTTTGTGCAAAGAAACCCCCTTTCATAATTTCACCTCACTCACGTGCATTGCCATACAGTGCCCGGATACCGGTTACAATACCAAAACTCGTCTTACCTGTAACAAAAATAAAGCATTCGTTAGTAAATCCAACAGTTTAGGAGTACCCAAGCTCAGGTAAAGTGTAGAACTTGCTTTTTACCGTTGTGAGCGTGTATTAATGAGTATCTGCGCAAGAGCATGACTCATCGCAGGGCGCGGAGAAAATAAGCGTAAAATTAATAACAGATCAAGGTTGCAATCAAAGAAGAACGCCTGCACGTGGGTATTTTATTTTTAATATATGTATAATTTTTTAATAGTGCATTTAAAGTATTACTCAAAAAATATAAATTTAACCCAACATTTTTCTTAATTCCTAATATCTAGTCTTGTTTACGCGCAAGCGCATCTTTTCAGAGAATCGCGTGTACATAGTTTCGATGTTTTTGCAGAAGAACTGAAAAAATGAGCATCTTTTATTAATGTTCCTCATTTATAACTTAAAATAGAAACACCTACATAGATATAATTCCACCTAAACAATACATCATATTACCAAGTTATCATGCACTTAAGTAAACATTTCATTAATCATACTCCATTCTATTACCACCTAATATTTCATACATCGTCTTTACTTTCGTATTATTTTATTATCTCAGCTATTGAAAGATTTATCGGAACCAGATGACCAATGTTTCATTTATACAAACAAACTAGAATGGGAACATTCGTAACTTTAACTGATCCCTGAATATACGCCTTTATGTTTGTTCAAAGAACACTGTGGTCCCGCGAACCAGTGACCATTTTATTGGGAGAGCGAGCGTAGTGCGTGGGCGCAACTATACAAAATATAAATTTAAGACCGCTAATAAAAATACTACTAACACATTTCCTACACTTTGATTCGACCTGTTTATATAGATCAAAGAAGTATGAAATAAAGTTTATACAATTTTCCATAACAACTCTGTATATTCAGAGGATATGAATGAACGAATGGCCCAGTTGCAGCAATTTCTGTCTCCTGTTTTTCGTCATACACAGACATTTCGTGTCCAATTAAATGTTAAGATTGCACTAATTATGAACACCTGTAAGACACACAATACGAACGTAATGAGGAAGCCGGCACGCAAGCAGCAGACACATTGAGAAGCACGATGACAGTGTTAATTGGGATTATTCCGTTTAAGCTGTGCTCTTAATTCCTCGTGAATAAATTCGATTGTTGAGACAAGTTAATGCGCTCAGGTGAGCGGCTTAATGAAGTGGTGACTGTTAATTACTGAGGCATGTATCATCGTTAAGATTTCGAGTAAAGTGATATGCGAAGTTGCGCGTAGCGTCGTGGTCGGCGTCGCCGGCGCGGGCGCGGGTCCCTCGCGTGATGGCATCCCAGCTTCATGAATGAACGCCGATCGGACTTCATTCAACCAGTTTGGTCGCGCACTGATTACCGCTTACCCACTTTTAATCTTATCTACTACACGACTTGGTACCACCACGTGAACTGGACCCGCCGAGCGGCGACCGCGATTGGTCGGCTGGTCCACCGTCCCAAAAAACCAACCGCTGCCTTCCTCTTTCATTCACACCTTTTTATGATGTTTTTTGGTGAATGAAGTCGTGTTCGGGATAATTATTGAATTTCGACGATTCGTTACGAATATCGATGAGCCGGAAGCCTATCGGCGCGGGTGATTGCATCGGGTGATAAAATTCCGTCGCTCAGAAAGTAATTTTATGGTTTTTAAACTGAATTTTAGTTTGATCTGAAATATATTGTCGGTTAAGTTGACGGTTTCGTAAATAACAAGATGGTTTTCTGTTGGATACAATCAACATCAAGGTAGAATAAGTGCAGGAGTCGTAATTAGATTTGTCTCCAAGAGCTCTACAATAACATTTTCCGGAATGTCAAATAAAATTAATGAACAAACAAGTGTGGTGCAGTGGCGGCCGCTGGATGGATATTAGACGGGTATTATAAAACGAATCAGTGGTAATAACGCAGGGGATCTAATTAAATTGCCGCCGATAATAATGGCACTCAGGCACCCCTCGCAGACCCCTCGACATTTATTATTCCAACAGTACCTGCACAATACGGAAAGGGAACAACATTTTTCTAAATTTCTCACCAGCTCGTAAATACTTTGTAGCAACTATGAGGTAACAGAACAATTATTTTTAGCAAGATTCAGATTAAATGTAAATAACTGGAAACATTCTGTAAGTGGAACAAGGGCAGACTGGAGTAATGTAATTAAAGGGCTCTGGATTCTCTTGGAAAACGTGTCAAGGAAACCGTAAAAGTAAATTTTATGAAGTTGCTGTATCAGTTGATACTGCAAACAATACCTACGAGTACAAGATTTATAAAAACAGGAGGACATTCGATTTTCAAATGTGGAGTCGTTTGGCGATTCTCCGGCGCGTCTACATTGTCTACTACTCTGTCGAATTGCAATTCACGGCGATTCAAACGCACACCTTTATATTGTTATATCTCCATTTCATTGCTCGCCAGGGACTACATCTGCTCGGGCTTCCCTCGTGCTCCCCGCGCCCGCGCCCCTACCTACCCCACGTCCATTAGTGTTTTGTGAATGATTTAAAAGCTCTTTCGGATAACTACTCTGTAAGTGAGTAATATAATACTTGCTTCCTATTTTATCAGTGCTCCCCAAATTTGAGTGCGCATTAAAACATTACGGTGTATTACAGGCATTATTATGAACTCGAATCAACTGAAGACCGCTAAAGGAATGTAACTCGTTCAACTCTACAAATTAATGGACCAAACATTCTTGGCGAGGTATAAAAAAATAAATGATTAGAGACAATAAAATAGCTTTTAGCATAACGAAGATTCTTTGGCATCGCTGAAAATCTCGTCTGAAAGTTACTGTCTTCGCCTTATAATGTATTTACCTAAATAGAACGGCTGACGACATTAATTTTATCAAGCCAGAATGGCATTCGATTGGAGACATCCCTGAGTATTTATATTCTCGTTATGTACCTGATATATTACACAAGAAACATTGAGAATACCGTACAAAAATAATACCTACGTATAACACAACACAGAAACACAATAACACGAAATTTCGGAATCCGAGTTTTAGGCAGAGCGAAAGCGGAAGAAAATCCGTCATCTGTGGGTCGTAAACAATGCTCGTCGGTACGTAGGTGCATGTAAATGAGAGTTATGGTAATTTATCGGCGGGGATGGGGTGGTAATGATAAGATAACGCTTTTGTTGCGGCGCGGCCCGGAGATACGGCCCATGGACGAACGCCGAGCGCCGGCAACACCGAATTATTTTTAGTGTACCCTAATGAAATTGGGAAAACGGAACGCTTATGGAATAGTCTCCGTCTGAGTTTTAGTGGCACGGCTCTATTCGATGTTGGTGGAGTATACCAGAATACTACTGTCGAATTTTGTGGGCTGTTTAAAGTTTTCTCAAGGTTGACAAAAAGGGTTAACATATCCTGTTGCATACAGACAAATTAACCTTAATATAAATTGCTCAGCAATAAAATCTTTAAAAAAAGCCCCTGGCTTAACAATTCAGGTAATAAAAAATAAAAAGCATAAGCAACGAGGTTTACCTTGAGGTAAAATGGTCAGCTGCGCATTACACAATAAATATATATATATTCAAACAATTTGTTATACTTGTAAACAGTAAGCCTAGAATGTTTTGGCACATTTCTCACACGTCGGGCTCACACTTGACCGGCTTTTTATCGTGAAAAATTACAAAACAAAAACAAGATTTCACACTTAAGCATTTTATTGGACGACGCAGGAATCCGTTCGACCATTGAGGTGAACGGTCGAGGATAATTTTTAACGTGAAAGCTTTTACTGAATGCTGTAGTACTGTCTAAAGAATTCACATTAACGAAACTCTTTTAGAATCTTTTTATTCAAATAGACGCTAAATATGTTATTTACTAGCGGCAACGTTTTCTTACAAAATGGAATATTAAAAACGAATATTAAAAATGAAATTACGCGTGGGTGTTTTGTGAATTTTAGTGTCCAACATCCTAATCGAGATAAAATCTCCAGTCTCTCATTGGCAGTGAATTAACGTTTTGTCACTAAGTGATAACTGTCATCGCGTATCTACAATAGAGGAGATTGGGGTAAATCGGCAGATAAAAATAAATTATCTGTATATGCAGTTAACGAGAGCCGCCAGGGGTCCCCCGGCCCCATCTGTTTCCCCTCCAGACACATCGCCGCCGAGAACTATTATTATTGTTAAAATGATAATTCATAGAATTTGTTTATTCAAATATAAGTGCGTATTTATATTTACGTACGGACGCTATAAATTGCCGCTTAAATAGAAACATAAAAATTCGGTTGAAAAATTGCCGCTGTGTCAAAGTGGGTTCCACGTGGTATTTTTTATTCGTACATAAAATGCTGTAACGGTACTTGTAATAATGAATAAGTATGACAACGCGTAATGCATGTCGCTTCGAATCGAATATAACCAAACTAAGCGACTTTATCAAACGTATGTATGTAACCTTTCAGATACTAGGTTTTTCTTTCAAAGAATATTATCGTTCTTTTGGAAGATTACCTTATAAAACTGTAGTAAAATGTTCCACAATACAATGAGTATTGGTATTTCATGTATCAGAGTAATTTAATTTGATGCACTTTGCGTGTTTCCTTTTTACTATATTTTTAGTTTATCTATAATAAACAGCGCACTGGTTGTCATGATCGATGAAATGTTTTAAAAGTTAGACATTTTGTACATGATGAATACAAAGGTGGAAGAAATCAGTACATTTTCTATGCATTACTGTGAATATCATAACTCACAATATAAATAAATAACACAACAGTCAGCAAAAAACGACATTGCTGATTGTAACGTTTTGCAATTGAGTTTGATTGTTGCTACGTGGGTCTTTATGTTAAGTTTTCATGTTTTCAAAAGCTATCTATTTTTTTACATGGCATGCTCTATCATCCGGAAAATCGATACATCTGCAGGTAAGTACTCATACTCGGCTGGGCAGCGTTCGGGAATTTGCGCGATATCTTCTCGTCCAATTTACCAGTGTCTCATGTCGAAAGTCTATGACCAGTGTGTGTTGCCAGATCGGATGGCCGATGGGGCCGAAAAGTTCTGGAGTGGCGACCGCGAACCGGTAGAAGTTGCGTTGGAAGGCCTTCCACCAGGTAGACCGATGAAGGTTGCAGGGATCCATTGGATGCTGGACGCACGGGACCGGTCAATTTGGCGACGCTTGGAGAGGTCTATGTATAGCAGTGGATGTCTTTCGGTTGATGTGATGATGATGACTTTTATACACTGTTGGGTTCGGTTAACTTATTGATGTAGGTTAGTTTACCCGATCCTCCTAATTCCAGGATATTTTTTATTGTAGATAACAGGGCATCAAAACGTGAATCTTGATTAACAAAAATGAATGATTAAGCATCGTTTTAGAGTACTACTCGTACCAGCCTTTATTTGCAAGTTTTAAGAAATGTAGGTAGGTATTTTTTTTTTTTTTTTTTTTTTTAATAAAACGTGGTTTTTTGACCTAAAGCTGGGGTCAACAGAGTGCACAGAGAGGTGGTAAGCGCTTAAATAATTCATAAACAGGTAGCGAAGCGTTCAAGTGCGCGTACGCAGGTCGCCATTGTTCGCTGATGAGCGGTGTCAGAGGGACAAAGAGGTCACGCCATGAACAATGATGACTGGGGTACTTAAATATTGGTGATTATCTACAAAACTTGTGGCATTTTCTACATATGTTTGTTTTTGTGTACGGCCTGAAATACTTTCAATCATCATCCGAAGAATTTTGAAGGAAAATCCATATTCACTGCTTCTGTTTGAAAATTTCGACCGATAGACAACGTATTTTTTTAATTGTCAAAATGAAAGGCATGTTACGCAAATACCCCGCGGGAGTTTTTGGTTGATGAAGAAATTAGGATCTGCAAACTTTACAGTATCTTTGTAAGATTTGCAGTTTGCCGGTTTATATCCATCCATATTAATAATTCATACTAAAACATAAAAAAATGTTCTGATTTTGCGATGCAATGTGACGTGTAGGTAACGTCAATTCGCCATTTTCCTGGTAACCAGGTAGGTAGGTAAGTAAGACATAATTATTGTAAGCAGCAACAGATTTATGATGACGACGGGTTTTAATTTTAACAAGAACATTAACAACATATTTCCATTTTATTACGGCTTTATCTCTCATACACATAAAATAATTAAACGGAAACTACCATATTTAATTGTTTTAAAATTAAAATTCAAAATTGAATGGACAAAGGAGGTTTTATTGCAATTGCTCACATAAAGCATATAGTCTTTCTTTAAACTCTTTGTTTAAACCACAATTTTGTGCCATGAATCATGATAAAAGGACAAAACCTTGTCTTTATTTCTTGCCCTTATAAGTGACAGGTATGTAGTTATTTTAATAATCATTGTAGCGTGTATGGAGTCCATAATAAGTTAACTATTAAGTATCACGACGGTTTCTGGATCTACCTCGTTAAAACTTCACACGTCTCGGAATACTTTAACAAGTTCAACTAGCTTGATTTTAGACGACTAACATTTAATTTGTACAGAAAATGGCTTCGTATAATACAAATTGTCACGAACTCTATCTCGTTAATGGTAAGAATTTTTGTATAAATGAAATTTAAAATTAAGGTGGTGAAGAACGAACTTTACCACTACTGTTTATACCATCCATCCATCCTTCTACTTGAATTACTTGCAGTACCAACTAGCACAGGGGTTATTGTGTGAATTTGTGACTGATACTGACGGCCTTATTATTTTGTAATGTTACCTATGATCTATACGTCAGATAACTTGTTGAGTGTTGAAATAAATTATTACTTATTAATTCAAAATCATTTGGGGTCCTTGCAGTAGAAAGTTTTCTTATTGTACTGTAAGCCGTTACTTCAGTACTCTCTTCCTTTCGTTCATCGAAAATGCTGTGTGTCTTCCTCTATTTTCTTAGTTATTCAGTTTTCCTTATAATATGCCCTTTTCATGCATGGGTAACTCTTTATACTTAGTTCTTTTTCGTTGAAGGCTTACGGTTCAATATGATTATTTCAAAATAACGATTAAATCCATTGTGTTTAGAATCTAGGGCTGAGAAATACTTAGGGTAAAGATACGAAATCTGGGAATGCTCGGCCATCAATACATCACCCTGTCAATTAACGAGCAGAAGATCCTAATAATAATCCATCTGTGTGGTTAACTAATTACTGCCAACTTATTGGATGTAGAAATTATTGCTGTTTGCTTCTTCTCCACATTTCTGCGATAAATTGTTTAGCGTTATTTTTGTAGATTGCCACTGCATCCTAGCTTATGAGAGTTGCAATGGTTTGGAGTATGGTGACGTTTGATTCACCTGTGGAACTATTCGTTTCTCTTCGTCAACCATCCCACACCGAAAGTTGACCCCACGATAATTACTTTAAGATCCCTATCATTAACACTGGTAATTCTAACGATATCAGACCGATACCGTGGAAGTTTCGCATACAATAGTAGCAGAGTCTACGGAAGATTGTGCTTGATAATTCAGCAGAGTCTACGGAAGATTGTGCTTGATAAACTCGCACGGAAACGCATTTCACGGCGCGAAGTCGCGGGTAATTGTGGCTGTAAATACCTACATCGGTTTTAACATAAATAGGTAATGCTATACAAAATAACATGGTTGAACAATATAAAAAGAGTACAATGAATGTTAGTGGACGATTTGAAAAATGTATGCCGACATGTAAGCGTTTAACGATGCTAATTCTGCTTATGTTTTGTTGTGTTGTCCACATTTTTGTTGAATAGTTTGTAAGAGAGAGTTGGCTGCATTTTTTGTAGGTCGTTCGTAATCCTTAATTAATGGATTTTTAATTATGATGCTTATGATGTGTTGTGTTACAATAGGGTGCTATTGTAAGTTTCGTCTTGAGGCATGATGACGCCTTAAGGTTCCCCTAGTCGACGGCACGGAACTATTTTGTGCGTGAGATTAAAATGCATGCTATGTCATCCGATAACACATGCGAATGAGATAGATGCTGCGATGAGCAGTAAGAAGCTAGTTCACGTACGAATTAGTACTTTTGCAAATTTGTATCAAAATGGATGATGATTTAGGACGAAAACGAGCGCTGAAATTTTATAAACAGACCTTTGGGAGTCTAGATATCATGAAAAACGACTAAATGTATATCTCCTAAATAAAATTATTTGCATTGTTGATTTACTAATCTATCCCTGTATGGAGGCCGTTTTGCAATTTTCATTCTTCTTATGGTATTTACTTCCGCCCAAAGATGCGTTAAAAATAGTGTTGAAATAGGGAACTTTCGACGTTCATAACTTTCAAAAAATTTATTTTTTACTTTTTTGTATACAGGGCTAGATAATGATGAGACAAATTGATATGATTTTTTATTTTGGAGTTATCGCCAGACTACGTTTGTATGGAAGAATGATCGACTAGTGTAACCTTAATTGGTCTCCTCAGAAACTACGAAAACGAACTCTAAAAAAAGATGCTGACTGGCCTCAGTTCTTTATAAAATGCACGTCATTATTTGTTTAGGATAACGTTTTAATATAAATCCGTCACAAAATAACAAATGGAAATAATAACAGTTAACGATGAGAAAATAATTACAATATCGTCAATGAATGCTGACCTAGTGAACTCGTCGATTTCCACCCCAAATAAAAAAGATGCGTAATTGATTGCATCGACGCGAACTCATTTGACTGATTGTATAGAGCGCCAAATTGCGTATTTAACGTATGGGAAGAACCCTCGTGAACCGTTGCCAATTTGGATGGCACCCCCTAGAGCCGGGGACGACACCGCTCCCCCCAAACATGTTTATATTGCATTTAGATTCAGATCATTCAAAAAAGCAATACGTCCAATTTTATTGCCGTCAGATAAACTTTTAGAAGCAAAGAATGTCTTGCAAGAATATTGTACGCTAGAAGTGGAACAGTGTTGCAAAATGCCGATCCGTTAAGGGCCATTCGCAGTTTTATCAGAGTGCAAATAACCCGCCCTGAGTAGATTAGATAAACTACAGAAAACGGCGCGACGTGGGAAGCGAGCCGAGAATTATGACGTAAATAGTGTTTTAATTACAAACGTTTGTGTGCAAATTACTTGCGAGCCATTAATCTCTTAAGAAAAACACAATTCTTCATAAATACATATACTTTTTGTGTGAGGTCGTCCAATGTGACTCCTGCGTCTCGTTAAACGTATTAGGATCGTTGTGATCGTTGACAATTTGGTTGGAATTTATGGCAATGCAAATGAATGCGCATAATTTGTCAAAACTGTCGGATTTGCAGGGAACATGTACTAGCGATTCCCGGATCGTTCGGTATCTATGCAGATCTAAATTTAGAGGGTAATCGCTTGTTTAATAATATATGCCGCTGGGAGCACTCAGTATAATCTATTTACATTCGGAGTGGACCGATCTATTCAGTCGATATTACATGCATGAGTATTTACTATTATCGTGAAACTCTCCGTCAACACTCACTATAATTTGCTTGTTCTACGTCAGTTTGGTTTTCCTCTTACTCAGCAAGTTCCTTATCAGTAATTACTCTTTTATAAACCGACTTTGGATTAAATTCTTCATTAGCCTTTCACCGTTATAAACCTTGAATAGATATCGGTTAAATCTTATTATTATTTGGCTTGAAAACCTCTCGAAGAATGTAATAAAATGCAACTAACGGATAGCTATTTCAACAGGTTCTTTTTTTGTTCTTTTCCCTTAAAAATATTTTACTATGTTATTTTCAACGACCCCATCGTTTGTTTTCGCGATGTCCTTGCATCATGATTTATCTGTGAGAAATAGTTAATTATCAGCCATAACTAAGTAAAGCAGATAAAAGCGAAGGTATTCCTAATGAGGAGGTCACGGATATCGTCAGTCGTCGCCACAGTAACAGATGGCTCATTGTGTTAAAAGGTGGAGATAAGCCATGTCTTGAAGTTTACACGCTTCATCCAACGAGTCGACTGCTGAGAGCTCACCTACTTGTAGGAAATGAAATTAGAGAAACAACTGGTACGCTTATTCTAGATTATTACGAAACTCGGAAATGCAAACTATTAAAATTACTGAGGTTGAGTAGAAAAATACCAGACGTAGGTACCAAACACGTGCTTGTATAAAATAATTAGCTTTATATGATGATTCAGCTCAACGCGCGACGACTCGGTGTAAATACCAGCATTGTCTTCACCATTATAAAATTAATAACAACAATGACTCAGTGTACCAAATAAATCAAATTACATCGCCCACTATGCGGGAACAATGAAACAAAATATAACGTTTAAAGTAACAATTAAACACAAGACAATGCCGCGGAAAGGAGCTCCGCAAAACTGGGAACTTCTTGGCTCCTCATCAATCAGCTATCACGAACCCCCGGCTTTGCTCGTTACACATAATTAATCACTGAATATAATTAAAATTCCGATGACAAGGCGCGATCACCACAATATTCATCAGAGAGGAAAAGCCTCCGAAAGAATATTGGCGAGTTCAAAGAGCCAATGAAAGGACATTTTTTAACCCTTTGGGACCGTCGTCTTCGAGTGATTCAATTTTCAATTAATATTTGACGTGACTTGCAAATGAGGCTAATTCATTTATCTGTTGTGTCTCATGAGAATGATAGTTTTTAGATTGGTTATTTTGTCTTTTTGGTGTTCTTCAGGGGCTTATAGTAAAGAGGCACAAGATAATGTTAGATTTGAGGCGCCTCGCTGGCGTCTGCCGTGGTGTAATTACCTAGTGACTCAGCATGGCTTTGTTCGCCCTGCATAGGATCCGCGAACAAACTTGTTTTAATTAATTTCGTGTCTCGAACAAGCCTTCAGCTGATTGTTATCTACTTAGTTGCTGTTAGCGCTCCGGACGCCCTGATAATGAAGCAACAAATTGTTCTAAACTAGACTTATGATTTTGATATTGATGAGTATGCTATTACGTGCTACTATCGTAGCTTCACTAATTGTATGATGTTGTGTGTCTCTGTCTGCTGAATGTTCATAGTTTGAAATATATTCCTTGGTAGTTTTATTTCCCATAATATTTATGTTATTTTGGTTTACTATATTTTCTGATTCCCTGTGAATATTTTTGCTTTCTATATAACCATTGGAACCATGAATTTGCATTTCACTGCTAAGCCTTGCAATCAAGAGAAAATACACGGTTTCACTGCTTCAAAAATAACTACTAGTT